>OY987326.1:187996761-189196761 GCA_963920685.1 Polydrusus tereticollis
GCTTGTGTTGTACCTAAAATAAAGATAACTATTTGAATTCTATGACTGCAGACTAAGATCTTAGGTAATTTTGCCTTCGATGGTACGTAAGGTTATATAGGTATGTAAGAGTTGTTAAAACGGTCTCTGGCTGCGAATGCCTGGTTAATAAAGCAGATCCTTACCTTATCTTTCATCTTGATTCCATATCTCCCTTGGCTTAGGGGTTGAAAGTCGATTTTTCTCCCTTGTTAAATGGCAGACCGTGTCCTAAGTTAGTAGCCTAAAAACAGTCAGCTACAGACGGTGTAAATAGAGTAAGTTATAGGACTTACCGCTATGGTTGTGTCAAATACATTTTCGTGGGAAATACAGTGGATTTTCCGTATTATATTTTCCTTTGTTTGGTTCTAGAATGGTGTGACAATCTGATCGTTAGGTACATTTCACTTTGTAGGTTATAAATAAACCCTGTTCCTTTAATTTATATGAATAGAAGTGGGCGTCAATATCGATTTTAATCCCTTCGATCGACCTAACTTATTGATATTGTATTGACTGCTATCGGGTGATTGTTACCAGCCAATTGCATTGTATTGAAATCTGTTTATCGTTATGTAATGTAGGAGCCACTTGGGTGTTTATTTAAAGCTGGTAATTGGTGTAAAGTCATTTAGTTTCTAGGTTGACATCTATCGACCTTTGCGAGATCGATTATATCGCTTATTCCTTAGATGTGGGAAATATTTATCTGATGTACCGTTGGTTGTATACGGGTGACCGTGTTTGGTAATAATTTATATTGCCCATGTATTAGTTAATTAAAAACAAATTTCTTTAGTTTCACCGTCGCGCAGGAGGGGGTACAAGGGTAACCCAGGATTCTATTGTCTCCGCTCTTTGGTTATTTTATTATTTGTACGGGTTCGCTTCGGCTAGGTTAGTTCATTAGGTTTTTGTGTAGGTACGAGGTTTTGAATTCTAGCGCCCTTTTTATTGACAGGAAGCTTTCTATTTTGTTGGTAGGATTGCAGCTCTTCCGGGAGGTCGTGCGCGATTGTTACGGCCTTGCTTACTTACTTACGGACTTGTCTCCGTCGTGAAAGCGTGTGTCCAGCCAATTTTTTTTTTTCACGTGAGTGGATTTTGGACACCGTTTTCTTATTAAAGCTTTTAAATTGCTTTAGTTTAGTGTTGGATTGAAAGCTTTTTTACGGCATAGCCGGATTTTAAAGCGACGGAGTGCAAGTCAGGAAACGTAAAAACGTGTAAGACCCCATCGTCATCGGGGTCCTTATACCGGGGTGCTTCCACCCAGCTCCTATTACGTGAGCTTCTTTTATCTGGGGTCCACCTGGCAGTTGCTATGCTGGGGTACATCAAGGCCATCAGTTTGACCTAGAGGCGCTACCAGCCTTTTATACTAGGGTGTACCTAGAGTTGCCCACCAGGCATAGTACCAAGCAGCCACGGCAGTATCGGTGATACCATCCCGATAAAGTAATACAGGTTTTAATTTTGAGGTGTCAACCGTATCATTTACTTTATCTATCGTTATTAGTAGAAGGTAATAGTTGTGATCATAACCATAGGGCGGATATACAAGTGTATGGTTCTGTAATTTCCCAATTTAATTCAAGTGAATTCATTTTTTTTGAGGGTCGAGCCCAATTATTAATTTTTTTTTTTAATAAATGTACTAAGTGTGTTTTTAAAAATTTTTAGTTTTATTTGAGACGTCCCACAACACCCCTTCGTAATTTGCTTTTCTTCTTTTTAATTTTTTTTATTATTCATTATTAAGTTCAGTGGAGAGTGAGCACCCACCGAGATCGCGGAGGCTTCCGTTTTGGCCTGGCTACAAAACGGTGGCGCCCCTTATTACCCCCCCTACTCTTCGGCATTTGAGCTAGGGCATTTGCTCGCTCTCTCAAGGCCTCTCACCCTCGGCTGAACTTTGTTGCTGTTAATTCCTTTTTTTTTTTTTTTTTAATTAAAAATTAAATTCTTTTTTTTTTAATCTTTGGGCAAATAAAAGCGTAGCAAATTTTGGCGCTCAACGTTTGGGGCCATGTTTTGGTAAATCTTTTTTAAAAAAGTGTTGTTGGGCGTTCTCAAGTAGAGCAATTTACTTAAGTATATATTTTGATTATTAATTTCATTGTATTGCGCCTACCCTTAAGGACTGTAGTAACTGTATTGAATTTTGAATTGATTTTGCATACCTTGTTACATATTTATATTGGTTGACCTTAAATTTACAGTATTATACCTTGCCCTGATTTTACCTGCAATTGCTTTGAATCAATCGTGGCCTTCGGTGGTTATATTTTTCTTTGATTTTCGTGCTCGCACAGAGCGTATTGATTTGGTACTGATTTCTTTTTTTTATTTTTGACTTACTTTGTTTTGCGATATTGGTGACCTTTTAGTATTACCTAATTGATTGGTTTACTACGTTAATTACTTGACTTTCATTAAAATTGTCTATTTAAAATACTACCACTGCTGCTCACTTGATATTTTGAATTTGAATTTGTTATTGCTTACGTAAGTGAAGTGAAATCTAGTGATTTTATTTGCATAGTGTTACTGTAAGTGAGTGAGTTTGTGTTGCTTTACAGTGAATAGTGTTATTATTACTTTATTCTGTCATTGTCTGACTTGAAGAGAAAAAAAAAATGGATTACAATATGAGGATCAACTACCTGAAGAAGGACATGCTAATACATGAACTGACTGTCCGTGGAATTCCCGCTGACGATTCCAAAACCGTCGATTTGCTGAGAGCGACACTGCGTCCGTTACTCCAACTGGAGAAGAGGAACAAATCTTTGAGTCATCCACCCTATTCTCTCGACTTCGACGACGAGAAAGTTCTCGTGCATGATGCGCTGCAGAGAATTAAATCTGCACTGAAATCAGTGACTGGAGAAAATGCTAGGGCCAGATTTGAGCGCTATCAATCTCGTCTAGTACACCTACTCAATCGCGTAGATCGCGCACCACCTAGTAGCTTGACTGCTGAGAATGTGGATACGAGAGCGAAGCTTATGGTCGATATTTTGGCCACTCTGGACCATTTAGAAACCGTGTCAAAGCAAGATCCCAACCTTAGTGCCATGTTAGCTGCTGTTCAGACTGAAGATTCGGATTCCGATGATTCGTCCGGCGTTCAAGGTGCCTCGCTACCTGTTTCTACCCCAAATAGACAACCTTCATACTTCAAGGGTCCTAAAATGGATAAATGGGGAATTAAATTCACTGGAGACACCAAGAGTATGTCAGTTCACGGCTTTTTAGAGCGAGTTTCAGAACTTAGAGTAGCCCGTCACGTGACTGAACGAGAAGTATTTGAGTCCGCCATAGACCTGTTTGAGGGAAAGGCTCTTAATTGGTTTAGATCGAACCGATCCAGATTTACTGACTGGAGAGAACTATCAGACCTACTTCGCCGACATTTCGAACCGCCAGATTACAGAGCTCGACTCTTTAGGGAGATTTTAGATAGAACGCAAGATCCGTCCGAAAGCATTGTAGATTACCTATCAAGTATGCATGCTTTATGTAGACGTTACGGTGGAATGTCCGATGATGTGAAGCTGGACATTATTTCCCGAAACTTAGCTCCCTTTTACACAACTCAACTTCCACTAGTCAATACATTGGAAGAATTGGAGGAGTGCTGCTTATCTTTGGAAGCCAAGAAATACCGTGCAGAGCACTACGTGCCACCTTCTAGAAGAAGGCAAGGATTTGTCGAGCCTGATTTCGCCTTTGTGCCAGATATGCAAGAAGCCCTTTCTAGCAATCATTCGGACGAATACGTACAGGAAATTCGTCACTTTAACCCAACTACAAACGATAGACGTCCCAGGGAAATGCCTATGAACGATAGACGCCCTAGAGAAATACCTATAAATGACAGACGTCCTAGAGAAATGCCTACGAACGATCGACGTCCCAGAGAAGTGGTCTGCTTTAATTGTCAAAAGGCCGGGCATTATAACCGAGATTGCACTAGTCCTCGGAAAATGCACTGCTATCGTTGCGGAACACCTGACGTTACTACCAGAAATTGCCCCAAATGCACGAATTCGGGAAACGCTTCCCGGGGGAATCAATAGGTCGTGAGATGTCTCCCAAAATCCATACCACTTCGACCAACAACGATACTGGCTTTCCTGCAAAATTTCTCTTAGACTACATTATTAGTCACGCTCATGGTGATCAACGTCCATATTTAGAAGTTACTATCTTAGGCACTCCAATTCGAGGATTATTAGATTCCGGCGCTACAAGAACCATCGTCGGTCTTCCTGGATATGAACTATTACAACGGTTAGGATTAAAACTTTTGGCGAAAGAAACAAAATGCACAGTCGCCAATGGACAGAGCTGTTCCAGCATCGGTTGTATGCAGGTTCCATTCTGTTTAATGGGCAAAACCAGAATCATTGATGTGCTCGTCTTACCAGAACTTACTCATACCCTTATCTTAGGAATAGATTTTTGGAAAAATATGGAAATAGTCCCCGATCTGAGACAAGATATTTGGCATTTTGCAGATAGCACCGATCCGATGTTCATTAATAGCATTCAAGACGAAAGCACGCTCACAAGAGATCAGCGAATGCAACTTGACAATTTAATAAAAATAAAGCTTTCAACTATGAGTTCTGGATTGGGATGTTGTAACGTAGCAGAACATACTATTGAAGTTAAACCAGGTACAAAACCCGTCAAACAACGATACTACCCCGTGTCTCCTTTTAAACAAAAGATCATAGATGAGGAGTTAAAGACAATGTTAAAAGACGGTGTGATAGAACCTTCCAAAAGTGCTTGGTCTAGCCCAATATGTCTAGTTCGCAAAAAGGATGATTCCTATCGCTTCTGCGTCGATTATAGGCTGCTGAACGAGGTAACCAACAAGGATGCGTACCCCATTCCATATATCTCTTCAATCCTGGACCGCTTAAGAGATGCTAAATACCTCAGCTCTATCGATATTAAGTCTGCTTTTTGGACCGTCCCTTTGTCAGAGTCTTCGCGTGAATACACCGCTTTTACTGTTCCTGGAAGAGGATTATTTCAGTTCCGCCGAATGCCGTTCGGATTGACCAATTCTCCGGCCACGTGGCAGCGAATTGTCGATACCGTGCTTGGAGCTGACCTTCAGCCTTCAGTAATGGTTTACCTAGACGACATTATCCTAATCTCTCAGGACTTTGATGAACATTTGCGACTTCTGGACTTAGTGTTCGACCGCCTTCTCGAAGCAGGATTAGTGGTTTCATTGGAAAAGTGTCAATTTTGCCGACCTGAATTAAAATATCTAGGCTATGTAGTGGACCGTCAAGGACTTCGGCCAGATCCATCGAAAGTAGAGGCTATTGTAAATATACCACCGCCGAAAAATGTGACAGAGATTCGTCGATTTATAGGAACAGCGTCTTGGTACCGACGATTTGTACCGAATTTCTCCTCCAAAATATCTCCGCTAACCAACCTGACCAAGAAAAACGTTAAGTGGTCATGGACATTCGATTGCGACGCTGCTTTTAGAACCATCAAAGAAGCCCTGATTACAGCACCCATTCTTACTTGCCCCGATTTCAGTCGTCCATTCGTTCTTCAAACTGATGCGAGTGGCTTTGGCCTTGGAGCCGTTTTGTCTCAAACCTTTGATGAAGGTGAGAAAGTAATATGTTTCCTATCGCGCTCACTATCTAGGCAGGAAATGAAATTGACTGTGACTGAGAAAGAATGTTTGGCAGTGATTTGGAGCGTTGAGAAATTGCGTCATTACCTGGAAGGAGTTCACTTCACCGTGATAACTGATCATCACTCGTTGCTGTGGTTACATCGATTAAAAGACCCACAAGGGAGACTAGCACGATGGGCACTTCGTCTTCAACCGTACGACTTTACTTTAATTCATCGACCTGGAAAAGACCACGTAGTTCCCGATTTTCTCTCGAGATCAGTTCCTGTTTCTGTTGACACTATAGATGCCGAAGTCAAAGAAGACGCATTCTCATCCACCACCGACAAATGGTATAAAAACATGTTCTCCAGACTCGAAGAGCATCCTCACAAATTTCCCACGTGGCGTGTAGAGAATAAAATGCTGTACAAATATGTGAAATCCAGTCCTTCTGAATTAGCAATTCCATCCAGCTGCTGGAAACTCGTCGTTCCTAAAGATAAGAGGCGCGAAGTACTTTTCCGTTGCCATGATATACCAGCTTCAGGTCATGTAGGCATATTTAAAACTTATTGGAAAGTATGTCAACGTTACTATTGGCCTAAAATGAGGAGTGACGTAACCAGATACGTGAAAGCATGTAGGATTTGTGCCCAGAACAAAGTGGAACAAAGAGCACCGGCAGGTCTAATGGGAAATCGACCAAACATTAATCAACCTTGGCAATGTATCAGCTTGGATTTCATCGGCCCGTTTCCTCGCTCAAGATCAGGAAATCAGTATGTTCTTGTGGTTAATGATTATTTCACCAAGTTCACCGTCATGTTCCCATCGCGTTCTGCGACAGCCAAATCGCTTACTAAGCAAGTCGAAGAAGGTATTTTCCTGATGTTTGGATCTCCGCAATTTTTAATGTGCGATCAAGGAGCTCAAATGAAATCTAAAGAGTTCCAAGGACTTTGTCAGCGTTATAAAAGCAAAATTTTCTATACAGCTTCTTACCATCCTCAGGCTGATCCTACTGAACGTGCAAACCGAGTGGCAAAAACTATGATTCGTTCATACATTCAGAACAATAATCACCGTACATGGGACGAAAATTTAGCCGATATTGGTTGTGCTATGAGAACTTCACGACACGAAACAACTGGATTTAGTCCTTACTATCTAAATTTTGGAAGAGAGCATAAACTTTATGGACAAGACTTCGTCGAAGATATTCACAAGATCGATTTGGATCCTCAAGATTATGTCAAAAAGAGACAAGCCGCATTTTCAAAACTCTATGTGGAAGTTCAGGAAAAGATCAAGGCTTCTCGCCTTATCAGCCAACGACGTTATAATTTACGTAGGCGACCTGTCGAATATACACCTGGACAGAGAGTTTGGCGTAAAAATAAAAGTCTCTCGGATGCCACGAAATACTACAGTGCCAAATTAGCACCAACATACTTAGGACCTTTTATTATTAAAAGGAAGACTGGTACTTGCACATATGAGCTTCAAGATCAGACCGGTCAAAATAAAGGTGTTTGGCATGTACAGGACCTCAAGTTGTACAATCCGTCGATTGCAAGTGAGAGTTCGGACAATGAATAAATTGAGTTATTTATCTTTACTTATCTTTTCTTTTACTTCATTACTTTAAACTTTATTACTTTCTTTTGTGTGTGAGTAACGAATAAAGGTTCGCTTCTTCCTTTTTTTTTGTTCCAAATATTTTTACATCACCTCCAGCGGATGTGGAGTTCTAATGAAGTTCGGTTTCTGTCTCGGCGTGAAACTTGACAGGCCGAATGTAGTTGGTTAGAAATACTCCGCACGGCGTACCCGTGATAGTAGAAATCATATCAAGAGTACGGAGACAGACCAATCGCCTTCAGCCGGTTTGTGTCGTTAGTAGTGAATCAGGCCCTCAGCGGTTTACTACAATGGGTATCTGAGTTGTTAACCTTCAGTTGGCTTCTCACTTCACTTGTAAATGTTGTGGCAAACCTGTTATATGTATCTTCGCCTTCAGTACCTTCGGTGTATTATTAGCTTTTTCGTAGATTTTTTTTTGTACAATAGTTTCTTGCTTATCGATTATGTCTTTAGGTTGCCACTCCAGCATTTAACATTTTATAGTATTAGTTTTATGACGTTCATTTAGTAGAACCTTTATTCTTGCTTGTTTCTTCCTAATGTTTTTATTTACTTTATTACTTAATTGAAGGTCACTCAATTGTCTGTGGTCGTGTATGCTGTTGTCTTGGCGTGAAACAAGACAGGAGTGGGTACGACTTTGTTTTCTCTAGGAGTTGACTTTCTTTTCGTCTTTTAGGTTTTACTTTTCGTTATTTTTCTTCCTTTCATTCTATCTTTACTTTCGATTTCAGTACCTACCGATTTTGACTTGATTCCGTGGAAATTTGGCTTTGCCGGATTTTCTTTAGTGATTACCCTGATTTGGACTTAGTATTTTACTTTTACCTTGATTTGTCTTTTAGTTATTTGGTTAGCTTGGATGGATTGGCTAACGCCGGTTGATCCTTGCTGTCGCTCGTCTTGGAGACGTTATTTATTTATGATGACCTTTTTTTTGGTGCTTCGTTCTTCCTTTTAGTTTTAGTGGTAGGTTTTCGTTGTAATTTTTTTTGTAAACCGTGTTGAGTACGGGATATTTGCAACGAGAACGTAATTTCTCTCTCTGTTTTTGCTTGATTTGCGTTGTTGTTATATTTGCTCGATTTACTTTGTTGGACTTTGAGTTATTTTTGATTGATGTACGTTGCTTTCTAGATAGAGTGAGATTACCCTTTTGGGGATTTAAGCCGCTGTTGGAACTGAATTGCAAGTAACGGGGTAATTTCGTTATTGATGTCGCTCAGATGCGATTTATTGATTATTGATTGATTTTGACTTCGTCATTTAGACGCTTTATACTTACCGATTTTGTCTTGGTTCGGGTATAGCCCGACTTTATATTTACCGATTTTGTCCTATTTATTTACAGCCTTCTTTTTTTTGCTATAGAAAAGGCTGAGGGGCCGTTGGTGCCCCTGGGTGGCGCTTTGCCGTCTTTTGTGGAATTTTCGTTCTGCTGAAGGCAGATTTGCGGGCAGAGTTGTATTGTGGGGGGTGGCTGTCTGACCCCTGATTCAGTCTGTACATTGCTGCAGCACAGGGGAGGGCGAAACTACTGCGTATGACCTCGTCCGCAGGTCTCGTGTGATACGCCAGGCCAGGAGCAGAGCCGCCTTTCGGAACACCCTAATTAAATTTTCCGTTGAAGGCTGTGGTACATTTAGTTGTCATCGACACGTTTGTATCTTTTAGTTTAGTGTGTACTAAAACATACTCCCTTTGATTGGTGGAACATCTGGGTTACAACTGCTATTCTTTTTTTTTGTTGATATTGATTATCTTTAGTTTTCCACCTTTCAAGTACTGCTGTGTATTTGCTTTCCTTGGGTCTTTCTTGTGGGTGCGGGGTTGTACCGCGAGTTTGTTTGTATGAGGTTAGTACACGAGGTTCGCCAAGTCACATTTGGTTGCAACGCAATGCTAACTTAAGTCCGATATCCATCAAGTTCGCTTTTTTGACCTCTATACCATACAAACAGCTCGGGGTTGCATCCTTTCCTCTCTCGGAGTCTCCATGGGTCGTCGGATGTGCAACAGTGCTTGAAATGATTTTTGGTTTCTATTATTTTTATTGTATTGCTTTTAGTGATTGGATTGCTATATTTTAGTGGCTACGTCAGTAGCGTCAATTTTTTTTTTTTTTTTTTTAGTCTAGGAGTTGATTGATAACTCGTGTGATTATTTTGTACATATAACTGATATATGATTCCGTATTTAGAGTTAGCTTACCTATCTGAATATTTCTGTTAACTTCATTGGATTATACATAACTGGGTACCTTGTGTTCTCTTGTGCTGGCGCGAGTATAATTATTTTTTTTGTTTGGTTATTACTTAGTTGAATTATCGTCGTAAAACTTCTTAGTGGAAGTTTTTCTCCTGCCGAAGAAGAGGGGAGTTGTAACGGTTTAATTTTAGTACTAGGGGTTAAAGCCTATTTTTGCTAAGGTGTGAGAAATAATCATTAAGGTAGTACAATGTGCTCTATGAAAAACCATTAGTATGTGATGAATTGAAACAAACCAAAATTTTATTTAAAGTTTATTATTATGTCGCCTTCACCTTTTTGTCAAGAACCTTTCAACATATTTGTTTTGCTGTTTATTAAATGTACATAGATATTTATAAAACATTTTACTAGTAAAAATAAGGCTATACATATATATATATTACTCGTATCATTGTACTGTTACATAACTCTCTCTCTCGGTGTTTAGAGGTTGCTTTCCTTTCTTATGACATTTGTTGATTATCTGGTTCCTCCTTTATTTTTCTGGCAATGCCGTTACCTCGAGTGGCTGATCCAGCTTGTGTTGTACCTAAAATAAAGATAACTATTTGAATTCTATGACTGCAGACTAAGATCTTAGGTAATTTTGCCTTCGATGGTACGTAAGGTTATATAGGTATGTAAGAGTTGTTAAAACGGTCTCTGGCTGCGAATGCCTGGTTAATAAAGCAGATCCTTACCTTATCTTTCATCTTGATTCCATATCTCCCTTGGCTTAGGGGTTGAAAGTCGATTTTTCTCCCTTGTTAAATGGCAGACCGTGTCCTAAGTTAGTAGCCTAAAAACAGTCAGCTACAGACGGTGTAAATAGAGTAAGTTATAGGACTTACCGCTATGGTTGTGTCAAATACATTTTCGTGGGAAATACAGTGGATTTTCCGTATTATATTTTCCTTTGTTTGGTTCTAGAATGGTGTGACAATCTGATCGTTAGGTACATTTCACTTTGTAGGTTATAAATAAACCCTGTTCCTTTAATTTATATGAATAGAAGTGGGCGTCAATATCGATTTTAATCCCTTCGATCGACCTAACTTATTGATATTGTATTGACTGCTATCGGGTGATTGTTACCAGCCAATTGCATTGTATTGAAATCTGTTTATCGTTATGTAATGTAGGAGCCACTTGGGTGTTTATTTAAAGCTGGTAATTGGTGTAAAGTCATTTAGTTTCTAGGTTGACATCTATCGACCTTTGCGAGATCGATTATATCGCTTATTCCTTAGATGTGGGAAATATTTATCTGATGTACCGTTGGTTGTATACGGGTGACCGTGTTTGGTAATAATTTATATTGCCCATGTATTAGTTAATTAAAAACAAATTTCTTTAGTTTCACCGTCGCGCAGGAGGGGGTACAAGGGTAACCCAGGATTCTATTGTCTCCGCTCTTTGGTTATTTTATTATTTGTACGGGTTCGCTTCGGCTAGGTTAGTTCATTAGGTTTTTGTGTAGGTACGAGGTTTTGAATTCTAGCGCCCTTTTTATTGACAGGAAGCTTTCTATTTTGTTGGTAGGATTGCAGCTCTTCCGGGAGGTCGTGCGCGATTGTTACGGCCTTGCTTACTTACTTACGGACTTGTCTCCGTCGTGAAAGCGTGTGTCCAGCCAATTTTTTTTTTTCACGTGAGTGGATTTTGGACACCGTTTTCTTATTAAAGCTTTTAAATTGCTTTAGTTTAGTGTTGGATTGAAAGCTTTTTTACGGCATAGCCGGATTTTAAAGCGACGGAGTGCAAGTCAGGAAACGTAAAAACGTGTAAGACCCCATCGTCATCGGGGTCCTTATACCGGGGTGCTTCCACCCAGCTCCTATTACGTGAGCTTCTTTTATCTGGGGTCCACCTGGCAGTTGCTATGCTGGGGTACATCAAGGCCATCAGTTTGACCTAGAGGCGCTACCAGCCTTTTATACTAGGGTGTACCTAGAGTTGCCCACCAGGCATAGTACCAAGCAGCCACGGCAGTATCGGTGATACCATCCCGATAAAGTAATACAGGTTTTAATTTTGAGGTGTCAACCGTATCATTTACTTTATCTATCGTTATTAGTAGAAGGTAATAGTTGTGATCATAACCATAGGGCGGATATACAAGTGTATGGTTCTGTAATTTCCCAATTTAATTCAAGTGAATTCATTTTTTTTGAGGGTCGAGCCCAATTATTAATTTTTTTTTTTAATAAATGTACTAAGTGTGTTTTTAAAAATTTTTAGTTTTATTTGAGACGTCCCACAACACCCCTTCGTAATTTGCTTTTCTTCTTTTTAATTTTTTTTATTATTCATTATTAAGTTCAGTGGAGAGTGAGCACCCACCGAGATCGCGGAGGCTTCCGTTTTGGCCTGGCTACAAAACGGTGGCGCCCCTTATTACCCCCCCTACTCTTCGGCATTTGAGCTAGGGCATTTGCTCGCTCTCTCAAGGCCTCTCACCCTCGGCTGAACTTTGTTGCTGTTAATTCCTTTTTTTTTTTTTTTTTAATTAAAAATTAAATTCTTTTTTTTTTAATCTTTGGGCAAATAAAAGTGTAGCAGTAGCTCGTAGATTAAATCATAGGGCGAATTTGCAAGAAAGCAGCGTTGTCACGTTGAAAACCTAAAATAATGTTTTTTGACGGTATGTAATATAAAATCCTGAGCTATCTTACTTTGAAAGCCTACTTTATATGGCCGCCTCCTACTTCTAGACACCTTCTGATGTTTCTTCTTACCCTCAGAGGCACATTAACCAATACGTTTGGAGAATTATTAATTTCGGCAATTTTTTCTGAAATCCTTCGTTTAAGATCATTTATATCCTCAATTGGTGTTCGATAAATGGAGTTTTTTATAAAAGGCCACAAGAAGAAATCGCAGGGTGTTAAATCGCAGGAACGAGGTGGCCATATTTGTTGCGTATTTCGGCTTATAACTCTGTTTTCAAAAAATTCACTTAAAAAATTTAAATTTTCTCTGGTTACATGAGGTGTAGCGCCATCTTGTTGGAAGTAACCTTCCCGCAATTCATCATCGTGAAGCTCATTAATAAATGTTGTCAGAATTTCGATCCGATATCTCTCAGCTGTAATTGTGCCATCAAAGTAAATTGGGCCTACTATTCTTCTAGAACTAATTGCTGCCCACACACCAACTTTTTGAGGATGAAGAGGTCTTTCTACAAAAACATGCGGATTTTGCGTATTCCACATTCGCATATTTTGTGAATTAACATGATGATTGGCCTGATAAATAAAAATAAGCCTCATCGGTAAAAAATGTTTTTTCAAAAGCACCACTATTTTCTTCTTGAAAATTGTTTAAAACCCATTCACAAAAATTAAGTCTTTGGGGAACGTCATTGGGAAGGAGTTCATGAATAGCCGTAACACCATAAGGGTATAGATGCAGATCCTTTTTCAAAATTGTTTGACATGTACTGTAGCATAAATCCGTTTGCTGAATTTGTTGAGATAAATGCCTAATAGAAGTTGAAGGATTATTTTCCATAATTTGTCGCGCTTCTTCAATAACCTCATTCGATCGTTTCGTTGGTCTTCCAGCCCCTTTTTTATGTTGAACAGAACCAGTCTGACGAAATTTATCAATTAGGTATTGTGACCCAGTACGAAAATTATGAAAGGTCACCGCAAAATCAGGAAACTCGGTTCGAAATTCATCAAAGCAGTCATGCATAGAGTAATTCCACACACCGCCTATTTTGTTTCCATTTCTAAAAAAACTTTCAACAATAAAAATTTTTTGTGCTTCACTAAACATTTTTACTGTAGAACTTTCAATCCGGCAACAAAGCTTCACCAAAACTTGATACGCTGAAAAATAAAAAAAAAAAATAAAAAATTAAATCATATCCTGCAAATAGCACTTTATAATAGTCAAAAGAGGACTCCCCGGAGAAATATTAGTTAAAGCAATAGTAACCTACCTTCAAATAACTGCAAAAATTACAAAATTTCTCCAATTTTTAAACTTTACAAATACACAAATTCAAATAAGACGTAAATGTCATAAAACAATCATGTCATCTTATCTACGCAGTACGGCCATGATGCTTTTAAAATGCATGGCCTCCCTTGAGCAAAATAATTAAAAATCACTCGTTATATACAGCAGGTGCATACTAACAAATTTATTGTGCAATGTACTGTATGTTTGCTTTGAAATTCTTATTTTTTAAAATAATCAGAATTTAATGATTGTTTCATATTTTTTTTTTATTTTTATAAAATTCAGTTTCACATTTTAATGAGAAATATTTGTAGTCTTGTGAAAATTCTTAACATTATTAAAAAAGTTTTCTAAGTCTCTCAAAACTTGCGCAGGCTTCAGACAGGCTTGATATTTTCGACACTGGAGCAAGTTCAGGTTCCTCTTCCTCTGTCTCAGAGTTGTTAATAGTTTCATCCGTTTCTTGGATCTCTTTAATACATTCGATGATAGTCAATTCTGCACTTTCTGTTGGCAAATCGTTATCAATAGAGGCAAATTGTTTCAAGTTCACAAATGTGTCCTTAATGTTAGAAAACAGTTGTGCGAGCGGAATATTATCTTCTTCGAAGTCGTCAATATTATTTGTATTACACATAAATCTGGCTTTTATAAAGCATTTGTTTATTGTCACTGGGGTCAAATTGCGCCAGATCACCGAAACCCATATCAATGCGTTGGTTATGGTAATATTATTTTCGATTTCTTGAAAAGGACAACCACTGTCTATACATGTTAAAAGCCTCTTAATAAGGTAGCTTCTGTAGAGCATTTTAAAATTCTGAATAATGCCTTGGTCCAAAGGTTGGCAATGTGAGGTAGTATTGAGTGGAAGAAAAATAAGTTTGAAATTATCCAGTGTAATTTTGAGATGAGACGTTGCATTATCCAGAAACAATAACAGTCTTCTATTCTGCTTCTTCATCTTGGTATCAAATATGTGAAGCCATGTTGTTATGATGTCTGCTGTCATCCGCAGCTTTTTGCTCGAGACCCATTGTAGAGAAAACTTATAGATATGTGCGCCCTTAAAACATCGAGGAATTTTGCTTTTGCCTATTATACGTGGTTCTTCCTTCTAACCTTGTGTGTTTTTTTTCCAGTACACTTGTCATCTTTCAATGCATGTATTTCTGTTGGCAATTCACGATAGTAGAGACCTGTCTCATCTGCATTAAATACGTCCTTGGGGCATAATCCTTTAAAATGATCAATAGTCTTTCTTTGCACGCAGTAACGTCTTCGATATTGATATCGGCTGATTCGCCACATATTTTCTTGAAGGTAATATCGCGCCGACGACGGAATTTTTCTAACCATCCATTTGATGCCTTCAAGTTATCTAGTCTTAAGCTGGATTTATAAACTGGAAAAGTTGGTGAGGTTGAAGTTATGATCAAGTTTGTGAGGTTAGATATTCCGAAATCCGAGCATAAAAATTGGTTATCTCGAACTGCCCGGGAAGTTTTCGAACCTTACATGAGCTTTACATGAACAACATGAACGAGTGTATAAATGGAACTGAGTGTTCCCTTTAGTTTAAATTGAACTCCTATTTCCAACACCAACTGAACCTCAACCTCGCCAACTTTGATTGAGCAGATTCGAGGTCACTTAACGGATGGGTTAGTAAAGAGGAGTATTAAATAATGGGATTTCCATTTTTAAATATGGGGATTTCATAACCGGTGGTTTAACGCAGGTGGTCACTTTATGAGGCGGTCGCAAACAGAGGTTTTACTGTTTTACAATATTCGAAATCAGAAATATGTTGACAAGAATAACTGGAGATAGGTACTATTATAAAATATTAATCTACACCGATTAAGTCATAAGTTGTTTCAAAAATATATTTAGTTGATATGGAGATTCAAGGTGTAGTACAAAAAATATCACAAACCACTTTATTAACTTGTATTGTAACGTTACATGTGATCTGAATATTATTTCGTTGCTAGGCAAAAGTCACATTTAACTGTTTTCATTAATTTTGTAGTCCACAGTCACAACATTTTGTTAATCAAAATATGAATTTAATAAATTTTGCATTGTGGTGTTTAAACTGAAATATCTCGAAAACGGTTAGAGATATCAAGGTCGAGCACCTACCTATACCTTTTAAGCTTAAAAATAACCCTTGTATTAAAAACGTACCTATTACAGATACGAAAAATAAAACATTAGTTTATTAAATATTTTATGAATTTATACTTTATTATTAAGTAACTAGTGCCTCTAGTGTGAAACTTAAAAATATTCAGAAATTCTAAAATTGCTAAGCAAGAAGGTCGTATGTGACAATTTTTTCAAAAATAGGTTTAATCCACTTTCGGCATTTGTGCATCATTTTGCACCTCTCGTGCTAGAAATAAATGTGGTAAGATGAAAATTGACTGATATGCTGTGGTATGTAGCTTATGCTAAGAGGAATTGTCTTATATAACAAATAAAATGACTGATACGACCATTTATTTTGTTGTCATAACTGGAAAAGTTCCCACTGCTCCTAATGAAATTTGTCGTTTGTGATTATTATGCTAAGGATTGATCCTTTCATCTGTGGATAGCGCTATTCGTCGAATAATATCTATTGAAACAATTATCGACACAATTGAAACTAAAGCAATTATTCTGAGAATAAAGATAGTTGGACGTGAAACTACCGAGCCTAAGAATAATTGTCATATATTACAAATTACAGTGTCAGATACGACTATTCCCTTTAGGACTCTAGAAACATATCCTAACCTTTTGTCGAATACAACAGTCAATTTCAGACACGATGGACTGTGATAATTTTTCAATATTCATATATTTTAAACTGATTTTATGATCTGCATGGATAAACAAATAAATAAAGGTACGTTTAATACAATTTGAAAAAATTTTAACGTGGTGCAAAAATATGAAAATGAGTCATATGAGTTACTTTATTTTAGAATTTAGTTTCGCCTACCTAGCTAACTACGTTATGACAGATGTGATGATTTTTCTTAGCATAATAATAATAATTGATATAATATAGAGACAGTCGTATCTGCTGTGTGACCTTGAAAATATACAAAACTTTTCAAAAAGAAAGAATTCTTAACTATTTACTTCATTATCATACCCACATTACCCTTAACTACAGTTTTGCGCACGATAATATATTTTTGATAAAAACACTTTTTCTCGAAATCATAAATATTGCAGACACGATCTTTTTGCTTGGCACGGCAGTATTTCTTACTCATCAAAACATAATAAAGTGGATTTAAAATTAAGGCTTATTTTCCAAGATAACCTGTCAACAACAGTTAGCGCATTAGTTATGGGGCACCCTGTGTAGGTAGGTTCTTAATTGATCCAGTTAAAACATATTTTATAAAGATCGGTTGTGTTAATATAGATTTCCCAGTAAAAATCTTCATTGACTTGAAATCAACTCTTTTATAGGTGGACGATAGAACTATCGGATACATCACCCCCTGATCCAACGGTTAAAATAGCAGATACCAGAATTCCATACAACGTGATAAATAATTATTTTTCGATAGGTGTGGTAAGTTTCTTCTTCTACTAGATAAAGTTTTTTTTACCTTAAATGAAAACCTAAGCTACTATATTTTAAGTAGACAGGGTCTCCGGATACGGTTTGTCACCGGCAACATCTACACTGAGCGAAATATCGAGTTGATATAACTCAAATATGAGTTATCTTATCCGCTTGTTGCTAATAGGGGAACGAGAAAAATAATAGCCCTGAAGATGGGTTGTTTTAGCTAGCTAGCTTAGCTAAGGGTAACTGGGTTTGACGAACACATGCGACGTGGGCTGCGGTAATTCATTGTTGAGAACAAACAAAAATAAAAAAAGATCACTCCGATCAACGATTGCGCGGATAGCTAGTCCAGTTATGTGGTCCATGACGACGCGACGTGCACGAGGTACTAATAACAATGGGATGAAGTTACCGCGCCAAATCGGCACGAGCGTGAATTCGGAACTTTCCGTGACCTTTCGATCGGTGATTTACCCTCGACATGGATTTTTAAAGCACTCTTTATGACTTACTTCAACTCAAAATAGTTTACACATGGTAATAAGTTGAAATAATGCACGTCTGGGTCAAAACGGCGTTTTAAAATCAGTTAGTAAGTTTTCCCAATCCAAAAACTGAGTTCAAGTAACTCATAAAATGGTTACAAAATGAAGGATTGTGGTAATCCCAAATATGTTTAATAAAATGTTTTATTTATTTATTTATTTGTAAAATATACGGGCACAACCCATTATAATATCAATACAACTGAAATTAAATTAAAAGGCTATTGAAATATCTAAATACTAACTTGACAAAAGTAAGTTTACGATGGTATCGACGAAATTATACAACTATAAACAATTGACAATTACCTTTTTTTTAAGAGAAGTGAGGGAATTAGAAAATATATCCAACTCATTGTGGTGGTTGAGAAAACGCATGGCCCGTATCAGGGGCGCATGTGAACCATAGTTGGTACTGTGATGACCAATATGAAATAGTTCAAAATTTCTAAGGGACCTTATGGGAACATTCAGAGCTATAGAATTTAACAAAGCCGGACATATAGTATAACCCCTAACTATCTTTGTAACAAAGCTAACATCAAACATTATTCTTCTATGAGCTAACAAGTCAAGGCCAACCATACCTCTAATCTCACTATAATCATGATCAACAATCAGTATATTCAATTTATACGCACACAGTCTAAGAAATCTATTTTGAACCTTCTCCAAGCTATATTTATGAACTTCGTAAAACGGAGACCACACCACCGTAGAGTATTCCATTATGGACCGCACTAGGACACAGTAAAGTAAAACTAAAGACGTAATTGAGAAATCACTACAATTCCTCTGAATAAAGCCCAACATTTTTGAAGCTTTGGTGACAACAGCACTGATTTGATCAGTAAATGATAGTCGGCAGTCTAAAATTACTCCGAGATCCTTAATATTGTCAACCCTATCCAGTACTAAACCACCAATGCTATAATCACCGTTAACCCTTCTTAATCCTCTATAGAAACTAATAACATGACATTTTTCTACATTTAATTGCAAACCATTTGTCTCAGCCCACAACACAAATCTGTTAATGTCGTGCTGTAAGGAATCCAGATCGTAAATACTAGTAATAATCTTATATATCTTGACATCGTCAGCAAACATTAAAAACATGCTTTCAATTATGTATTCTTTAATATCGTTTACAAATAGGTTAAAGAGAAGAGGCGAGCAGTGGGCACCCTGTGGTACCCCCGATACAGCCACAAATCCCTTAGAGAAAAAGTTTCCAATTTTTACTTTAAATATACGATTTTTTAAATAACTTCCCAGCCATTTAACTAGAGCTGGGCTAAACCCCACAGCTGACAGCTTTGCAAGCAATAGTCTATGATCGACTCTGTCAAAGGCCTTAGAGAAGTCAGTATAGACAGAATCTATTTGAGCACCCGCCTCCAAGGCATCCAACAGTTCCGATTCATAGACTACTAGGTTTGTAGTTGTTGATTTACCCTTAGAGAAACCATGTTGTTGATCTATGATTATCTCCTTACAGCACCACGAAAGTTGATCGCACACCAAAGAATCAAATAGCTTAGGTATGCAAGACTGATTACAGACACTACGATAATTGTCTATGCTATTTTTATCGCCCGATTTATGAATGGGGACAAGAAAGCTTTCCTTCCAGAGTGTCGGGAATTCCCCCACTTCAAGTGATTTATTAAATACAAGAGTAAGAACGTCAGTTAGGGTGCAGACGCAGCGTTTCAACAAATAGTTAGGTATTTCATCAGGGCCTGCCGAAAGTTTGTCCGGCAAGCGACTGATTTTATCAAATACTTCAGCCACTAGTATTGGGCGGTAGGTAGCATTACATTCAAAGTTTAAGCTATAGTTGGGCGTAGGAACATTGCTTTTAACAAATACACTCGAAAAATATTTTTCAAATAGATTAGCTATATCTTGCCCATTAGTAGCTGATGTATCGCCCAAGGTCATGGCCGATGGTAATCCAAAGGAAACCCGTTTACTATTAATGAAGGACCAAAAGCTACGAGGGTTATTAATTATATTCTGTTCGGCCCTTTGAAGGTACTGGGAATAGCATCTTGCTGTCAACGTTTTACATTCGGACCTTAAGGTCACAAAGGAAGTATAGTAATGGTATTGTCCAGTTTCTTTAAATTTCTGATGAATGGTTTTCTTTTTAATAATTAATTTTTTTAAAGCAGGACTAAACCATCTTGGGAAATTTGACGAAACGCTGCGCCTGCGCGGGACATACATCCGTACACCATGGTACATAATATCATACATTAATTCCGTAGCTTGATCAATATCAGATAACGGGCCCAGAATGCCCCTCCACTCGATCGATGCAAAATAATCATTTATAGCTCTAAAGTTAGTATTTTTTAAGTCCCAGTAGCATTCATCACACCTCAAGCTATTAATATTTACACTTGGGAGATAAAACACACAAGGGACATGATGAATACTTGTTGGGAGCAAAATATCATCTGCTGTACATACATCTAAAAAAGCAAAGTGGCTAAAAACTAGATCTAAGAAAACATTGCGATTATTTGCAATACTATTATTTTGAAATAAATTAAGAAAGGCAAAACTTTCCGCGACCTGCACTGCATGTGAGTTTGCTGGACACTGAACAGTTAGACCCAGCTCATCATTACTCCAAATGGCATCTGGTAAATTAAAGTCACCAAACATAAACAACTTAGTGCCCGGGAATGATTGACTAATGTCCTCCACAGTAGCACAACGAGCGAGATACTTGTCAATGCTGGAGCCTGGGGGAATGTAAACACCACCTATAATAAGATCACCACTTCTTGACTTTACTGAGACAAAAAGCTGCTCAACAGTTTCCTCTTTAATTTTTATAATGGTGGAGTTTAAATTGTTGCGTAATGCGATGAGTACTCCACCCCCTCGCTGTTTGTTGCTAGTATTTGTTGAACGGTCCATGCGAAAAACATCATAACCCTCAATCTGAACTTCCGTATTGGTAACCTCAACGCTTAACCATGTTTCTACAATAACTATAACATCATATTGGGCACAGATAACTGCTCGCCGAAACTCCTCAAACTTAGTCTTCATACCACCTACATTCTGACAATAAACTTGCAATGGGGTGAGCCGGTCTCGTCATTGACCACTGGCGTCAACGGGTCCGGACCCACTCGGCAAGTTGCCCATTGGTAAAACATTGTGTTCCTTTAAATTGGTACTCTTTTTCACCAGAACAGGGGCGCCTCCCTTGTATCGAAGTATCAAGTCTGTCTCACCATTAAGTTTTCGGTGATTTAATTCTTCATACACCCTTCTAATTTGGTCACGCTGTAAGGGAGTTAAATCCGGTTTTATGCTGATACTATGACCCTTCAACTTATATTTATTCCTTAAGCACTGTTGCACGAGGGATGGGCTAGAGAACGTCACCTTAACTGGTCGAGGTTTAGTATTTGGTCGGCCAATTCTAGAAATTTTAAAGCTTGTATTTCTATCTAGCTCAAGTTTCTCCAGGACACACATAAAGTGCGAGCTGTCATGGCCCGCTCTATCGCTAGAGTCATTTGATGTACTTTCGGGAATGTTGAACGCAATAATATTTTCAGATCTACGTTGTCTGTCGTGAGATTCATTAAAAAATTCTTCCTGATTAAAAACTGGAACAGCTGGAACTCTGTCCTTCAACTGGACGGCAACAGAGGTTTCCAGTTTGGAATAGTTTTCTTTTAATTCTAATATTTCGTCTTCGAGTTTATCGATCCTCTCACGTTGTAACTCCCTGATTTTTGATAGCATATCCTGAATCTCACTTTTCTGATCCAATAGAAGGGTTAAAACTTGTTATATCATCGAGACCACGTCGCTGATGCCGACGTTACTTTTATTTAACAGTTTTGCTATTTGGTTTTTTATGTCGCCTTCCGGTGTTTTTGCTGTTTCACCGGTCGTCTCCGCCACACTTAGCGTCGTGTTATCGCTCGCTTTTTTCTTGTTGCGAATGCTCGATGAGTCCCGTTCATCAGATGGAAATCCGCCAAGCGATACTCGCTTTACTACCCCGTTCGAGCATATCTTGCAGACCCAGGTATGCGAACCAGTTTTTTTAAATTGAGCATTTACTTTTTCAAAATCTACATTGCTTAGAGCAGAACATCCTTTATGGATCCAAGAACAGCAGCGTGAGCACTCCACAGCATGTTGGTTTGCCTTTATTATTCGCTCGCATAGAGAGCATTTAACTGAATCGGCCATTTTATCATCAAATCAATAGCAAATAACAGTAAATACGCCCGGACTATATTTCACCGAGTGGAATTCCAGTAAGTTGATGCACAAAAAAAAACGACAATAAACGGATTAGTTTGTTCGAATTTGAGTAGTTTTTACTGTTTCTTATCTGTTTGTTAATGCATTGCGAGGAAATTTCTATCACTTATTAACCGTTTTCTACAAAAAAGCGGCCGGGAAATTTAAGTTGGTGCATTAACTCGATGCGAAACAAATGCTCGTGCAACGTACGGGAAAAAAAAAACGAAAATTTAAGCACTTTTACAGCAGAAAACACAGTAAAACTAGGAGCCAGCACAATGCGTGTATTTCAGTAGCCACAAAAACTATTATATTGTTGATATTTATGTTTGAGGCAAGCCAAAAGAAGCTGAGTTATTGTAGCGTTTTTAAATGATTTGTGATAATTCGTAGACTAAGTTTGAACAACATAGAAACGTGCGTTAAAGTAGCTCTAATTCTGCAACCCACGACATCGGTAACCATTTTTGTCAGTGTAAAAAACGATAATTATTTCCAAGTTTATGTATTGGTAAGAAGACTCAAGAGAACAAAGCCTTTTGAGTTGGTTGAAGGAAAAGCCACAAAGTAAAGCATTATGTGCGTTATAGTGTATACAATACATTAGTTTGAAATAGTTCAAAGATATTCGCTACGAGAGGGCGCAACATACAATCAATTAGAAAACATGGATTTTCTCCAAAATCAAGGTCTAAAATTGCGCGGGATATTATAAATTTTTTGTCTTATACCGTTTTCTCTTCCTTTGAAAATAAAGTGGTTAGTTCTAATGAATAGTTAACGACAATTTTATGTGTTGTAAAAAAACGCCACCTATCGTTCACTTTAATGACTGTAATGCCATACCTGTAAATCAGCAATGTAGAGCAAAAATATCTAACCGTATTAAACGAGAACAAGTGTATTCAAATTAAGGCACGTGAAAGTTAATAAATTTATTTTAAAAACTCTCATCCTCTACAACTTAATTTTTAAACATAGAATTTAAAGAAATAAAAAATGTTAAGGTGTTACAATTCACATATAATTTTCAATTATTTGAAAAAATTAGAGACCTTATGAAGCTTAGGGGCAGAGCAATAAGCAGGTATAAAAAACAACGTCAATACAAGTCTCTTCGGAATTTAACTAATGCGACAACTAAAAATTAATAAAGCGTTTTTAACTGCTCAATTAACCGCATCACATAATGTTTGGTGCAACTTAAGAAAATACTGTGATGGTGTCCATCGAGGCAAACCTGAAATTTTAGAACTCCTAAGAAACCTGATGAAACAAATATGTATGGATTCCGTAAATCTAGATCAACAAGATACCTTCTCGCTTATGTTGCTTACGTTCGGAACAACGCAATAGAACATCACAAGGGGTCCCGGGCGGTAGCACTGGATATTGCCCGAGTATGGCACGAGGGGCTCACAATTAAAGTGAGAGCATACGGAATGCCGGTTCAATTTTGTTCATGGCTGTCAATCTCTCTTTAAGACCATTCTCTGCGAGTGGCGATGGACAGATTTCTTTCAAACACATTTAACATCAACGCCGAAGTCCCTTAAGGTCCTATATTGTCGCCCACCCTCTTTTTACATTAACGATCTATTGAAAAGAACTAAAAACCCTACATATAGCTTTGTTGATGTCAACACACGTGTTTCATCTTTTATTTTGAATGCTGAAACGTCGACTGCCAATGCACATCTCTATAGGCAGTAATAGATCTCATATCTCAACAAAGACCTGGAAGAAATTTTGTCTTGGGGTGACAGTACCCAAGTAGAATTTAACGCTAAAGAAACCCAGGCGGCAGTTTTTTCTAAAAAGCTAATATTGAAGAACTGGATATAGTCATGGCGGGACACTCGATTCCCTGGCTTTACCAATTCATTTATTGATCATCAATTTGGATAGTCATATGTTTTGGTATTGTCATGTTGCGGCCATTGCTAAAGCAGCCTCGTAGAAACTTGGAATTATTTTTCCGAACTAAGAACCTCTATACACCCCAACAACTTTTGATGCTCTATAAAGCCCAAATTCGACCATCGCTGGAGTACTGTTTGCACATTTGGGGCTCTGCACCTAAACATAGCCTGAGATTGCTAGATTTCATTCAAAGAAGAGCCATTCGTTTGATCGGTGACCATGATCTGACAAATCACCTAGAAAGCCTTGAACATCGAAGGCAGGTTGGCGACTTGAGTCTATTTTAAAAATATTTTCATGACAAGTGCTCAACTGAGGTTGCCCGCTTGATTCCACCCAGAGCGGTGCATGGTAGAAATACACGATGAGCCACTGCAGCCCACCCGTACGTGGTTCAGCTTAGTGTCTCTTGAACGACAATGTTTAAAAATCCTTTCATTTGGAGAACGTCATCATTCTGGAACGACCCCCCTGAGGCCGTGTTCCCCAACGAGTATAATCTCCAAAGATTCAAGACCAACGCGAATCATTTCCTGCGCACACGCACCGCTCGCAGAGCGGCATAAAGGATAAGGCCTGCAGTGCAAAAATAGAGAAAATAGTGAATACAAATAATAGGTACAAATTTTACAATTACCTCTTTAAGCAGCAAACTCTGGAGAAAATCCATGTGTTTTAATTAGTGATGTGTATACTGTATTGCACCCTCCCGCGGCCAATATAGAAACTAAGGAAATAATTTCCAGAGATTTAAGTATTTTAATATTAAAATATATTTTTTTTTAATTTATTAAATTCTCCAATATATAAAGTATACATCTACACGAGCGAGGAAATCGCGACGATAGACTCGCGACGATTTACACGCTTAAATCTAAAGCATTCATTCTAGTAAGCGAGCCTATACGGGCGTGGAACTCGTCCCGATAGCGCCAGCCATCGTCGGCGTGAGCGAGTCACTCGCAATTGCCGACGTTGGCAGGCGATTCTCGCGACGATTGCCTCGCCGTAGGTAAATGCAATTCATTAGTTCATATGGTGCCTTCTAGACGAGCGGAGAAGAAGCGCCGTACCGTACAGTCATGTTCAATACAGAAAAGTTTATAAGTGCTGTGGAAAATCGACCAGCTTTGTACACTACAAAGTTGAAAGAATATAGCAAGTGAGACATCAAACTAAAATTATGGGAAGGAATAGCCATGATATTGTATGATAATTGGGGTGAATAAGATTATTGCAACACTTTTTAATGCTGTACGATCGGCGGTTATTGGTTAGGCATTTCTATGCAAGTTACAAAACTTTAACTGTATCCCGTGATGATTTTAATTAAACAAAAGTAAGATTGAGACCATTTTATTATCGAATTTATCAATTAAAAGCCATAATAAGATTTGTTAGCCTATCCTTGTGGACATAAATGTTTGATCACATTATACAGGGTGACTGGTAAGTAGACGTATTCCTTTGAGGAGGTGTTTGTAGAGCCTATTTGCAATTGAATTAACCATACTACCCTCTATGCAAAACCCACTGGATTTTGAGATATTTTCATGTTTATGTTTTTTCGAAATTCTCGTACTATGACTACTAAGAATTTGAAATTAAGGAAAAAAATTATCATTTTTGTAAATGTTCCAATTTTACGTGTTAGCTGACACACTAGTGCAGGTTATAAGGCAAAAAGTATGGCAAAGAAGTAAAAGAAATAAAAATACAGGGGCAAAAACGAAAACTTGTAATAAAAACATGTCGACGACTTATACATTCATACCTACGTATTTCTAAAATTTGATAATAGATAAGACGTACAAATAATTTTAAAAACTTCTCTGGTTTAATATCTTTCAAATGAGGTGTAAAATTTGATTAATTAGATAGATTTGATACAGAAACTAATAATACTAAGTGCAGGTAGTGTTTTTTTTTTACAAAGAAAATTCTTTTAAGTCCTTAAAAATTAATAAAGTTTTTATGGTTTATTTATTAACGGTTACAAATCATTTTCGAAATGAGTCCCTCTATTTCTTATGCAAGCACGGGCCCTTTTTCTTATATCTGTTCTTGTAACTCGAGTCGAGAAATTATTACGAAGGATTACGGCTGCATTTTCTATTCGGTTAATCAATTCCTCCCGCGTCGGTACTTCCGTAACATAAACTAACTCTTTCATGTGCCCCCATACATGAAAATCTAAGGGCGTTATATCAGGGCTCCTGGCAGGCCATGGTATCGGCCCTCCTCTTCCAATCCAACGGTTTGGAAACCACTGGTCCATCAACTCCCGTACAGTTCGACGATAGTGCGCTGGGCATCCGTCATGCTGATATATCATCCCCTGTCTATTCACTAAAGGCACATCATCTAGTAACTCGAACAAATGCTTACGTAAAAAGTACTCATAAGATTCGCCATTTAGGTAATCAGGCAAAAAATGGGGACCGATTAAATTATTTCCAATAACTCCCATCCACACGTTTACGCTAAATTTTCTTTGAAAACTAGTTTGTTTTTTAACGTGTGGGTTATCTTCTGTCCAGTAGTGTAGATTATGGAAGTTAGTGATACCTTCTCTATCGAATTTGGATTCATCGGTCCACAAAATTCTCGACAAAAATCTTGCATCATCAATATCAGCATTTAACATGAATCGGCAAAATTGAACTCTTCGTACAGGATCACCCTCCTCTAGCCCTTGTACAGGGGTATAATGGTACCGATGTTGACCCATTCGGTGGATCACTGACCATACCTTCCACTGTGACACACCAAGCGTAGTAGCTACTTTCCTTGTGCTTGTTGTTGGGTCCTCCTCAAATCTGTTTAAAATGTCTTCATCGATATGAGGATTGCCTGGGGCTCCTACACGTTCTGCTCTTTGAACAGTGCCAGTTTCAGCGATGCGTCGGTAGGTTCAAAATCAAAATCAAAATCAAAATCTTTATTTCATGTGAGGATCACAAATGTAATATACATACGTCAAAATAATAATCAGTCTGCAGGAAAAAAAAAACATTTTCACTCAGAAACCAGATTATACCAGTAATAAATTTAAAATTAAAACTACCGTTAAGGTTCTGATACGTGACAAGTAAACAAATTTAAAAAATTTTAAAATTTAGAATGTAAAGTTTACGTGACAACATAAAAACACAGAGATTTAAAATTCAAAATGTAAAATTTACAATAGTAGATACATTATACAAAAACTACGAGAAATGCGACATATACTCTTGCCCCAAAGACACTGACATGAGGAATGCGTCTATTTGGAAATCGACGCACATATTCCCGCTGGGCATTAGCAGCGTTTCCGTTGCAGAAACCATACATAAACAAAATATCAGCATATTCGGGGTTTGCAAACATTGCCATCTTTAACAAAGTACACAAAGAATATGAACTGAAAAATAACACCCTTACACAAGCGGCGATGTCGGTACTTTTGAAAACGACACACACACAGTGAAATTTTGCAACTGTCAAAAACGCATAGCAACGAGAAACATCGCTTGCCTTAATGTTTGTCCTCGCTGACTTGATTTTTAAAAGAAACGAAAAAAAAAATCGAAATTAACACGTTAAAACATACAAGTTTTTATTTCGTCATAAATCGGCAATTTTTAGCATATTTACATGTTCGACCTCTTGTTTTATTCAGAAATATTTAGGCTTTCAGAATCTTATATGTAAAGATATACCGTATGATTCAAAAAAGTTCCAGCAAGTTTTAAAGTTTAACCAAGTTAAGGTATGTCCGCCATTTTGATTTTTCAACAAATGTCAAAAACATGACATTAGCGGTCTGTCTTGATCCATTCTCTCTTAAACGAGATAAAATTCAATAAAATCGGTCCATAAATAAAAAAGTTATTAAGTACATAAAAACAAAATTCCGGATGATTATGCCCAACCCTAATAGACGTAGAAAAGTAGCACCTGCACTTAGTATTATTAGTTTCTGTATTAAATGACTATCTAATTAATCAAATTTTACACCTCATTTGAAAGATATTAAACCAGAGAAGTTTTTAAAATTATTTGTACGTCTTATCTATTATCAAATTTTAGAAATACGTAGGTATGAATGTATAAGTCGTCGACATGTTTTTATTACAAGTTTTCGTTTTTGCCCCTGTATTTTTATTTATTTTACTTCTTTGTCATACTTTTTGCCTTATAACCTGCACTAGTGTGTCAGCTAACACGTAAAATTGGAACATTTACAAAAATGATAATTTTTTTCCTTAATTTCAAATTCTTAGTAGTCATAGTACGAGAATTTCGAAAAAACATAAACATGAAAATATCTCAAAATCCAGTGGGTTTTGCATAGAGGGTAGTATGGTTAATTCAATTGCAAATAGGCTCTACAAACACCTCCCCAAAGGAATACGTCTACTTATCAGTCACCCTGTATATTACGTCAAATGATGTGGCATGTTTATATTTTTTTTTAACTTATAACTTTTTTTTAAACTTATAACCAACCTTTTCACAAGTGATATACGCAGACGCATATTCATATCTTGGAAATCTTTTCAGAAACAAGACACAACAGCTCATCAAAACTTTGTATGGACATACGGTAATATGAAAAAAAAATGTCAGGGGGCTCTCTGTGCTCATGATATTTAAAATGAAATGTCCAGTAGTTGATCTGCTACCCAGAAACGACGATTACTTCTGCGGTTTCTGCACCGGTAAATGCATATTGCAGCAACATAACCAATTTAAACGACATTCATTTTTACTAAAACAAAATCATTGTTCCGAATGTACCTACTTGGACCGTTGCGATTCTCTCGCGCTCGTTTCATGCTTTTGCCGGGCGTTCAAATCGTCGCAAGTTTATCGTCGCGAGTCTGTCGTCGCGATTTCCTCGCTCGTGTAGATGTACCCTAAGCCAATCAAGAACCAAAAGGTATATTATAATAAAACGATTGTTTAAGATTTACCTATACATTTGTTCCAGCAACCATTGTTTATGGCATTCTTGTATAACATTTTATTAAACTTTAGAAAAAGGCAGGTTCACCAAGCGTATTTACTGTACACACTTTAGAAGGACACTCTATTCGTTCATGCAAAATATTCTTTAAATTGTTTGTATTATTACAGGTCCTAAATTTAGCATATAAACTGTTTTAGGATGCCGCCATCTGCAACAAATTCCATATAGAACGGTTGAAAAATCCGGATAGATTCAACAGTCGGATGAAAAATAAATTGTGGTACGTGGAATTTGCCACGACGGAAACTCTTTTTGCTTCGTGTAAAAATTTGCACGAATCTATTGACATAGAGGTAAGAAAAAGGTGCTTATGGAATAAGGTTTTAAATTGTATTATTATGTATGTGTGCTATAGGTCAGCACATTTTTAAACCAATTAGAGCCAATGCCAAGAGTGCCTTTTACTGTTGCATAGTGAGCACTCCCCCCCCAAAAAAAGGATTTTATCTGGATGGGGAAGAGAAAAAGTGAGGAGATTTTGATGCCACACATATACTTTAGGGTGGCCCACATTTTGCGACTTTTTTTTCTTTGGTCTCACCATTTTAAAATGTTGTACAAGTCAAGAAAATTACGTGTGAAAAATTTCAAGTCATTTAACTAATCCAAAATGGTGCCGCCGATGGAATTTAAGTTTTTAAATTTTAAAACTTTTATTATCACCAACATTGAAACAGAGCATATACAGGGTGTTATGGAAATGACTTATTATTTTTTAACCCGTAAATATATAGGTCGAGACGAATTGGGGAAAAATTGCTATAAATGGCGCTCGAAGCTAGAAATTCGAGAAAAATGCCTTCAAAAATTTAGGTCCAAAACACCTACGCGCCAATGACCCAAACAGCTGATTTGGGTAATTGTTTACTTTAGTGCAAATGTTGAATTTTTCGCTAAAATTTCGTATATAGGCTAATTAAGGGTAGCTGATCACAATTTTCCTTTTGCGTTTAGGCGGCAAATGCACTGGTTTTGAGAAAAAAAATGTTAAAGTTTTTCTAACTCACCGGTATGTTATTTTGCATGTAATCCTAAAATGTTGCTATTTCCAATAAAATATTACTTGTCGGAGTCATAGTATACACTTCCGAGTTGAAATAAACGAAATATGCCACAAGGAAACTCTGAAAAACGGGATAACTTGTAAGCGAACAGAAAACTCTACGTTATCTGGAAAAAGACGGGAGACAGCTCACTGACAGCTGGCCAAAAAAGCAGAAGCAAACTGCACGACCCATGTTGTCAGATTGTTAGTGTATTATAAATTGCCTATACTTTCAATTCATTTTTATTAATTGAATGAATCCTATTGGCTCGAGCTAGCATATCATTCTCCTGGATGGAAGCCATTAATAATTACAAGAAAAAGAAGAACAATCTGGCAACGTGAGTGCAATGAATCTGAAAAGAGACGTTTCTACTTTGTCGGCGTATTAACAACGAATTTAATTAAATTTGTGCCTTTTCCATTGTTTTTTTGCTAAAATGTTGTTCTTATTTTATGAACAGATAGTTTGGTGAAAGTTTTATCACATATTTTGAAGGGAAAACCATAAAATCTAGGAAATTGAAAGGAAAGTGAAACGCGACACCCAAAGAATACCCTAACCTGTAAGTGAAAAACTTTAACATTTTTTTTTCTCAAAACCAGTTCATTTGCCGTAAAAACGCAAAAGGAAAATTGTGATCAGCTACCCTCAATTAGTCTATATACGAAATTTTAGCACAAAATTCAACATTAATTGCACTAAACTAAACAATTACCATTCCAGCAGTTTGTCTTGTCAAAAACACATGTGTTCAGGGGCATTGAACTATCATGGAAGGCGCACATAGTCCGGTTTTAAGGTATTTTACAAAATTCAAAATACTTCCGATTTTAGAAAAAAAAACTATCAAGTGTAACTCTAGACCACCTCAGGAGTGACCCCTTAAAATATAATAAGTCATTTCCATAACACCCTGTATATACAGGGTGGCGCATCGAAAACGAAACAGAGACATTTACTGGCAGCTCAGTTCCTTTTTGGAAAAACGCTCAGACCCGTCGATTTTGTTTTCGAGGGGGACACAAAATTGGCAAAAAATCACGTTGATACGTGCAGCCCCCTGGGTGGGGGTGGCACCACCCCTAAAATCTTAAATGGATATGGGGGTCGAGTGATTCCTTATTTTATAGGTCTTTCAATTTTCTTTATAATTATGTAAAATTCATGTACTTCAGTTCAGTAGTTTTGGAGATTTATTGATTTAAAGCTTAAAGTAGACTTTAATAGGTACATCAGATTAGTTTGTACTACTTTCAGAAGAAATTTAAGTAAAAGCATTTACCTTATAAGTAAATGCCTTTCTTCACTACGCCCATGGTTTGTTTACCATTTTGGTGTTGAAAATAGCGAGTGGAGCATTTTTGTGGCAAAAAAAGTTGTTTCTTGAAGAAAGATAAGAAGGGATCGAATGTCTCGTAATTATTTTAAATAGGAATTTCGTACATAGTTTGCGATTGATTCGACCAAACTTTGTGGTTAAAATACCTTTTAACGCTTTATACATAAATTAACCATGGTATATTCCACGGCAGAAAGGGTTGAAATTATCAAAATATTTTTTGGAAATAATCAGTGCGCTAATAGAACAGCAGAAATATTTAATAAGCGACATGAGAACAGTAACGTGCATCGAAAATATGTTTTAGAACTTGTAGCTAAATTTCGGGAAACTGGATCAGTCGCCAATAAAAAACGCAACATTGAAAATCCCATAAGGAACGAAGCAATGTAAGTGGGGGTTTTAGGGCAAGTTTATGTAGATCCTACGTTAAGTACCCGCAAATTGGATAGTGTGTGTGGTGTTAGTCGACGTAGTATCCAACGGATTCTAAAGGCCCATAGTTTTCATCCGTATAAAATTCACCTTGTACAAGAACTTAATGAAGACGATTTTGATCGGCGATTACAATTTGGTGAAGATATGAGTTAACGAATTAGAAACGATGAACATTTTCTATTCAACCCTTGCTTTTCCGACGAATGTTCCTTTTGCTTAAATGGCGTAGTAAATCGTCATAACTGCCGATATTGGTCCGATTCTAATCCCAGAATTTATCGTGAGGTACACACACAGCAGCCACAAAAATTAAATGTTTGAGCTGGTATTTTTGGCGATCATTTAGTTGGTCCTTTTTTCTTACTTGGAAATTTGACCGGTGAAATGTATTTGTAATTACTGCAAGACGCCATAGATCCTGCATTAACAGCCATAATTGAAAATCAGAATGATCGGCGGTACATTGCGAATAGGTTGATGTTCCAACAGAATGGTGCCCCACCACATTACGCATTAAGTGTTCGACAATATTTAGATCTGACGTTTCCAGGTCGATGGATTGATAGAAAAGGTGCCATTGAATAACCCCCAAGATCGCCAGATTTATCACGTTTGGATTTCTTTCTGTGGGGTCACTTATAAAGCAAAATCTATGCTACTCAGCCAACATCGTTAGAAGACTTGCGACAAAGAATTGTGAATGAGTGCCTTCAAATTACTCCACTAATGATGATGCATTGGAGTTTTATTTAGGCTTTAAATCAATAAATCTCCAAAACTACTGAACTGAAGTACATGAATTTTATGTCATTATACAGGTAATTGCAGGACCTTTAAAATAAGGTATCACTCGACCCCCCTTTCCATTTAAGATTTTAGGGGTGGTGCCACCCCCGCCCAGGGGGCTGCACGTGTTAACGTGATTTTTTGCCAATTTTGTGTCCTCTTCGAAAACAAAATCGACGGGTCTAAGCGTTTTTCCAAAAAAGAACTGAGCTGCCAGTAAATGACTCTGTTTCGTTTTCGATGCGCCACCCTGTATTATATAGGTATTATAGGTAACATAATATTAATAAATTGTACCTAAGAGCTAACCCTATTATGTATTTACACAAATAGTTTGTTTTAATCGCTTGTCGTGGCATCTTTAAATTTTTTTCTATATTCGCTTACAATTTGCAGTATCCATTGACGTAGTTCTTCATCCCTTGTTAATATTTTATTATATTCGTCTATGAGTTTAATACCCCTTTCTGCTGTATCATTCCCAACTTTAAGCTTTTTCCTACATTAAAATTATTTATATACCTACTCATCATTACTTTCCCAGTTTTCTGGATTCTCTTTTAAAAAATTTGACCCTAACCTTTCAAAAAACCTAACAGTATTTTTACATATAAATTCTCAAAGTTCTTTATGTTCAATTTCGTATATGTTACTTAATATAACTCTTTTTTCATGTCGTCAATGTATTTATATTTTCATCTTCTAATGCTGATTTATAATTTAAATTATTGATTTTACAATTTTTAGACCAGGATTCTCTAAAAGGTTTAAGCAATGGTACGTTGGGACCACTAGAAGAAGGCATTTTTACATCAAAAGCACTTTTTAAAATAAGTTTACAAATATGGTGCCTACAAGGTAAATAAATTAAATCTCGTTCTAACAATTGTTGTAATAAAACACTTGCACAATTTAGACGACCCAAGTTGGAGGCAGTAGTATCGCAACATAACGCAACTACTGTATCTTGGAGATTCTAACCCAATAACGCTTCATAAACTGCAGTAGCTTGCCCTCTTCCTGTTGAAGTGTGTAAAACTGGTTGTCTTAGAATTTATTCTGTATCGCCACTTGTAATTATAACTGCTAGTCTGTCGTGCTTTTCAGATGCAGCTAGGTCAGCAAATAATTTTCCATCCCAGTGAACTACAGGAGTCACAAATTTATGATCGTTAAAAGTCAATTTTAGTTTTTCCGCCCTTTCTTTTCTTAGTTGATCTACTTCTTTGCCGTAAGAAGAACTTGTATGCGAGCTGCTAGACGACGCTACTCTTATCGATCTCCCCAGTACTTTTTACAATTTTTTCACGAGCTCTCTATTCTTTCTCTTTTTCAGTCAGCTTCTTTTCTACACCATACATAAATCCCGGACGATCTTTTTTTCGTTGACTAACCAAAAACTGTATATCTTCTTTAACTTTTATTATTTTAAATGCGTTTGCGTAAGCGATATCAAACAAATCGTTTGATTTGTCTGCAAACGTTGTGTCTCTTTCCTTTGCGGAGTTCATTGCTTTACAAGAACTTTTTTGCACACCTCTTAGTTCTTCATATAAGTGTTGTACATTTTTTATACAATGCTGACCTACAGCATTGAGAATACGGGCTTTGTTCCAGAGAATAAGTACTTCCTCAATTACTAACTTAGCACTTTGATAAAGATTTAGTCGAGTCGAGTAGTCGACATGACGGAAGAGAAAAAAACAGCTTACACAAATCACTTTAAATCACAAATTTAAGGTTCTCTTTTCGAGATAGATTAAAACTAAACCTTGCTTTAAAATATAAATTGAAACTAAGCAGTAATGACAGCTCGAGGGAGTTTTTGACCCGCTCTAGGAAAAACAGGTACATCGGCAGGTAAGTAAAATAATAATAATCTTTTGGAAACCCCAGACCTTCCTCAAGAAGCCGTTAAATTTGGTAATGTTTAACCATAGAACCATAAATATCTAAATACTTTGTAGTACATCATAATATTCTTGTCATTTAAAAAAGGGTGATCAAAATGCTTAAATTCAAATTATGTGTGTAATAAAATAGTTTAAATAAGGGGTACCTACCAGTGGCGACGCCAGGGTTTTGTGTTAGAGGGGGCCAGACTGGGCCAGAAAAATTTAGGGGGGCACTTGTTTTTACTTTATTGCTTTGCTTTGGTACCCTATTTAAATCAATTTATACCAAAAAGGTATGGAGGGTAATATTGAGATTCATTGATTAAGGTAATAAGAAGCAGAGAAGTAGGTAGATATAGGTTAAGGTAATAATAAACATTTAAATTAAATTATATTGAAACATTACAAAAAAACATCAACGTATATACAAGACATTTCCAAATAAAAAAAATATTCGGCATTTCAAAGACATCTGAGACTGAATATTACTACTCCTCTGTGATATGGTTTATTTTAATTATTATTATCAATTATTGTATAATATTTTTGTTTTTTTAAAAAAACTTTATGTTGAGATGTACCTAATATGTTTATATGTTATATTTTAGCTATTTTAAATTATTACTCTTGTAATTTTAACTTTACTTAGTTTTAAGTCTTGTTACTTAAATTTTTTTTGTAGAAATGGGCTACAGCCCGTGAATTATAAAATAAATAAATAAATATTTTACCGAAACCTAAAGCAGTAAGATTCTTCTGTTATTATGATTCTTAGCAAAAATATCAACAATTTTGTCGAGATTAATATTTTTAATGCGTTCTTTTTCAATACTTAAAATAGATACCGCTATAATCTTGTGTGATTTAGTAAATTAGTCGAATGGGTGCTGCTCTTCGTAATTATGGCAGTACGCTGTAGGCTTTTTTCATGCGACTTTTGACATTACAGGGGGGGGCGGCTAAATTTCAGGAGGGGCCCGGGCCCTCTCTAGCCCCCCCCCCCCCTGGCGTCGCCACTGGTACCTACACGTTTGAGAATAAGACTTAGAAACAAAACAACAGAAAGTGTGATAAAGTTAGCTAAGATTATGTATGTAGTGACGCTTAAAGTATCCCATACTGTGAAGATGATCTTTCACATCTGGAGGTTGTTATCTTAGCGGAGTCATCTACTTCACTCCCTTGCCTAGAATCTGTCCAATAAGTTTTTGACCGCGTTTCGTGGCTTTCTGGTACACAATCTTTATCTCTGTATGTTTTTGAATTGCATAAAATTAACTACCACAATAACAACAAGATAACCCTAAATTTGATTTCAATATCACAATCCAGCTTTTATACTTGTTAACAATCTGAGAATAAAATAAGACGACACAGAATTTTGAGAACTTCCTGCTGAATAATATTTTTTCAGGTAAACCGAAGATGTCACCGATTCTAAGCGCTTTTATTTAAATTCTGTAAGAGTAGGTGTCATTCCCCGCTGGCCCCTACACCTTAACTTTTTTAATAGTTTGACTTTCTTATCCATTCATAGCGTCGATCAAAAATTTTTTATTGGACTTTGAAAAGCTATTTTTGTTTCAGTGCGATGGTGTAAGTCTAGATCTAGCCAATGGTCTTCCACTACAAGGAATTACGTTTCTCAATATACCATACACTCACGGTGGGTCAAACCTATGGGGCGAGCACCTGTCAGGAATCAGAAGGAGTCGCAAAAAAGGACGAGAAAAGGATATAAGCACTAGTAGTTTTAATTCGGTTGATCTGAGTGTAGCAGTGCAAGGTAAGATTGTTGGTTTGTTGATGACTAAAAGCACAGAACACTTTTAAATCATAGCTATACATAAATAACAAAAATAAATCGTGTTGCCAAAATGACAATAGCAGACAGACAACACGACCAATCTAGATTGTGTAACAAAGTTTAGATAAACGCAAAAATCTCATTTACCATAATATTATTTATGTTTCTTGAATTGTGACTATAACTACTTAAATAATAAATTTCAAAAACATAAAATAATCGTTCGGAAATATTTATAATACTAAGGCAGATAAATACTTATTATGTTTTGTCATTATAGATATTGGAGATGGACTTATAGAGGTAATAGGACTAGACAATTGTCTGCACATGGGTCAGGTGAGGATAGGAATCACGGCAAGTGGTAGAAGATTGGCGCAATGTTCGTCGGTTACCATTAAAACTAAAAAGACTTTTCCAATGCAGATTGACGGGGAGCCATGGATGCAACCACCTACAACGGTAAGGACCAATTTAAGCTTCATTTATTGACACGAGGGGCACCGGGGGATTAAATGATGGTCATCATAATTATTGCAGCTTTTATTTATGTCAAGACTAATCAAAAACGAATAAATTATTAGGCTAACCCAATCCTACCTTGTACTCTGTTCCCTTGACGTCGCGGGGGAAGCGTCTCGAGGTATGGGTCTCAATTTGGGGCGCTAGTCCCTGGTTTTTCTGTCTTGCTGTCGTTCACGGAGTTCAATATCTAAGTAGTTCCCGCGGCGCCGAACTCGGCAAGCCACCACGACCGCTGCACCCCATTTCCGCCCTGCCATGGGCGCTCTCTGAACGTGCAGAAGCAGTGTCGTGCGTGTGGGAATGCAAAAAAGTACCTCGTGACAATATATAACTCCAAAATTGGGGATTCCTAAGCTAAAGATCTTTTTAGCTCTATAAAGAACTTAAAAATTTAAATAAACAAACTTTTTGAAGGCCTTACACAAGCTATTCTAAAACCCTGTATGTTTTTCGAAAGGAAAAATAGGACGCTTGACTCTATTAGAAATTAATAACTGTGAAATAATAAAAATACATTGAGAACCCTAAAAATATTAAATGGTAGGAACAAAAGTCTGTCTAAACCACAAATATCTTTAATGGCAAAAAATGGGGGGAAGATATTTACATTGTAGTAACTGATCTAAATTAGGGACCTGATTGGACGATCTTCAACAGTAAAAATAAAAACTTTTGGTTCGGGAAATAAGCTATGATAGACAGATGAGCGGGAATCCAATCCTGCTGCAGTCGTATATTCGTTCTATATTTAAAGGGTACCTCTTTTAACAGTTCTGCAAGTCTTACTTCAAGAAAATATAAATATCGTCCTTCAGTTAAAGTGCTTTCGTAAAAATGAGGTCCAATGAGATATCCATTTAACTAACCACACCAGTTAATAATTCCAAAAAGGTGTTGATGGATTGATCATCTAACGAGGATGTTTTTGGTATCAACAGCGTTTCTATTATGTCGGTTCAAGATAAAATGTTAGACAAGATATTTACATTTTGGCAATAGCTACAACTCGAGAAATCTTGCTAAGCATTCTAGTCTTCTTGCGTGATCCCCTGGCTGCAATCTATGGATTAATTCGGTTTTGTATGGATGAAACTTGTTGTATAGTACCTTCCATAAAGAGCTTGTAGAAACACCAGTATTTTCTTTGATTTTGGCTTGTAAAGTTTTAGGATTATTATTAACTTATTTATGCTGTATTTTCATCATATGTAGCAATATTCATTCTATTTTTGTTCGGTTTTACGAAGCGCATATTCATCATTTCAGTTTCTTCCAAATGATAAATTTTGAGAAAAATATGAAAATACCTTTATTATTTATTAATTAAACTCATATTATGTAACCAGTGTCCTCTACGAGGTTATGAAATCGTTTTTATTGACCTCAAAAAAAAACATAACTACACCAAATTTGATTCGCATCCGCTTACCATTTTCAAATCATCGCCAATTTTCTAAAATAAATTTTTACTTCCATTGTACAGTATCTATCTAATCGTCGATATTTTATTATAAGAAATTAAGCATAAGTTACCTCTTTTCAAGTCTGCGTCTACTCTGGTTGTCGAACTACAAAGTCGTCTACTGTTTATGTTATCTTGAACGAGGAAAACATGTATCGAGGACCCTGTCGCCGATAAATTAATGTTGTTTTGGTGGAGTTCCGACTTTGACGGTTTGAGATATATAAACGGTTTTCGAGATTTCTGGAAAATACCGAAGAAAAAGACTGAAAGACCCTATATATCGAAATCAGCGCATTTTATAAAATAAGTGTATATGAACTTTTCAATAAGTAGGGGAACCTGCGGCAAGAGGGGAAGCTAAGCAATTTATATTAATAAAAATACAACCAATTAATTAACAAATAAAGTTTATTCTAAATACTAAAAACTCTTTAGATAACATCTATTAGCTATCTTCGCATAAAAATATTTGGCTTAACTTACATAAAAAACTAACAACTAGGTATACTTATTAGAAAACCAACAAATATCCCATCTTGCCCCGTGTGCCAATATTTGAGGGTAGCAAAATTTACATCTTATGGCTATTCTGGCGGTACACCACCCGGTATATTCTTTATCTTTTTCTCAATTTCTACAAATTCTATATTTTTAGATACGCATCACGCATAAAAATCAAGTACCGATGTTGATGGCACCTCCACCAGAAAAGAAAAAAGGATTCTTCCGATTTTTCCGACGGTAGACTCCGTCTTGACAACCTTTATCTTCCTTATTTGAAAGTGATATTCTAAACTATTTTATATATTCTGATACAATATCTGCAAAACGTTTTTCCCGTACGTATTTAAGACTCTTAGCTATAGCCAAAATACCTACATTTTTTTATATAATTTATAATCGAATTTTTATTAATAACTTTTCATTCTAAAAATCCTCATTTATCAAAGTACCTGCATTTTTCTAAACCTCATTTTTCACCTCGATAAGTTACATCCTTAGTTAGAAAGTTGACTTTTAGCTAGTATCTAGTTAAATTAATAGTTAAAAATCTGTCAGTATTATTTCGAAAAGTGTATAAATTATTTTTGTTCCATTTTCTGTTCTATTCTTCAAAAATCTGTAGATACGTGAATATTTAAAATTTATGAGAAATATTAGCTGTTAAAAATTTTAGATATAGGTAGGTAGAAATAATACAACTGGGTTATAAGTTAAACTGATGTAGTTTTTAAAAGTCCAACTGGACAGATCACCTGGATCTCTTAAAAAAAATGAAGAAAATTTAGCAACTGAACCGTTAAAAAGAAATATCTCTTTATAATTAAAATTTGCATTATTTAACGGATTTACAGAATAGAAATTTCATTGAAAAGTGCCCTTTATGAGCTACAGCATGAATTATGTTAGTTGCCAAGTAATGTCCGAAAGTTCAGAATATAATCATAATTTCTTAAGTTTTTAAAAATAAGTTTAAATAAACATTTTTCCGGACACGCTTTAATTCCGATTGAAAACTAAATAAAGTCTGTGCGTTTTAAGAAGTCCGCTAAGCCATAAAACCTCTTGAGCATTATGTCGGTGGCTCTCAAACAATAAATTATATTGAAGGTAATTTTGGATGTTGATGAATTACATTTTCTAAATAAAATAATTTAAAGTAAATAAAAAATTAGTTTAGGTAAAGAAAAATAATAATTTTTTAGCTTTTAGACAAATTAGTTTTACGAATTCTTTTTTACAAAGTTTTTTTTGTTGATGAAAATATCAAACTGGCATTTAAAACAAAACCTTCTTCATTACCAACATGTAATATAATATACCTTTTTCCATTACTTGCACGGGTGCTTGAATAACAATGCTTTGAGTCATCCTGCCAAGACGTTTTTGTTGAAGTTCCGTTTGCAAATACCCATGTTTCGTCAAGAAAAACAACTTGTCTTGACAATTCCGATTTTTTGTTGTTTAAATAATCCCTTAAAAATTGCCATCTTTTCGGAACAACATTGGACAGCTCGCAAAGCAGTTTTCTGTTGTTCGTTTTTTTATATTTGAAACCCATATGTTTTAAGATGATGGACAAACTGTTAGTTCCAATATCGCAAAGTTTTTTCTGCTTTATCTTTTCAAGAATAGCTTTGAGGGTAACATATTCCTTGGCTTTATACATATCATAAACAATATTCCTAATAGAGAGTTTTATCCCTTGGGATAAATCCAAGGTTTTTGAATGGAGTCGAACCCTTTTATATGGTCTGTCCAAATCCTCTTCACTCTTTTTTCGAAGTCTTCTTAAGGTCTTCTCTGAAATGCCGCAAGCATCAGACGTTCGTTTTTGCACTGCCAAAACGGACTCTAACGGGCCCGAGTTATCTTTTTCTAAAGTAAAATAACGTTCCACTTGTAATACCAAACGGCGTTCACCTGGAGATAAATGCCTTCTAGGCGATGTGCCACTTTGCTGAACATTTTCCATAACTTTGCTTAATAACTGATTTTAATTCACACACAATGAGAAAAAAACTAAAAGTGAAAAGCACAACTACTTATTTAAAATAAAGTAGAACATACCATCCCGCACTTCAGCAAATTTTAATTATTTCTTGGAAAATAGTAATTATTATGAAGATTTAATTATAATAATCCCAAAATAATGTCATTATCGGAAAAGTATATACCTGACAAAATCTTTAACATATTTAACCATCCCGCACTTGAGCAAATTTTAATTGGTTCTTGGAAAATAGAGATTATTATATAGATTTAACTATAATAAGCAATAATAGCAAAATAATTTAATTATCTATTTAATTATTATTTATGCTCAACGCGTAATTCTAAGATAATTTTGTTTTGAAACCTCTGATTTCGCCCAGTAATAGAATACAGTAAACCAGTGGGATGTTCGGTGTGATCAAGTATAGCGAAGGTGCGAAGATATTGTAACTTAACCGACTTACTGTTTTAAAAGCGATAACATCCCTTGGTGATTTAATCCGATATCGGACTTCTTAAAACGCACAGACTTTAACACAAAATCCTAAATATCCAGAAACCATTCACCAGAACACAAGTTAAACGATTCAGGCAATTAACCCTATTTCAGGCAGTTTAAAGGGCCTCACAGATCAGTTTGGCCATCAAAACTGACTAAATAGTTTTGACTGATTCGAACCTGACTAACCTAAAGTAAATTCCATCGATTTGTCTGTGCGTCAAACTGATCGGAAGTAAGGCCGTGTTTCCACGGGCCACTTTTTGAAGTTGATATGTACTACAAAAAGTGGTAAATAATGGTGGTAATTAAGTAATTAAGAACAGAGGTTACAGTGGATTGATACATTGTGGGTTTTTGCTAGTGTTATACAGGTATATAGTTATTGAAAACAATACTTTTGTTTTTTATTGCTTCTTTGATTGTAAGTGATTCTAGAATGTTCAATTTCTTGCATTTGTTCTGGATATGAATAGGTTTTCATTTATGAAGTGGTTGGCAATACCTCCTTTATGAGGAATTACCTATGGGATCCCCCCTTTCACCTTTGGTAGCTGAAATATATATTGCAAACTTCGAGAACAAGCTATTCAACATAAATAATACATTAATTTAAAATATACATTTGTGGTGTAGATATGTCGACGACGTGTTTTGTGTTTGGACAGGCACGGAACGACAAATACAACAATTTCTTAATTTACTTAACAATCAAAGTATTAAAATTTAATTCACCATAGAAAAAGAAATAAACACGTCAATAAATTTTCTAGACCTCACCATAAGATATGACAACAATCAATTAAACTATGGAATCTATAGAAAACCTACCACGACAGACACAATTATACCAGCGGATTCCAAACAACCCCAACAAACCAAGCAACATCCCCCTATTAGACACTGAATAGAAAAAAGAACGAGACATAATTAAAACCATAGCCACAAACAACGGCTACGAAATAAAAATCATTTACAAAATACTAAAGAAAAACTAAGACAAAAACACAAAAACTTCTCTACCATGGACACTCCAATCCAACTAAATCCAAATACTGTTCGATTAATTTTACCGGTAATACAAGCCAAAAAATGTGTAAAAAACTAAAAAATTTCAACATTACTCCTATATATATACAAGTAAATAAAAACACTTTAAGTAGACACATATGCAATTCTAAAATAGAAACAAAGGACAAACTCTTACGAAGTGGAATCTACCAAATAAATTGTGTCATCTGCGATGCAATATCTATATTGAACATATAGGCAGCAATAAAACTTCTTTAAAAAAATAAATAAAAATAAAACAGAAATAGCCGACCACTGCATACAAGAAAACCATTCAATTTCAAATAAAATAAAACTTATTCGAATCCAGAAGAAAAGCAAAAAAATTTAACGTTCTAGAATCACTTACAATCAAAAAAGCAATAAAAAATAAAAGTAATGTTGTCAACAATCAAACAAAAATACCTTTAAGTGCTAAGCCAACAGCATAATAAAATAAAATACAAAATATTTTTTGATAACCACCTGTATAACAATAGGGAACACCCACAATGTATCAATCCACTGTAACCCCTGTTCTTAATTACTTTATTACCTATTTATACCTTACGTTGAAGTTTAGATAGAAACTTTTGTAACAACATTTATAACTTAGTCTCTGTACTCCTTTGAAAATGACCCAAAAGGGCTGAAACACGCGTGTCAGGTAACTGAATATTAAAACTGTTTACACCGCCTTTGCTTGCGCCAAAAATAGATTGTTTACTGTATTTCTCATAGGTTGCGTGGTTCACAATATGTCAGTTGAAATAAAAGGCTTTTTCCTCACACAAAATATATCTATTTACTCCTGGTATTTCATTTACTCATCTTCACATCCGTTCTGCGTAGCAGCAAATGGTTTATACTTTAAAAACTTAGTATGGTAACCACTTACTGCATTAAAACAGCTATACATTTTTACATCACTAACATTACATCACTAAACAAACAATAATATCGAGATACAATACTATAGTCTTAAACTATCGAGACTTTATCGCATCTACGAACTTAAGTCTGCCTTTAACAACAGTTAAACAGGACTAGTGTCGTGGTATAAGAACTACGTTCGTATACCTTCGGGCATTCACACTGCGAATTGACCAAATTATTTCAACAGATATACGGAACTAGAGTTGGGGGTGTACTAATCACATTAGGTACACCTTCGGGATACAATACGGCGAATTTTCCAATCTATTTCATAGCTTGAATACCATAAAAACCACGAGCCTCGTGTAAAACCCGCGAGGGAGTCCGTGTTCTTCTCACGAAGACTGCTTGAACTGTTGAAACATGCCAAGTCGTATATGTGATATATCATCTCTCTTTTCTCGTACACACCGCAACATCCTGTCATACCGTTTCAACCAATCACGCAAGTATATCTAGTTGCCTTCTTAGACTGAACTTACTTCGCTTGTATTGTTTGATACGCGGCCGCTCGTTTGTATAGATGCCGTCTTCCGCGAATGCTTGTTTGTTGCTTGCCGCGAACCTAGAGAGGCCATCTTGGTTTTCCGCCTCCTTGCCCGCTTTCGGCGAATATTCTAGGAAACCACTATTGGCAGTTGAGAACACGTTTTACAATTTAACCGAAATTAACGGACTTTTATTATTTGTGGTTTCCATGAACCGACGACAATTTAGCAGGTGGTACACTGCAACGTTGCCGTACTTTCCCTGCTTTGTATTTATACTTGCTTTGTTATTAAATTATGCAATTCTCCAACAGAAACAGTGAACCATAACAAGTGATTTTTATTTAAAAAATTCCTTACTTTTGAACGTAAAGAAACGTTTTTTTTTGTACGGTTCAAGTTGTGCGAAGTTTACTTTAATTTTCTATCTGATCATCGCTAAACGTTTCAGTGAAATCGTCACACACTGTTTCTCAATTTAAATTTACAAAGTTTTCCTTATAACCCTAATTTAGATCTTTTAATTTAGTTATGTTATAATTTCGGCATTAAGAATATAAACAAAAAATAATGCTGAGGATGGCTGCTATTAAACAATAAAAATATAATGTAATTAGGTAAACAAATCTGTAGATCGATTGAAGGTTAAAAAAATATCTAGGTAAATTTTAGGGACCATCTCGCTTACAAACATATTCCCGCCAAATGTGTACCTATGCATTGTTTATAAGAGAAAATATACTTTATTAAGTAAAACAATTATATTAGAATACAAGGGTACTTACCTATATGAAAAATTACATTGTAGCGTTTAAAAAAATATAGGTACTTAGGTGCATCTATACACTACTAGACGGGCTGCGATGTGCCATTTGCGTTCACCAACCCAATATTTTGGCATCACTTTATGGGACCTACACCATCGAATTAAGCATGCATTTTTACATAAAAAAGTTAAATATGCCGACTATTAGTTGGTCGGGACTAAACCCAGACGGCACAAACATATTCCACACATATTCCATGAATATTCCGTTGGCATATTGGAATATCCCATAAATATTCCATATCTGCCAGGGCATATGACTGGCATATTGTATGCATATTCCAGGTCACCATGAAATATATGCCTGCAATATCTTTTAATCTGCCCAAATATATTTATGGCATATGCTAAGAATATTCATTTTTTTTCTTATTCATATAAATATATTTGATTTAGGTCAGGTCAGTTAGTTTAGTAGGTAAAGTTACAAATTTGGTATAATAGAACATCACTAAAATTAATATTTTTTTTTATTTTTATAAATAAAAAGAATTAAAACCTAAAAACTAGATACTCTTTAAAACAAGGTGAAAAAAAAATAACTAAAGCAGGTTCTGTCAGTTCTGTGACGTACAGAGGCAGCGTTTCCGAGTTACGCAACAGAAATTAGTTAAACTTGTGTTAAAAAAATTGTTATTAAAAAATAACGATTTTTTCTATAAGAGCAGTTCATAATTAAGCACATATATATAAAATATAAACTTTCAGTATAAATTTATTTGCAATCAAAATATGTGTTAGTTTAGAATTTAATTTAGGGTTAAAACGCGGAATCTAGCAACACCGTATAAAACGCCAAATTTCTTTATCACCGCTCGAATTCGAAAATTGACTAAATAATATGATAAAAAAAATCAAGTTTCATTTTTAACAAAATACTAATAAACTGCAGAAAATGCCTACCCAAAAACTTTATGAAGTCTAAAGCATTTTCCTATTTAAATTTATTTTTTAATTACCTTCCTCTATATTATCTATAAATAAATAGTTCCTATACCTCTATATCAAGTTATGCAAAAATAGAATTTAAGACCGCAATCACTCTGCATAGATATTTATATTATATATATTATTATCAATCAGTATTAAAAAAAAATAACTGAATATATTCCACAATGCATATCCTATAAATATACCCGCGGCATATTCCAGGCATATCTACAATGGCATAGATATGGAATATTCTTATGAGATAAGATACATTTGAGATATTCAGTGCATATTCCAGGAATATTGCAAGATATTATGGCCTATTGGCAGATAGGGGAATATTCCAGGAATATAGGGTGCCGTCTGGGAAGTTATAGTAAATAAACCTGAAAAAATTGGAAATAATAATTTTAATATTTAACTTCCAATAAATTTTTAAGTCATTAAACCAAAAATTTATAATTTTGACAGATTTAAAGCCTCTTTAATACAAGTTATCACTTTTTGCATAAGCATAAACATTAACATAGAAAATTTCCTAACTTATAAGGCTACAACATTCATATTTTTGGTTCATCTTTTACTTATCCCCACTCCCACTCGCTTATATAATGAACTATCAAATATATTTTTAGAAGAGAATTTTTAGGTCTCGCTTCAACAAGCTGACAGAAAGTCTTGAGTCAGCTTTCGTAAGGAGCTGCCCGATAAGCAGATCGGCCAAAAAGTCATACCCACCATGGTGGAACGCGGACTTGGGTCTGCTAAGAAGAGACATGCGAAAGCTCTTTAATAAAGCAAAGAGCAAACGTACGGAAGACGAGAGCGCCTACAAGGAGGCTCTAAACGCGTACAAGAAAGCCATTAGGAAATCTCAAAGAAGTTCCTGGCAAAACTATAGCGAGCGGATAGAGCACACAAGCGAAGCTGCTAAACTTAGAAAGGTTTTATCGAAGGAGCCTAGTGTTCCTTCCTATCTAAGAAAAAGCGATGGGGCCTTTACAGAAAGTAGCAAGGAAACCCTTGAATTACTGATGGACTCCCATATTCCTGGGAACACACTGGCAGCGGTGGTTCCCATTGATCAAGGAGGTGCCCCGGATCTGAATAATATTTAATCGGTGGTAACTAGCGATAAGCTTGAATGGGCGATAGAATCATTTGAACCCTACAAATCATCCGGATTAGACGGGATAATGCCTGCCATGCTACAAAAGGGGAAAAGGTCATAATTCCCTGGCTCTTGGTGATATACAGAAGCAGCTTGTACTGTGCACACATGCCTGCAGACTGGAATAGGATAAAAAAAATAGTCTTCATAACAAAGGCTGGTAAACGCAGTCGTACAACCGCCAAGGACTTCAGACCGATTAGCCTATCTTCGTGTCTTAATAAAATGCTAGAGCGGCTATTAGATCTATATATCAAAATCTTGATACCAGAAGGAGAGCTGAGCTCATCTCAACACGTCTATACTAAAAACAAATCTGTGGAAACAGCGCTATACGAGGTGGTAGGCGTCATTGAAGAATCACCTAAAAATAAAGAGTAGGTACACTCTAGGAACTTTCCTGGACATCGAAGGAGCCTTTAACAATGTCACGACCGAGGCAGTGTGCGACGCTCTAACAGAATCAGGGGTTGACAACTACATCTGCCGTTGGATTTATAGGATGTTAAAAGACCGGCAAATCTACTTCAGTTTGGGTAGCAGTGAGATGGTCAGATTTGTCGGAAGAGAAACTCCGCAAGGCGGGGTGCTGTCACCAACACTCTGGCTAAGAGTTTTGAACAAAGCTCTTATAACAATGGAAAGAGCTGAAATTAAAGTGGTTGACGATTTAGTTACACTGGTGTCAGGCAAATTTCTAAACACCACCAGCGATCTAACAAGAACAGCGCTACAAAATCTTCAACGCTGGTCCTCAAGATGTGGCCTGCAAATTAACCAAGAAAAAACGGAGCTAGATCTATTCACACGCAGAAGAGTGATCGAGAACTTCAGGCTCCCAGTCCTGGACAACAGTACCTTGGTGCTGAAAGAAAAAGCAAAGTATCTGGGACTGATACATTCCAAGCTAAACTGGGGCATGAACTTACAAGAACGAGTCAATAAGGCGTCAGTTGCGTTCTATGCCTGGAAAAAAGTCTATCGGTAAAAAGTGGAGATTGAAACCCCATATAGTACACTGAATTTATACTATACAGTTTTTTAAACGCCACATCTACCAGCTCTTCAAATGTTTTAAATGTTTTTTATTAAACTATTGCAACAGCACCATGCCATCAATAAAATATGATTTAATTTCTGTAGGTTGTTCAATTGTTCATACAGTGTATTCGAAAATGTTTCCGATTTGTTCGCCAATTCAAATTTGGCAGTATCTCTCATTGTGCGGTATTTATAAAAAGTTGACACTGGAATAGGACTCGTAACTAAAAACATCAGCAAAATTAAGTCCTTTATACTACGCTGCACTAATGATTTCTACGAAACATAAATTCAGGATTGACGATGTTTTATATTTAATTTTTCTTGTAACCAATATTATCAAATGCAAAAGTCCTTGCCTGATCTCTAGGAACAGCTTTTTAGAAACTGACTTTGCTGTTAATCCTATCTTCTGCAACTTTTTTGTTACTGGAAGAAGCATTTTCTTTGAAATTTGATAGTGATTGGTTTAAAGCTATTTTGCCAGTGGCAATATAAATTAGATCATCCGAAAAGCTTCCTATCAAAGGGATTGGCCCATGTGGATTCTATTAAATTTAACATTTTCTTGACGTCTTCTACTTTTCTTGTCTTTTCAGATATTTTATTTTCCACAACGATACACATACGATACCGGGTGTTGCATCGTCGAGCGGGACATAGGAAATCCCATGTAATTTTAAATGGGGTCAATTATTGGCTTCCCTAATTATTTTAGAGAAAAATTCTATTTAGGTTTATTAAAGAGCACTAAAACCCACATTCAAAAGAATAACTTTAGATATTTTTGATAAGCCCGTTTACGGGTTATCGCCGATTTCTTTTTAACTATTTCTCCTTTTTATGGCCCCGTATTTGCGAGCACCAGTCAAGGTAAAAGATGACTGTCAAATAAAGTTGTCATTTTGAGGAATATTTGAACATCTTCTTAAATCCTAAAGTTCTAACAATTTAATAGTACCTACCTATTAATTAGTAAAATATTGAAACATGTAAAATGTCATAATTAACCTTGTAATTGGATACTTTATTTTAGTTTTATTCAGATTAATTTGTACTCATAAATACACCTTTAATATTTTCGATGTACGAGTTTTTATAACAATAAAGCACACATTTCAAAATGACAACTTTATTTGACAGTCATCTTTTACCTTGACTGGTGCCCGCAAATACGGGGCCATAAAAAGGAGAAATAGTTAAAAAGAAATCGGCGATAACCCGTAAACGGGCTCATCAAAAATATCTAAAGTTATTCTTCTGAATGTGGGTTTTAGTGCTCTTTAATAAACCTAAATAGAATTTTTCTCTAAAATAATTAGGGAAGCCAATAATTGACCCCATTTAAAATTACATGGGATTTCCTATGTCCCGCTCGACGATGCAACACCCGGTATACGCAATTTATATTAAATATAAAGCAAATAAACGACATAAACCAATTATTGCATCTGCATCAGTTAGGTAGCGGGATAGGCGAGAACGAGAGGGGCCACGCAATTTTACCGCCGACGCATGCTTGCGTTTAATTGCTGTACTATTGTTAATAATATACCTATTATTAATCGATACAAGATCAAGCCAATAAAATTCCGCAGTTTTTGGTAAAAAAATATATGTAATAGCTCAATTTACAGGTGAGAAGCAACAAATGATATATTTTAAAAATATATTAACTTTGTGCACTCCATTGTAAAATGTTTTGTTACATATGTGTTATAGTTTATACCTTTGCAAAATGTCATGCACCAGAAAAAAAGACACATGTTTTATCTCTAAACCTGTAAAAAAAATTTTTTTTTGTTTCAAATACTTTTTTTTACAAACGTGTTAAAAATGGAACTTTTAACACTGTCTACTAGCCTTAAAAAATGTCACTTTAAAGCACTAGTGTTAAAAGTAAAATGTCAATTTTTTTCAAAAAAAACGTCAAAAACATTTCTATTTTATTTATTTACACTTATATTAATAGTACAATTTGAACAATTTGAAAATTAATTCCTTCCTCAGATCTGCTGTTCTTCGCGGTTGAGGAGAATTGAACAAAAACAGCAGCATGTCCAGTTGATGTTGAAGCATCATCGGCTGATGTCGTTTGTACTGTAAGCAATTTTCGAGCAATAGAATTTTTATTTTTCAAGGAATCCACAATGTACCCTTTCGCAACGGTCAAGGATTTCCATCCCCCATGCCGCTTAATTGTCGTCAAATTTGCTCCAGCATCGGCAAGTAAGCTCGCAGAGGAACGGCGAAAGCAATGCCCCGTATAGAGTGTTAAATTTGGAAGTTGCAGAAATCTTGCTATAGCAGCAGGAAATTTTCCGAACGTATTTCTGGTACATTTACCTTTTACATATTTTAAGAAGAGCCGCCGATGTACGACATCTGGTGGACAAAGATCAGTATATTTTCGATAAAAATCCAAATAAAATTTTTCAACGATAATGAAATTTCGTGGTACCTTGATTTTGGTATCTGATATTTTAATAACTAATGAAGTCTCCATATCTTCCACGTTATCAAGAGTCAACTGACAAAGCTCCTCCCTGCGGTAGGCACCAAATACTCCTACAATCGTAGCTATTTCCTCAGAAGGTACTCATCATCCGGTGCGCACTTCAGGAACTGTTCAATTTGGTCTCTAGTAAAAATTTTTGATTTCTTGGCCTGGTAACCCTCTCCTTGACGCTTCAAGTAGGCAATCAATTTAAAATGTTTGCTGATATCTACGTCGTTATTTACACGTAGCATAGCTTTGGTCATTGAACAATGGGACCAAAGAGAAGATGACTTCCATACCTTTGCCTTTTCCTCAAAATAGGCCAGGAAGATGTTTTCGGAATACTTTCCAGAAACGCCTTTGTTTTCACACCATTTTATAAATTTATTATGAGCAATCTCATATTGAATTCTTGATTTTCGTGGCAGTAAATCCAAGGTAGCTCTGCAGCTTCTTCTATGTCTTTAAGTGGATCGATTTCTTGTATTTCTTGCATTTTTGTCAAATCACAACAGCCAGCGCTAGCGTTTTAATAAAACTGACAGGACCTTTCAAATTTTCAATTTTTCTGTAAACAAATCAGCCAACAATGATGGTTGCTAGGTTTCATTGACAAATGTGAACTAATTTAATATAAATATACGATGCTATTAGAAACTACCTGGATGTAAGAGATTCTAAACATTTAATTTTCAATTATTGTATGCTTTTTATTGCCGTTTATAAAAAAAATATTGTATGATATTTGTGTTAAAAGTATTTTAAGGCACTCTTGTGGTTTCCACATGCGTGCCTTAAAAATGTACTTTTAACACTTATATCATAAATAATTATTAAAGTTATTTGCAGTTAAATCTAAAAATTAATAATTATTAATTTGTCGTGAGTTTTGGCTATATTGCCGGCCTCGACCAATAGTAAAAGTCGGCAACTAAGAGAACTGTTTAGGCTATAAATCGGTCAAAATTACAAATTTTTGTTTTGATGACTTAAAATTTATGGGAAGTTAAATTTTAAAATTAATATTTTCATTTTTTTTAACTTTTTTTGCTATAACGTTAGTCTCGACCAAAACTAAAAGTCGGCATATTTAATTTTTGTATGTAAAAAAACATGCTTAATTAGATAGTATCGGTCTCATAAAGTTATACCGAAATGTTGGGTTTCCCTTTAAAACGACGTATTTTAATGGACTTATTGCCTCCTGGTTATACGTTCAAAAATTTAAAACAGGTAATATGTTTTGATGATAGATTTATTCATTAGTCCAAATAATTTTTGCATTTGAACATATTTTGGATCTTGGTCTTTAAAATCCCACGAGTTATGACTTGCTTGTTGTCATTTAAGATTCAGAATGGCTTAAGAGTCCATCACCGTAATCCCTGACCGGCACGCAACCGACCATACAGAAATATAAATTAATTATTATCTTCATTAGCTAAAATTTTTGAAAAAAATTTAAAAATGCAAATTGATAATTATTTAGAAAAAATAAATTTTATTTCTAAAAAACAATTTGGGTTTCAAAAAAATAAATCGACTCAAGAAGCTATTTGCTATCTAACAGAACAAATATATAATGCATTAGATAATAAAATACCTTGTATTTGTATTTTTTTGGATTTAGCAAAAGCCTTTGATACGGTTAGCCATGATTTACTTTTAAAAAAAATTAAAATATTGGATTTAGAGGAAAGCAATTTAGAATTAATTAAAAACTATCTTAAAGATAGACCAACTTATGTTAAAATAGATAAAGAAGAAAGCTATTCAAAAGTATTTCAATATGGTGTTCCTCAAGGGACCATTTTAGGACCATTATTTTTTAATATTTAAATTAATGATTTATTTAGTATAAATTGCGATGGGAAAATTTATAGTTTTGCAGATGATAGTGCTATTTTTTTATAGCGATACAAATTGGGGCAATTTAAACAAGAAAATTAAAAAAGATTTTTAAATTATAAAAAATTGGTTTGATACTAATTTATTAACAATTATTATTAATAAAAAAAATTATCTTCCTTTTACTTTACACCTAAATAATGTACCACAAAGTATGAATAGCATCAATATAAGCGATGACATTCAAATTTTAAAAATTAATCATGTAAAATATTAAGGAATAATTTTTGACAGTAATTTAAATTGAAATTTTCAAGTAGAATATTTGATTAAAAAATTAAGAAGTTTATTACTAGTTTTTACAAGCATTAAAAAATGTCTGGATATAAAACATCTAGAAATATTATACTATGCATTAGTCAAAACTCATTTAAATTACGGAATTTTAGGTTGGGGAGGAATAAACCGAACTTTGGTTAAAAAATTAGAAGTATTACAAAAAAGATTTTTGAAAATTATATTTAATAAGGACTATCTTTATCCTTCAAAAGAATTATATTCAGAAACAAAAAAAAAAAAACGTTAGACAAATTTACATTTAGAATATGTTAATATATATTTTTAAAAATAAAAACATTATACGATTTAAAGACCATAAGCATAATACACGTTATAAAAATGAAATATCCATAAAACCTAAAATAAATAAGTCCGTAGGACAAAATACTTTTAAATATTTATGCTTTTATTTAAACGATTATTTACCAACAAATATTAAAAAAATTATTTCATTAAAAAAATATAAAATTGAAATAAAAACATTTAAGTATATTGGAAGTAACCGCATTAAAATTATTTTTGGAAATGCTATAACTAATTAATGCTATTTAATATCCCAAGAAGGAAGCAAATTTTGCTTGAATTCTGACACATTTTCTTTGTGTCCAAATTATAATAATAATCTTTAATTGTCTAACAGATGCATGGTATCAATTTACAAGACAATGTGACAGTATTACCAATAGTTAACAATACATAATACGTAATACATAATACATAATACACAATGTGGGTATAAAAATGTTATGATAATTTAAATATAATATCTTGACTCACTCATTACTGGATAAGAGGTTTCGTTTAAGTATTTTCGTTAGCTGAGCTGTTGATAGTTCATGAACATCAACGTTATGTCGACACTTGAAAGAATATTTGAGGCTGAATGGAAACTGTGTCAACTTTTTGTTTTTGTTTGCGGTTTGTGTCGACCCAGTACCAACTCATTAAGTCAGACAAATGTATGTGTTCAAATATCAACATTTTGGAAAAACTTGTTTAAAATGTGTTGCATTTGTGTTCATTTGGAAAAGCAAACACAGTTAAGGCACTGTAGTGTCGACTCTTAGTCGACTCAAGGCTTCCAAATCTGTCCTTAAAAATATTTTCCATTTTGTTACAAAAATGGATCGGTTGGACACATTAATTTCCAAATGGCTATAATTTGGACACACTTGGGTCGACGCTAAGTCGACTCAATGTTTCCCAATTTATCCTTTATAATATGTTTCCATTTTGTCACAAAAATGAGTTGATTGGGCCCAATGATTTATATTTAAACAGATAATTTCTAGTGTGTGCCTTAAATGTGTTGGATCACCAGATATGTGTTTAAAATAAGGTATGGGCGGCACAGTAAATAAATAGATAGCCACTAGCTTAAGTAGCCAAACGTGTACATCTGTACAAATCTATATAAAGAACGATTTTATGCTATCCACAAAGGAAAGCGATAAGTGGTTTGTAACGCAGCAAAATGAAATATAACAAATGAAAATTTTAAACAATATGTATTTATTAAATTAAATTGAAGTATCGGATAGGCTGGCATATAATGAACAATATTTCTTAGCAGTAATAAGGCTTTCGATCTCGGCCTCCTTAACACTACATGGCATTTTTATCCAGTCAATAAATGGTACAGAATTTAGATTTTTTATAAGCTTGTCTCTGTCTTTACAATTATTGTTTGGCGGCCAATGTAAAATTCCATCATCTTCCCAGGCCGTTGGTACAATTGTTAATTGAACCTTTATGTTCTAGACCGTCTTAACAATTTTAAAAGCCATACTTCTTACTAATTCACAAAAAATCACCCAACTTTCACACAAAATACACTCGTACAATATCAACGCAGCTTCCGGCTTCCAAACTATATTAAGGTTAGAAAACAGTAACCCACAGGGCACATTTTAGGGAAATATGTTTCTAATATAGTGCGGTTCTAAATTAGGCAAATTTTGGGCACAGTATGGGCTCAGGGGCCTTGTATGTTTCCAGAATATAACTGTATGGCCGTATGGGCATATTTTAGTCAAATATACCACCGCATTTCGGAAGCATGTCTATGTCTGAACCTTGACTTTTTTGTGTTTCTTTAGGCATTTTTTGGTGAAATTTTGTTCAAATAATGAAAACATGTTTCTATTAAGACGCTTCATAAATGCGCCATGTTTTGTTGTTAGAATGGACCATGATGCTTTACAAAAAAATGGCGGAATTTTTTATTTTATTTTTAAATCGGCATTTTTGGTCTATTTAGGTCTTAAAATAAAGTAAATGTAGTATATCAAGCCATAATTAATATGTTCTTATCTAATTTTAGTAAAAATTCTTAAAAATAAAATTTCCTATAAAATTTTAAATTAAGTAATTAATGATATATATTCACTCTCATTGAGGCGCGTTTATTTTATAGAATTATTTTGCCAAATATTGTCAGTAAAAACAAGTCGGCACAAGAAATTCAAGTCACATATCCGCAATATTTTCATTATTTGCTAAAAAATGTAATATCTTATTAACACATGACATCGGCATTATGGAAATGGAAATTGTAGTAAGCGTCGTGTCCGCCGTATATCCAAAATGTTTTAAGTGAATAACATATTGTGTCTATTAAGTTTATATCACGACACAATGAACACCCAAATAATATTTTCGAAACAATTTGGACCGACAGGTGTCTGTTTGAAAACCATAATGAAAGCCACAATCCTGCAACATATCGGGAATTAAATGCGCACATTTTGGACAAATTTAAGATGTTTTCAAGAAACATAATGGTAACAAATTATAACAAATTGAAAACAATATAGAAACAGGTTGGACACAATAAAGATTCATTTTAGATAGATATTGGACACAGACGGCACATTGGGGGCATATGTTAGGCAAAAACAAAACACATCTCAGACTCAGGTTTTGGTAAATTTTGGACTCATTTTAATACACACTTTGTCACCATTTTGGTCTCATTTTCCGCACATATCGCTTCAAAAGTCGACATTGCGGCTTAAAAATGTGTCGTGCCCATGAACATGAGTCGACGTAGTGTCGACACATTGTCTACAGTGAGTCGTTAATTGCTCCTTGGGATTATTGTGAATCAATTATTTAATCCTTTTCAGAAATTTAATAATCTAGCATCAAGAAAGTAGCGTTTATTGAATACTTGCAAGTTTTTATAGAAATATTCTTAAATATTTATAATTTCAAATACTTTTAAATAAATAAGATTTGCCCCTAACAAGCACGTCTTCTGGGGAATTTATGAATAAGTTTATTCAAGAATATCATATTAACATGTTTATTATATTGTAACTATTTGAAATAAACTTATTATTATTATTAATAATATTAATAACCTTTTAAGCCAAATAATTTACCGGTTTTCGCGAAATTCGTTCGCAGCTGAGCACAAAAAAAACCCATGTTATTTACATTGCTGTATGGTTGGTTGCGTACCAGTCAGGGATTACGGTGATGGCCTCTTAAGTACATTTAATAGTTTTTTTTAAGCAGTTGTTAAAAATTAGTTGCTCTGGTTATACGATTTAATAGGGTTTAACAGTGAACAAGAAAGTTATTCATATTATAACAACTAAACTAATATTAAAAAGAGCCCAGCGATAACTTATAAACTCTGAATATACATGGGTAAGTACCTAAATATCAGTTTTTTTTTTTATATTTTGCATTAAAACTTATATTGTAAAATAAAAAAAATAAAGCATAAAACATAGCGCTTGGTTCATTATACCAAAAATTATACACATCAATAAAAGTAATCTGCCATGCATTCGTTCAATGTATCCTTTAATTATTAATATAGTTAATTATTCTTTTTAGGTAAAGTATAACAGAAGAAAGTTTATTGTATTATTATAAAGAATCTTATTGTATTACGCTGTGCGCGTTGTTTTTGTATAAACTATGTTTATAAAAAGTATTAGTGAAATTTACACTTTATTGATATTGGTTTGAAAGAATTTCAATTGTTTATATTATATAAGTTTGTTTATAACTGGATATTTTAAATTTATTAATATTTGTCCATTAACGCTGCTTACTTTGTGCCCTTCTTTTCGCAACATTTTGTTATTTAAAATATTTATCAATTAAGTTAAATTTGATTACAAATTAAGTACATTCAGCATAGCAGCCGGATTAGCCAGATATTACACAGGGTTACAATTTAAAATCGTATAATGGCTATATTTTCTACATCCAACATCAAGAAACCAAAAAATATTCCATGTCTGTAAAAATGCGTGGAAATAAAAATAAGGTATTACACTCACCACTTAAAGACTTCCCTCCCAACCAGCAATTTGATATTTTATTATGGTCGAGAAAACATTTCCGACAAAAAATTAGAACTCTCGGTTCTACAACAACTATAAATGCAAAATTGGCACCATTTTATAAAATACTTCAGTAACCATTATTATTTTGTAAAGTTTTTTTGCAAACACTACATAACAGTTTTATAAACATTTCTGCAACTCTTAAAAAATTTCAACACCAGCATTATAAAACACTTTTATTAAAGCTTTTCATATTGCACTATAAAATATACTTGCATTATTGTATTTTTCTGAAAAAATTAAATAACAGTTTTATAAAAGGTTTTAAGTAGTTTCAGATAAACATTATAAAATGAAAATGCAACATGAAATAACAACAATAAAATAAAAAAAAAATCGAATAAGAAAAAAGCTTTTTAAATTTATTTTAAATGCTGCAAGAAGCAATTTTGTATTAGACAAAGGAAAAATATAATTAACGTCGCCAACTATTTACAAAAAGTAAGAGGGCATTTTGTTTATTTCAATTCCATTATTCGTGTCATTTAGAGTCGCTCGTTGATTGTGTTGCGGAGACCAAGTTTTTACTGCGAATTAAATCTTATTGAGAAATATATAGCATATTTATAACAAAATATTAGCTGGCCCCGTATTTGTTCATGTTTAAGGGAAATTTTTAAAAAGTAACACAATTAGCTTTGTCCGTTTTCTTCAGAAAAACTTGAACCAATTTGTTCTAGGCATCATTATTTCATAATTTTTATATATTTATTAGCTGTAAATATTAACATAAATGAGATACACGATATTTTCAAGTCTGTCCACTTTTATGTTCTCAAACGCTCCTATTCAATAATGGCGTCGTCCTATAAAATAATTTTGTATCAATAGCAAGCATTTTAAGATAATTAAGCTACTATACGCAATCTCTATAAAACATTTAAAATATATTTATGATTTAAAACTGAGGGTACTACGACCGAACCGAACTGCTTTAAAACTAAACATAAACTAATAAGGGAGTATGATTTATCTTAATCATATAAAGATACAACAAAATATCATTTCATTGATTAATAAACTCAAAAATAAATAATAAGAGAAGTATAAGTGGTATTTGACGATTGATCCAAAGCACTGAGGGAGTTAATGGATTTCATTGTTTTATTTAACTCTACCGTATTATTAATATAAACACCAATGTTCCTACTACACATCATATTTTTATACCACATCTTTAATCTTTTTCGAAAAGCAACACTTTTCTTAGTTTTTTTCCATATTCGACATGTTTAATGTTTATATTTAGTTTAGGACCCAAAGCTGACAAACTAAACATCAGGTGACTCAGGGATGGTATAAAATTAGCTGTCTTAAATATATCTTATTATGTAGTTGGCGACAGCAAATGTATATTCATGAGAACAATTTAATTGTATAAGAAATTTGTTTTTGTTTCTATATTGTAGTAGACTTGCCATATTATAATAAATAGTTAAAAGTGATCACTAAAATAACAATTTACTTTCAAAGGCGAATTGTTTTTAGAACTACTCTAGTATAACTGTTATTTTAACAGAAATCAACTATAAAACAATTTTAAAATATATTTATAAGGTAATTAAAAATGTCGCCGAAATGTACTATAAAGCCTCTATAAAATAATTATATTCTGTAAGCTAATAGTTATTTATGTATCTATGGAATTATAATGGTCTTAATTTAATTGAGACCCTTATAATTCCAGTGATACATAGATAATTTTATTTCTGACCGATTTTAGTAACATTTTGTTCATTTTTAAAGTGGAATAAATGTTTCAATAGATGACAATCAAATTGACATTAGATGTCAATCGTTTGATTTTATGTCAAATTTTTCTTAATATCCCAAGGGAGTTATGACCCTTATAATTCCCGCGTAACTAAGACGTTTCAGAAATAAAATGTTTTTTAAGTTGTTCATAGAAACGCTTCTGCAATAATTTTATGACTGTTTTATAAGATATTTTATAATCCTGTCATATAACCGTTATGATGATAAACTTATAAAACACATAAGTTGCGTACAACAGAATAGTGTTTATTGCAGCTCTTATGTGATTGATTAGCATTTTGGAAGTATCAATAAAATATCAATAATATAAAATAGTTGTATAACCACTGAATTTTAAAATAACTTTATTATATGTTTGCAGCTTTGTAAATGAGTTAAAAAATGCTTTTTCGCAATGATTCATAAATAACATGGGAAACAAGTGTGTTTACTCTATGAGCGTTAATGGACTGTTGAATAAATTTAATAGATGTTTGGGTACCTACCCACAAATTAATTTGTTTAAGACAGGTGTTGTTACTCTATGTTCCAAAAGATTAGATGTTGGAATGATTACTGGCATTGGTTATTTATCCATATCATTAGGCGCATAGAAAACGAGAAGAAATGTTAATTTCTTCTTATTAAATTAAAGACCCAGGTAATAAAAGCATGATTTAATGCATAATGACTATAATAATATGCAAGGTGTTTAAAAAAAATATTATCACGAGATTATAAAGAATGCAAGCACTTTCGCGTTCAGGACTATTTTTTAAATACAGTTTGTATAAATATTAATTGGAGTCTGTAGGTGAACTCTGTAACAAAAAAAATCGATAGAAACGACTTTACTTTGTTATCGCCGAAAATATGCAGAGTACAAAACTTCATGCTTTACGTATGGATATCTAAAAATTTTAGAGTAAAATTTCGTGTTATAGCTCGAAAGTTTACAGTAAAATTTCGAGTTATAAGTCAAAATTTTAAAGTTTCTGGTTATAACTCAAAGTTTTACCTCAAAATTTCGAGTTTTAAGTTATATTTCTAAAATTTTAAGTTATATCAAATAGTTTTTGAGTAAAATTCTGTGTTATAAGACAAAATTTCAATATTTTGAGGTATAACTCGAAAATTTTAAGTAAAATATTGAATAATAACACAATACTTTAAAATCTTGATATGTAACTTGAAAGTTTTCTTTCAAGTTTCAAATAAGACGAAATTTCGAATTTTAGGTATGTCGAAATTTAAAAGTTTCGTGTTATGATTCGATATTCTACATCAAAATTTCGTATTATAAGACAAAATTTTAAGAATTTCGAGTTATATCACGAAATTTCAAAATTTCGAGATATGCCAAGAAACTTTTAAATTTTGACTTATAACTCGAAATGTTACTTTGACTTTTCGAGTGGTAACTTTCAGAGTAAAATTTTGTTTTTATCACGAAATTTTAAAATCTCGAGTTATAACTCGGCAACCTGTAGTAAAATTTCGAGTTATAAGTCAATTTCCTAAAATTTAAAATTATAGATATCTAAAAATTTTAAAGTAAAATTTATAACTCGAAAATTTACAGTAAAATTTCGAGTTATAAGTCAAGTTTTTTGTTATAACTCGAAGTTTTACTTCAAAATTTCGAGTCTTAAGTCAGATTTTTAAATATTCCAGATATATTAAAAAAATTTTGAGTAAAATTCCAGGTTATAAAAGAAAATTTCGAGTTATAACTCGAGAATTTCAAGTAATACCTCAAAATATCGACAAGAAACATTCAAATTTTGACTTATAACTCGAAATTTTACTTTAACTTTTCGAGTTGTTGTAACGTTTAGAGTAAAATTTTGTGTTATATCACGAAATCTTAAAATCTTGAGTTATAAGTCCAAAATTTTAAGTAATATTTCGAGTAAAATTTCTAAGATTTCAAATTATATCTAAAAATTTTAAAGTAAAATTTCGGGTAATAAGAGGAAATTTCAAAATTTTTATAATTTATAATAATAAACTAGATACCAATTTTCAACAGTAATATACCGATAGAGGAGGCGTCTTATCGGTAATACCGATGTTTTTAACAAGAAATCGATTTTCTGACAAATTTTTACGAAATGTAATTTTTACTTATAATTTGATATGATCCCGAGAGCTTTAGCTCGAGGGTCTTATCTTTGATTATAAGTAAAAATTACATTGAGTGAAAATTTTCTTGGAAAATCGAGTTTCGAGTGAAAAACGAAGGTATGAAGATAAGAAACCGCCTCTAGAGGTGTATTTTATTGGATAATTTACTGAACATAAAAATGAAGGCCGTCTGATAAAGGTAAATATACAAGTTAGAGGTGTTACTAATTTTTTATTTAAGTAAAAAAGCTACAAGCGTCTTTTCGAAAGCGTCTTTTCGAGCTAGCGGTAGTCTTATCGGGTAAGACGACCGTTACCAAGGTGGTTGCTATGAAAATGAGCGTTTTGATTGGTTCAATAAAAGTGAGGTGAATTATCCCAATATAGACATTATTTCAAAAATTATTTACGAAAAACAAAAATGAAAATAAATTTTTAACACCCTGTATCTCAGAGGTGAAGGGGTTGCGGACGCATGCTTATATAAACTTTTCACTTTATAAGTAACTGAGGAATCGTCCTGTTAAATATTGGACACTTATTAAATAACACCCTGTATATTATAGTTATATCAAAAAATGTTAGAGTAAAATCTTGTGTTATAAGATAAAGTTTCAAAGATTTCTTGTTATAAGTCGAAATTTTAAGAATATTTCTTAATTTTATCTTCGCCTTTTAAGCCTAAAACAGTTTATGTAAGTAAATTAATAAACGGAACGTCTAAAACAACTAAACCATCTTTAATAACGCTATGGTCATCGACATGACATTGATCGGCTGGTGTGCATCCCGAGTTTCAAAATTTCGTGTTATAACTCGAAAATTTACAGTAAAATTTCGAGTTATAAGTCAAAATTTTATAGTTTCTTCAGAGTTTCAGTTGCGTTCGTGTGCTAACGGATGTTTCATTCTGATTGCACACTGGTTGTGTGTGTGACTATTTAGGAACCGATTTGGAACTCGAGTTGCAAACTGGTCGTATGCAGATGACCTTAAAGTTCTTAAGATTTAATTTCTGAAGAAAATGTTACAAGAAATTATTACTCGTATGTACTATTTTTTGGTAAAATAATCTCCACCTGCGAAACGCCACAATTTTTTAAATACCTTGCATACTTGTAATTATGACTTCAGTAAAATTATTGTTGTTTATTTTTTTTATTTTTTCCCGATTCCTTATCGTTAAAGGACAAAAATGAGATATAAATTAATAATTTTGAAAACGGAATATTCCAAAAATATTTTTATAATTAAAAATACCAGTAATCATAATGGTGTTGTACATACTAAATGTCTTATATTACATTTTTTAATCCCATATCTGGAAGATGTTTAAAAAAAAAATAAAAATATCTTTTCTTTTCTTTTCCACTAGTTTTTTGTACTTTTAAATTTTGTAGGCATTTAATATTATATGCAAAAATTATAAAAATAGAAAAGTTATACATATATCTACAAGAAAAGACAAACTATAAGTTTCAATAAAGAAATATTTGCCGATATTTAATAAATACAATGCATCTAATTATTTTTAAAAGATAACTGGATAATAAATAAAAAAAAACTAAAATATTACTGGCAAAGGATGGGTTATGTCTCGAATATTCCAGTAAAAAGAATTATACTAAAATGATGTAGGTAAAACCCGAATTCAGATTAGTTAGGTAGAACCCGTTTTGACAAAATGTTTTTGTTACAACTAGTTTTAACTACTGAAAACTAAAATATTATGTATATTTACGATATATGCAATATTTTATTAATTTTCAAAATAAAGATTTAAAAAAACTGCATGAAATAAATCTAAAGCAACTAAAAGGTGCTCCCCAGCATTAAAACTTTTGAGAGAATTACCTATACTTAATGCAAAACCAAAACCGATGCACGTCCTCAATCAGTTGATAACTTCGGCAATGTCTGTAAAATTTCAGAAGGTGTGAAGATGTGCTTTGTATCAACACTAATGCAACATCATATACGATAAGAAGAGACAAAATTGTCCTTACCGCTTTTAGACTATAATGAATTATATTAAGCGATTATGATTTGCAATGTGAAGGGAAAAATTCAACTGGTTATATGTTACAGGGTATAGAATATACAGGGATGTGCATTTGTCTAATCGTTTCAAGTTATATATTTAAAATTTTGAATTACATTTGAAGAGAGAAGTACGGCAACAATGTAATGTTTTTTGTTTGGATTCGTTTCATAGCTTACCAGCCGAGTGGCCAGCTTAACTGAACTAACTGCTTTTTATCTTTAAATTCAATTTTGTGAAGCTTTAAAAAATTGATGTTAATTCTAGGCATATGTACTAGAAAAGATTGCTGCTAACAATTTTTCTCCTTTACAGTCCCTATGTACATCATACTTGAAAAAGTGGTATTTTGGATTATGTTAATTTTTGAATAAAGACGTTCTTTGGATATAGTTCCGTGTATTGTCATTTTAAAAAGCATGCAATTAATTTCTCATTAAATTAAATAAAAAACATACACAGTGTTTCATTTAAAATAAGAAAGATGTTAATTTATTTCACAATGAAACTTAAATTGTGACCACTTTGTAGATTGAATGGCAATTTTAAAGATTTTTTGGAGATTTTCTGAGATATCTCAACTGGCTGTATGGCTGTTCAATCGAATGCCAACAACAAAAATAAAAGAAATCTCAAAATCTAGATTTATGCACAAATCATATACCTACTCTAAAATTTAACTAGAATTAAATAGAAAGTTCAAAAATATAATAAAAAATATCATGTTGTATTTAAATAACTAAATTTGACAGATAATTCCGGTATAATCGACAATGACAGACACAGGTCAATACTTTAGCTGAACAGAACACATCGATTAACTTAAATGTACAAAGTTTAAAAATAGTATATTAAAGTACATGTTTTATAAAGCATCATCTTATAGCACGCGTCCATGTTAAAAAACGAGCCGCTTGCGGCGAGTTTTTTAACGGGACTGCTTTATAAAACACGTACTTTATACTATTTCTTCTATTTTGTATTTTTTTCAATAAGAATTTTTTCAATTAGAAAATACATATTTAATTTTGTAAATTTGTATGTCTAAATTCTATGTTGGTAATACTATAAATTTACTTTTATCATAGTAGCCTTGACAATAAATAATATGTTCTTTGTGTCATTGTCACGAAATTTGTGTTTTAATATTTCATACAGTTGTTCATAATTATAATTAAAAAAATATGGAGCATGATAATCTAAGTTCAACTCCCCCTGAGTTAAGGGATATTGCTAATAAAACGATAAATCAACTTTTACCAGAGAAATCCCGAAAACTTTCTTTTCTCATGGATCACAATAACAGGAAACGTCAGACGTCAACAGAATAAAACATTTAAATATTACCAATGCCAACTTTTAAAAAATAAAAAAACGGTATCGTAATAGATCTGTTTCGATACTGAAAACGGTATCGTAATAGATTTCTTATGAAACAAAATTAGAAAAAATCTTTTCAGCAATTCAAGTTATGTATACATATCCTAGTTGTCACCAGTAAAAATTTGCGTTAACAAAAATATTTAGTCAAAACTGGTTTTAACTAAGAAATACGAGTTTTTACGAAATTCGGGTTTTAACTGTAGGTACCATAATATCATGTCAACCAAAATTTAAAAACAATTTGCAGATCTGGGAACTATTTCTTAAAAACGCTTATTTAGTTGATGAAAATACTAAATGTAATGGTTAAAATCTTAAAAGTTAGAAATTAAGTTAAATTAAAGTCATGTTAGCTTAAATTATAAAATAAAAAGTTGGTAAGTAAATGGATTGTTTAAAAAATATAAGACAAAAGTTGTTAATGAAGAATTAAGGAGATAAATAATTATAATAAATAATATTAGGTTTCTTTTAGAAGAGCTACATTTTCAATATTTCTAAATTAAAATCAATCAATATTGACAACAATTGAGAAATATGTTTTCAATATTTTTCTTTATTTAAGCTGGCATGCCGAATAAATCTATCTATGTTAAAAATATATAAATTATACGTTTTTATATCAATTTAGAACTGCCACTATAAAGAAAATATGTGGAGAAGTCTATTGCTGTTGAAGCTTTAATTGTAAGATAAAACCCCTGTATATCGTAGACCATGTAAGTATAAGACATTTTTGTCCGCGCCTTGTATATATCCGTTAGGCTGGGACACTGAAAAATTGATGTAAATACCAATGACTGTGTTGGTAAAACCTAACATGGACTAATTTTGATTGTGATCATGATGAAGAAAACACCCAGCCAATTGTGAAATTCTACACTTGAAAAGAAAATCTTTAATAAATTTTAACCAAGTGCAGTCAAAATTATACCTCAGTCAAACTATTATAGTCTAAAATAATCTCTTAATTTGTCGAGTTATTTAACCTTTTAGCCAAATTAATGAAGGTTTCAACTTCGAAATTCTCAAAAGCAGGTCGAATTTGGATTAATTTTTCTTTAACTTTTTCTTACAAATAATACGTAGTTTAAAATCAGAAACATTCTGACTGAGGGACTAAACAATTAGAATTGATTAATACAGATAATTAATTTTTTTACAATTATATTTGATGGGAATTAAATTTTTTCCACTTTGGTCTGTCTCTTCTTTTTGTATCTCTAAGTCCTTCAAATAGTGATTTGCTGGTACTTATTACGTCTACTCTTTGCTAATCCGCTAACATGTTAGCCACCTAGTTCTACGGATTATTAGAGTGGCGTTAGAGTAGTTAGCATTAATTATGGAATAGGTAAAAAAGTACTCGAATTTTAAACGTCCATATTTTCATCAAAATTCGATCAATCCATTCCTTTGTTAGTTTATTAGGTACGCTTATCTCTTGGACTACTTAGACCAATTTGTTTGCCCTAACTTTACGTCTATTTTATACATAGTGATGACTAAGATACTGAGTCCTTGAAATTCTGCTAATTAAAAAATTCAAATCAATGAAAATATAATTTTATTACTGTATTGGTTACAGCAGCTTTAGGTTAGGTACTTACTGTTACTGAGTTAACGGGGTTGGCAAAAAGGGTCAAAACTAGCCTACTTGCTTGGCGTCAAACTACTACTACTACTACTACTACTAGATACTTACTGTACCGATTACAGGTCAGTACCGTTTGCGGTAGTTAAAAAAAAGCGTTATATTGTCACTGTATCAATAGTGATAGCGATTTAGAGAAACAACTTAATTGTACGAAAAAAATTATTAACGCCGAGCATTGATGTTTAACATTAAGCTTAACAACGATTTGGCATACTGAATCAGATTTTTTATAAATTTCTGGTCCATATTTTCCCATATTCTTTGTATGGCCAATCTCTCAACTGAGCCAAAGTTTCTGGCAAATTATTGTCTGCGCGAACCTCTCTATACAGTAAGAACGTAAAGGTTGGAACAAATTCATTTAAAATATATGTGTTTTTTGTCGAAATTCTTTGAAGCTTATTTCATGTTTACAGGTTGTCCCAAAAACAAGTTATGACGGTTTACATTATTTTTTTAAATGGATACCCCTTATTAATAATATTTTTGGATTCTGCATAAAATTCTAAACATATTTCATGAAATATGTCATATACTTAAAATTCAGCTGCTTGCGAGGAAACTGCGTTTTAACTTAAAACAACAACACATTATTTATTAGCGAAAAGAAGAGAAAATTCAAAAGAAACTAAATGTCACTTTATCAAATGTTGGAAATGACCTCCACCAACAGTCTGGCAGTACCCGAGATGAACTTCAAATTTTTGCAGAACGTTATTAACGACGTAAAGTTCTCTCAATCTTATTTCGCCTCTTATTATGTTTTTTAAATCTTCAATATTGTTTGGTTAGTTAACATAATATACCTTAGACTTAAGATAACCCTACAAAAAAAATTCTAAAGTAGCTAAATCTGGAGATCTGGCCAGCCATTCAATTGGACCTCGTCGGCCAATCCATCGGTCGGGAAAAACTGTATTTAGGTACTCACGCACACGACGGGTGTAATGGACCGGAGCTCCGTCTTGCTGATACCACAAAAAATTGTTCGGTGCATCAGGATCTTCTGGATTAGGGTATAATGTGGCAAGGCATGGTACTAGATCATCTTTTAAAAATTCGAAATATGTTTCACCTGTCAAATTTATTTATCTCGCAAAATTGGACTCTTCTGTCTGGATCATTGAGTTCATGAACCAATTGAACTTTGTAAACCACATTTAATTGTGTTTTTTTCTGATTCCGCAGGTCGACCTTTCGTATAATTGTCCCTAACGTGACCTAAATCTCTATATTTTTTTTTATTTTACTGACAGTAGATCGAGATATCGCTCTCTGCGAGGATACTTGTTTTTGAAGAGTTCGCAAACTTCCATTTGTGTGCGCATTTTATCTCCATAACCAATCATTATTAATATTTCTATTCGCTCTCTTTCACTTAAGCGTACCGTAAAATGGGAAGACTTTGATTTTGGGGGGCGAATTTGATAATTGCTCCCACCCGAAGACGAAATTGTTGTCGCTGGGCCTCCAATTACTTTAAAATTCTGTTTGACCTCGAATTCGGCAGTGGCACGCCTAGAGAATTAGTGGTTAACACGTGGAAATTATATTTATAAGGAAACCATTAAAAAATTAATCGTAAATCAGACATCCCTTATTCTACATTTTGTTAGGTGGTTATAACTTTGAATACACTAAGGTAAGTGTTATTTTCATATAATTTTTTAATGTATATTCGTAATGATGCAACAATTTGGATGATGTAACCTTAAACCCACTTGCATACAAAAATGTTAAGTGCACAAAAATCATAAAAAACACGCGAGGGGTCACTTTGATCATAAGGACTTTGATATGCGATCAAAGTCGCCCCTTGTGTGAGTGTTTTATATAATTCAAGACTAATTTATATACTTTTTTTTCTGTTTCAGATGGTACGAACATATAAAAAGTTACTAGGAAGTCGCAATTACAAAAATTATACTGATGAGCAACTTGAGGAAGCACTTCAAAAAATCGCCGAGGGTCAGTTGTCAATAAGAGCTGCGGCTTACGAATACAAAATACCATTTGGAACATTACATAATAGATTTCATGGCAGACATTCACGTAATGCTGGTGGACAACCTATATTTTCAACTGCAGAAGAAACTGCCCTTATAAATGCTGCTGTTAAGTGTGCCGACTGGGGGTTCCCACTTAATCTTCTGGATTTGAGAATGCTTGGCAAGGCTTATTTGGATAAATGCGGACGAGTTGTAACCAAATTTAAGCATAACATTCCAGGCAAAGATTGGGCACTAAGCCTCTTAAAACGACATACAACAGAAGTTGCTCAACGCCTCGCTAGTAACATAAATAAGAGCCGCGCTGGTGTTTCCAGGGAAACGTTAGAGACTTATTCTGCGAACTTGCAGCAAACATTGGAGGGGGTAAAGCCAGAAAATACTTTTAACTACGATGAAACGAACGTCGGCGATGACCCGGGAAAGGCCCGTGCCATATATACACTGTGTTCAAAAAGTCCCGGACCGGTCAATTATTTAGAAAATGGCGCACAATATAAAAAAACTTTCGGTATAAAAGTTGTAGGCCTTAAAAAAATCTATAAAACTAGGACACCTGTAATTATACAGGGTGCCTCAAACAGTCATGGTAAACAAAACTTTCATTTTTTTTAAATGGAATGCCCTATACCTTATAATACTTTTGAATTTTACATAAAATATCAATTACTTTTTAATAAGCACACTATAAGTCTAAACTTAATAGTTTCTGAGATATCGACTTTCGAAAAATTACATTTTTGAACTTTGACAGCTTCTAGCTCTCTAACGGTATGTCTGAGAGCAAGACGGCTTACATGTCCCTATCTTACTTTTTTATTATCTTCCTAAAAATATCAATTTTGGGTTAAACCGGAAGTACTATATTTCCGGTTGTCGCGTTGCATCTCAGAAACTATTAAGTTTAGACTTATAGAGTGCTTATTAAAAAATAATTGGTATTTTATGTAGAATCCAAAAGTATTATAAGATATAGGGCGTTCCATTTAAAAAAATGAAAGTTTTGTTTACCATGACTGTTTGAGGCACCCTGTATAATTACAGGTGTCCTAGTTTTATAGATTTTTTTAAGGCCTACAACTTTTATACCGGAAGCTTTTTTATATTGTGCGCCATTTTCTAAATAATTGACCGGTCCGGGACTTTTTGAACACAGTGTAGAAGGGGTACCATATACCCAGAAAAAGTTATAAATCATTCTAGAAGCAACATTTCCATTATGGTTTGTGGATCTGCGGATGGAACCCTATTGCCACCTTATGTAATATATAAGAGTGAGCGCTTATATAATAAATGGAAGGAAGGAGGCATTAAAGGGGGGCGAGTATGTTCACTTTGTACATATTGTGTGCACTTTAGGCATATTTTCAGGTGGGGTATCAAAGTCGCCCCATATCGCGTATGAAGTTGATCAGCATGTTTTTATTTTATTTACTCAGCATTCTAAAATTTTTTATTTTTTAAATACTTATAGGTTTACACTTATCCCTTATAAGCCCATTAATAGCCATTTTTTTATTTAAAATACGTAAAAAAACAAACCTGATCTTGACAAAATTAAGTTTAAAATTATCAAAATCTTACGGTACCATTTTTTAAAATTACGAGATAATCAAAATAACTTTTGCCAGACACTTTGACTTAAGGCAACACTGTCGGTATAACAGCCTAATAACTCAAGACTTTATTTACAACAGTGCTCATGATTTAAGTAATAATAATAAAATCATCTGCTAAAATATCGATTTTCTCGCAGACGGCTGAAATTAAGTATATGACGTATTTCATGGAATATGTTTAGAATTTCATGCAGAATCCAAAAAGTATCATAAAATAGAGGTATCGGTTTAAAAAAATAAAGTACACCGTCATAACTTTTTTTTGGGACAACCTGTATATTATATGTCATAAACTTCAAAGAATGCACAATAAAAATTAAAAAACTGACGGGTCCGAGAGTTTTTTCGAATAAAAACCATATATTTTAAAATAATTTGCTCCAACCTTTATGTTCTCACTGTATACTCATTCGGTTCCACAAATGCTCTATAGAGTTAAGATCTGGGCTTCGACCTTTCAAACTCAATACAGTAAATTCAGTTTCTGCTAGATATTCTATTACTTCTGTAACCGTATGTGGACGTGCGTTATCTTGCATAAAAATTAAGTTTCTTCCAACAAAGGGAGCAGAAGGCACAACATGCTCCTGAAGAATCTCCATAATATTCCTATCACTCGTTAAAAGGTCTATAAATACCAATTATGTTTTTGCCTTTAGAGATATACGTCCCCAAACCATTATTGATCCACCGCCATAACTAACCCAGTGGCGCCGATTTCTAGTTTGGTTCACCTTAGATAAAACAACACCTTGAGTTACGGTCACCCCAAGAAGAGAAAATATTAGAAATTCAGATCAATTTCCTTTTACAGAGCCTGGGTCTATGCCGCATTACATTTTCTTTTTGGTTTATAGTAAACGACCCTGAGATCGTAGCATAATTGACTAGATATTAGTAGTGGTTTTACTTTATAAGTATAGTCTCCGTGAAGTTACACTGAGCATAGCGTTCACCATCAGGTTTTTAAAATATTTTTAAACGTCTATTATTACTGTATAGACAAAAACGGGATTCGTCACTAAATAAAACATTACCCCACTCATCTTCACCCCACGGCAAATACTGCAATCGTTTACATCGGTGATGTGGTTCCAGCTTCCATACGGTTTCAGTTGGACCTCTTTTAAACGATCGAGTATTGTTTACTTACATAGTCGAACATTGTGAACGTGTGTCAACCGCGCATGTAGCTTCATACTTGTTATAAATCGCTCCCCAACATATTGCATTGTTAGAAACCGATTCTGATTAGCAGTTGTTGTTCTTGGGCGTCCATGCTCTGCTCTTCTTTCATTTAATCCATTTTCTCGATACCGCTTTGACATTTTAAAAATGGCCGTTTTATTCACAATTCCGGCAATATCAGACTGAAACCGACCATGCTCAAAGAGTCCTCTTGCATAGGCCCATTCTTTTGGAGAGATATATCGGTTATTGGCATTCATTTTCAAAATACCCAGACAAAGAGGCTGGCAGGTTAACAAAATGCCAATAAATTAAAAATTTTGGCAAACTGGCATCGGCAATTGGTTTGCTATAGCGACGTAAATCAAAATACCAGTAAAACAGTTTCAGTTCATATAATTTGTAATGTCCTGATTTTTCGAATTTTTTTTAATTGACGCGAACGGCACCGCGCTGTAATTGGTACAGTAGGTAAACTCTGTTAAGAGATATAAGAACATGATTAACTGATCCCTATTAGGAAAGACCCGGACCAGCTGTAATTGAAATATGGCCGAACAGGTCCGTATTTTGTTTAGAATTTAATCATGGTTTGTAATAAAAATAAGTCAGACATTAAATAATATTTTATTTATGTTTAAATGTAAATCACAAGTTATTTTATTATTAAAAATTATATTTATGATTACAAAAATATGCAAATTATTCGGTACTGCTAATAATTATTCACTTAATATATCAATATCACTATCGCTATCATCATCTGTTCTAATAATTATTATCTGTGCTATATTGTTTATATGAATATAGGATTTTTCCACTTTTCCAACATGTTCCAACTGAAGTTAATAGTAGGGCAAATATTGTTACGACGAATGGCAGATTTCAGTTGGTGCCAAACATGTTCGATGGGATTAAATATGCAATGGTATGGTGAAAGCCTTAAAACTGTATGCCCTAGATTTTTTGCATAATTATCACAAAAGTATTCCTTTTGCAGTTTTAAACTTTGTAAAACCTCAATTAATTGCTTTATGGTGTAATTTTCCTGAAAATAAATGTCATTATCATACATGTAGTTTTGGATTGTTGCTTTTGTGTCATTAGAGGAGGAAGTCTTGGTCAACTGCCTACTATGGTAGCTTGCATTGTCCATTACAATTACGCTATTCAGGGGTATATTTGGAATTAGCTTGTTTTTAAACCAATCTTCAAATAAATCAGCAGTGGTGTCCTCATGGTAATTCAGAGAAGAATCTTTAATGTTTTCTGCAGACAGAGAAAGTCCATTTGGAATCCATCCGTCTTTAGATCCAGCATGCAAAATCGTAATTCGCTTACCTCTCTTTGATGGCGCGGTTGTTTTACACTTGCCGCTTAAGTCAACCCAACCCTTTTCCGGGGTATCATATGTGTCGAACCAGGTTTCATCAAGTAAATAATCGGCCTTTGCTGATCTCTGTAAATCCCAATATTTTGTAGATATTCGGATCGCCATTCCCGAATTCTACTCAATTCCATTAAAACTTGTCTTTTGTTAATTTTTTAAATCTAAACCCCATGTGTTGGATACACTTCCATAACGTTGTTCTGTCACATTTAACGCCTTTGAAGCCTCTTAATTAAATTATCTAATGTAGGCACGCTTTGCTCCTCGTATAACTTGGAAATTTTACGCCGTATTATATGTTAATCACTTTCATCTACCTTCGAGAAAATGCCAGTATCGGTTCTTTTTTTTCCTCGCTAAAATGGGATTATTCACAATTTTAATTTTCCATACAGTTGATGTTGGCATTTTTGTAAATGTGGCCGTTTCTTCTAACGCTGCTTGCTTGCTGACCGCACGCTCAATGAGAGTTGAATAAAAATTGTTTGAAGCTTCCTTAGTTTCCACAGAAGAGTGTTTTCTGCTTTTTGACGGGGTTATCTCCTGAGATACGGGCTCGCACATATTTTCCATGACTCACACACGATTAAAGAAACGCTGTATTACACACGAAGTAAGAATAATTACTAAGCTTAAAACTAACTCGAGTGGCTATATATACAGTCTTTCGAACATAATTTGTTTTATGGGATTAACCCTCTCATTTTGAATCAGGTAAAAATCGGTTTAAAATCACCAAACTATTACTTTAATAATGAAATTACGTCTTCCGGAATTGCAGTTTACTTTAAGACATTTTTAAGTACGGACCATAATTTACCTGCAATTATTCATTCATTCATTGTTTGTTTATGACCACCCTTAGATAATCCCATTCAAAGGCAAAGGGTAACTTTCTTATATCTCTAGACAGGCTTAACCTAACATAAAGCTGTAACCAACACACTAATCAAATTCTGTTCAATTGCTTTGCATTTTATAAACATTAATTCTAAAATTAGCAGATTTTACAAGGCTTGGTATCTTAGCCACCACCCATCATCCCATCACCCTAACGTAAAGTGCGGTTAAACAGATTGTCCTAAGTAGTCTAAGAGACAGACTACTTAACAAACTAAAAATGCATAAGCTCTTCAGCCTACAAGGCTTTAGCAGAACCACTTAAGAAAAAAATATCTCACAAATAACCACCACTCTTACACGTTTCGTACGAAGCAAAACCACACAGGTCTACTCAATTCGTTACATATTTTGATACTTATTAGTTAGTAAATCCGAAAAAAAATATCAAAATTAGAAAAAAGTCAGTGGCGTACATCTTTCTCAATATTATTCGTTAAGGTGCTCCCCGGGACACCACTGGACTTAATAAATTTAATCTAGTTAGGGTAATTACGCCCCTTATCGTTATGAATAACGGGACCAAATTTGAATAAAATCGGAAAAGGATATTTAAAAAAAGAATTCTATTTAAAAAACTTTAGCACCCTGTATATCAAAAACGGGGCAACTCCGGACACATGTTTATATAAACTTTTTATTATAGAATATCATTAGGAATCACCTCCGTAAGTGACGTACCGTACTTCTGAAACACTCTGTATATTTCAAGATGCACATATACACTTTTTGCAACCTTCTTCTATTCAAAACTGCTCTTATTTATATCATGATTCTGCATGAAGGAGGTAGGTTAGGTTAGGTTAGAGTGGCAGACTTCTGGTCTATCCAGACAGTCTCACGTAGTCCTTTAAGGACCGTTGTGTTACCACACATGTTCTGCGGAACCTATCAGCATCAGCTCCCTGATGGCTAGTGCGAAGTATGGAGTAGAAGAATCTTGACAGCTCACTCAAACCAGCCACTACTCTTGATAAACCTATTAAGTCGACCCAGTTGTAAGCTGCTTACTTTCTCCAGATTATTGAAGAATGGTTTGCCCAAGGCATTAAATCTTCTTCTTGCAAGGCCAGGGCATTCACACACAAAATGTTGAATACTTTCCTCCTCTTCTTCGTCTCTGCAACTTCTGCAGAAGTCGTTAGCTGGTATTTATAATAATAATAATAATAATAAATCGTCTTTATTAGAAACACATACAGAGAAGGCGAAAATTTAGCTGTAGTAGCTACTCCTGGCATTTAACCTAATATGTATGGGCAAAATAAGTACTTATGTATATAAAATACTAAATAACTTGATATAACTAGAGAGTACAATATAGAATTAATGTAAAATATTTATAAGAATTAAAATTATATACCTATACCTGCTGTTTATGAGGGTAGTCCTCAAGCAAACTTAGAAGTTTGCTTCGTTTCTTACATAATTTTTAATTTTATACTTAAAACTAGATTGTGATAAGTCTGCAAACTTAACTATGACACTATTAAAACATTTTGGAGCACGATAAGAGAATGATTTTTGAAAGAATGCTGAGCTGTGACGGGGAATGTGCATGTAGTGTCTTGATCTAGTTTGAGCATTATGGAGGGAGCTGCGATGGGTTAGCCGGTTATATAATTTTGCGGGGTATTTGGTTTCAGTAATCTTGTGGACAAAGCAATAGAAGTGCACCCGTCTTCTTTGTTTCATAGTGAGCCATTTCAACTCAATTATTTTAGCTGATATGTGGTCGTATTTACGGAGGCCGAAAATGAAGCGCGCACAGTAATTTTGAATTTTCTGAATACGATTTTGCTGAAATTTATCAAGGAAAGGTCCATATACAGAGTCGCAGTAATTGAAATGCGAAAGTACGAGTGAGTCAGTAAGTAGTTTTTTTAGCGGATTGCACAAGACATGTCTATGGGAATACAGTGTCTTAAGAACTGAAAAAGAGCGCTGAACTAAGTGGTTAACATGTAGGCTGAATTTTAAATTGGGGTCGAAATGTACTCCAAGGTTCTTTATAGTGTTGACAATTTCAAGTTTTTTGTTATCAATTTTTATGGTAAAATTTCCTAAGAGATTTTGTCTCAGATTATTATTACCAAAAACCATAAGGTATGACTTATTAGGGTTTAGTTTTAAATTGTGTAACGCAGCTAGTTTTCTTATATTATCTAGGTCTGAATTTATATTATCTTCAGCTTCCTGGACGTGATCCGGTCCAAAGCTCAGATATATTTGCGTGTCATCCGCATAAGCTTGGATCTGGCAATTCTTGACAGAGTTAAAAAGTTCGTTCGTATATACTATAAACAGCAAAGGCCCCAGGATAGATCCCTGCGGGACCCCAGACGTTACATCCTGAGTAGATGAGACAAGGTCGTCAATATGTACTCTTTGTTTTCGGTCAGTGAGATATGATTTTATAAAGCGGGCAGCGGAATTGGAGAAACCGTAGTACATTAGTTTAGCATGTAGGAGACCATGGTTGATCGTGTCGAAAGCTTTAGAAAAGTCCAAGGCCACTAAAGCTGTTAATTCTTTCTTGTCAATACCTCTAGCTATATCATCAGTTACATGCACGAGAGCAGTGGCAGTGCTATGGCCTGCTCTAAAACCTGCTTGGAAGTCGGATAATATTTTATGTTCAGCCAGAAAACTAGTCATTTGCAAATGAACAGCCCTTTCTAAAATTTTGGATATTGCAGGCAAAATGCTTATGGGGCGCAAGTCGGAGAATACTTTTGGATTGGGAACCTTTGGCATAGGTCTTACAATAGATTCCTTCCAGTATGTAGGAAAATAGCTATGTTCAAGACAGCAATTTATAATATGGGTGATGTATGGGTCTAAGTGTGGACTGCAATAGTGTAGCATATTAATTGAAATATTATCAGAGCCGTAAGCTTTAGATTTAATTGAGGAAAGTAACTTGGGTATATCGTTTATGTCTAATAAAGTAAAGGAAAATTGACCGTCATGTAGACCGGGATGAAGGCGATTTTTATAGCTTGACAATAACTCATTATCCGCTTCTTTATTCGTAAAAACGGTACTAAAGTATTTGTTTATATTTTCCGGGTTCTGTAGATTTTTAGGAATTTCTTTTTTATCTTTGTTCCCATTAATAGAATTTAAACCTTTCCATAGTTCTTTGCTATTTTTAGATTGGAACAGGTTGTTATAATATGCGGTTTTTTCTCGACGGACAGAAGCCAGAGTTAGATTTCTCAGAGATTTATAGGATTCCCAGTCATTTTCTGCTTTTGTTTTCCTATATTTACGCAAAGCAGCGTCTTTTTCGCGAATCATAATTTTTACAGCATAGGTTAGCCAAGGTGCTGGAGGTTTGGAAACTCTTATTTTCCGCACTGGAGCATGACAATTAAAGACAGAGATTAAAAGTTCCGAGAAATACTTGACTTTTTCCTCTATACCATTAATACGCAAAATGTGATAAAAAGGAGCCAAATTTAAATCATCACAGAATCTTTCGTAATTAAAATGCTTGAAATCCCTGATTGTTAACAGTTTTATTGGTTTACATGGGATATCAAAATGTAAGTTGCAAGCCACCAAGCAGTGATCGGAGATTTGCGAGTCAAAAATGTCACTTTTCGTGACAAGTTTTCGGTTCGATATAAAAATAGGGTCTAGGAGAGTCATAGATTTGTTTGTGACGCGGGTAGGGCTGTCGATGACCTGCTCAAAGGCTAAGGATTCGAAAAATCTAGACAATGCATTGTCTACCTTCATCAAATCAACGTTCATATCCCCCACGCAGATTACATCGTCTACCGAAGGAATAATCTGGGTCAGCGAGCTCTCCAAGTTTTCCTGGAAGTCCGAGTATTTGCCCTTGGGAGGCCTATAGATATTACCGATGCAGAAAACATGTTTTTTAACTTTAAACTTTATCCATAAACACTCATAATTCTCGTTAACAAGGGAAGTAAGCAGACTTGAAACAAGTCTGTTACTGACATATATACACAGTCCGCCGCCCCGCCTATTTACACGATCAATCCTGTATAAAGAATATTCAGGGATATTAATAGAGGCATTGTCAATCTCAGGAGATAGCCATGACTCCGTAACAGCAATAATGTCATAGTTTTTGGTTTGTTCTATAAATTCATTAAGATGTGGAACCAAGGACCTGACATTTAAGTGGCAAATACTAAGGTTGTTTGTCATTTTGTAGCTATATAATCCAAAAACCAAAACCAGGTAAACAAAATAACCTAAAATAGAAACAAAAGAGAAAACCTAAACCTATAAATAAAAAAAAGGTTACCTGATTAGGAGGGCAAACAGCTGGAATTTAAATGTATATAAATGTTGTGCGGAATTAGTAAGGCAGAAATTATTGCTTATTTTACATTAGAAGCAGAATTTTATTTTAATATCCTTATCTTAATAATATGGCAATCAAAATAATTGAATTATTTACAAACAACTTTTATGCTAGAGTCCGTTTGAGAATTGCACTATATTAAGATTAAGCATTACAGTTTTTTTGTAGTACTACGCGTGAGAACGCCTTTTCCACCATCGGTTTGAAATTCTTTAGGACTATAGATAATCTTGCGCTTTTTTGATTGAGGACTATTCAAATTCTTCTGTGTAATTGCTTTATTGTCCTTATGCGTAGAGACGAAATTCTTGTCTTGTGGCAGGTTAGAAAGGTTAGAAATAGTTGACTCACTTGTGTCACCGACCTGTTCTGTCGAATTTATTTCGGAAACTGCCTCTAGATGCTGAAGTTGTTCCGCAGTGTAGGGATTGTTATCAATAATAAGCCTGTTACCGCTGATTTTGGCCTGCAGATTTTGTTGCCTAGCAGTTTTAAGATGTGAGTACAGAATTTTTTGTTCTTTACGGTCTTCAACAGATAAGTCATTTGTAATTGAGACTCCTGATCCACGGAGTTTTTGAATGTTTTTGAAGATTTCAGATTTGGTGAGGAATGTCAGAAACTCGATAATTATTGGAGGTTTGTCACTATTTCCAATAGTATAGATGTTATTAATATCTGATTTGGATAAAGTCAACTCAAGAAGTTGATTTAAAGTTCCAAGAGTATCAGACAATAAAGTTTCTTTTTGTGGTGCAAGTCCAAAAATAATTATGTTGTTTTTCCTTATTTTCCGCTCTAGGGATGCACACTTTCTTTGGAGGAGTAGATTTTGCTCTAAGGTTTCATCTATTTTTTTAGAAAATCCCTCTAAGGTGATAGTAATGTCGTTTTTAATTTCTTCAGTTAGCTTACGGCTCTGTATATCATTAGCTTGCGTAATAAGTTCAAAGAGTTGTTTTTTATACTCGGCTGTCATAGGCACAGGATCAGCCATCCTCGCTTGTATGCATGAGGAGAACAAAAATGCAGGCGGTTCAACCAGTGGTGAAAGCTTTGTTTAATAAATAAGCGAGATAGAAATATGATCTTGATCAGGTTTATGTAGTGCAGGATGAGTTTAATAAGTTACTATATGAGAACCTGTCACAGTAAAAGCCCTCAAATATCTTGATAAAAACAGGAAACTCGGATTTACCTTCACTTCCAGGAACACTCCAGACGATTGATCATCCACTAGTAACGTTTTCACTAATAGAGACTTTAATTAAATGGTAAAAAAACTAAATAAACTGCATAAGCGAACAGCGTGTAAACTATATTCAATTCAAATTTGCATACGTTCAGCATGTCTACCGAAAAGACAGTGTCCGGTAACCACGGCAGTGACATTTCTTAAGTCCTTCCGACTGTGTTGCAATAACGCTGCGGTTTTCTTGTTATCAAGTAGGGGCCAGAATTGCTTGAGATACTACAAGGTTGTTAGCTCTGTCCATCTGCTTACTGCAAGTTGTTTGGCTGTACGATCTATCTCCTCTTTGACCAATCCCAGCGGCCTAGCCACGGCATTCTCTGCTAGATCGGCGGACATGCCCGCGCCCTCCTTGGCGAGCGCATCAGCAGACTCATTGCCATCTATGCCGTGATGACCAGGAACCCAACACAGAGTGACTCGATACCGGGCACTATGTATGCAAAGATTGTTGCGACATCGCCTCACTAGTTTTGATTTAATGTTGTTGGAACGAATTGCCTTTATCGCTGCCTGACGATCTATATAGATAGCTATTGGCGCAGCTGCTCTCAGGTCTTGACGTTCCTGCAGGATTTTTACTGCTTCATCTACTGCCATCACTTCTGCTTGAAAAATGCTGCAGTAGTCCGGGAGTCTATATGACCTCTATATTTTCATGCTCTCAGAGAAGATACCAGCTCCCACTCCCACGTCCATTTTTGAACCGTCTGTGAAAATTGAGTGGTCTGTCTCCATTATTAACTGATTGCCCTCCCACTCTTCCCTAGTCGGAATGAGCACAGAAAATCCCTCTTCGAAATCTGTTAGTGGGACGATGTAATCAGTCGGCTCTTGCAAATTTTGGACTGGATATGTCCTTAGTATACTGCTGTGCCCGTAGTTGGTGTCGCTCCAGCATTTCGACTCTTTAATTAAGTCGTAAAGCACTCTTTGCAGCCATACTGTTTCCATAAATGTCCACAGGCAGCAGATGTAACATCACTTATAAAGCCGCCGTCGGTGTGGAGTGAAGGGCACTAGTTACTCCTAAACAACCTGAGTAGTGATAGTTGAGGGGTTCACCATCATAGGTGCTCCAATGTTAATTTTCGGAGCAATTTTTATGAGTCATATCTCCGGATCAACAGGTTCTGTTCAACAGAGTCCGTTCAACAGAGTCCGTTCAACAGAGCCTGATTCTAAATAGATCCGTTGTGAACGGACTCTGTTGAACAGAACCTGTTGATCCGGAGATATGACTCATAAAAATTGCTCCGAAAATTAACATTGGAGCACCTATGATGGTGAACCCCCCAACTATTACTACTAACCTGCCCGTTATATCTTTGTTAGTTTCTTTGTGTGTACTGCTTTTTCCAAAGCAGTCCACCAGACCAGGACCCCGTAGGTTAGTATAGGTCTTACAATGGCCGTATAAATCCAGTGTACTATATGGGGTTTCAATCCCCACTTTTTACCGATGCCTTTTTTGCAGGCATAGAACGCAACTGACGCCTTATTGACTCGTTCTTGTAAGTTCATGCCCCAGTTTAGCTTGGAATCAAGTATCAGTCCCAGATACTTTGACAAGTTGGTTAAGGCTTTCGCGGCCAGTTGATGAACTGGTGTAGTCCTGATTGACTGGTAGACTGTCTACTTCCAGCACCGGAGATGGAAGGACCTCTGAAGAAGCTCGCCACTCGTGCTAGCGAAACGTTAGGAAGCAATTCCAACCGACGACGACCTTTAGACCCGAATCAGGACTACACCAGCCCAGATAATTTGCTCTTGCTTTCAGCACCAAGGTACTGTTGTCCAGGACTGAGAGCCTGAAGTTCTCAATCACCCTTCTGCGTGTGAATAGAACAAGCTCCGTTTTTTCTTGGCTAATTTGCAGGCCACATCTCGAGGCTCAGCGTTGAAGATTTTGTAGCGCTGCTCCTGTTAGATCGCTGATGGTATTTAGAAATTTGCCTGAGACTAGTATAACTAAATCGTCAGCATATGCAACCACTTTAATTCCAGCTCTTTCTAAAGTTATAAGAGCTTTGTTTAAAACTATTAGCCAGAGTGTTGGTGACAGCACCCCGCCTTGCGGAGTTCCTCTTCCAATAAACTGATCATATCACTGCTACCCAAACTGGAGTAGATTTGGCGGCCTTTTAACATCTTATAAATCCAACGGCAGATGTAGTTGTCAACCCCTGATTCTGTTAGAGCGTCGCACACTGCCTCGGTCGTGACATTGTTAAAGGCTCCTTCGATGTCCAGGAAAGTTCCTAGAGTGTACTCTTTATTTCTAAGTGATTTTTCAATGACGCCTAACACCTCGTGTAGTGCTGTTTCCACTGATAATGCTTTAGTATAGGCGTGTTGAGACTAGCTTAGCTCTCCTTCTGGTATCGCGTTTTTAATATATAGATCTAATAGCCGCTCTAGCGTTTTGATAAGAAACGAAGATAGGCTAATCGGTCTGAAGTCCTTGGCGGTTGTATGACTGCGTTTACCAGCCTTTGGTATGAAGACTATTTTTATCCTATTCCAGTCTGCAGGCATGTGTGGCCAGTACAAGCTGCTTCTGTATATCACCAAGAGCCAGGGAATTAGGACCTTTTCCCCATTTTGTAGCATGGCGGGGATTATCCCGTCTAATCCGGGTGATTTGTAGGGTTCAAATGAGTCTATCGCCCATTCAAGCTTATCGCTAGTTACCACCGATTTGATGTTATTCAAATCCGGGGTACCTCCTTGATCAATGGGAGTCACTGCTGCCAGTGTGTTCCCAGGAAAATGAGAATCTATCAGCAATTCAAGGGTGTCCTTGCTACTTTCTGTAAAGGCCCCATCGCTTTTTCTTAGGTAGGAAGGAACATTAGGCTCCATGGATAAAACTTTTCTAAGTCTAGCAGCTTTGCTTGTGTGCTCTATCCGCTCGCTATAGTTTTGCCAGGAGGATTTGGGATTTCCTAATGGCTTTCTTGTACGCGTTTAGAGCCTCCTTGTAGGCGCTCTCGTCTTCCGTACGTTTGCTCTTTGCTTTATTGAAGAGCTTTCGCATGTCTCTTCTTAGCAGACCCAAGTCCGCGTTCCACCATGGGGGATATGACTTTTTGGCTGGTCTGCTTATCGGGCAGCTCCTAACGAAAGCTGACTCAAGACTTTCTGTCAGCTTGTTGATCGCGCTATCAATTGAAGCAGTATCTGGCAACAGATTATTAGGTGGTTTTGCCAGCTTATGCAAGATAATTTTGCAAAAATTTTCCCAGTCTGTTTTGGCAGGATTGCGGAATGTTTTAGGAGCGTTCATGGACGATGAAGGAGGTAACTTCAGTTTTTTGAAAAATCAAAAGTTATGTAAAAGTTTTATTGTATGAATGCCACGGTAAAACAATCTTTGGTGCAAGATGATGACCTACATTTAACAATTACTTATTATACAGTAAAATCTCTCAATAGCGAAAATTGATAATTAATCGAATTTTAATGAAAATTTAGACGTTTAGAATTCGAGTACATTTTTACCTATTCCATAATAAAAGTACGCAGTAAATTTCGAAAAATTTAAGTTTTCTTTTTAATCTTTATTTTAACAATGTATTACCTATAGTAATTAACGACCCCTACAATTATATTATTCTCCTTCAAAATCTTTATGAAATCTATGAACTATTCAGAACCTTAAAAAGAAAAACTGAATTTTTGAAATTAGAATTTTAGAAAAATATTTCTTACGTTACAATAGTTCTAATTTCAAAGAAAATAGTGAATAAATATTTTTTTAAAGAGTTTCATTCGAATTAGTACTGCTTTTAGGCTTCATTCACTCGACTAATTTATTTTCAAATGACTGGTACTTTCATACGGTGTGGAGAAAAAAAATTCAATTGCATTTTTTATGCATGGGTTTAATGCCACATTGACACTTGTATGATAAAACATTTTTAAAACGTTTAAGTGATTCCTGAACGACAATTTGCATTTTTAATGACTCGTAAACTGCCAGCGAATAATCGTTCCACTTTTTAAATCGCTGTAACCCCGGACGTCATATGGATTACTCGCATTTATGCCGCCATCAAATTAATTGTTTTACTTTTCAAGTAGCCTTGTAACCAGAACCAGGTCCGGCAAGCCTACCCTGTCGTCAGAAAGAGTACTAAAGATTCCACGCTTTAGCATAGGCAACCAAACATACACCACTAATTATTTGAAGACTTTAAACACGGCAATATCGGATTTACCCGTAAATTTTGTAGTAATCTTTGTATCCCACAAATTAGATTTGAAAATAAATACATAGGTATTTTAGTTGGTATATTGGTCAAATGAATTAAATAAATGATTTTGCAAAAGCCGTTAAAAGGCTAAGCCAAATACTAATTTAAGTAAAAACACGAATGTTGGGTGTGCCTCATTATGTAGGTACAAGATGTAAAATCTACAATCGTCAAATTTTCAGTGTCTAAAGCAATATCCTCATAGCTTTACATGTAACGACGTCCAAAGTATATGTAAAAAAACTAAACTATTTTATATCATATTGATCGTATTCCTTTAACTTTATTAATAACAAACAATATAATTTTCGCCCACATGGCGTTAACAATTAATTTATTAGACAAGATCCTATACTACTATGATACTAGTTTTTTTTAAAGTTCATTTTATTTCTTCTGTGTATCGAATTTATATTGCTTATGCGTACGGTTAACGTACATTTTTATGTATTTTTGACAATATTTTTTATACACCTTATTAAAATTATCGCAGTATAATTAATACAGGTATTTCTTACTGTGCAGATTTTTTGTGAGATCGATTTCATTTATTTTGTCAAGAAATTGTTGAGAGTTCTGTTGCCATTAACACAAAGATAAATTGGTTTTACAATATGGTAAACAAAGCTGTCACAAACGTCAAAAATTTCTAGACTGCAATTATGGCCTGCTTGAAAACAATAACTACTTTATATAACCTGATCGGAATAAGTTAATGATATTGTTTCTCTGACAAAAAAAAGTTGATATACGTCCATGTTCTGTCACCACATTGATTTAACTTAAAAACATTTACCATAAGTAACAAAAAAAGATTTTCTTGAGAATCCTAAATTACTTAATAACGAGTAATTTCGCGTCTATTAGCTATTTTATAACATCTGACTTTAACATGAAGTATGACCTAAACTTGTCACTTTGGTCCCTGTATAGTGTGGATCATTATGCAATTTTTTGTGATTATCAGATTTAAATTTCTTAAAAATAAAAACTACAGAATGTGACAGTTCTATTTTTAATTCATCTTCACCTTTTAAAATTTAAGACATGCGTAAATTTCTCCACGGTATACTTTTTCTTATCTTGTGACAAATCCCCTTGTCGTCACCGTGTCTCCAACATTTTCCTGACGAGGCGAACTTCGACGCGTGTCCTCATCGCATGTCATCGTCACGAACTTATAAGCCGCGTGACATACCTTTGATGACACGCGGCGACAAAATATGGAGGGGACTGATGACACGCGTTGCGGGTATGGAGTGCCATCTAGCCTACGCGTGACGAGGTTCGCGACGCTGCCACGACATGATGTTCTTTTACAAATCAACACGCACCTTTAGGATATTATAGGATAAAAAAAAACTTAAGCGGCAGTTGTTGGAGTTGTAGCAGGCCATAAAAGTTTGTACTATAAAAACTGCTAATTGTTGCTGCACATTTGTTTTATGTGATATTGTTGAAATCTGTTTTTAGTCAGAACTGAAAGATACCATGTATTTACTACTACTTAATACTAAGAGAATTACTTATTTATTGTTGAATTAACTAAGATGATTTTACTTCTGTTAAGTTATTAGATAATATAGATATTAAAATTAAGTTGTTGTTGAATGAGATTTAGTTTATCCTAAAGAGACGCCTTAGTACAACGCTCTATCTGAAATAGTGGGCATTTTTGTAAACCAAGCTCGGATTCTTAATTAATATAATTATTATTATTCATCTGGAGACGTTGAATTTATTTTATTACCTACCTATAGTAAGGTCAAAATATATTAATTAGACCCTTTGTTAAGGTTTGGGTTGATAGCCTTCTTCTTTTGGCTTCAAAAAAGCGACAAGTTTATAGTGATGTAAATGAAAAAAAAAAACGCTTTGGTTTTTTTTTCAAAATTTTTTTAAGTGAGAAAAAACCAAAAGGCTGCAGAAATTCTGTTTTTTTTTTAACAAACGCTTCTGTAATCAGGTATAGAATGCTTCAAAGTTTTTTAGTGTTGGTTCTTTAGTGGTGGCTTAATCAGATTCAGCATAATTTTTGAATACACGATACATAGGTTTTGAAGTAGCTAAATAGTGTAACTCTTCATTAGAAAAAATATCCAAAAAAAAAAGCAAAAATAACAATTTTATAAATAAGGAACTGGATTCATATCATATAAATTTCGCAAATTTGTTGCGTTACTTCACATGACGATTTTTTTATGACCGAAAAGATTAATGATATTTTTAATCTAATACAGAAGGATTCTTGGCAGGAGGGTGCAGGCCCACCCCACCCCTCCTTGATGTGCCTATGGATCCAACTATTTTCACATTTAGGCTACTAAAAGAGATTCGTACAAATCTGCTCGTGGGGATAACATTAAAAGCCAGCAGTAATAGTAGGGGAGACACAAGGCCCTGGCAAGTAGATCAATTACCCCTCTCCACCCATCCACTCAAACTACCAGCCCATTATTCAGTTTTACTGGTCAATATTTGGATCTTTTAAGGACTAACTTAATGAATCAATATTATATCGTTTGCTTAGCTATCTCAATGTAACAACTTTTAGAACTTTGAAACTTTTAAATATTAGATTAAATATAAGTTTTTAAATAAAATTACCTTTTAGGTTTTTTGTTACCTATTTTTTTTTTTGTAGAATGGTATATGTAGCTTTCGAGCGACACCTCTTGGCAATCAAATGCATCACCTGGCCCGTCCGACAAGAATCAGTCGGAAACGGAGAAGGAAACTCCTGCAATGACCAGACGACTTTTTAGGGTCAAGTAGGCTCTCAGTGTTTCTTCCTTTCGTCGGATTCTATAACCTCACTGACGAACCGTTATACGGCGAAACGCGTCTGGGGATGAATCCGACGAAGGGAAGCAACCTTTAAATTCTGCAATTGTTGGTACACGGTCCGTTAACCGAACTGGCTCTTAATGCTGCGCACCTGGGGGCGACTCCTGGCTCGCCTGGTCATTGCAGGAGTTTCCTTCTCCGTTTCCGACTGATTCTTGTCGGAAGGGCCAGGTGATGCATTTGATTGCCAAGAGGTGTCGTTCGAAAGCTACATCTACCATTCTACATCGACAAGTAGGCTCTCAGTGTTGCTTCCTCTCGTCGGATTCTATAACCTCACTGACGAGCCGTTATACGGCAAAACGCGTCTGGGGATAAATCCGACGAAGGGAAGCAACCTTTAAATTCTGCTATTTTTTTTTGTTTAAGATTCATATTAACATGTTTATAGAATGTATTTGTATTGTTTCAACCCATCCATATTTAATATAATAAATAATGTGTTCTTTATATAGGGGGTCCGGTAAGTATATGGTATTATATTAGTATATTTGTCATAGAAAAAAAATAAATTGCTAAAGTGCCCCTAACGGAGATACAGAGCCCCAAAGGGATACCCAGCGACTTACCTTTTCGGCTCTAGCTTTTGAAGCAACATGTATAATTTAACTGAATTTTAATGTTTTTTTTAAATACTTTGGTAAATCCTCTTTAAAAAAGGTACTTTACATTTGTTTCGATAAAGTTAGCTGTTCTGAAAGAAAATAATTTTTTTGTATAACACGTTTAAGCATTGACTTTTAAAATTTAATTAATAATCAAATTTAATAACATAAGGTATTTATATACAGTAACAACAGTAACAACATAAGTAAAAATTCGCAATAAAATAATAAAATTTGTCATTATTACATCTCATTAATACTCAGATGCAACTTATGGACAAGCGCTTTGCAATTTTGTGGATTCAAGAAGAATTTATTCTGATACATTTCCAAATCGAAGTGTGCCGCTTTAAGAAACTATTGGACGTGTTGACATTTCGGAAATCACTTAAACGCAAGAATGTTAAAAATGTGAAAGATTTGCTTCCTCTTGTTTACTTCATCAGAGCAGATTTTCGGTACCTCTATACGTTTCCTTAGCCGACGGATGCTTTCTCGTTGTACTTGAGAAAACATTTCCGGATTATCTCGAATTTTGTTGAAATGGTGTGTTATTCTTTCTATTAGATCTTCTCTGGTGTGAACTGGCGTCGAAAATACAAGACTCTTTAAATTTTCCCATAAAAAGAAATCCAATGAAGTCATGTCGGGCAATGTCGGCGGGCATAAAATAGGTCCACCTCGACCCATCCATCGATTACCAAAAGTATTTGATAAGTGCTAACGAACTTAATCGCCAAAATGGGGCGGTGCACCGTCGTGCGTATACCACATCTGATTTGTTATTTCGAAGGGCATTTTTCTAATAAATCGTTTGAGTTTTGTTGCAAGACTTGCAAACACATGGCACCATTCTTCAATAAAAAACGGTCCAATTAGATGATTCCTATTAATCCCCGCCCACATGTTAACAATAAATCTTTGTTAGTGCTTTGTCTGTACTGTTGCATTGGGATTTTCTTTATGCCAGATATGCAAATTATTGCAAATTACTACTCCGTCTCGGATTAGGGTTGCCACTTGCACGGGCGTCGCCCGGCAGTGCCGGGCCTAGGAGATGATCGCCGGGCCGCCGGGCCAATGAAAATTTTGCCGGGCCTCCACGCGACCACAGTAAATTCAAGTTTCCCGCGTTCAGAGTTACGACATTCTTACCGTTCACGTGTCGGAAGAATCAACCAGCTCAAAAGCCACTTCTGCGAAAAGCAAATGAAAAATATGAATGGAAAAAAAATAACTATGTGTACATGTATGATATTTATTTTGTAAAAATGCATAAAGAATTAAAAAATTGAAAATTTAAATTTCCCGCTTTCTACAGAAACCCCCCTAGTCGATGACTTGCCGGGCGAGAGACGCGACCGAGGTGGTAACCCTATCTCGGATGAAAGCGTCTTCGTCCATAAACAAAACAATACAAGTAAAATTATGATTGTGCCTAAATCGTTGCAAAAACCAATTTGCATAGTTGGATCTTGCAACATAATTAGCGGGAGACAATAAGGCATGTACCTTTCGGACTTGATAAGGATATAGCAGTTGTTTTCGAAGGGTCTCATGAACAATCCACTATGTCGCATAACTTGGACAGACAATTTGATTATACTATTAGAGGGATTTTCAGCAATCTCATCCAGAATTTCCTCCTCCAACTGAGGGTTCCTTGCTCTTCTTGGAGGCCCTTCTCCACCATCAAGCGGAAAAAAACTTTCTAAAATAGATTAGCAAGAGATTAGCTGTTCTTAGCATTTTTTTGGTTCCACTTCACTTTTTACCTGTTTCTCTTAGGCTACGATCGACCCTTTTAAAAGGTCCTCGCTAGGGGGCTCTCTATCTCTGTTAAGGGGCACCGTGATGCAAAAGAGAGTATACTGTAAACAAAGGCAAAGTAGAGCGATAACAATGTTTTTTTAATGTTTCTAAAAATAAAAGCTAGCATCATCTTTAGCTTTAGTCACAATCTTATCAAGATAAAACGAAAAATATCATTTACTCTTAAAAAGTGCACCATGGCCCTTTATTTGATCAAGTTTTGGAATCAATGTTATAGTTACAGTGAATGTTTTTTGAAAAAGTTATAAAGAAACATTTGTCTAAATTCAAGAAAGGACTACTTGCAATACTCGAGCATCCTGTCCAGGTCCTCCTGCACTTAGCAACTTAATCCATCCAAAGCTAACTAACCTGAACTAACCTAAACAAACATTCTGAGAATAACATAACAGATTTGTCTCCAAAGATCTGTAATTTTTACAGTATAGTTGGTATGTATGGACACGGTCGATTATTTCATAAAGTAAAACAGTTAGCAAAAAATATTTAAGACAAAAGTTTCAGGGCTTCTAAAGGTCTATTAGAATTTTAAAAAAATAGGTATACAGGATGAGTCGGAAAACCGTAGAGAAACAAAGTTACTTTTTTTTAAATGGAACACCCTATATCTTAGAATATTTTTGAATTTTACATAAAATAGCAATTATTTTTTAATAAGTGCATTATAAGTCTAAACCTAATAGTTTCCGAGATATCGACTTTTGAAAAATTACATTATTGAACTTTGACAGCTTCTAGCTTTCTAACGGTACGTCTTAGAGTAAAACGGCTTACATGTCCCTATGTTAGTTTCTTATTATCTTCCTAAAAGTGTCAACTTCCGGTTAATCCGGATGTAACTCAAAAGCCGGAAATACAGTACTTCCGATTTAACCGGAAGTTGATGTTTTTGAGAAGCTAATAAAAAAGTAAGATGAACATGACATGTAAGCCGTTTCACTCTAAGACATACCGTTAAAGAGCTAGAAGCTGTCAAAGTTCAAAAATGTCATTTTTCAAAAGTCGATATCTCGGAAACTATTGGGTTTAGGCTTATATTGCACTTATTAAAAAATAATTGTTATTTCATGTAAAATCCAAAAATATTCTAAGATAGGGTGTTCCATTTAAAAAAAAGTAACTTTGCTTCTCTACGGTTTTCTGACTCATCCTGTATAGTTATTTGTTTAAAATTCTAATAGAACTTAAAAAACCCTAAAACTTTTGTCTAAATTATTTTTTCCTAACTGTTATACTTTAAGAAATAATCGACCGTTTCCATACATACCAACCACCCTGTATAGAGAACATTTTACCTTTTTTAAAAAGTATCAATCTCTTTTAAGTATCTAGATACAATTATGGAAAATTATCTATAAAATAACTAGTTACTTTTCTGGAGTACCTTTTACAATGCCTTGCAGTACAGAATGATATTATTATGTCTTCCAGTAATAAGGTTTGTATTACATGTTTAAGCAAAATGGAATGGTATAATATTGCTTTTTACGCACGATTAACTTCTAAATTGGTATAAGTCCTGGTGCATACCGAAAAAGAAATTACTTAGGTGAGTCTCTGGTGTTTAGTAGTCTGTGGACAAGGTTATAGATAGAGAGTACCTACAAAAAATCATTTTTATTTAAGCGCTTTTTTTGGCCCGTGTTGTTAGTACAAACAGAATCATCGATAGTGAACGAGTGTTTATTTAAAATTTAATTTTGAATTAATGTATGGCTGGACTCTTCTGTTTAATGAATATTGAAAGGCATTTTCCGATATTTTTTTAACATAAGTTGAAGTTATAAAAAATATAATAAAGTTTAGAAAGTCATGAAAAGTTCGCAGCAAGCAAGATCAACTTCAAAAAGAGAAAATATTTATAGGAACTCAAAATGTCCGTGTCCAGCCAATCAAGAGTTTGCAAGAAAAAACGATAGGACTCCGCTGGGCGACATACAGGATTCTGCAAAGAAAAAACAGTATTTATCAGTGGAACAGGTAATCAAAAATATACCTATTATTAATATTTGATAACATAAAATCCCGTTAAGTGATTGTAAAAAATTCTGTTTTCTGGGACACGTAAATTATAATTTTTCGAATCAAATTGAACAAATAAATATGCTTAGTTTCTGAGATACTTCCGTAAATCCTTATCAATAAAATATAATATATCGAGGTGAGGAGTATTTTATAAATTAAGTCGGTAAACTGGTCGACAAAAACATCGGATTTTTTTACAATTTTAAACCAAATTTACTTGATTCGAATAAATTTTTCGAATTTTGAAATACGGTTTATGGAAATTCATCGAATTTTTCTTACTGAAAGTTTATTGATATAGGTAATATAAAGCGGCAAAATTTTGAAAATGGTTTATTTCCTTGTTAAATAATTTGATTATTATTTCCTTAATAGCCCTGCTATGCTAAATGCCCTGTATAGTTGTCGAAAAAGTATAGTGTACAGGGTGGATCCTTGCCAGCCCTTTTAAAAGGTTATTTCTTGAGAAAGAAAAAGAATAGATGAATTGGAAAATTGCAGGATTTTTCCTGATAATACGTCTATGTTTGGACCAGCCGCTTTTGAGTTATTTAACTTTAAATAATTGCGTCTAGTTAGTTATGGTCGGCGATTATGGAAATAATCGCAATAAAATAGAAATGTGACGTTTGGCATTGGCTATGGATCACTTATGGAAAGCAAAATAAATAAGTAGTTCTATAACATTATATTATTGTAAATACATAGATGAATTGTTGCAGAAGGTAAAGGAATAGCAAATATATCATTGAAGCAAACATTTCAATTGCTTACATGAGAACCTCCACGATTAAAGCAATATTGAAATATTTCATTTAATATGGCTTTGGTAATAATAAAACTATACTTGCTATTTAGAATAAAAATTTCTTGTTCATTTTTTTTGACGTAATTCTAACAAATTATTTGTCCTATTATAATAGATTGTATCATTTCGGTATGCGATAAAAAATTGTCAATGATATGAGATCGGGGCATCTTGCTGGCCATTGAATGGGGCCGTGTCTTCCAATCTAAAGAAACGTACTAACTAGCTAGATAATTCGGAACCATTCAAATACTATGGTGCGGTCATCACCTCATCACCATCTTAATCCCAAATAATAATATAATAAAAGAGAGGTTCTTTTTCACTTGTTGAAAAATCGAAATAGCCTTATCCTATCAAAAATAATTGGTCCTATAATTACACTGGGCAAAATTTTTTTTTTTTTAATATTTATTGAAAAAATGATTTAAACCCTGTATATCGACTATACAGTAATGGGCTAAAATATAAACAAATTCATTTAAAAATCATGTATTAATTTTTTGAAAAAACGCTTGGACACGTCGATTATAATTTTTTCTTCCAAATTTTTTGCCTCAAACAGAAACTATACACGGTGTGTCAAAAATTTTGTATATTTTTTGTATTTTGAATAGAACCCTATTTTTTTCAGTCGAATTTTGAATTCTACGTCAAATTCTGCGCATAATTCATGTAGCATATCCTATCCTTATCTCTAACGGTTTTAGAGAAAAATTACATCATAAAACGAATTTTTTCTTTAAAAAAAGTTACATGTACCGACTTAAAGGTAAACAGGTAAATTTAAATTAATTGTCACTACGATAGCAAGTCATTCGTCAATCAAAAATAATTTTAGGTATAATTTTGAAAAACGTTGATCATGGTGCATTTAAATTAAACTCAAAAAATCGAAATTTTGATTTTAATTGGATGTGAATACAAAAAAGAAATCAAGAAGTTTGTAACTTGTTTAGCGCTAAGTATCCAGAACGACCGATTACAAGATCTACAGTGAGTAAAATTGAGAAGAAATTCAGGGAAACAGGGAATGTAAAGGATCGTCTACGGCCAGGTCATCCAAAAATTAGTAAAAACACAAAATTGAACATTTTGTTAGAAGTTGAAGATAATCCCCTTAGTGCATCCACTAAAGTAGCCCTTAATAATGATGTGAGCCGACGATCTGTTTTGCGGGTATTGAAACAAGAAAAGTACCATCCGTACAAAATTAGGTTGCTGCACGAGCTAAACGAAGATGATCCCGACCGCCATCTACAGTTTTGTGAATCTATGATGGCAAGTGTAATCATAATATTATGACATATAAATATGAATATACGTGAGAACTTTGTCCTCTCGCCACTTGCTGAGACCTTAATACTTATTGTATAAGGTCCCAGCAAGTGGCCAGAGGACAAAGTTCTCACATATTATATACATATTTATATGTCATATTAAATCAGTTTCAGTTTGCAACGAACATAAGCGCACGTTTGTTGAAAAAAAAATGTCAATCCGGCCCTGTTCAAAATATTTTGATAAAAATTACACATTTTACTGAGATGGTTTCGGGTCATCATCACTCCAGAAATAAATTAAATCAGTGCAATATAAAAAAAAATATTCACAATTAAAAAGTGTACTCCTTTTAATTTGAGCCACAGTGTATATTGTTGCTTAAAAATCCCCTCACTACACATATAAATGAGTGCCAAGCTCTGAGTTCTTGCGTGGTGAGCTTTTCTATAAAATTAACATCGTCCAGCAATTCTCTAATTTGTGGCCCAATAAAAAATGACTTCATTCTTCGCTTAACTGGGGAAAGCCTTATCTGAGGTATTTAAATGATTCACCCTCTTTATTCATTTCACCTTTTTTAAAATTTTCTTCTCTTCCTTTTATCCACCAATGACACGCTAGAGCATACACAGCACACATGGGGAGCCCACTGCTTATCTTGATCTCCGACTAAAAGACCAAAATACATGAAATATACTTTATTCATATTTCCAGAAAATGGTCTGGCTTGTGACTTCACCCGAAATTTTCCACAAATATAACAAAACTTGTCAGGCGAAATTTTGCAACTGAGGCGCGTTTAATTCGACATTTTCGTCGTTGTTGTATATTGAGTACTGTGAAAGTTATTCAAGAAAAACCGATTTCCAGCGGGGTCCTTCAGGGGCACATATCGCCGTAGGGAGGGCCTGTAAGAAAAAATTTTATGGGAACTTATTATCTTATTTCTTCATGTTTTATCTGAATCCGAGAGATTTCCCACATTTTCCCGGGCACCTTGTATACGATGCTTTAGCACTTCTGTTCACTGATATGTAATAAATATTTCTTTTTAGGGAAGAAGTGTAGTAAGAAGCAAGTCCTTAAATGTCTGCCAAGATATATCTCCGCTTAAGCAATCATCTGATAAAGTTTATGCAGAATCTACTAGAATTGCAACTGCAGCTCCGTTCAAACAACCTTTACTTAAATTGGTCACTACTGCAACGGTAAATATAATGTATTTATTTTATACTGTAGAAGAAGCACGAACAGATTTATTCTAGCCTTTGAATTTCAATTTCTTAAATTCAGGGGTCTAACTATTTATTCATTGGTCAAGATACTATGGTCAGAACTGGCGTATTCACTGAGACAGATTTCGTTACTATAATTGTTACATACATACACAAAATCAGGCCCGGCGGAAGACCTGTTATTTGTGTGTTTAGCACTCAATACATGACCTCTTTCGTGCATTGAAAGTCAACACATGAGATCCACTGTACTCATTTTACGCTACAAATTTTCTTTAACTAAATCTCCAATTTACGATTGCACTGCACTTGTGCACGCAATGAATATACGAAGTACCAAACGAGCTGCTGTCTTCGCGAAAAGTTGTGTATACAATGATTTTTATGAATATTTTTTGAAAATAAAATGTACTCATGGAGACTGAAGTTTTTTAGAAATTACCAAACCCCTTAAATTAATAGGCCGCGCCACTGACACGGTATTACAATAATCTCTATTGTTATACCCCGCGGCTTGTTGGTATTAGCAGGTAACGAAAGGGAGCGGTTTGCAAAGCGTGGTATACGGTAAAGTAGTTTAAGGCCTATTGTATCGCAGTGCTTAAGGTTATTCGGGTTCCTTGAGATAAGTAAAAACTCTACAAAAGGGTTTTCAAAAATATTCTATTTGCAATTTAAGTTAAAAGAAATTATGGTAACAGCATATCACAATGTTAATTATGGCAGATTTCAGGAATTATTCAAAGTCACTGACCAAATACATTTAGAAAATATGGTTCAATACGAAATATGCATAAAAAAATGGGTTAATTCAACTTTTACTTACAACAGTAAAACACAATTATGTAAGCTAGGATTTCTCTCTCACACTCGATGTTTCTTTGTTTATTCGCTCTGTACAGCTCGGTTATTAACCCACACTTGAACGTTTTGGTCTGAAATATAGGTCGTTGAGCTCTACTTTCACGTAAAGAATCCCTTTTTCTGAGAATTTGCCAAAGATTTAGAGAAGTTTCGCTTGCGAATGTTTAAGTTTATTTTTCACTATAAAGTTTGAAAGTTTATGAGAAGAGCTTCACTATAAATACTAACCTCGAACTGAGTATGTTTTTGGTAATTAAACTGTTTTTAAAATACTGTAATTCTAACTTTAATTTATTTGGTTAACCCGGGGTCTTAACCTATATAAAAAGAATATTTATAATCGTTCTCTCGGGGACTTGGTTACTAAACTTTTGCGAGAAGCGGTGTACGTTTTGATTAATTTTGACTTAGGTCGCAACACTATACTTGGATATACTTTAATAAAGCTGTCTCTTACTTTTAGATACTTTGACTGTACTGTGTGACGTAGACAGGTTTTCTTTGTTTTTCAATTATTTTGTAGGGAACTGAACTGCACTGAACTGAACTTTCTACTTTGAACTGCACTGACTTCTTGTGGACTGAACTGAAGTATACTGAAGTGTATCGTACTGAAGTTTTCTAAACTGTTGTGAACTGTAGTGAACTGTCTTTTTCTAGGCGAGTTAGCGTTTTTATATCTTTTCTAAATTTGCGTAGGTGTAAAATGGGAATCTTGACCATCCCATCCGAGTAAGTAAGGGAAATTTTTAAGTCAAACTCCGCCTTCAAGAGGTGGATTGAAGTGTCCCTTCTACTTGAATTATGTGGTATGCGATCATCAGTTGCGCGTTCTTTTCTAAGAATTTAATGTGAAATCTAATAAAATTTTATGTAAAACGATTCATTTTTATGACCGTCTTCCGTTTTAAGCTTCTATTTCAGAGTTGAGTAACCTTGGTTCGAGATGATCTCATTTTTTGTGGGAAGGCATTAGAATACTTGAACTTTTTGGTGGTTCGATTTATCCAATGAAAATTTAACATATTTTAAAATAGTAGGATTCTGGGTTGTCTTTAGCTGTTAGAAATATTTTGTGGGGTGGAGAGATATGCGCACTGATATGGTAATTGCCATTTTTCCTGGACGCTTGTGGCAGGCGAATAACGTGATGCTAATAACCTTTTGAATATATTATGTTACTTTGATAATATGGATTCTTTTTCATTGATTTAGGTATCTTATTTGAAACATTTTTATTTAGAAATACATCAGGACTTCGCAGTCCGTCACACTATCCTTGTTTTAGGTACGCTTAACACAAAATACAAATAAACAAAAACCATCGTTACAACCAGTTCGGAGTAGCTCAAGCTCCTGTAGATGTCCTGGGGCCCAAAATCGTGCCTCAGCAACCAAGACAAATGAAAACACCAAATTCAATCATAATAAAGTTGTTGACATTTGTGAAGATAGCGATGATGATGTATTTGTAAGTATATTAGTTTGTGGCGGCTCGTAGCTTTGCGGAAGGGTATTATAATTTTTCCGGCGCATTCATCAGTTTAATTAAAAAAAAAAAAAACTTACCAAAAAATTTTTGTTTGACCATTGACTATTACCACAGTATGAACACAAACAATATCACAAAAAAGCTTTTAAGTCTTAAATGAAGTGCATTTAAAATCTAGTCTTCTTTCTTTTTTGTTCGCGAACTATCTTTTTTTATTTCTGAATCTGGAAGAGACCTTTCCAGTTCCCTTATACCACTATGTTCTCGGGAAATAGACTTCAGTAAAAAATTTCTTATTTAATTCATTATATTTAAATTAAGCTACCTAAATTTTCACTTTTGACACCAGTTAAAACTCAAAACACTTGGAGGGCGAAGACCGCGCGTATGCAAACACCCCTCTCAAGCCGCAAGTGAGCGCAAAGCTAATCAATCAAAGGTCTGAAATTCTATCTAAAATCTCCGTCGCCGCGTACGATTTCGTGGCTTCATAACCTTTCTGGATGGAATTATAAGACTGAAGACTGGTAAACGCGCACTTGGCTCAGATTACAGTGTGAATATAGTTTTACATACTTAATCAACAACAATTTCCATTGCACGTTATACCCTTCTAGTGACGTCAGTTATCAGCAGTGTTACCAGATTGTAAAAGTGAGGAATTACACTGGTTTTTTTCATAAATTTACGTAAATAAACACAAATTTATTTATTTTATTTTAAAAATCTTCCAGAATGACGATATATACCTAAACTGTATTGAAATAGTCATGTAATTTTATTATTGCTTTTTTATATATGTTTTGGTTATTAATCCACTGTAGACAGTGGTGTAGCGCTAATACTGCAAACTTCTGCCACCGCGGGGGGGCCCGGGTCTCATGGTGGCCCAGGCCTTCTCCTTTTTCGGCAAAATACTAGACGCTGACCCTATACTTATTTCTTAGTTTAATAGTGGTTGAAGTCGGGGTCGGTTCTTGTTTGTAACTGTTTCTGTTACTTTGTATGCGTTTTTCGCAATGTTCTAGTGTTTAACCCTTAAGTCAGGGATGCACATACCGCGGCCCGCTGTCAGTATTTATGCGGCCCGCCAACGAATTTTAAAAGCGATATTTATGCGGCCTGCCAACGAATTTTAAAAGTATTCTACTCACCGCGTTCCGGTCTAAGCATATTGTTACGATACTAGAAATCTGTCGCATCAACTAGATTACTTTAAGATTCGCGAAACACGTCGGTAGTATCCCCGAACAAAGTGGAAGGTTCTCGATGTTTGGTAACTCGTATAAATACGACGCATCGCCAGCTACCGGGGCAGTTAAGTTTTAACTACGGACAAGCGAACGTTATACTGATTGAGAACTGTAATCTGTGACGAGTAGTTCGAACTTGGCTTCTACCTACGTAACAATATAATATCAATTTTGATATGGATAAACCAGGCCCCAGTAAGAAACGTAGTCGTAAGGTTGAAGATGAAAATCGACAGTTTCAAGATATTTGGACCGAAAAATACTTTTTTATTTCATCACATAACAAAATTGTCTGTTTAATATGCAAGAGTAGTGTTTCTATTCCGTAGGAATATAATGTGAAAAGGCACTATGAAACCCAGCATCATACTTTTGGCAAAAATCGAACGCAAGGAATTTCCACTTTACAACGGGAACTAATAGGCCAGCAAGCTATGTTGACAAAACCAATTCAAGATGCTGAAACAGCTACTGAAGTTAGCTTTGAAATATCTCGAATAATAGCGAAAACTTGTCGGTTTTTTAAAGATGGTGAGTTTGTTAAGCAATGTTTAGATATCGCCGCAAAAAAGATTTGTCCGGAAAATGTAAAGAAGTTTGAAAAAATTCAGTTAAATCGGATGACTGTTCAAAGAAGAATTACCGCATTAGCAGCTAATATAGAAGAGCAACTAGCTACGAAATCGAGAAGTTTTGAGTATTTTTCTATAACACTCGACGAATCTACAGATATAAGTTCCACTGCTCAACTCTTAATATTTTTACGAGGTGTAACGCAAAATTATGAAGTGAGCGAAGAACTGATTGGTATGAGCTCTTTGACAAGTCAAACCAAGAGGAGTGACATGCTCAAAGCTCTTCTGGAAAAATGTTCAATAATGGATTTGAATTTAACGAAAATATCTGGAATTACAACTGATGGAGCACCTTCAATGGTTGGAAGTACATCTGGGATAATAACTATGTTAAAAAATATTTACAAACTAAAAACATAAATACTAAGGAATTAATGCAGTTTCATTGCATTATACATCAAGAGGCCCTCTGTTCAAAATTATTGGGATTTGAAAATGTGATGAAAGTTGTAGTACCTACTGTAAACTTTATAAAATCACGAGGTCTCAATCACCGACAATGTAAACAATTTCTCGAGGATTTTGAATGCGAATATGGTGATCTCCTGTTTTGCACTGAAGTAAGGTGGCTAAGTCGTGGGTTGACACTACAGCGATTTCTTAACTTGATTGAAGAAATTCAATTATTTCTGGCGGAAAAGAAAAACGACGTCCCCGAACTCGACAACCCTGATTGACTGTGTGACTTAGCGTTTCTTGTAGACATCACAAATCACTTGAATGTCCTAAATATGCGACTCCAAGGCAAAGATCAATTGATTTCGCAGTTATACTTTCATGTTTCGTCCTTTCAATGCAAATTGAGTCTTTTCAGGACACAAATCAATTCAGCCAATTACAGCCATCTTCCGAACTACAAAAAAATTATGGAGAAAGTCAATAAAACTGACGTCAATTTCGCTCATGAAAAAATGATATTTTGATACAAGCTTTTCAAAATCGTTTTGTAGACTTCAAAAAAGTTAAACCTCTGTTGGACATTTTCAGCAATCTTTTCAACATTTCACCCGAAAATGCGCCGGAATCAATGCAGCTGGAATTAATAGGCAAGGCATGCAACATGATGATAGTTTACGAAACAAATTTAATGAAGGTAATTTACTCAACTTCTACCGTTGCGTTGATGAAAACGCTTATAAAGAGTTGCGAATAAATGCATTGAAATGCTCAAGCTTATTTGGATCGACGTATATTTGTGAACAAACGTTTTCAGTGATGAAACTAAACAAAACGAAAAACCGAAACCGCCCGCAAATAAAAATTTGGAAGCAATTTTACGTGTGGCGAGAAGTAATGTGGAGCCAAATATAAAAAAAAACTTGTTAGTTCAATGCAATGTCATGCATCAAAATAATAAAACATGAAATATTACATTGTATTGATTACATTACCTTACGATTACATAATTACAACAAACATTTTTAAAGGTTCTTCTTTTTTTATCATTGTATTTCATCCTATTTAAAAATAATTTTTTTTATCTTAATAAGTATTGTTTGTAGTGGCCCGTCCTTGGCTTATATTTTTCCTGAGTGGCCCCTGTTCCCTATAAGTCTGTGCATCCCTGCCGTAAGTATTTCTATTACTGGAGAATCTTCAATAACCTTAAAAAGATTAAATCCCATTCAATGAGCCGAACTAGCTGTTAGACTCAGATATAAGGATATTGTTCAGGCACTTACAAAAATAAACTCAACAGCAACTAAAAAAGATAAGCGAGCTGAAAGAGGCAGATTGTTAAAGTCAATTAAAAATCTCGAATTTATAATGATTTTGACAATATGTTCTAAAATTTTGCAAGAAACTAGTGTAGCATCTCAAATTCTGCAAGAGCGAGAATTAGATTTAGCAAAAGCATCTAAATATCTAAAGTCAGCTGTAAACACTCTCAAGCCATTCAGACAAAGCTATCTTACCGTAAAAAAGGAAGTTGTCACTGCAAAATCATAGAATATAAATTTGGAATTTAAGGATAAAAGACAATGTAAACCGAAGTAATATTTTGATAAACAGAACTATGCTTTTTCTAGTCGAGAGAATTACTTTCAAATAAACGTATATTGTGACTTTTTGGCATCATTATCAATTAAATTGGTAACCACTTTGAGGGTATGAATATGTTTCTAAATAAACTGGAATCTTTATTCCCTCAATTTTTAATAACTTTGTCTAAGAGGCGCAAATCAGCAGAACCCTACAGCATATCAGCTATCATCTTTTCTAACGTTTTCATCAGAAACGATGTCAAACTGAGTGGTCTAAAGGATATGGGGTTTAAGTAGTCTCTTCCAGGTTCTGGTTTGAACCACCTTTACCGACTTTCACGCTTATGGCACGTATTCCAGTGCTACACTGACCGCAAACACCCTCCCCAGCTGTGGGCGGATCTTCTCTACAGCCTTTTGTAGCATAATCGGAATTATGCCATCTGGACCAGCCACCTTGTATGTGCTGAATTCCGCCAGTGTCTATCTAGTGGCTTCATCAGTTACTACCTTACTCGCTAGACGCCAGTTAGGCTCTATGACCAGCGCTATAGCCTCAGGTATGACATCGCCATTTCCCCCTTCTGGAAAGTGCGCTTGAAGAAGAGTTTTTATGCTTTCCTCCTTGTCGACTGTCCAAGTGCCGTCCTTGTTTTTAAGTGCACCTATTTCTCTTTTTCCTTTTAAACTGAGCCAGGCGTACTCTGAAAGCCTGTCTTCGCAATACTACTTCCAGCTCGTCCGCTTGCAGCCCTTTTAACCTGCTTCTGCCTTCTAAGTAGCTATCCCTGGTCTCCGCTTCTTAGAGCCTTCTGCTGGACTCTTCTCGTCTCCTTCCTGAGAGGGACAAGCTTTTTGAAACGCTTGAGCCAACACACTCGCCAGTTTTCCTATTTTTATTTCTAGTTCTTCTCTGGCTTATATACGACCGCATAATAATACATAAATAAACAATAACTGGCATATTACGAGTAATGATTCATTTTTCGGAAAATTCTGCCGATAAATTTAAATTATCAATAGTTAGGTGATAAAATTGGTGCGCGGGCGCCGTCCAGCTGGAAATGTTCTTGTCGCATCCTTCATCGTCTAATGCGTTTAAATTTTCTAAAATTTCATGAGGATATCGCGTCAAAGTGAGTTCCCTAAAAAAACGGTCAAAATAACCTTCTATTCGATATGACCCACACGCCATATAGCTTAAAATGAAATATATCGACAACGTAACCAAAACCAAATGGTATACCATATTTGGTACACCTCCTCTACCAAGGGCGGTTTTAGCTTTTCATCATGGGGGGGGGGGGGGGATTCTCAAATCCCAATTTTTTTAAAAAATGGTATCAATTACCTATGCATTTAGATAGGCACATTTTTTTTTAAAACAAGCATGCAGTAATAAATAGAAAAGCTCTTACTAACCTGAACTAACCAGAAAATAAGTTCGGGGGGTTAGAAAGCGAAAAATTTTTGGGTGCCACGCCCTTTTTCCAATGATGATGCTTGGTTTTCAAGTGATAAAATTAAAAAACACAACAGAAAATTACAAAAACAGCCAGATTCGTTGCAATTTTTGTGTAATTTTACCTATCTTAGGTAGTGATGAGTTTATTTCTCTTGTAAACAGGTAGTTACACGACCCGAGCTACGATTGCTGGGGGGGGGGGACTGGAGCCCGGTAGCCCCCCCCCCCCTATTGGTTGCGCCACTGCACATCACCTATCAAGCAATAATATGAAACAAGTTTAATCGGCGACAAGCCATGACGTATGGTAGCGGGCAGCGGATGCTGTTCAACAGAAACAAGAAGAAAATGCAATGCTTGGTTGCCACGATATCCGCGAAGGCGAGATAGTTATAATCAAAGTTTTAATTGGCCGCGTAACCTCGTAGGGGTAAATCGCGCGTATTCACCCGAGTGTGAACGGCAACAAGGCAATGCGAAGCCAAACGGGCGTCGCGTCGTGTCATCGAGGCGCTGCAAACAGCATTTGGTTGTACCTTGTACATATAGTTTTTCTGCTTTTTTAATTTTTTTGCTTTTCGCTAGTTTAAAATTCTAAATTCATGGGGGTAATTACCCTATAACCCCCCCCCCCCCCCCCGTAAAACCGCCCTTGTCCTCTACACCCTTTATTGATAATTAAAAATAAAGCACTGAAGCACTAACACTCAAATCAATCAAAGTTTCAAGATTTCAATTGAGGAAACTCAGTAAACAAAGTATAGCCCAAAGTAACAAGCATCTAAAAGAATAGGAATCAAGTTTGCAACTTTTTAATATAGAGACGTTAAGATCATATGTGGTAAATATTTATCACACAACACGACTTCGGCTAAGTCTGACTTTAGTAAAAGTAGGCCTGACAGACCTTTGGTTATCGATATTCTGTAAGTTAGAAGCATTATTTATTTCACTAACACATTTCAGCGTCAACCTACCTCAATTAAATCCACAGCAGAACCAAAAAACTTTCAGATAGTGTCTTCAAATCCACCAGAAATCACTATTAGCTCATCTAGAGAGTCTACTAGTTCTCAAATCAACAAGTATCTTCGTGGCAGTCATCACGGTTCTCAGAAAGAAGCGTCATATCAAAGTGGACGAGTCAGGACAGCTGAATTAACAAAAAAGCTTATCGTTAGATCAGCTGAAAATCTGAGCTCAGGGCATGGACATAATTTAAAAAGCACTCTGAGTGATAAAGATTATGTGTCTAGTCGTAGCCGCCTTAGCGTGGCGTCAGCACGATCTCAGCATAGCAGTAGAGATTTTGCACCGTGCATTACTCCAAATGCTTCTACTTTAGAACAAAAATATAGGTCTTCCTCTACAAATATTATTCTACATGCTCAAAATTCCGCCTCAAAAAGCTCCAAAAATTCAATGGCTCCATTAGAAAATAAGATTTGTGCAAGATCTTCTAATGAAGTGGATCAAAAACATTTTGCTTGTGCCACGTTACCAAGTCAGCATTTCGTAACTCTTAGTCAGGATACATTAGCCACTACAGATGGATCAGAGAATTCAAATTGGAATAAACTTCTTCCCGTTCTGAGTAAAGTGAAAGTGGTCAGAGATTCCTCGATCGTAACTCTAGAAGAAAAAAGCTTTGTTGATGGTCAGAAGTTTGTTCAAGGTAAGAAATATATTTTATATTTTTTTATTTAACTTTTGTGACAGTGTGTATGCTTCTTGCCTCGATAGTATGGATATTCGCAGAATTCAGAAAGTTCAAAATTCATGCTTACGTTTCATTTTTGGGATACGGCGCCGGAATAGAATTTCTCACAAATTAATAGACTTGGGCTGGCTTAATATGTATAATCGTCGCGTATTGCATACTTCCTGTTTTGTTTACAAAATCATAAAGAACAAATGCCCACCATATCTGCTACAAAAACTAACCTTTAGGACTGATGTCCGCAGCCTAAATATTCGCCGCAAAACAATTTTAAGCATTCCTAGACACAGTAAAGAATTATTTAAAAGATCCTTTACATATTACGCTGCGCTTTATATGAATAGGTACGCCTTACCTGACCTTACGTTGAGTTGCTTGTCTTTTAAAAAAAGAGTAAAGCGTAATTTACTATTTGAACAAACTTCCTAATAGAGAAACGGTTACTTATGTACTTAATATAATACTTATATATTCTCTGGTTGGTTAGTCTCATATATTTATTTGTCTTCATGATGCCGCCTCCACATGTTTCAGTGATACATTCTTCGTTCTTCGTTCGTCTAGTGATCGCTACTTTTCTTTTCTTTATAGAACTTATACAATATTTTTTTTTTTTTCATTATTATTTTTTTTTATTTTATACATTTTTCTCAAAATGCCTAATTGTCTTCTGTTTATGTCTTTTTTTTTGTATTCAATCTACACATTCTTCTAGGATTAGTTTAGTTTCTTAGCTTTAGCCTACAAGGCCTCAACAGCACCTGACATTCTGTCAGGAAAGCTGACGTCCTGGCCTTTTAGTCCAATCCCAGCATATCATACCATGTAATAACGTTGTATACTATTATTTTGTAAAATGGACTAATAAACGTCTTATTATTATTATTATTATTATTATACAGTGCCCGCGAAAAGGTCTGCACCATATGGAAAAAAATTTGTATTCCTGAAGTTTTTAAAACATTGATTTTCTAGTTTGTCCTTGCCTAATTAGAAACCAAGGAATAGTCTAAAATATTTGACATATCGCATTTGCTTCAATCCGTAAATGGCATTTAAAATTTTCAAACGTTGGATAATGACATTATTTGTCCAAATATCAACAAATATCATAAGAAAAAGTTATTTGCATTTACATGGACATTCTAAATCCAAAGTTTGGTGGAAAATTTGAAATTTTTTCTTTTCATGTTTTGCCAAATGACAATTATTTTTCCCGAATTTTGAGTAAAAATCGATACCACAATGTAAAAGAAATCATTTTAAGTAATAAAGTCGAATGAGTTTAAAAAGGCTAACAAATAATACTAATTTTGTAACAAATTGAATATTTAATATCTTGATTAAAACTTTCGTGCCAGTCAGATTACGGGACTCTTAAGTGCGTCCCAGCAAAATCTAAAGCGGGAAAGTTAGAAGTTCGAAATAGGAGTGCAAACGAGAAAGAGCAGTCGAATACATATGACTCTACTAATATTTTAATATCAACTTGATCGAATGACGATTTTTATTTTAGATTTAGAACAAGGAAGGTGTGAAGCATTGAAAACAATACCAGTTTGTTCCCCTTTAAGTGTCAATGTTCCTCTAAGAAGAAGTAATAGCGTATCTGATGGTGAATCTACAAAAAGAATCAAAACGACATTAAGAAGATCAACAAGCTTAAGTAAGAATGCGTTTAGAAAGTTACAGTAAAATAAATACATTTTCAAAAAGCGGCTGTTTTCCGAACACTAAATTTTATCTTTATACTGATAAACACTTAAACAGTATTTCGTATATCCATGCACAACCATCTACAACTGACGAGGCGGCTCGTGGACTGGTAGTTTAGGTTGGCAAGAGTGCCGCAGGCGAACATTTCTGGAGACCACGCCCAAATTTCGTTTTTGTCAACGATTCTAATATTTGCGTTGAACAGATGCAAGATAAATTATTTAATTTCGCGCCCATTTTTTTTTATTTCTATGCAAAAAGGTAGGTTTTAGAAAATGTAAATCACATTCTTTATTCATGATAATGTGTCACATTTTTCTGATCATAGGTCATGGACCCCCCCCCACCCCTGGATCCGCGCTTGGTTCGGTATATTATTTTTATTTCTTTATATAACACAACTACTAATAAAATAAAATTAGAGTTATGTGATATTCATCACAGGATTTTGCAGTACGCGCATATCCAAACAGTGTACGAATTGCATGCAGTGCGTAGAGGAGCAAAGGTTAATTATTGTCATGTCATTGTCAAAATGTCATCGTCCGGTGATAAAGATGTTTTAGCATTCTACATGCTGCCCGAACTCAATATTAAATTGTTGATCATCACGCATTTTTATAAAAATTGTAAACACTAAAATAATTAAGTATCAAGGAGTAAACCGCTTTGGATATGTCAATGTCAATCAATACGAAAAATCGCAAGATTTAACCTGAGAAGCTCTAATAATTCGGCGCGCGTCAAGTGAAAATAGAGCAGGTCCCATTTTTCAGCACGCATGCGGCACTGCATAGCGAGGCGACTAATTTTTTTCGCACGGCTTCTGTGTTCTGTGTGCGTTATTGCATATAAAAACGGTATGCTGCACTTCATACCAACCAGGCGCACCTCATATCTCTTCAGTTGAAGTGCACATCTTTGGTGGACGCTCTCCCTTAGTCATTGCTCGTCACTTGGAGATCGCTGTGATATCAGCTATTTATTACTTGACAAACGTCAAAGCTGATCGAGTGGTGGAATATTTTTTACAGTGTCATTAATAAAGTCTGCATCTTAAGGCAAGGGCGGTTTTAGCTTTTCAACATGGGGGGGTATTCTCAAATCCCAATTAAAAAAAAAATGGTATCAATTACCTATGCATTTAGATAGGTACATTTTTTTTTTAAACAAGCATGCAGTCATACATAGAAAAGCTCTTATTAACCTGAACTAACCAGAAAATAAGTTTGGAGGGGGGCTAGAAAAAAATAGCGGCGCAGACGAAAAATTTTTGGACGCCACGCCTTTTTCTCAATGATGATGCTTCAAATTCTAAATTCCAAATTCCCCCCCGTTAAACCGCCCTTGTCTTAAGAGAGCAATCTTGATTGATTACTTAAATTAGGCAAATTTTGCTTAAAATGACCGAAATGGGCATTATTTCTCAAAGCTGCGAATAATGTCTCTCTTTTTCAATTTTCTACCTATCTGATATATCTTCTCACTCAAAGCAACAAATAGCATTTTGTAACTAATCACGACTTATAATTTTTAGAAAAAATAGTCTACCCGCTGCTTTATAGTCAAGAATACTTGGAGGTAAGACAGAATTACTTATTGTATTTAAGTTTAGATTACCTCCTTACTATTTAATGCATAAACCCAGATAAACTCACGCGAAAATGCCAAAGTGTAGTATCTAACACATTAACTCGAATTTATTTTAAGCTTCACCCACCTGGGGTGGCCAGCTGTCTCAGAATATAGTCGGCGTACCCCTGTACCGTACCAGTTCAATTATATTTTAGATTCGGGTGGCTTGGTGTCGATCTATATACCGCGAAAGTTTATGTTGTTTCACTTTCAATGTTTAATCATAGTATTATTTAATTTTTATTAAAGCAGTGACATTTTTTTCAAATGCCCGGTTATAAGTAGGGGTGGGCAAAATAATCGATTAATCGACTAGATGATTGTTAAAATTTTAACAATCGATTATTTTCGATTAATCGATTGTTTTTCGATTTCGTATGTGTCAGTGTGAGGGGGAGGTATGAATTTCCTGGTAAAACGCTTGGGAGGGCCGCTATGACCGCTCCAAGAGCCTCTGTCGCGGCTATTAGAGTGTTGCCACTCGCGTTGCCGCGCCGGTAGCCCCATGTGTCGTCTCCCATCGCCACTGTCCTACTGTCAGGAGGGATAATGGTTGTCAGGTCTTGTTGTGTCATTGGGTCTTGGGGAAGACACGCTACGGCGTCTAACTCTGTTTTTAAAGGAAAAACCGATCATACTAGGCTAATCATTTAATTTAATACCTATAACCATAATTCCAACCATAATATTTAAATCCCCTACGGAGAAAAGAGGTTTAAAATTTAAAATTAAATCTACTTGCGTCTTTAGAGATAATTAAACTTAAAAATTCCAAGAATCTGTTAAAGATTAGCAATGGATACTAGGGTAGGTTTTTATAAGGCTTATTCCAACCAGCAGTCCGGGACTAGTTTGCAATCAGAAATAGAGTGTACCAGATGAGTATTGCACGTAGACTCCAGGATGCCTTGTTAAGTCCTACAACTGCTTGATTGTATTTAATAGTCTGAAACTGTCAAGGAGTGATGGTTGGAACAGATCTATTATAAATATTTTATAGTACCACTTTGTCAGAGTACCACCGAAGAAAGATATTCACCTATTATAGCCTATCTTTAAATGATGCAAAGTAACAAATTAATCAAAACCGTCTTTTCCATGGGCTTGCAAGATTTTTCGGCATGTATAGATTTAAATAGGCCTGCATTTTTGAATTTGTGAGAATTAAATTTGAGTTTTGTCTCACAATATATATTTTAGTATTACATTGTTTATGCTTAAAGTATGTACAGCCGTACCATTTACCTGGAATTTTAAAAAGCAATTTAATCAAAACTATTATTAATTAATTAGTCTAGTTACTTATTCCGTTTCTGCTCTAATCATTTTATACCTTTTTTTGTACCTAATGCTGGTTACCTGTTTGCTAATTATGTGGTTGTTATGCCTTTATGGGTGCCTCTATTGGAATAATACACCTTTTTTTTTAAGAGGGGTAAAAGATCTTCAAAAGACGATACCAGTCTGGTGATCTAGTGACCGGCCTGTGCCGGATTCGGTCCCTCTAGGGAGCCGCCTGCCGACTAAAAACTTCCCCCTTGGATTTGCCCTGGAAACCGCCTCTCGGCATTACTTCAGGGGTCTCTTCTGATATCAATCATAATAGACAGTATCTTATAGATAGATAGATTGAATTGCAGGGTTTTGCTTCAGCGGTCTTCTCTTTCTTTAGTTTCTATAATATTTTTAATGGTGTTAAATACTGATTTCCACGATATCTCGGAATGCACTAAGCATTCCATCATGTTTCTCGAGTTGAATACTCTTCCCGTGGATTGCGTAAATGTTCGCCTACTTTCTTCCCATCTAGGACATTGGAACAAGGTATGTTCGGCATCAACAACCTCTGGACAATATTTACATAGTTCTGTGTCTGCTCTGCGTCGGTTGAATAGATACTGGCGGAAACAGCCGTGTCCCGACAAAGCTTGCGTGAGGAAATAATCAACTTCGCCGTAAGGTCGGGATATCCAAGTCTGTATATTTGGTATGAGATGCCATGTCCATCTTCCTTTTGTGCTAGCATTCCACTTCTCCTGCCAACGATTTATAAGGTCTCTCCTTGCTGTGTGGGCATTCCCATCTTGGTATCTCTCCAATCGTTCTTTTATGAGCAGGTCAATCGGTGAAATTCCTGCTATAACTCCTACTCCTTCTGCTGATATTGTCCTATAGACACTGGATACTCTAATCACCATTTTTCTTTGGGTCCGTTGCAGTTTCTCTGTCAGTTTCTTGTTTTTGGTAACTGAGTGCCAGGCTGGTGCTGCATAAAGCAACTGCGAGTGTATCACTCCAGAGATTGTTTTTCTTTTCGAAGCTTTGGGCCCGCCGATGTTTGGTAAAAGTTGAGACAAGGCCGTTATTGTCTTCTCCACCTTAGTTATGGTTTTTCCTACGCGTTCAGAGAACGTCATCTTTGTATCCAGCCAAACTCCTAGGTATTTTATGGCCTTGCTTGGTCGTATTATTGTGTCTTGCACATTGAAGTGTATTGGTGCAGTTTTTCTTTTTGTAGTGAGAAGTACTGTCTCTGTTTTCTCAGCTGCCAGTTGCAAGTGTGTTGCTCTCAGCCATTTGCCTATTCTTAATAATGCAATGTTCGCATTCGCCATTAGCGTTTCTTCCCCTTTTGCAACTACGACTAGTGCAATGTCGTCTGCGAAACCTATAAGGGTTACGTCTGTTGGGAGAACTACCTTGAACAGATCGTCGTAAAGCACGTTCCAGAGATAATACACCTATTTATATCTATGTATACCTACCTTGGGTGTTTGTTTCTCAGTGAAACTAGTCAAAGTGTGAAGAGTCAGTGTTTTTTTAATTAAATATAGTGAACTTTCTACAATTGCCTAAACGCCCTAGAGTCGGCCCATGTACAGTAAATAAAAAAAAATTAATTCTTAACTGTTAATTAAAAGTAAGAATGCGGATTTAAGTGTTGACAATGCAGTGCAATTTACAGCAGATATGCTTAACGTTGGGAAAACAACAATATGTGAACTTTTAAAAGAAGAAAAAAGTGTTGGCGTCAAACCTCCAAAAACTTCTCCAGGACGACCAAAACTTGAGCTGGATGGCGTGTGTGGCATAATACACAAAATAAGGCGAAAAGTTCATAGTTTCTTTTTAAAAAATAATATTTTCACACTAGACAAAATTTTTCCTCAATCCGAGATGACTAGCACTACCCATTAATGTGTAGAAATACGCTTTGGAGATTATTAAAAAAAAATGGGCTTTCGGTGGAAAAAACATCGTAGGCAATCGATTTTAATAGACAGAGGCGATATCGTCTGTTGGAGAAGAAATTGCTTAAGAAGCATCCGAAAAGTCAGAGAAGACAACAAAAAATATTTTACCTAGACGAAACATGGCGGCTAAATGAAGGCCCCATTGTGACTAAATTTTGGCAGGATGAAAATATTAAAAGTTCAAGGCAAGCTTTTTTGGAAGGATTGCCCATATGAATAAGATCGCCATCTGAAAAAGGACATCGAGTTATCATAACCCATATTGGAAGTTCTGAAGGCTTCGTTAAGGTGGTCTACTGATGTTCCAATCTAAAAGTACTGGAGACCATCACGAAGGTATGAATGTCGATGTTTTTGAAGAATAACTCTAGGCTGACGGAAAAATTACCAACAAGTGCGTGACGTAAAAGTGAAATAACAGAATGACTAAGTTTAAAACAAATATAATTTCCATTAAATTCCTTAAAAAAAAGCAGTATTGGTACTAACCAATTTACATAAAAATGCACTCAAAAAATATGTAGTCGATAAAATGGGAAAGTTACGAGGAATATCTGTGCTTAGACTCCCTCCTTACCACTAATTAAATGTAAAATAGTGTTATTTATTAGTTGATACGATTTTTTGAATATTTTCATATGTTATAAATACCTATGAATATAATATAATACAAGTTTAGGAGAATAGGCAAGTTTAAGATTTTTAATTTAAAAACTTCCCCAATACACGCTCTTGGTTAAGGGATTTCCCCAATAACAATGGTAAATCCTCAAATATAACAATAGCTTGCGATAATTTCAGATTAGGAGGACCTACTTAAAGAATGCTCATTATTTGGATCCTTTAATGTAAACACAATAAATTTTAAGGGATGGTGTTTAAATTGTTCTTGATACCTCGGTATACATTATGCATATTTAATGAGCATTTATTACTTCGTGCTATTTAAAGGTAGACTATACCTAATAGTAAGAAGTCGTAAAGTCATAATAATTCAAGCAAAAGTGTAAAAAAGTACCAAAAGTGTTGAGGCACAATCACAAGACATTCCTCCCCCCATTTTAGGGTGCGGTGAACCCCTAAATCTACGAGAAATATTATCCTAATACCCTGATGGAGCTGTCTGCTGTAATAAGTATGATTTTAGCGCAACAAAGTGAAGTTTACGTGAACTAGAGACAGCTGCCAGACGAGTTTTTACCTACAACCGCGTAGCTTTTAATTAACTGAACCTCAAAATTGGTGTCATTCAAAATAAACAACAAATGTAATTTAACAATAAGTAATTGTCACTTTACCACACTAGTACGGTAAAGTGATAGTTATAATAAACAAAATAATGTCTAACGAGTGTTACCCCATGGATATAGAATATAGAAGGATTGTGATTTTGTGTTTAAAGAGTATCATTTTAAACATAAAATTGACGGATCTGCGCGACTTTTGATCAAATAGGCGATGTTCCATTTAAAAGGTCGTATAACAGTAAGGGATTTTTTATTGCTGCAATAAAAAATTGCAGAATTTTTGTTGCAAACAAGCGCAAAGCGAGTTTAGTGATCAGCTGTTGCAATTTTTATTGCGATTGCCAGAAATAGCTCTGGACCTATTTTTATTGCAGTTGCAAGCTCAAGTTTGGGGAATTATTTGGTAATTTCAGTACAACTAACCTGAAAAAATAAAAGTATTTTTGGTTCTACCATTCAGACCTAAGATTTCTATCATTTTTATATTTAGGTTTGTTTTTGTTTTTATTCTCACCATTTACACGAAGTTTATTTATTTTTTGTACAACTGTCAAAAAAAGTTGACATTTTTTCATCGCTATCGATACGTAAACCTTTTGTTTTTTTAACAGTGAAAAAAAGACTTTTTTCTAATTTTGTCTCGAAAAATAGATATTTCGAACGCGCTAGCGAGTTCGAAATATATCCATTTCGAACTCCGAATTTTATTTTTTAAAAGTTGGCATTGGTTATATTTAAATGTTTTATTATGTTGACGTCTGACGTTTCCTGTTATTGTTATCCATGAGAAAAGAAAGTTTTCGGGATTTCTCTGGTAAAAGTTGATTTATCGTTTTATTAGCAATATCCCTTAACTCAGGGGGAGTTAAACTTAGATTATCATGCTCCATATTTTTTTAATTATAATTATGAACAACTCTATGAAATATTAAATCACAAATTTCGTGACAATGACACAAAGAAAATATTATTTATTGTCAAGGCCACTATGATAAAAAGAAATTTAGAGTTTTACCAACATAGAATTTAGACACACAAATTTACAAAATTTGAAGGGTTGATTTTCTTTTTAAATATGTATTTTCTTATTGAAAAAAATACAAAATAGAAAAAATAGTATAAAGTACGTGTTTTATAAAGCAGTTAGAGCACTTGTCCCGTTAAAAAACTCGCCGCAAGCGGCTCGTTTTTTAACATGGACGCGTGCTATAAGATGATGCTTTATAAAACATGTACTTTAATATACTATTTTTCACGGTGAAAAAAAGACTTTTTTTAACTGGAAAAATGATTTACAAAAAAAACGATAAAACATTACTTTTTAAAAAATGTATTGAATTTTTTTGTACAAATTTACTAATTAATTACCAACTACCAAAAAATCTCATTTGTTACAATAATAATTGATGGTGAAGTTCGAACAATTGCTTCCAATATTAATTCCCGAAGCTAGTCCACCTTGCTGCTGATCAGAAACGCTAGATATTCCTTGAAAAGTTGAGTCCACAATTGTATCAGTTATATTGATTTGTTTGGAAGTAGAGGAACAATTTAATTTATTAGAAATATCAATTTTATTACTCAAACTATCTTCTATATATCCTTCTGCTATGGCGGCAGATTTCCAACCACCGTGGCGTTTTATAGATGTCATGTTACCCCCTGCATTGGCTAAGAGAGTTGCAGAACTCCTCCTAAAACAGTGACCTGTGTAGCTCTTATGCAATTCTTTTCCCAGCCATTTTGCAATCAAGCTAGGAATTTCCCCTATTTTATTTATTCCCACATGTTGGTCAACACATTTTCCTCTTGAATATTTTAAAAATAATCTCTTTTTGTGTGTATGGGACGGCCTTAGTACTCTATACTTGCGATATATCTCAATATAATCAGAATTTGAAACGGTAAACATTCTTGGGCAATAGGTCTTTGTATCCGGTATTTTAACAATCAATATAGACCCGGTATCTTCAATGTCATCAATAGTTACCTTCAATAATTCTTCACGGCGACAAGCACCGCTGATTCCCAAAATTAACGCAACCTACAATTAAAAAAATATTGAAATTACTGAAATAATACAAAATTTTGATCATCTGTACCTTATAAAGTAAATTTGTTTCATCATCAGCTTCTTGAATGAATTTATTAATATCGTCTCTCGATAAAACTTTAGATTTCTTCCCTCGGTATCCGACGTTTTTGTTCTTAATAAAAGGCACCAATTTTGAAAACTTCTTTATATCAATATTTTCTTTAACATTCAATGTACTCTTCAACATTGAGTAGACACTCCATAAAGTAGAAGGTTTTACAGTTTTTGATTTCTCCTCAAAATAGCATATAAGTACCTTTTCAGACACTTTTTGTATATTTTTCTTGCCGCACCATTCACGGAATTGGTTATAATTTTTCTCGTATATAAATTTTGATTTCGCCGGTAACATGTTAGCTATAGCCGAATTTGCTATATCGGCTATATCTGAAGGAATCTCGCTATCACTATCGTAATCTACATCCATTTTAAGTACTTATACTATTTATTTAAAAAATTGCAATAAATATGAACAGCTATCAACGTATGACAACAAAACAAGCAACGTGCCAACAAACCATTTCTATAGTAACGACAGGGCTGTTAACTTGATTATGTGAAATTATATGGTAAAATTTTTATTATAATATACAATTTTACCGATTAATTCAAACTTTCAGTTGTACAAAAAATGTTGTTTGTATTTCGTTTGTGAAATTCGTGTTTTAATGGCACATTCGAGAGAATTTTTCGCCTCGATCTGCGGTCTCGGCAAAAAATTGACACTCTCATATGCCATTAAAAAAACACTCACTTCACGCACTTAATACAAAAATAACTATTAATTCCCATAAATAACGAACCGTCCATACTCAAAACAACGCGAAAAAGTTAGGTCATCTGCCAATTTATTTTACTTAGTTGGCAGCATGTCTAATAATAATGTAAATAATTGCACACTGTAAAGCGATTGGCAATTATTTTCATTGCCGCAATTAAAAATTGCTGCAATAAAAAATTTCTTCAGAAAGAAAAACTTGCCAACTGTAATGCGGCTTTAAGACTGATCCGTTTCTTTGTCACAATCCTGCATACTGATCAAATTTTGATGGAGCCACTTTTATATCTTTGATATTAATTCTATTTGGATTTTTAGTATAATATATCAGTTAACTAAAAGCACTATTAACCACAATATTAAAATAGTTGCTCAAAACACTTCAAAATTCTTTAAACATGCCCCACCGGTAAAAATCTAATGAATTAAGATCGGGTGATCTCGGGAATCTCCTCCACTCCTCTATTTTTTTTGAAAGTGTTGGATAACTCAAGCCCATATTATAGCTCCTTATGAAAATTGTTAGAATGGGCTTTTTGCAATAATATGAAATTTGTTTCCCCTTAAACAAATCGCTAATATGACTAAAGAATTGGCCCCCTTATTCCACCGTAGCATACAAATAGTGAATCTGGAATCTTCACATGTGCCGCCAGTAGATTTTACTTACCAAAATTCTAATAAATATATCCAAGATATAAGTTTGGCTTCTTGAAAAGCGGATCAAACGGTTCATAAAAGTGAACAATACTCTTCTAACAAAAACAATACATGACGAACATAAAAAAAATACGTATTATACTTTTTAGGATATTATTTCGTACTCTTACATACAGAGATATCAGTTTTTGTTAAAACCCGAATGGATAGATGCCTATATAGACAAGAGATATCGGACGGTTATAATAAATTGGTTGCTTCAAGTGACGGTAAGTAAAATAACTTTGGTATAATGCAGGATATCCTGAGACACACTCAATACTTTTGTTTTTAATCAAACGTCTTTTGAATGGTGTCAAAACCCTTCAAACCAAACTACAAACACCGCACCTAATAATTCATCCCTTAGAAGCCAAAGGGCGCATCTCAAGAAATATGGTTTTTCAGGTAATCATTCCAAACATAGCAGTGTATTATCATATGACTTTAAGGAGCACCTCTTTTCTGTAAATAAATAAACTATATAATGGCGTAACTCAAAAAATATACCTTAAAATAGAACGAACTGGCGGATGTCGAGTACAAGGTGTACACACGAGTCTGTCGCTACGACGTATCGGCAAGGGGAAGCTATCTATCACTATTGCTATGGACATCCGATCATCCAATGCAAGATTTTTGGGTTGCATCCTTCAGTTTTCTTCTACAAAGTTTCTGCACACCATTAGCGCTTTTGTGACCTTACTGCATACTTCTTTTTCGTGCTTATTCCAGGTAAAAGTGTAAAGTGTAAAGGTGAGGTCAAGGTATTTAACATTTGGCTTCCACTCAATAACACTTCCCTCTTTCCCTCTATCTTGATGGCTTTGAGGCTTAGGTTTGTAATAATTAATAAAAAATAAAAAATTTTAAAAAATAAAAAAAAAATTCTTATTTACTTTATTTTATCTTAAGATGTTCTTGTTGATATTTTTATTAATTAATTACTTGGGTCACCACGGCCACTCAGTTTTTTAATTCGCTTGAGAGCTAAGGTCGTAGATTTAATTCAGATAAGATTTTTGGGCGCCATCAACCAAAGGGGTTGAAAAAGATTATAAAGAAAAGAGTAAATAGAATATTTAGTTCCCTAGCCCTGAAAGAGAAAGCAGTATGAATAAAACAATTATTTTAATCAATTCCTATTTTATTAATAAAAGAATAATATTTCCCAACAAACACCCATTTTATTCATTTAGGAAGAAATAAACATAACATGAAGAAGGACTTGAATAAAAGGCTAAGCAACTAAATCAGAGAAAGAAGATATAAAAAATAACATAGAAAAAGTTATGACATGAGCTAGTCAGCTCCACTAAAAGATATATTAGATCGTAGGAAATTAAACAGAATAAGAAGTGAGGATTCTTTCTAAACACCCAATATAAAAGGAGTCAAATACAAACTAAAAGCTTTGAACATAATTAAAGTGTAATTACTTTAAAGGTAGTGACCAAAATAAAACAGAATTTAAATTTAAGTTAAGCTAAATCAAATTATAGCACTCATTATGCCAAAATTGAAAATAAAATATTATTCATAGTAAAGTCAATGCAAGGTCAATTGAAGCACTTATGATGCCCCAAAATTTGGTTAAAATCCCTTGAGAAATTTATGATAACTTCAAGGTTATATAATTAAAGACATTTACCCTTTTGCCAAAATTCAAAGTAAAGCAGCATTTAGGGTAAAGTTAATATAAAGTCCATTATAGCATTCACTACGCCAGAATTTAAAGTGAGATAGAATTTAGAATCAAATTCATAATTAGTAATATCACTTCCAGGTTATATTAATAAAGACATTTACCATGCCCTATTCCAAAATAGACTTGAGAAACTTAAAACTTTAGTTATGTTCCCAACTAAATAGCTTAGGGGTGAAGATAAAGATTATCTAGCTAAGTCTAACTAATAGATATAGCCAAAACCTAGAATGACAAAAAATACATACTGATGGTAACTAAAATTTCTGGGTCAGTAAGTAATGTTTTCAAGACCGGGATTATCAGTCTCTTATTAACCCGCTCAAAACAGATATAGATACATCCATTACAAGATTAAGTCCAATGAAGAAGTTACCGATGTAGGAATATCCCAACAACTTCATAGGGGTATCTTAATAAAATTAAGTCAAAATAGAGAAAATTACAGCTATAGAAATATCTCAATGCTTTATAGGGATATCTTAATAACATTAAGCAAAAATAAAGAAATTACAGATATAATATCTCAATAACTTAGTGCGAAAATGCATGCTTCCTGAGGAAGTTCTAGATTTATACTTAAAAAATCAACATTCTCCAACTAGATGAGTATTAAACCTTTAACAGCTACTTCGGTTAGGAAGTAAGACTTACGTTTATAGTTCAATGTTAACCTCAATTTATGATAATTAAAATAACCATCTGATACCGCTTGACGGGTAAAATTTAGTTTCATAAATCAAAACTAGCATGTTCCAGCTAGATAATCATAAAACCTACTAGGGATTAATATACAAATGAATTTACAATAAATAGACCAACCACTCAAGCATTCCTTGACGAGGGAGGTTTCGGTTTTAAATTGAAAACTAAGTTTTCGTATGATACAAGATAAGCAGTTTAGGTAATATATACATTACTGGAGTGACCCATCCACTTTAAGCGAAATCTACAAGAATTTACAACAGTCTTAAGCGAAGCTAGGGTAATTATACACTATACATAAAAATATACAGAGGGAAGAATATACAAATATAATACAGTCTACCAAATCACCACATAAAAGGTTTATAACATAGGAAATTAAGTTAAGGGTTAACAAATTGTCTTTTAGTGATCAATTTAAAAAAAGTTAAGTCCGGTGAGTGTGGCATTGTGCCAGTGAAAACGTTACAAGTGATTAAAAAAGAGGTATTTTAGCAATATTATCTAAAAAGGTGGCTCTTGGCCCATTAGTAGTACATTTCGAGTGATTCAACTGAAGTATTGAGGTGAAATTATCCTGAATTATTAGACACATGAAATTTACTTATTCAAACTCAAAAGAAGGGTTTTTGGTACTATATTTTATGAAATTTAATAAAAATTAGTCGGAGGTGGTGTTAGTACAGTAATCAAGGAGAAAAAATATGCTACTTAGCTCATGTAAGGCAGGACTCTAGCAGACAGGCACGACGGATTATGCGTCAATCTCCAGCATCAGATCAATGTGGACGGTTGACCATACAGCACGTCGGGGTGACCGGCACATGCACCGAAACAGGAACTTCATCCAAAATGACACCCCCACTCGTCTTGGCCTCTCTAAGACATACATCCTCCATTCCAGACATGGGATCCATAGCAGGGTAAAGAATTAAGAGGAAGACTCCAGGTTACGAATACTGACTAAAGCATTTTCAACACATGGCTAAATCCATGTAGAAAGTAGAAAATAGAAGTAGAAGGTAATAAAGGTAGAAGATAAAAGATGTAGGAGATAAAAGAACCAGAAGATAGAAGAAGTAGATACAAGAAGTTGATCAAAGAAGTAGATAAAAGAAGTAGGCAAACGAAGTTGATAAACGAAGTAGATAAACGAAGTTGATAAAACGAAAAATGAATAACGAAAAATGAAGCCTAAAACAAAACGTGAACATTAGGACGCCATTTTGTGAAACCAAAAAATACTACTCACCAGATGGTCGGGCTTTCCTCGGTCTTAGGTGACGAACAATCCCATTTAAGGCTCAAAAGACAGCTTCTATGTTAAATTCCGATCCGGCCATTGCCGACACATATAAAATGCAAATTATCAACACAAAACCGCCATTTGTATCTTCGTCCCCTGCTGTTCAAGTCTTCTGGACCGGTATATAGAACGAACAGACCGAAGCACTACGCCGTAAAGTCCTTAAATAGACTCTCTACAAAAAAACAACTTCCTACTCGTGACTCGTACTGCTTCGAAAACCCATGTGACTTCCGGCAATTGACAAGCAAATCTGCAGGGCACTTTGAACTTTGAAAACGGGAATCTACTCATTTTAACCAAAAAAAGCCATGAAAATAGATGCAAGTTTGACCCGAAACTAATTGCTTCAAAATACTAGGTTAGGTAACGTCGAAGAAACGGCAGTCATCCCAAAAATGTAAAAGATCTCATCACACCATATGGGTGTGCAAGTGATATTCCGACAGCTGGTCCTACACATCGTCATATTACGGGTTGCCTATACGTAGGTTATTATATTAAGAAGACCAGCCTGGGTCTAGAACCTTTTAGACAGGGGCGTATTCAAAAATTTTTTAAAGAATTTAATTATCTAAATCGGTCAAAATTTGATAAAAACTCGGGCTATCCACTAACGTTGTAACAAGCACAAAATGATTGTTACAGGTTTCCTTTCCTTGTAAAGGCTACTAGTGTTGTCGTGGTGGGGTTGATACTGATTAACACCACCTTTTCGTGTAGTTAAGTCCCCTTTGAATTATATCGCAGATGATATTCTCAAATTCGTCTCTCGCAATTATGACTACGTCATCGGCGTATCCTTGGCAGGAAATATCGTGGTCAATCAAACCGCATAGCAGTTGCTCTACAGTTAAACTCCACATAAGTGGGGATGCAACTCCCCCTTGTGGACATTGTCTTGTCTTCCCCACGGAGATAGTGTTTTGTCCAGAGATTGTCTCCGCGCCATTCTATTAGAAAGCGATTGCGACATCCATTCGGATGTCGTGCCGTCTAACTCCTCCGTCACTTAATGATCTTTTGACAGCTTCATATGGAGTATTGTTAAGGACCCCTTCTATATCTAGGAAGGCGCACACTACGGTTTTCTTCTTTTGTCAGTGCATCCTGGATTTTATCCGTCAGTTGTACAAGTGCGGTCTCTGTTGATCCACCTGCGAGGGCACCCGCTCTAAGATCCCTGTTCTAATTTAGTTGTCGACAGCCTTTTTCATTGTTTTTAGCAAGGCTAATTGGTCGAAGAGATTTAGGATGAGTAATATCTCTTTTCTCTACTTTTGGAATGAAAGTTACCCTAACCCTTTTCCATATTTCTGGTATATATCCCAGTTCTAGGCTACTTTGACTGATGCAGAGAAGGTGTGGTAGAATCGCTTCCTGCTTTCACTGAAGCAGGGCCGGGAAGATTCCATCGACCCCTGGAGATGTAAACGGTTGAAATGTGTTTATTGCCCACTTTAGCCGTCTGCTACTGCATATGTGTTTTGCCATCACTGTGGTTGCTCTAGTGGGTCTGCTAGAACCGATTTGCTTCCAGGAAAGTGAGTCTCCAGTAAAAACAAAGCTCCGTCCTCCTCACTTCTCGTGAAACTTCCATCAGGTATTCTTGTCGCAATTGCTGTATCGATTTTACCCTTTATTATGATATACGATGTAGGCTCGATGCCGCAGGTGTAGAGTCGATTTCCTCACAGAATCTCCAGTAGTTGTTCCTTTTAGATTTCTTGATTTCTTTAAAGTGGTATGTACCTTAGTTTATTTCTGCCAGTGTCCGTTGCACTTGACCCTATTGAAGAGTTTTCATGTATCGGATCTTAATTTTGACAGATGATTGTTCCACAGCTCTTACTTTCTTGAATAGGGCAGCTCGAGTCATCTACATCGAATATTGCCTTATTCAGTTTTTTTAGATCATTCCAGGTGGTGCCTAGTCATTATCCTGGTTTGAAGCCAAGCTAGATTCCTTTCTAAATTAGTATTGTATGTTTCCCAGTTGGTTTTCATTGGATTCCTCCTAGAGATTGACTTAGAAAGATCGGTCTTTAACGCGAACATAATCATTCTGTCATCAGAAAGTGAGAGTTTGCACGATACATTCCAGTCTTTCACTAGGTCTTTAAGGCTCAGTGACCTTATAGTGATGTTTAGCACTTCTTCTTTTACCCTTGTTACCAAGGTAGGACTATTTTTTAGATTTTGTAAAATAAGATGTATTCTAGGAGTTGTTAATCTCTTTGATTGTTGTCATTGCTTCCCCAAACAGTGTTATGTGCATTTGCATCTTATCCTAATGGTAGCGGTAAGTTTTTCCTCTCGAGTCTTTATACTTTAGGAAGCGGTATGGGTCTATCTTCTTTAAAGTAGCCGAATGGTGTTACTACTTCCTGCCGCTTCTTCTCCAATTAGAGGTATACTGTTACGAGGTCTCTCGTCATGAATTCTGATAGGCAAAAATAAATAATATCTTTCCCTATTATAATGCAGGTTTAGGTATATTATTGCTAGTATGAAAGATTGCGTTGAAAGCCTTTACAAGCGAGTAATTTTACTCGATCTCTATAGATCGAGGGTTCTTGAATCAGCACAATCCGCAGATGTTATTATATTATATATTATATTATATGATATATTTAGTAAATCTCCTTGAAATCACCGCCGAAGCTTACTTAACGTGATGGAAAATCTTGATACCAGCCATCTAAGGACTTTCAATAAAGCTGTCGTCTCCCCCGGACAACTCCCTGTCCCCTTTTCTCGGTCGATGTCTTCCGAGACCTCTGATGGATCTTCTCGGAAGAGATCGACCAAGTGATGGCTCTCTGTACTGTCTACATCGCAGTCTTTGGATATGCTAGAAGTTATTTCTTCCTCTTTATCTTTATTTCTTTTTTTGGAGGTACTGAGAGTCATTTCCTCCATTTTCCCTCCGTTTTCCTAAGGTCATGCACGGGAAATTTCCCAAATCTGTAGTGTATACTGTATAGTCTTTCTGATGTTTTGGCATGATAGGTCGTCTATACTTGCCTTTAGGATTTGACCTTTGCTTTCTTTTTTAGTCTCATAGTCAACAAGGATTAGCCCCGAACGAAAAGAGATACCTCCATACTGGATTTTATGCTCCCATCCTGAGTACATTTTTTCTACTAATGTCTCCTCCCCCATGATCTGCTTTTCCACGCTAAAAGACTCAGGGAAGGTCTTGGAAATGATGGCAATTTGCTTTGTTGTTTTTCTTATAGCAGCCGCGTAGTAGGGTGCTATAGAGGTGGTGCCGGTTCCTATCTTTTTCCTCTTGACGTCAAGTCTCTGCGGTGGAGTTATGTTTCTCTTACCCTTTCGCTTGACGCCTACGGGTTGTTTTGTGCTTTGTGCTCAAGGGCCTTCTTTTCTGCTTCCTCTGGTGTCCCTGATTGTGGTACTGTAGTTTTACGATCTGACCCCTGCCTCGCCTAGTCTAGTCTAGTCGCTACCTCCTGGTTCTTCTAGTTCATGCAGTGGGGGCATGTTTCTTTTAAGCTTTATTTTCCAAGTAGCCTTTTGCGATGTTGGGGAGTGGGGTGACGAAGGGTTTTGCTTCTTAGTTTTCCCCTCTACCTTCCTGATAATCTCCTTTCTCTCCTTTCTTGCAAGGTTCTCTCTTAAGGGGATGAAGGATTTTGGTTGAACCCATATTTCTTTCTTTTGCAGTTTTGTCTCCCTATTTTTTTGGTTTGTTTGTTTCTATACTAAATCTTACGAGTAACTCGCACAGAGCCCCGCATGAGGTAGTAAGGGGTCCAGTGGCGTAACCAGAAAATAAGTTTGGGGGGGCTGGGAAAAAAATTGCGCCGCAGACGAAAAATTTTTTGGTGCCACGCCCTTTTTTCAATGATAATAGTAGAGGAAAATATTGGTGAAAGGTGCATGACGTTGATGAAGCTTTAAAACTTGTAAAATGTATTAAGCAGTGAACGAAACTTGATGAAAGCAATCAGCATACCGAAACGTTAGATAAAATGTAGTTCAAATTTATTTGAACAAGGTGTGTCAGCCTTAGTAGCTTATGGAGCTACGTCACCTTCCACCAATATTTTTCTCTACTGCTAATACTAACAGCAACATTTCTTTTGTCTCCTGAGGATGAAGGTCATCACCTTCGAAACATGTAGAATTATTAATATGAAAAAATTTACCCTTTGATTGCTCTTTTTTTAAATTAGTGGAGAAAGACCTTTTGACTTTCTTTCCTTTTCCTTTAAATATGAATTATTAATTACCTAATATTTGTTTTTGTTATGTTTATTGTGACAAGATAATAAAATTATTCGTTACGAAAGTTAAGTAACCTTTGAGAGGAGGGAGAAAGAAGCAATTTGAACCAAACGGTATCATGTCATCCTACTGTTGTCCAAAAGTTCGGTTGGTTTTTGGATAAGAGGGTATAGGTAATATGTAAACAATTATAATTTCTTTAATTCCAGGAATTAATTTCACCACACTTCGATCCTGTCTACTACATGACTGTAAGAATTTTCGACTGTGCCATTATTAAGTCTGGACTAAGAAAAGGTCATTATCAACTAGCAGCTCTAGTAGCATTTTGGATATCAATGAAATACCTAGACAATACTGTGTCACTAAAGGTTAGTTCACATCATTTAGTCTCTATAACTTAGACGATACAGTACATTGACTAAGCTTGCGATGGCGAATCAATATTTGAGAACAATTTCGAACATGGAGTGTAAAAATAATGTATGGACTGTGGCGAATAAATACAAAAGAGAATTGCATTGTAATAAAACATAAATGACCAAATGAACAATAATTATTCTAGTTTACACTATACATTTTCTGTTGCTTTCGAGTCAGTCATCGAAGCTTTTGGGTCTGTTACAACCAGCAGTCCTTGACAAATGAAATAACGCTTGTCTAACCTAATAAATAAACAAATAAACTTGACTTGTATTAAAATGTAACTCGTTTAAGCCAACAAAATGCATACTGAATGTTTGTTTCGATTGGTTTTGGATAAACTGTACTATAACTAAATAATATGTTATTAAATATTATTTAGATTCCCAAAATGTACGCCCTGTGTAATGGACGATATTCAAAGGAGCAAATTATCTCCATGGAAAGAGGAATGTTGAAGTCGATACATTTCGGTTTAAATATGTCAGATCCGCTGGATTTCTTACATTATTATTTAAAATCATCCAATCTGGAAAACCATGAGGTAAATAAAACTATATTAACTACACTTAGATAATTGATATGTAAATATGTTGCCCTTAAATGCACATTATCAATCGGTTTCGGAAAATGCAGATGTATAGCAATTTTAAATTCGATGCCCTTATGTATATTATCAAAATTGGTTTACGAAAAATTGTGTTTTTTTTTATTAAGTTTTTTATTATACAGGGTGGCGCATCGAAAACGAAACAGAGACATTTACTGACGGCTCAGTTCTTTTTTGGAAAAACGCTCAGACCCGTCGATTTTGTTTTCGAGGGGGACACAAAATTAGCAAAAAATCACGTTAACAGGTGCAGCCCCCTGGGCGGGGGTGGCACCACCCCTAAAATCTTAAACGGAAATGGGGGTCGAGTGATATCTTATTTTAAAGGTCTTTCAATTCCCTTTATAACGATGTAAAATTCATGTACTTCAGTTCAATAGTTTTGGAAATTTATTGATTTAAAGCTTAAAGTAGACTTTAATAGGTACATCAGATTAGTTTGTACTACTTTCAGAAGAAATTTGAGTAAAAGCATTTAATTAATAAGTAAATGCTTTTCTTCACTACGCCCATGGTTTGTTTATCATTTTGTTGTTGAAAATAGCGAGTGGAGCATTTTTTGTGGCAAAAAAAGTTGTTTCTTGAAGAAAGATAAGAAGGGAATGTCTCGTAATTATTTTAAATAGGAATTTAGTAAATAGTTTGCGATTAATTCGACCAAACTTTGTTGTTAAAATACCTTTTAACGCTTTATACATAAATTAACCATGGTATATTCCACGGCAGAAAGGGTTGAAATTATCGAAATATTTTTCGGAAATAATCAGTGCGCTAATAGAACAGCACAAATATTTAATGACCGACATGAGAACAGTAACGTGCATCGAAAATATGTTCTAGAACTTGTAGCTAAATTTCGGGAAACTGGATCAGTCGCCAATAAAAAACGCAACATTGAAAATCCCATAAGGAACGAAGCAATGGAAGTGGGGGTTTTAGGGCAAGTTTATGTAGATCCTACGTTAAGTACCCGCAAATTGGATACGTGTGTAATGTTAGTCGACGTAGTATCCAACGGATTCTAAAGGCTCATAGTTTTCATCCGTATAAAATTCACCCTGTACAAGAACTTAATGAAGACGATTTTGATCGGCGATTACAATTTTGTAAAGATATGAGTGAACGAATTATAAACGATGAACATTTTCTATTCAGCACTTGCTTTTCCGACGAATGTTCCTTTTTCTTAAATGGCGTAGTAAATCGTCATAACTGCCGATATTGGTCCGATTCTAATCCCAGAATTTATCGTAAGGTACACACACAGCAGCCACAAAAATTAAATGTTTGGGCTGCTATTTTTGGCGATCATTTAGTTGGTCCTTTTTTCTTACCTGGAAATTTACCATAATTGAAAATCAGAATGATCGGCGATACATTGCGAATAGGTTGATGTTCCAACAGGATGGTGCCCCACCACATTACGCATTACGTGTTCGACAATATTTAGATCAGACGTTTCCAGGTCGATGGATTGGTAGAAGAGGTGCCATTGAACGGTCCCCAAGATCGCCAGATTTATCACCTTTGGATTTCTTTCTGTGGGGTCACTTAAAAAGCAAAATCTATGCTACTCAGCCAACATCGTTAGAAGATTTGCGACAAAGAATAGTGAATGAGTGCCTTCAAATTACTCCTCAAATATTGCAAAATGTGCGGCAACGTTTTGAGCAAAATTTTTATTACTGCATGGAGAGTCATGGTGGTCATTTCCAACATTTAGTTGGCTGACGGGTCAGTTCATTTTTCATTTTTACACTACTTTGCTGCCAAATGTATTGATCTCCACTAATGATGATGTATTAGAGTTATATTTAAGCTTTAAATCAATAAATCTCCAAAACTACTGAACTGAAGTACTTGAATTTTACATCATTATAAAAGGAATTGCAGGACCTTTAAAATAAGGTATCACTCGACTCCCCTTTCTATATAAGATTTTAGGGGTGGTGCCACCCCCGCCCTGGGGGCTGCACGTGTTAACGTGATTTTTTGCCAGTTTTGTGTCCTCCTCGGAAACAGAATCGACGGGTCTGAGCGTTTTTCCAAAAAAGAACTGAGCTGCCAGTAAATGACTCTGTTTCTTTTTCGATGCGCCACCATGGAGGTAAAATAGATTCAAGAAGCTATTCACGAAGTTCTTCGCAGGTTAGGACGCATTTTAATATTCCGTCAAGTTTTACGTAAAGTCGACTGTAAACCACTAAAAAACATTCCAGAAGGTTCCAACGAAAGATGTCCAGCATAAAGATTCTTACTAGATACAAAAATTGGCAACAATGCTGCTTCTATCAAAAAATGTAGTTTAAATAAAAATCATACACAATTTAGACTCGTTTTTTACCTTGAATTATATACAGTTGGCTCTTTTTAAGCAGGCCTGAGGATGTTACGTATTAAACTTTCAACTTCATTGGAGTGATCTGTGTTTACTTATACAGGTAAATCTTGAAACTGATAAAATGGTGATGACTTCAGAATACCTTACCAACTAAAAAGTGAAAAACGTTCATAAATCCACTTTAAAATTGAATTTATTTGATAAATGTATACTCTTTTATCTACCTATAATTACAGAGAATAATTTAAGCTATCAAAAGTCAAAAAAAATCCTGAAATATTGCAATATGGAACTATTGGTGTATTTTTAAAATGAAATAGAACATCGTAAAACTAACCTGTCACAATAATAGATTTATGTAAAAAATAAAATTGAAAACCAAATAAGAATTTTTTGAAAATATGATGTTGAGAAAACACACGCTTACGAGGGAGACATCTAATAAAGTACCTAGTTTTTGCTCAATTTTTAGGCAACCCTGTATAGTTACAGAAACGGTTTTATCGTTAACTCTTAAGGGTTTTGTTTTGCCTTCTCACTGTGTTTTCCAGTAGTAAGACCCCCTCGACTCACTTTTTAATGAAGTCTTGCCCCATGACTCATGACTGTTGGTAAATAATAGAGAAGCGTTTCCTTTTTAACTCGGGTCATGAGATATTGCGTGCTAAATTTTCAATTCCAATTTTTTTTTTTTTTTTTTTTAATAATAATTTATTATTGACCTCAAAACGGTTTACAATAAAACTGGCACCGAGGCCTGAATATTAACATTCAAATAAAGTTATTCCGAAAGGCAAACAAATGTAGTTTATATTTCTTTATCCTGCCACTTAAATGTCTATGCTCTATTTTTCTTTATATAGTTCTTAATATTGCAGGTCACTTTCTTGGTATTTCCATGGAGTATTCTTTGTGGAATCCTATTATATTCCTGTATACTTCTATAAATTGGTGAGTCCTGTCCCTTTTTAGTTCTAGCATATGAATTTCTTGATTCATGGTTTGTTCTTGTGTTGTATGTGTAGAATTGTCTGTTATTTTGTAGTTTTACACTTGTTTTAAGTTTATTGTTTTGTATATCATGTATTAGTTTGGTTTGTTCAAATACTTTCAATTGATTTATTTTCAGGTATGTCACTTTTTTATATATTTCCTCACTGGGCGTGTAGTAATTCATCCCGAATATCACTTTAATCGCTTTGTTTTGTAGTCTTTGGAGCTGATCCAATTGTCTAGTACATGTATTTCCCCAGCAGGGCATTAGGCATCGCATATGTGGCTCTATAGAACTGTTGTAGAGAAGCTGTCCAGATTTTTTATTGAGTTGGTGAGCACATCTTCTAATAGAGCCCAACATAGGAACTATTTTGTTTATCACACCATTTACGTGGTTTTTTCAGGATAGATTATCTGTGATAGTTAGTCCAAGGTATTTATATTCAGTAACTCGATATTTGTTTCATTAATTTTGATTTGGGGATTGCACGGTGGTTTACTTTTCTGCCTAATAACCATAGATAATGTTTTCTGGACGTTTAAAGAAAGTTTATTGTAACACAGCCAGTTAAAATACTTTACTAGATCACTGTTGACAGTTTCTTCAAGTTGTTTTTCACTTTCTCCAGAATATATTAACACTGTGCCATCTGCAAACTTGAAATATTTTGCTGTCAGGTTGGTGAATTTCAGATTGTGCACGTATAACAAGTATAACAGTGGTCCGAGAACAGATCCCTGTGGGACACCTGTATCTAGTATCTGTTCTTCGCTATGTTCACCATTTATTACAGTGTAGTTTTTTCTACCGCTTGGGTATGTTTTCACTAGTCTATGGCATGTACCTCGAAAGCCCATTTTGTATAGTTTGTTCATCAAAAGTTCAATATTCACTGTGTCAAATGCTTTATGTAGATCAACAAATACTGCTAGTACATATTTGTTTTTGCCCATTTCACTCGTTATATGTTCTAGTAGGTCTACTGTTGCCCCTTGAGTACTACTTTTTTTTCGAAATCCATATTGTTGATGATCAAACTTAAATGTTGCTTCTATGAATGTTACTAGTCTTTCCTTGATAATTTTTTCTATAACTTTTGAAAAGGTGCTTATTAGTGACATTGGCCTGTAGTTGTTCATGTCTTCATGTGTTCCTTTTTTGTAGATTGGTATGATTTTAGCTGTTTTTAGTTCTTTGGGATAGTTTCCGGTTTGCAGTATGTTATTTGTCAGCTTGACAAAAGTGGGTCCGATGGTATTGATCAGCATTAGTAAGTCTTTTTTTGTAATTTTGTCTGTGCCTGGGGCGCAGTTATTTTTCAATTCATTTATTTTGGCTGTTATTTCCTTTATGTTTGTTGGCTCTAGGTTTATGCTTTGTGCATTTTCTTCCTCAATAACCTGTGTTTGTTGATTATGTTTTATTTTTTTTTGCCAGTGCTTCCCCTGCTTTAGCAAAATGTCTGTTAAACTCTGTTGCTATATCTTTACTTTTTTTCTATTGATTTTCCTTTTTCGTTTTTTATTTTGTTTATATTTTTTTGTTTGCTTCTGTTACGGTTGCATATCTCGTCTATTACTGCCCAGGTTTTCTTAGAGTCTTCCTTGACTTGTTCAAATTTCATTTCTGCGTATGTTTTTTGTAGTATTTTTCTTAGATTGTTTAGTGTATTTCTAGCTTTTTTCTATTATTTTTCACTTTGTTCGTTTTGTATTATCTCCCATCTAATGTATAGTTTGTCTTTTTCTTTTAGTTTAGTCAGATATTCTTTTGTGATCCAGTAGTTATTTTGTTTTATTTTAAGTGATTTCTCTTTTGTACATTCCTCTTTAGTGGTGTTGATTATGTGTGCAAATTCTTGAAAAGTTTCTATTTTACATTTTTCCATTTTTTCTTTTATTGTATCCAGCCAGGCTTGCTTCACAAGATACTGTTTTTTTTTATTATTTCTTTTTTCTTTACACATATATTCTTCTTTACTTCTATATACATTATTTTGTGATCTGAGAGGTGATGATCTTGCAGTTTTATGTTGCAAGTTAAACTTTTATTTGTTATCACATGATCAATGATAGATGCTGTGTTAATTGTTGTTCTAGTTGCATTCTGTGGCATTATTCTATTTTGTATTTTAAAACCATTCATCTCATATAGGTTGGTGTAATTATTAATAGTTTGAGAGTGTTTTAATAAGTCAAGATTAAAATCTCCGATTATAATGCATGTGCTTTTCTGTTGTTCAAGTAGTCTTGTCGAATTTTGTTGCAAATATCTCGCCGTTACTTTGTGGTGGTCTGTAGACACCAAAGACGGAGAGCGAGTTGAAACCTCTTCTAGTATTTCGGTACTTTAAACAGATCAAGTTCAGGGTTCTTAAATTGTGTCAGCTTGAAAGCTACAGAGATAACTGAAAAATTATATACAGGGTGTTTCATTAAAATGAAAAAATTTAGGATGAGTTTTTCTGCTTAAGAATATGGAAAAAATTGCCTATGTTTGAAAATCCTTAGTTCTGGAGATACAGGGGGTTACAATTTTTAAGCGGAACAAAAAATATGTACGCTGCTGCAGTTTTCTCTTTTGATAACACTGTTATGTAGGCAGTTCAATGGCTAATGCAAAGTACCTTTTGATAGCTTTTTGATTTCGGCTTTGTTGAGGAGATAAATGCAATTTTACCATACTCTGATATGGGCATAGCGATATGTAAATAAATGTCACTTATTTTTTAATTATTCTTTTTCTCAAGAACGGTAGCTCGTAACGACTTCTACCAAGTATGCATTTTCCACGTAAAAATGATAGGGAAAACTATTATTTTGCTTAAAAATGAAATACAAGCACCAATAACAAAGTTATGACTCCTCAAAAGCGTAAAAAGACATGTAGGTAGCGCCCTCTACAAGTGGGAGCCATAGTAACATCAAACTCGAATTTCTCATTTCAAGAAACCCCTAGATACCAATTTTATTTCAAATATCGACATAACTAAAGATTATTTAGAAAAATCAAAAATGAAAATAAAAGTTTAACACCCTGTATCTCCGAAAAGAAGCAGTTCCGTACATAGGGTTTTAGAAACTTTTTTTCATATTTTTAGGCAGGGAAGATTTTTTTCGTAATATTAATGAAACAGCTACACTAAACATCTCTCGATTCGCCAGTGGCGTGCGTATGGTATACCAGATAACTTGTTTACTTCAACGAAGTGGTACGCCACTGCATTATTTTCAGAATTTATAGTTATACCAAAGCCTCTACGAAAACTATCTCTTGTGTTTTTTGCTGCACATAACGGTTTACAATTTTTCAAATAATCACCTTCAGCCATGATAGAAGCTTCATCCCTTTTCTTCATATTTTCGCGGACATGTGTAAAAATACCTGGACTATTTCGTAGTCTGTCACATCCTTGAATTATCCTGTTCCTGAGATCGTCCAGATTTTGTATAAATTAATGTTTTTAAGTGACACAGCAGAAAAAAATCAAATGGATTTAAATCAGTGGTTCTTGCAGGCCACCACTGACTTGGTTAATCAAAACATCGGTCAATCTATCGGTTGTCAAATTGTTGGTTTAAAAATTCCCGATCATAAACCACATTCTGTTTCTTAGCCTAAGTGAGACGTCTTCTAATAAAGTGGGTAAATATTCTTCAAAAAATTGTCTGTATGCACCATCAAGTCTCATTGTGAGAGACAATGGATCAATTAAGAAATCAGAGATTATTCTCGCCCAAACGTTTCATGAAAATTGATGTTGAAAATGAGTTTCACCTTGCATGAGGATTTCCGTCGCTCCAAATGTGGTTATAATGAAAATTCATAATTTCGTTCTAGGGAAGCCTCAACTGTAAAAAAGCACTTGGTCAAAGAAAGTAGGATGGTATATTTTTTTATTGAATCCATCAGCAGATTCTATTAGTGAGAGATAATCTCTAGTTAATAACGCGCTGGACATGACATGGATACAACTGGCTTTCTCTAAGAATTGTCCATATTAGTTTATGACTCACACCAAGCTGCTTGGGAATTTTTCTAGTGCTTGTTTCTGGATGAAGTTTAATTTCATTCGAAATGGCTTCTTCTAAAGCAGGAGTTCTTTTTGTGGTAGGCCTCCCTGAAATACCTTTTGCCCTTGCATATGAACCCGATTTTACTAAGCGTAGTCGATAAATTCTTATTCTTACGAATGTGCAAACATTAGGGATTTGTTGGGAAATCCTTTGTGCTACTAAAGAGATTGCATTAGCAAGTCTATGAACAAAGTGGATGTCTGTTATTTTCAAAGTCGATAAGCCCCTGATGTTGTCTCTCCGTTGCTGCTTCAATTTGTTCAAGGTAATATAGCCATACCGTACTTATACAGGTGTACACACCAGTCCGTGTCTATACGACGCAGACATATTGAAGGAAAGCACAATATTTTAAATCATGACGCAGTCATGGGCTTGGTACACCGATATATTTTAAATATAATAAAAATATATTTAAAAAAATTATTATATTTCGCTCGATATTTCGGCATGAAAAAAAAATTCATGATTGATTCAGTGATAATGCTTTTTTAGTTTTGGTCGTCGAGGACGCATAAATTAAAGTTTCGCGACACGGCGCCGACCTATTTATAACTTTAGATCGTTAAATCACTACTCCACTGACACACACAAATATCGGCGGCTTGTTTTTGCGAACGGCACGTAACCCGTGTTAACCAAGTAAATTAACAATAATTCCTTTTTATTCTATTCCCTTTAATAGTGCACTATGATGCCATATTTCTATGCCATTTTAATATCAAAATTAATAAGACAAGGAGACATTTTGAATAATGTTGAAATGTAAAGTATGGCGACATCCTGAATTTTTTCGCAATATTAATGAAACACACAATTTAATGGAACACCCTGCATGATTGCATATTTGGATTCTACTAGGAAAACTCGGAATTTTTTGTATTTCAAATTTTTACCTATCTGCAAGCGTTTCCGAGATAATGACATCTCAAAAATAAAAAACTTCCTAATTATAATTATTACTACCTAATGTTGAGTCAAGGTGTTTTCATGACAGCGACCTATGAGGTGTCAATTTTGAGTTTCTGTTTAATTTTCTGTTGTCTGATTTCTAATTTGTTTACACTATGGTTCATCTGAATGAGAAACAACCAGTTGAAATTTATATAATGAGCGGTTACGGAAATGAAGAGATCGCAAGATCAGGTTTGCCAACTTTTCAATGAATTATATCCAAATAGGCCTCCAATAAATCGATCAACGGTGTGTCGAGTGGTAAAGAAATTTCGAGAAACAGGCAGTGTTAGTGAAGCCGCTAGATCAGGTCGACCTAAAACAGCAACCGGTGGAGACAAAGCTTTGAATATCATGCTCTTAATACATGAAAATCTAACACAATCATCCCGGCCAATGCCAATGGATTTTAATGTACCTCATCAGTCAGCGAAAAATTTGTTTGAGCAGGAGAAGTTGCATTCCTACAAGATAAAGTTGGTGTACGAATTAAACGAGGACAATTTTGATAGAAGAGCTGAATTTTGTGAGCTGATGATGGAAAGATGCAATAACGATAATAACTTCGTAACAAATATTATTTTCTCGGATGAAGCTACTTTCTATTTAAATGGTATTGTCACAATTACCGTTATTGGTCTGCTGAGAATATTCACTGGTTCCAGGAAGGTCATACTCATAACTGGGCGGGCATAGTTGGTAGACAAATTGTCGGACCTTTTTTCATCAGGAGTCACATAGTTATTCCATCTTGCAGAATGGTTTTACTGGGTGTAAATAATGGCATAAACGAACAGGTATGGTTCCAGCAAGATGGAGTACCTGCGCATTATGCGGCAAATGTTAGACAATACATAAGCGAACAATTTCCAGGACGTTGGATAGGCAGAAGAGGTGCTATTGACTTGCCAGCGCGATCCACGGACTTAATGCCGCTCGACTTCTTTTTGTGGGGACCACTTAAAGAACAAAGTCTACGTTAAGCGTCCAAATTTGGGCCATTCCAGAGGACCTCCTTTTAAACTTTGTAGACGGGTTCAGGGATCGACTGACGGTCTGCTTAGCAGAATGGTCATTTTGAACACCTGATCCACTGAAAAGGTTTCACTTGTTTATTATTCCGATGTTAAGTTGTTCAATTTTTTAGGCTATTTATTTTCTTATTATAAAGTTTATTACAACTCTAAACAAATAAAAATTTGAAATACAAAAAATTTAGAGTTTTCCCAGTAGAATCCAAATATGCAATCATATACAGGGTGTTCCATTTATTAAAAGTAAGTTTGTCTCTATGGCAACCAAACCAGAAATGACAGAAAAAATTCATGCAGGTAGAAATGTGAGGAATAATTTACTGAAGAACTTTCATAAAGGCCACTTTTTGGTATACGAGGTAATTCAAAAGTTACAGGCATTATGCGCGACTTTTTTGCCACTCTGTATATTATTATTTTTTATCAATAGAAATGTTTAATTCCAGGGTCTCTTTGCTAATAAATATTAAATTATAATTAAGTAATGGTACGTGACAACATCGTAAACCACTGAAGTTTTCTTGTCCGCATTCTTTCGGCAGCTACAGATAAATGTATGGAACTATACTATACGTATTGAAAGCCGCGTACTTTCTGGAGCACGAACCCGAATCAGACAATCCGAGACCATACGAGGCAGACAGTGTGGACGCAATTTTGAATTTTTTAAATGGCAACCCTCATCAATAATCACACGAGTGAATTGCGCTTAGCGATCCGATTTCAAAAACATATAGTTATTGATATTTATTTTCAACCATTAAAAAAATTCAAACTAGCGTCGTATTTGTCACTTTTTGACCTCTCGTATTGGCCACGGGAAATTATGTTACTATAAAAAAAAAATTGGAGGTTTCAGCTTAAAAGGTCTAATTATTAAAGGGGTGAGACACTTAAAAGACAAAATCAATAAAACCTGTACACCTTATACAATATTAAACAGCTTTTGTTAAATTTGTATATTTTTTTATGAGTAGAAATAGTATTGTTGCTCGTACAAAACCCTAATAGTATATTATGTTACAAGGACGAAAAATGCAGTATTTCGGACGTATTGCGGGAGATTACTGGACGAGGCAAAGCCGAGGCCAGTAACCCGCATAGTCCGAAATACATTTTTCGTCCATATAACATACGTTATTTTTTATCCGATTGTGTTTTTGCTCGGATTATAAAATAATGTAAAAATTAAGAAAACCAATATATTTCATCTTGCATTGTAATTTTTTGTCCCTTGAATGTTTGAACAATGAAACCTGTAATATGCGTATCCATGGATCTAACAAATAATTAAATTAATATTATCAACTGACGTTTTATCAATCAGGCGATAGTTTTAACTAATCTTTCGTGTTCTGCTAGTTTTAAAACCTGAAAAACACAATTAAAAATGGAAATAGACGATGATCTTATAGAAGGTACAACTGCCAAGGAAGTAATGTTACATTTGTTGCCACAAAAATCTAAGGAAATATATGAAAGAGCTTATAAAAAATTTATGGATTACCGGCAAGAAAAAATATACAGTCGTTCTCCGAAAACGTCTTCTTGGTCTATATGGCGGAATTATCGAAAACTATGAAGTCATCTACTCTGTGGTCGCAGTATTCTATGCTACGTGCAGTGGTAAATGTAAAACAGAATATTGATATATCTAAATACATGAGATTACGAGCATTGTTGAAACAAAAAAGTGTTGGATATTGTCCAAAGAAATCAAGGATCCTAACTAGAGAAGAGGTTCACAAATTCCTTTGCCATGCTCCAGATGACAAATACTTAATGTTGAAGGTAAATGTAACTATATAATAGTATTTTAAATTTCTGACTAACAATTTTCTTAATTACAGGTTGCTTTTATTTTTGGAATCGCGGGCGCATGTCGTCGAGAAGAACTGGCTCATATGAAAATTGATGACATACAAGATTTGGGAACGGCTTTGTTAATAAAAATTCCCTATAATAAAACAAACAAACCGAGATCATTTACGGTGACTGGAGAATATCTAAAGTATTATAGAAATTATCTGGCTTTACGTCCAACAAATATGAGTGATGGGCGATTTTTTGTGTCTTATCGCAATGGAAAATGCCATAAGCAAGTTGTCGGTATACACAAATTTGGCTCTATACCTCAGGAAATAGCATCTTACTTAAAACTGCCGAATGCCAAGGAATTCACGGGACATTGTTTCAGAAGAACATCGGCCACATTACTTGTAGATGCGGGAGCAGACATAACATCTCTAAAACGGCATGGAGGCTGGAAGTCTTCGGGAGTAGCCGAGGGCTACATAGATGATTCCTTAAGTAATAAGTTAGAGCTGACCAAGAAAATATTCAACATTCCACAATCTGACCTGCAGTCAGTCTCGACTCAGGTGTCGCAATCCGTCTCCCAATCGAGTTCAACATTGGAGAATAATATCATAACGGAGACCAAAAATAATAACACATCCTCAAAATCAAATTTACATCACCCCGTTCTTGTTCAAAATTGTTCTAATTGTACATTTAATATAAATATTGTAAATAATTGAATAAAATAAACTGTTGAAAATATTTTAGCGTCCGACAAAATGTTTTTCGGACTAGGACGACAAAGGTTGCCTAGCTACCAGCGCAATAATCAATACCTTATTGAAAAGGTTACCTTTTCGTCCAAATATCTGATCTATAAAACGTCATTTTTTGACACAATCGGATAAAAATAATATTTTAAGGGCATGTACAATATCTAGCAATGAAGTGTAATAGAGGTCAAAAGTTTACTACGTATAATTCTCGCTTAAAAAACATAGGCGTTAAACTGTCTGTCGGTACTGTATAAATTGGTCTGTTTAAATCCAGTTTGGATATTAAAAATCCCTTCAATATTTTTAAACTTACAAGAGCCCCAACCTGATCTAAAAGTTTTTTTTATACCGTTTCAGCCTAATTTACCTTATGATCCTTTTTGCAGCTTTTAAAATATGGCTGCAAATTTGTTATGGAATGTGCCACGCTTTTCGAGAACTACTCGATGACCAAAGCACCCTTGATAGCTGCCAGTTCTCTATATCTAGCTCACAGAATACTTGTCAACGCAAAAGATGTGTACGTGAATTTTATTTGGTTCGACAGGAAGAACGTGAAAGAACATGCTGATAAAGTTTTGAGGGTTAATGTTCAATATGTCATTATGAACCAATATGAACCTTTGATTAAGTATTCTACTCCAGAAAAATTAAAAGTGGCCAAATTATTTTTCAAGGCATTTGGTTAAAAAAGGATTTAAAATATTTGTAAGCTTATCAACTAGTAGTACCTACCTAACTGTTATTGTCTTGGTCACTATGAATTGTAAGAACATTTTTGTTTTATCGTTGTTTTTTAATTGCTGGGAAAAATGCAGAACGTGACTCCTTAAGGTAAAAAAAAACCCTAACTATAAGATGACTTGGACCCCGTTATGCAATAAGGAACCAACCGATAATTGTTGAAAAAATGAGATTTTACCATTATGAGAATCTAAAAAGGTCAACTCATCGACTTGCAACAAAGATCCATAGATTTGAAATACTAGCGTCATCTGTAGGACGATAGAACCAAGTTGCGAAACTAAAAACCTGTTAATACAGTTGTACAGGGTTATCCAACCAAGACTAGACAAGGCGATTTTTTGACTTTTCCTGTACTTTTATAAAAAAACTGAAATAGCCATCTTAAGTCATTTTCTCCCGCGAATTCGAATATCTTCAGCAAAAAACAATTGAACATCAAACAAAAGTACTAGGGGTCACTTTGATATTTTTTTAAATGGGATGCCGTATTTTTAATGAGCTTATCCGATTTCTCATATAAATTTTGATCTAAAATGTTGGATTTTTAATTCAAAAACGCCTTTTTTCTTCAGTTTTAAATTCGGAAAATGTTCGTCTACCGTAAAAATTAAAAAAAAAAAAAAATTAAAAATCCAACATTTTAGATCAAAATTTATATGAAAAATCGGATAAGCTCATTAAAAATACGGCATCCCATTTAAAAAAATATCAAAGTGACCCCTAGTACTTTTGTTTGATGTTCAATTGTTTTTTGCTGAAGATATTCGAATTCGCGGGAGAAAATGACTTAAGATGGCTATTTCAGTTTTTTTATAAAAGTACAGGAAAAGTCAAAAAATCGCCTTGTCTAGTCTTGGTTGGATAACCCTGTACTATAAAGAACCAAGGCTACTTGGATCTTTTTTACAGAACCATATTATCATCCTATTCTTAACACGTGTTGGATCCAAAGTTTCTGGTGTTCTATTACAAATTTGACGACGTGTGTTGTGTTTAATTATTATATTTAATTTATAAGATCTCGGAAAGTCTAGAAAATCCTTTGGAGTGATTCCTATGAACTTACCAGAAATGCAACATTAAAACGCTGCTCATGCTGAAATGCATTTTACAGGAGTTACCACATCTGAAAATCATTAGGTTGCTCTTTTTGGTCTCTATTCATAGTTTCTGGCCTAATGATGGTGATTTCAAAGACGTTGAATGTGCGATTAAAAAACAAAATAAGATTTTTTTCCGCTAACATCATGAGAACATGTAAAAAAAAAACGACCCATTAATATAAATAATATGGAAAAAGAGGATTTTGTGAGCACTAAGAAATTAGAAAAAAAATTGTTAGCAGGAAGAACAGTTGTGATGCTGAAAATGTGAACTAAGTACATTTTAAGGAAAAAGGTTCTAAAAAAAATACTGCATTTTTACTTACACAGGCTGTAGTGACGAGGGAATATAAAGATATTAATAGTTTTTGGAACCACTAACCTAACCCAAACTTAAAACCTTATTATTATTATATTCAAAGCTATTTGTACCTAATTTCTACAGCAGATTATGCTTTTTATACAATTTTATCAATTAATTGAACTGTATCAGAAGACTATAGGTCTGTTCCAACTATCAGTTTTAAGACATTCAACAATAGGGAACCAGGTGATTCCTTACTACTGGGGGCACGTTTAACAAAAAAAACTATTTTTTTTATTAAAACATTTGTTTGACTCATAAATAATAGAAACATGTTTTGTTTGTTCACTCTAAATGTGTTTTTATAATAAATATTTAAAATAAAAATATAAAACGTTTTTCTTCATTATCTCAAAATACTAAAATTGCCGGTTGGTTCCCTGTGGCATAACGGGGTCCACTTATAAGAATACCATTGTCCCGGTGGTGGAGGACTTCGTCATATAGGGGAGAGGGAATAAATAGATGACACAAAATATCTCTGAACACCCTGTAGGTACCTACACAAAATTTACAAAATTGGTTTTAAGACTAAGAGTTCATACTTTAGTAGGGTATTTCAAAATGTGTTCAAAAAATTTTAAGTGGCTATTCTTAAGCTAATTTTAAGCATAAAAGTTCAAATAAACATTTGTTCATTACTTACACTTTAAGATGCAGGGTTTTTCACTTTATTAAAATTTATATCTTTTGATAATTAAGTAGAATTTGTACGTAACAATTTTTTCGTTCTCCACGAAACAAATTTATGATTATGTGAAATCAAAGAGTATTGTGGGTGAAATAATCTGCAGGGTGATACTTCTGGGTATTTCACGCCTTTAGTTTGTTTTTATCTTTCTGTGGATTAAGAGTTATGATTTTTTTTGTGAAAAAACTATCGACTTTTTGAGGAAAACTCAAGAGACAAAAAAGTTGCACAAGTATCAAATTGAATCAGTGACGCCCCAACAAATAGTCGAGGGGTAAAATATATCATTTTTTTAATTTATTTGAGATTTTAACACCCTGTATCTAGAAAACAGAGCAGTTGGGGACCGACGCTATGAACTGCTTGTCTTAAAATGAATAGAAGATTAATTTCTTGAAGTAAATTAAACAATCAAGTCTACCTTCACAAATTTAATAAATAACGGGATTGTTATATTCCCTACAATTTTCGGGCGTCTAGCCGTCCATCTTTAGAAGATACTAGAAGGGATAACATAATATTGGTAAAACGATCAGTAAATAATGACTTACCCAAAATAGAGTTCTATAAAATTTTCCAGTTACCTCGAATTAATGAGTACATACTACATACAACTAAGAGTAAGAATTTCAAAATTGAAAATGGAGTAAACTGGTAAGTTAAATTGTGAATGGTTTCAAACTTTAATTTAACTGGTCGTTTTACCAATATGTAATCCCTTCTAGTATCCCCTCAAGATGGACGTCTAGACGCCCGAAACATGTAGGGATTATTATCAACATTTTATACTAAAACTTTGTGGAGGCAGACTTAATTGTTTTATTTCCGTTACACCGACTCTACTGCAAGTATGGACTACTTTTTCAATTCTAATTTCTTAAAATTTGTGTACGTACGAGACTTAATTATTACCTACCCTGCAATACTGAGATGAAGTTAGTCACAATATTTTGTCATGGAATAGGAAATGATTCAATTAAAAAATTGTCGAGTCCATAAGGTGCAGATTGGGTTTGAACCCGAAATCCACCACCGCAGTTTTGGAACAATTAATTGTTGTCATGGAAGTTTGTGTACCTGTTATCACTGGCAGGACATTGACAATTCAGCCATAACTCATTTTAGAATTAGAAGTTGGAATAAAATATGCGGTAAACTGATTAGTATTCAAAATCAAGCTGTTAGTTTTTTTTCTAGATTTTGATATGTCCTTGAAATGACTATACAATGCTTAACCACAAATTCCTTAACCAAGAATAAGGCGACCTAGGTAAACTTACCTATATACATTATTGCTTCGTTTTGCCGCTACAGGCAGCCAAAGTTCTAAAATTAATATGGTTTTTTCGGAATAATTTTTAAACGCCTTTATCGATTTTCACTGATTCTGAGACTAAGAATTACTACTATTATTGACGTGTTTTGACGCAAACTCGATCTTTTTTTATTACCTGGAAATTTAAAAATGGCGCGCGATTCGTAAATAAAAGTTTGTATTTTTGTTATCCCCTGTTCAAATAATTTGAATTGTCACTAGCTAACTTAATTTTAACTTTTTTGTCTCTCGTAAAATTATCGCCAGATATACAGTTTCTCTTCCAAGAAAGTATTTACGATACAATGTAATTCATCATTGTTGCTTATTCGAAACGAAAAAACCTCAAAAAAGTCTTAGTTCTAATAATTACCAACTAGTTTAATTTATATAACAAATGTTGGAGATGTTCACCGTGTTCCTGAATACATAAATTAATTATTTTCAAAATTTTTTACCAGACATACAGTTTTTCTTCCAAAAAGTTATTCACGATACCTCATCATTACTGCTATTCTGAACAATGATACCAATCTTCAATTGTTTCTCTAACACTAGCCGACTTCATTTTTTTGTCTCTAGTAAAGTTTTCGCTAGACCTACAGTTTCTCTTTCAAGAAATTATTTACGATACCTTGTAAGTCATCATTGTTGTTTATTTGGAACGAAAAAACATGAAAAAAGATTTTATCCAACACTCTCATATAAAGTGAACATTATTAGTTCGATTTTAGGCTAATAAAGTAGCTCTTGACTTGTGGGGAATAATAAATGAACACGCAAGGTTCGCTCCTTTTTGAATTTCGGCTGAAGTTTCTTCTATATTTTGAAAAACTACCCTCGAAAATCGCAAAAATAATAATTTTATTTACTGCCTTCAAATTTTTATTGTAAATCAATTCCTAAACAACAAAAATCACCTTAGCCTACTTTTACGTATCAAAATTGTCATTCAAAAATATGTCAATTATAATGTAATACAGGGTTTTTCAGTTTACATTGGAACGATATAATTGTCTATTTTTTAATAATATCTATTAAGTGTTGGATAAAATTTTGTATGGCACTCGTGTGTTAAGTCATATAAGTCACTTGGGAATTAGCCCTCTCGGCCTAACCATTTCCCGCCATGACTTATATATAACATAACACACTTGCACCATAAATAACTATCATTCCAATAACTACCAACTAATTCGAAATATTTACCGTGTTCCTGAATACATTAATTAATTCTTTTCAAAAATTAAACTGTATTTTGGGAATCGTGCCGGGTTTATTTTTAAAATAATCTGCAGCATTGATAATTCTTTTCAATAATTTTTCAGCTTCCGTAGCGATGGGGAAGCAGTGGCGCAACCAGGGGGGGGCTACCGGGCTGCAGCCCCCCCCCCCCCCCCGAGCAAGCGTAGCTCGGGTCGTCTAGCTACCTGTTTACAAGAAATGTTAACTCATCACTACCTAAGATAGGTAAAATTACACAGAAATTGAAACAAGCCTAGCTGTTTTTGTGATTTTCTGTTGTGTTTTTTCTATTTCCTACTTGAAAACCAAGCACTATCACTGAAAAAAGGGCGTGGCACCCAAAAAATTTTCGCCTGCGCCGCGATTTTTTTTTTTACCCCCTCCGAACTTATTTTCTGGTTGCGCCACTGTGGGGAAGCATACACTTTTTGATTTAAGGGCGCCCCATAGAAAAGATTCTAGATGCGTTACATCGAGAGATCTTGCTGGCTAATTAACAGGTACGTCCTTGCCTCTTCCGATCCATCTATTGGGATATGTTAGATTTAAAAATCTTCGAACATTGATACTAAAGTAGGGTTGCGCCCCATCGTGCATAAACCACATTTCGGTAAGAAGTTGTAATGAAAGATTATCCAAAAAAGAAGAGTAGATAGCTATCCCCATTTAACCGATTTGGCATTACAACTGCACCAATTGTCAATGATACCTTCCCGGACATTAATTCTAAATTCATGCTGGAAATGTTTCTCCCTGATGGCATGAGGATTTTCATCGCTATCCACATGTACGTTTCTAATTCCCGATCTCGTGAACGCAGCTTCGTCCGTAATTAAAATTTTCTTATAAAAGGTTGCATTTGGTATTCTCATTGATGAAACGGCTAAACGTCAGCCGACTTTCAGGATCCATTGGCAAAAGATCTTGCACCTGTTGCACATGATACGGATGGAGTAACTGCTCTCGTAGAATATTAATGGTATTTTTGGAAATCGCCAATTCGAACCCCAAGCGTCTACAGCTTAGTTTGGGATCATCTTCAATTCTGTTTTAAACTACCTCTTCGAGCTCCGTAATCCTGATTCTACGTTGGCGTCCTTGATTACTACCCGTTGCCCATCAACAGTCGTTTGATGGTTCGGAATTCTGCGGTCTGGATATGTGTCACGATAGACTCTGACACTCATGTGTCCGTTTCTTTCACATAATCCATATACTAGAAGCATGTCAACCTTTTCAGCAATAGAATAATATTCCATTTTAAAGGACCAATTCAATTTAAAATAAATTCGACTCCGCGCGCTCAACACCAACAAGTAAATACTATCGGTATGTCAGATTTACTTTACTGTTGCCTAGTAAACAAACAAAAAACAATTTTTGTATCATTGTTTAGAATAGCAGCAATGATGAGGTATCGTAAATAATTTCTTGGAAGAGAAACTGTAGGTATGTCTGGCGAAAATTTTACAAGAGACAAAAAAGTTTCAAAATGAAGTCAGCTAGTGTCCAAGAGATAATTGAAGTAATTTGTACAGGGGGTAACAAGAATACAAACTTATTTACGAATCCCGCGCCGTCTTTAAATGTCCAGGAATTAAAAAAGATTGCGTTTACGTCAAAGCACGCCAAAAACAGTAGTAATTCTTAGTCCCAAAATTAGTAAAAATATATAAAGGCGTTTAGAAATTATTGCGAAAAAACTATACTAATTTGAGAACTTTAGCGCCATGTAGCGGCAAACGAAGCAGCATTGCATATAAGTTTGCTTAGATCGCCTTATTTTTGGTTAAGGAGTTTGTGGTTAAGTAAGCGTTGTATAGTTATTTCAAGAACACCCTGTATTTCCCTGGCTCAAATTTTTTGTTGTGATATTTTTAATATTAGTAGTGGAATTAAACCTTACTGCATTTTTATTTGGTGTGAATAAATAAAACTAAATGATCATAGCATTTCTAAGACTTCAGTAATTTATGCCGATTCTCGTAAATAACATCGAATGTATCATACACGCTAAATTTTAGTTCATTTCCTCAACAACACCAAGAGGAATAAACAAAATAATGTTTAAAACTGGAACTATATCACACTATGTATCCTCAAAGCTAAACAGTTTATTGCATTGTATTAATATGAGTTTCTAGTCTTCTTTTTTAGTCAAGGGTTCACATTTTGCATAATCGCCATCAATTAAAAAGCGCTCCCATGTTTTGTTGTTTATTATTATATTTTATATATTTAGACGTTATATTTAACTAACTTTAAAATCGAAATAAAACTTACCTTAACAATATCTGATTTTTTTATGCTTCTGATTCTTGCCTCCCGTCTAGTATACCTACCACTATCCTTAACTATTTATTTTAGAAATTAGAACATCTGGATAGTATTCTAAAACTTAATACGAGTATATCAATCAGAATATGCCCGTTCAACATTTCTTTTTTTATTTTAGAAATCGAAAGTAGAATCCTTTTTAAAGTAATTTACAAATTCTTAGGTTTTTATTCGGACATTAAGCCCTTAAATAAATTACCAAATCTGGACAGCGCGAAAACGGGCGTAGCCAATCTCGACACCAAATACCTGCCATTTTTAATCCTATAGCCGATCTCGACACCAAACGTTAAGGTTTTAGGTAAACTAATAGCGTTTCTCGACACAAACAAGTAAGATGAATTTTAGTGAGCTTGGGTAATGTCCATTTCAGCCCACAACGAAAAACTAATTAAAATTAGAGCAGCATGGAACTCCGCAGATGCATTCCGCAGAATCCTTACGCAGGTTTAAGGTTTTATAGACTTATATTGGTTAAACAGCGCTAACACGGCATCTAATCCACCTTTTTGGTTCCAATTCGTCTTTTTCAAGTTCACCGGGGAATATTATTATTAATTGTTTGCCCCTTTTATAGACTTATATTGGTTAAACAGCGCTAACACGACATCTAATCCACCTTTTTGGTTCAATTCGCCTTTTTTAAGTTCACCGGCCAATTATTTACCAGCCCTTTTTTACTTTTGTTTATTAGAATATCGATTTTAATATTCATGGTGTCGAGAAAGCCTATCGGCTTAAAGGGCCCTTTCTACAGAGTTAGGTACAAGACAAATTTGGTGTCGAGAAGTGACCCGCCGGCGAAAACGGGGCGGAGCTTCGCGTGACGTCACTTTGCAGATGCTGATCGGATGACGGTTGAGATATACTAAGCGTTGAAAAATGGCAGATGTAGCCTTTAAGCGACATCTAGTGGCAATCACATGCATCAACCTGGCCCGTCTAACAAAATCAGTCAGAGTCGGAGAAGCAAACTACTGTAAAAATCCGGCGAGCCGGTATCCTCACAGAGTCGCCGCCAGGAGCGCATTAAAAGCCAAATCTCGGTTACAGGCCGAGTACCAACTATTGAATTCCACTAGATGTCGCTTAAAGGCTACATCTGCCATTTTTCATCGATCTTTTAGGGTCAAGTAGGCTCTTAAAGTTGGTTTCCTTCGTCGGATTCTATAGCTTCACTGACGAGCTGTTATACAGCGAAACGCGTCTGAAGATGAATCCGGCGAAGGAAAGCAACTAACTTTTGGAATTCAATAGTTGATTTTTTTCATATGCGGGCTTATACTGTATCATAGAGTGCATTTCAGGAAACTATTTTTGCATCTACAGGGTTGCCCAAAAAAGTGTGGTAACATAATGTTGAATTTTTTTAAATGGGACAACGGTATTTTCTTGCATATTTTGGTTTGTATTATTATCCTTTATAAATATCTATAATTTTATGCAATTTAACTAAGATAAAAAAATTTAGCAGCTCTGAAGAAAAACCAAAAAAAAATCTGAAAACATTTTTGGTAATCACGGCATTGTTCAGAAATAATGACAAGGAGTCCAGAGATACAATGAATCGAAGAGTTTTCATCAATTTTATACAGGGTGTTCTAAATAGGGTTTCATAAATGAGTCATTAAAAACTCATTTTCTCAAATTCTTCAAATGGATATTATAAATATTATGGTATATTTTCAACTAATGTAACGTAGAATTCATAAACAAAATTTTTTTGCAATACAAACATGTAGGTTATTTCCAGCCGTTTACGAAATAATTGAAAATTTCGTAAATTCTGTTGTGTAAAAATGTAAAAAAAAAACGTTTATTTTATCAATTAAACATTTATATGCCTAATATTATAAACTACAATAAATGTTCAAAATGTCTTCCATTTTGATCTGTGCATAAATTAATACGCTCTTGAAAAGATCTATTTATTTCCCTTACCATTTCTGTTCAAATAACAGCAAAAGAATGTATTAGTGAAGGTTACGGATAAAAATCTTTAGCTAAAATTTAGTGCAACCTTGAAATTAACCTAAATTTGACCTTGGAAGTGACCTTGAAAGTTCAAGGTCAATTGCAAGGTCAAATCAAATTTTTAGTCAAGTGACCTTGAATTTGGATTTGACCTTGACTCCGAGTTTTTGACGTTGAAAGTTCAAGGTAATTTGCAAGGTGAAATCAAATATTTAGTCGAGTGACCTTGAATTTGGATTTGACTTTGACTCCTAGTTTTTGACCTTGGAAGTGACCTTAAAAGTTCAAGGTCATTTGCAAGGTCAAATCCAATTTTTAGTCGAGTGACCTGGAATTGGGATTTGACCCTGACTCTGAGTTCTTGACCTGTGACCTTCAAAGTTCAAGGTCATTTACAAGGTCAAATCCAATTTTTAGTCAAGTGACCTTGAATTTGGATTTGACCTTGAATCCAAGTTTTTGACCTTGGAAGTGACCTTGAAAGTTCAAGGTCATTTGCAAGGTCAAATACAATTTTTAGTCAAGTGACCTTAAATTTAGATTTGACCTTGAATCCAAGTTATTGACCTTGAAAGTGACTTTGAACTTTCAAGGTCACTTTCAAGGTCAAATCCAATTTTTAGTCAAGTGACCTGGGACTTGGATTTTACCTTGACTTTGAGCTTTTTTGAGACTTTGACCATAACAGTGCACACCCTTGCTAAAAATTAGTGTAACCTTGAAGTTAACCTAACCTTGACCTTGGAAGTGACCTTGAAAGTTCAAGGTCATTTGCAAGATCAAATTCAGTCTTTAGCCAAGTGACCTGGAACTTGGATTTGACCTTGATTTTGAGTTTTTTTAGACTTCGATAATAACAGTGCACACCTTTGCTAAAATTTAGTGTAACCTTAAAATTAACCTAACCTTGATCTTGGAAGTGATCTTGAAAGTTCAAGGTCATTTGCAAGGTCAAATCCAATTTTTAGCCAAGTGACCTGTAACTTGGATTTTACCTTGACTTTGAGCTTTTTTGAGACTTTGACCATAACAGTGCACACCCTTGCTAAAATTTAGTGTAACCTTGAAGTTAACCTAACCTTGACCTTGGAAGTGACCTTGAAAGTTCAAGGTCATTTGCAAGATCAAATTCAGTCTTTAGCCAAGTGACCTGGAACTTGGATTTGACCTTGGTTTTTTAGACTTCGACCATAACAGTGCACACCCTTGCTGAAATTTGGTTTAACCTTGAAGTTAACCTAACCTTGACCTTGGAAGCGACCTTGAAAGTTCAAGGCAAGTGCAAGTGACCTTGAAATTTTTTCAAGGTCACGAGCAACCTCGAGAGTTGCCTTGCCAAAGTGCAAGTGACCTTGAAATTTTTTCAAGGTCACGGGCAACCTCGAGAGTCACCTTGCCAAAGTGCAAGTGACCTTCAAATTTTTCAAAGTCAAGATCAACGTCGAAAGTCGCCTTGCCAAAGTGCAAGTGACCTTTAAATTTTTCAAAGCCACGACCTTGAAAATTTTTCAAGGTCACGAGCAACCTTGTCACCTTGCCAAAGTGCAAGGGACCTTGAAACCTTTTCAAGGTCACGTGCACTCTCGAGTCACCTTGCCAAAGTGCAAGTGACCTTCAAACTTTTTCAAGGTCACGAGCAACCTCGAAAGTCACCTTGCCAAAGTGCAAGTGACCTTGAAACTTTTTCAAGGTCACGAGCAACATCGAGAGTCACCTTGCCAAAGTGCAAATGACCTTGACACTTTTTCAAGGTCACGGGCAACCTTGAAAGTCACCTTGCCAAAGTGCAAGTGACCTTAAAACTTTTTCAATGTCACGAGCAACCTCGAAAGTCACCTTGCCAAAGTGCAGGCGACCTTGAAACTTTTTCAAGGTCACGAGCAACCTCGAAAGTCACCTTGCCAAAGTGCAAGTGACCTTGAAACTTTTTCAAGGTCACGAGCTACCTCGAGAGTCACCTTGCCACAGTGCAAGTAACCTTGAAACTTTTTCAAGGTCACAAGCAACATCGAGAGTCACCTTGCCACAGTGCAAGTGACCTTGAAGTTTTTTCAAGGTCACGAGCAACCTCGAAAGTCACCTTGCCAAAGTGCAAGTGACCTTGCAACTTTTTTTAAAATCACGACCTTGAAACCTTTTAAAGGTAACGAGCAACCTTGAAAGTCACCCTGCCAAAGTGCAAGTGACCTTGGAACTTTTTCAAAATCACGACCTTGAAACCTTTCCAAGGTCACGAGCAACCTTCAAAGTCACCTGGCCAAAGTGCAAGTGACCTTGAAGCTTTTTCAAGGTCACGAGCAACCTCGAAAGTCACCTTGCCAAAGTGCAAGTGACCTTGAAACTTTTTCAAAGTTACGAGGAACATCGAGAGTCGCCTTGCCAAAGGGCAAGTGACCTTGAAATTTTTTCAAGGTCACGGGCAACCTCGAGAGTCACCTTGCCAAAGTGCAAGTGACCTTCAAACTTTTTCAAATTCAAGATCAACGTCGAAAGTCGCCTTGCCAAAGTGCAAGTGACCTTTAAATTTTTCAAAGCCACGACCTTGAAAATTTTTCAAGGTCACGAGCAACCTTGTCACCTTGCCAAAGTGCAAGGGACCTTGAAACTTTTTCAAGGTCACGTGCACTCTCGAGTGACCTTGCCAAAGTGCAAGTGACCTTCAAACTTTTTCAAGGTCACGAGCAACCTCGAAAGTCACCTTGCCAAAGTGCAAGTGACCTTGAAACTTTTTCAAGGTCACGAGCAACATCGAGAGTCACCTTGCCAAAGTGCAAGTGACCTTGACGCTTTTTCAAGGTCACGGGCAACCTTGAAAGTGTTGTGGTATTCGAGCGTGGAAATCGGCTATAAATAGCGTGATTTCGCAAGGGAAAGTCAGTCAGTGCAGAACCCTAGAACAGTAAAGACCTAAAAGTATTGTTGAGCATTTGTTTCGGTTTTAAAATCTGCATAAGTCTTTTCTTTGGACGAACGTCACCAAGCGAAATTGCCAGTTGATCTTGGAGGATCCGAGACCTGGGTGTACCACGTGGGTACACGTGAACCTAAAGTAAAAGCAAGGTGTGCTGGAGGAAGGCACCGGTGGAGGACGCCGTAGTCGAGCCCGATACTGCAAGGAGGCAGTGGTTCCTAACCGTCTTAGAAGCTTGTACCTGGAATACGGGCAGGCTTTGCACGCACCTAGGGGAAAGAGTCCGCTTACGATCTTCGGAGGAGGGCCAATCGTTCAAGCACCTTTGCCACCTAGAGAAATAAATTTGAGAAGAATAACGACGAGAATTGTACGCAGCCGACGTTGCCGACTTTGGACATCCAGTGCCATAACCGCTGCGACTGACGCCATCGCCAAGGAGGCGAGTACGAGTGTTTACCACCTGGGCATAACCTGCACCAGGTCGGCGAGAAGAGAAAACCAAGTGGCAAAATAATTTTAAGGCGAAATACGACGAGAACTGGACATTGCCGACGTTGCCGACTTTGGACATCCAGTGCCATAACCGCTGCGACTGACGCCATCACCAGAGAGGCGACTACGAGTGTGTACCACCTGGGCATAACCTGCACCAGGTCGGCAAGAAGAGAAAACCTATTGGCAAAATAATTTTAAGGCGAAATACGACGAGAACTGGACATTGCCGACGTTGCCGACTTTGGACATCCAGTGCCATAACTGCTGCGACTGACGCCATCACCAGAGAGGCGACTACGAGTGTTTACCACCTGGGCATAACCTGCACCAGGTCGGCAAGAAGAGAAAACCTATTGGCAAAATAATTTTAAGGCGAAATACGACGAGAACTGGTCATTGCCGACGTTGCCGACTTTGGACATCCAGTGCCACAACTGCTGCGACAAACGCCATCACCAGGGAAGCGTGTACGAGTGTTTTCCACCTGGGCATAACCTGCACCAGGTCGGCAAAGCGAGGAAACCACGTGGCAACGTGGTGAAAATACGAATTAGTGAAGAATCAGCGACGCCGAGAGCTGAACGACGAGGCCAGACCTCTAGCCGCTAGTGCCAGAGCCTAGAGGACGAATACGACTACCTACCACCTGGGCATACCCTGCCCCAGGTCGGCGAAGACGAAACCAAGTGTGGCAAACCGAAAAATGAGTGGAGACAAAGATTTAAATAGCGAAACTCCCCCAGCCCTGACGGCTGAGGGCGAAGAAAACCCGTACATGCTCGATACTACCGAGGCCGACACCAGGAAGGGTCCTGGGTCGACTTCAAACTGCCCTACACAGACCGCCGCCCCTGAGAAAATGGTTGGAGCTAGCCGTGGTGCTTCCAGAAATATGCCCCTCGAAGGAGGAAGCGAAGGCGAACTGTGCCAGGACATGGCGCCCAACTCGATGACTTACTCAGGCGATAGGAGTAAAAAAGAACCCTGTGACGACGTTAGGCCCTTTGGCCTAAGCTATCGCGAATCGTCGACGTACCTACCCATGGAATGCCCAGCTTATAACACCAGAGCAAAGCGCCGATTATGGGAGGAAAAATATAGAATGGACGTGACAATTCACAGCGAGTCTGAGAGGACTCAGATGAGGACACACTTTGGCAAGGTGGCTTTCGAAGTTGCTCGTGACCTTGAAAAAGCTTCAAGGTCACTTGCACTTTGGCAAGGTGACTTTCAAGGTTGCTCGTGACCTTGGAAAGGTTTCAAGGTCGTGATTTTGAAAAAGTTTCAAGGTCACTTGCACTTTGGCAAGGTGACTTTCAAGGTTGCTCGTGACCTTGGAAAAGTTTTAAGGTCACTTGCACTTTGGCAAGGTGACTTTCGAGGTTGCTCGTGACATTGAAAAAGTTTCAAGGTCACTTGCACTTTGGCAAGGCGACTTTCAAGGTTGCTCGTGACCTTGGAAAAGTTTTAAGGTCACTTGCACTTTGGCAAGGTGACTTTCGAGGTTGCTCGTGACATTGAAAAAGTTTCAAGGTCACTTGCACTTTGGCAAGGCGACTTTCAAGGTTGCTCGTGACCTTGGAAAAGTTTTAAGGTCACTTGCACTTTGGCAAGGTGACTTTCGATGTTGCTCGTGACCTTGAAAAAGTTTCAAGGTCACTTGCAATTTGGCAAGGTGACTACTTTCGACGTTGCACGTGACCTTAAAAAAGTTTCAAGGTCACTGGCACTTTGGCAAGGTGACTTTCGAGGTTGCTCGTAACCTCGAAAAAGTTGCAAGGTCACTTGCACTTTGGCAAGGTGACTTTCGACGTTGCAAGTGACCTTGAAAAAGTTTCAAGGTCACTTGCACTTTGGCAAGGTGGCTCTCGAGGTTGCTCGTGACCTTGAAAAAATTTCAAGGTCACTTGCACTTTGGCAAGGTGAGTCTCGAGGGTGTACGTGACCTTGAAAAAGTTTCAAGGTCACTTGCACTTTGGCAAGCCAACTCTCGAGGTTGCTCGTGACCTTGAAAAAAATTTCAAGGTCACTTGCACTTTGGCAAGGTGACTTTCGAGGTTGCTCGTGACCTTGAAGAAGTTTCAAGGTCACTTGCACCTTGGCAAGGTGACTCTCGAGGTTGCTCGTAACCTTGAAAAAGTCTCAAGGCCACTTGCACTTTGGAAAGGTGACTCTCGAAGTTGCACGTTACCTTAAAAAAAGTTTCAAGGTCACTTGCACTTTGGCAAGGTGACTCTCGAGGTTGCACGTGACCTTGAAAAAGTTTTAAGGTCACTTGCACTTTGGCAAGGTGACTTTCGAGGTTGCTCGTGACCTTGAAAAAACTTAAAGGTCACTTGCACTTTGGCAAGGCGTCTTTCAAGGTTGGTCGTGACCTTGGAAAAGTTTTAAGGTCACTTGCACTTTGGCAAGGTGACTTTCGAGGTTGCTCGTGACATTGAAAAAGTTGCAAGGTCACTTGCACTTTGGCAAGGTGTCTCTCGAGGTTGCCCGTGACCTTGAAAAAGTTTCAAGGTCACTTGCACTTAGGCAAGGTGACTCTCAATGTTGCTCGTGCCCTTGAAAAAGTTTCAAGGTCACTTGCACTTAGGCAAGGCAACTCTCGAGGTTGCTCGTGACCTTGAAAAAGTTTCAAGGTCACTTGCACTTTGGCAAGGTGACTTTCGACGTTGCACGTGACCTTGCAAAAGTTTCAAGGTCACTTGCACTTAGGCAAGGTGACTTTCGAGGTTGCTCGTGATCTTGAAAAAGTTGCAAGGTGACTCTCGAGGTTGCTCGTGACCTTGAAAAGTTTCAAGGTCACTTGCACTTAGGCAAGGCAACTCTCGAGGTTGCTCGTGACCTTGAAAAAGTTTCAAGGTCACTTGCACTTTGGCAAGGTGACTTTCGACGTTGCACGTGACCTTGCAAAAGTTTCAAGGTCACTTGCACTTAGGCAAGGTGACTTTCGAGGTTGCTCGTGACCTTGAAAAAGTTTCAAGGTCACTTGCACTTTGGCAAGGTGACTCTCGAGGTTGCCCGTGACCTTGAAAAAGTTTCAAGGTCACTTGCCCTTTGGCAAGGTGACTCTCGATATTCCTTGAAAAAGTTTCAAGGTCACTTGCACTTTGGCAAGGTGACTCTCGACGTTGCTCGTGACCTTGAAAAAGTTGCAAGGTCACTTGCCCTTTAGCAAGGCAACTCTCGAGGTTGCTCGTGACCTCGAAAAAGTTTCAAGGTCACTTGCACTTTGGCAAGGTGACTCTCGAGGTTGCCCGTGACCTTGAAAAAGTTTCAAGGTCACTTGCCCTTTGGCAAGGTAACTCTCGATATTCCTTGAAAAAGTTTCAAGGTCACTTGCACTTTGGCAAGGTGACTCTCGAGGTTGCCCGTGACCTTGAAAAAGTTTCAAGGTCACTTGCCCTTTGGCAAGGTGACTCTCGATATTCCTTGAAAAAGTTTCAAGGTCACTTGCACTTTGGCAAGGCAACTCTCGACGTTGCTCGTGACCTTGAAAAAGTTGCAAGGTCACTTGCCCTTTAGCAAGGCAAATCTCGAGGTTGCTCGTGACCTCGAAAAAGTTTCAAGGTCACTTGCACTTTGGCAAGGTGACTCTCGAGGTTGCCCGTGACCTTGAAAAAGTTTCAAGGTCACTTGCCCTTTGGCAAGGTGACTCTCGATATTCCTTGAAAAAGTTTCAAGGTCACTTGCACTTTGGCAAGGTGACTCTCGAGGTTGTTCGTGACCTTGAAAAAGTTTCAAGGTCACTTGCACTTTGGCAAGGTGACTCTCGAGGGTGCACGTGACCTTGAAAAAGTTTCAAGGTCACTTGCACTTTGGAAAGGTTACTCTCGATGTTGCACGTGACCTTGGAAAAAGTTTCAAGGTCACTTGCACTTTGGCAAGGTGACTCTCGAGGGTGCACGTGACCTTGAAAAAGTTTCAAGGTCACTTGCACTTTGGCAAGGTGACTTTCGAGGTTGCTCGTGACCTTGAAGAAGTTTCAAGGTCACTTGCACCTTGGCAAGGTGACTCTCGAGGTTGCTCGTGACCTTGAAGAAGTTTCAAGGTCACTTGCACCTTGGCAAGGTGACTCTCGAGGTTGCTCGTGACCTTGAAAAAGTTTCAAGGTCACTTGCACTTTGGCAAGGTGACTTTCGACGTTGCACGTGACCTTGCAAAAGTTTCAAGGTCACTTGCACTTAGGCAAGGTGACTTTCGAGGTTGCTCGTGACCTTGAAAAAGTTTCAAGGTCACTTGCACTTTGGCAAGGTGACTCTCGAGGTTGCCCGTGACCTTGAAAAAGTTTCAAGGTCACTTGCCCTTTGGCAAGGTGACTTTCGATATTCCTTGAAAAAGTTTCAAGGTCACTTGCACTTTGGCAAGGTGACTCTCGACGTTGCTCGTGACCTTGAAAAAGTTGCAAGGTCACTTGCCCTTTAGCAAGGCAACTCTCGAGGTTGCTCGTGACCTCGAAAAAGTTTCAAGGTCACTTGCACTTTGGCAAGGTAACTCTCGAGGTTGCCCGTGACCTTGAAAAAGTTTCAAGGTCACTTGCCCTTTGGCAAGGTGACTCTCGATATTCCTTGAAAAAGTTTCAAGGTCACTTGCACTTTGGCAAGGTGACTCTCGAGGTTGCCCGTGACCTTGAAAAAGTTTCAAGGTCACTTGCCCTTTGGCAAGGTGACTCTCGATATTCCTTGAAAAAGTTTCAAGGTCACTTGCACTTTGGCAAGGCAACTCTCGACGTTGCTCGTGACCTTGAAAAAGTTGCAAGGTCACTTGCCCTTTAGCAAGGCAAATCTCGAGGTTGCTCGTGACCTCGAAAAAGTTTCAAGGTCACTTGCACTTTGGCAAGGTGACTCTCGAGGTTGCCCGTGACCTTGAAAAAGTTTCAAGGTCACTTGCCCTTTGGCAAGGTGACTCTCGATATTCCTTGAAAAAGTTTCAAGGTCACTTGCACTTTGGCAAGGTGACTCTCGAGGTTGTTCGTGACCTTGAAAAAGTTTCAAGGTCACTTGCACTTTGGCAAGGTGACTCTCGAGGGTGCACGTGACCTTGAAAAAGTTTCAAGGTCACTTGCACTTTGGAAAGGTTACTCTCGATGTTGCACGTGACCTTGGAAAAAGTTTCAAGGTCACTTGCACTTTGGCAAGGTGACTCTCGAGGGTGCACGTGACCTTGAAAAAGTTTCAAGGTCACTTGCACTTTGGCAAGGTGACTTTCGAGGTTGCTCGTGACCTTGAAGAAGTTTCAAGGTCACTTGCACCTTGGCAAGGTGACTCTCGAGGTTGCTCGTGACCTTGAAGAAGTTTCAAGGTCACTTGCACCTTGGCAAGGTGACTCTCGAGGGTGCACGTGACCTTGAAAAAAGTTTCAAGGTCACTTGCACTTTGGAAAGGTGACTCTCGAGGTTGCTCGTAACCTTGAAAAAATTTCAAGGTCACTTGCACTTTGGAAAGGTGACTCTCGATGTTGCACGTGACCTTGAAAAAAGTTTCAAGGTCACTTGCACTTTGGCAAGGTGACTCTCGAGGTTGCACGTGACCTTGAAAAAGTTTCAAGGTCACTTGCCTATCTTGCTTCGTTGAATATTGACAAAAAATGTACGTTATGTTGTTTTCGGATTAAGCAGCTAAAAATACAACTTTTTTGGCTCTTGATATTTTTTCGTATCTTGCTTCGTTCTCGAGAAAAAAAATAAAAGCCACCCATGCATGTAGAAAAAATTTTTCTCACGAATATTGACAAGAAATGTACGTTATGTTGTTTTCGGATTAAGCAGTTAAAAATACAACTTTTTTGGCTCTTGATATTTTTTCGTATCTTGCTTCGTTCTCGAGAAAAAAAATAAAAGCCACCCATGCATGTCGAAAAAATTTTTCTCACGAATATTGACAAGAAATGTACGTTATGTTGTTTTCGGATTAAGCAGCTAAAAATTCAACTTTTTTGGCCCTTGATATTTTTTCGTATCTTGCTTCTTTCTCGAGAAAAAAAATAAAAGCCACCCATGCAGTCGAAAAATTTTTTCTCACGAATATTGACAAGAAATGTACGTTATGTTGTTTTCGGATTAAGCAGCTAAAAATACAACTTTTTTGGCTCTTGATATTTTTTCGTATCTTGCTTCTTTCTCGAGAAAAAAAATAAAAGCCACCCATGCATGTAGAAAAAATTTTTCTCACGAATATTGACAAGAAATGTACGTTATGTTGTTTTCGGATTAAGCAGCTAAAAATACAACTTTTTTGGCTCTTGATATTTTTTCGTATCTTGCTTCGTTCTCGAGAAAAAAAATAAAAGCCACCCATGCATGTCGAAAAAATTTTTCTCACGAATATTGACAAGAAATGTACGTTATGTTGTTTTCGGATTAAGCAGCTAAAAATTCAACTTTTTTGGCCCTTGATATTTTTTCGTATCTTGCTTCTTTCTCGAGAAAAAAAATAAAAGCCACCCATGCATGTCGAAAAATTTTTTCTCACGAATATTGACAAGAAATGTACGTTATGTTGTTTTCGGATTAAGCAGCTAAAAATACAACTTTTTTGGCTCCTGATATTTTTTCGTATCTTGCTTCTTTCTCGAGAAAAAAAATAAAAGCCACCCATGCATGTGTAGAAAAAAATTTTCTCACGAATATTGACAAGAAATGTACGTTATGTTGTTTTCGGATTAAGCAGCTAAAAATACAACTTTTTTGGCTCTTGATATTTTTTCGTATCTTGCTTCGTTCTCGAGAAAAAAAATAAAAGCCACCCATGCATGTCGAAAAAATTTTTCTCACGAATATTGACAAGAAATGTACGTTATGTTGTTTTCGGATTAAGCAGCTAAAAATTCAACTTTTTTGGCCCTTGATATTTTTTCGTATCTTGCTTCTTTCTCGAGAAAAAAAATAAAAGCCACCCATGCAGTCGAAAAATTTTTTCTCACGAATATTGACAAGAAATGTACGTTATGTTGTTTTCGGATTAAGCAGCTAAAAATACAACTTTTTTGGCTCTTGATATTTTTTCGTATCTTGCTTCGTTCTCGAGAAAAAAAATAAAAGCCACCCATGCATGTCGAAAAAAATTTTCTCACGAATATTGACAAGAAATGTACGTTATGTTGTTTTCGGATTAAGCAGCTAAAAATACAACTTTTTTGGCTCTTGATATTTTTTCGTATCTTGCTTCTTTCTCGAGAAAAAAATAAAAGCCACCCATGCATGTCGAAAAAATTTTTCTCACGAATATTGACAAGAAATGTACGTTATGTTGTTTTCGGATTAAGCAGCTAAATATACAACTTTTTTGGCTCCTGATATTTTTTCGTATCTTGTTTCGTTCTCGAGAAAAAAAATAAAAGCCACCAATGCATGTCGAAAAATTTTTTCTCACGAATATTGACAAGAAATGTACGTTGCTCGTGACCTTGAAAAGGCTTCAAGGTCACTTGCACTTTGGGAAGGTGACTTTCAAGGTTGCTCGTGACTTTTCGTGAGAAAAAATGTTTCGACATGCATGGGTGACTCTTACTTTTTTCTCGAGAACGAAGCAAGATACGAAGAAATCCCAGGAGACAAAAAAGTTGTATTTTTAGCTGCTTAACCCGAAAACAACATAACGTACATTTTTTGTCAATATTCGTGAGAAAAAATTTTTCGACATGCATGGATGCAAAAATTGGATTTGACCTTGCAGGTGACCTTGAGCTTTCAAGGTCAGTTCCAAGGTCAAAAACTCAAAGTCAAGGTCAAATCCAAGCTCAAGGTCACTTGAGTAAAAATCGGATTTGACCTTTCAAGTGACCTTGAGCTTTCAAGGTCACTTCCAAGGTCAAATTTAGGTTAATTTGAAGGTTACACTAAATTTTAGCCAGGTGATAAGATTTAAACTAGTTGGTAGTTATTAGAATTAAGACTTTTCATGTTTTTTCATTCCGAATGAACAACGATAAATAATTTCTTGAAAGAGAAACTGTACGTCTGGCGAAAAAGTTTTGAAATGAAGTCAGCTAGTGTCGGAGAAACAATTGAAGTCATTTGTATTCCGGTGAGGCATCGAACACTAAAAACCAAAATATCTCAAAAACGGCTTAGCGGATTTTCACAAGAGTACCTTTTTTGTTTCAAAATATTCAAAAAATTAGTTCCTTAACAAAAAAAAAAGGAAAAAACTACACTGATAAAAAAGTTATGGTCATTCTAAACCATAAGAAGTGCTTTGTGAAGCGCCCTCTAATGGCCACAGTGAAAAGGTGTCCGTATTCGGGTTTCGCATCCCAAAAAACCCCCGGGTACCAAGTTTTAAAGTAATACGTTAAAAAATGTTAATTAATTTTAAAAAATTCGATTTTTATTTTTTAACTTTTTTTTTTTTAACTTTACCACGGCAACGGAGCAATTTCGGACTAAGGTAAGTTGCCTTAAATCGCCTCATTTTGGCCTCAGGAATATGTGCTCAGATTTTGTACAGACCTTCTAGAGACACCCTGTATAATACCTGCAAGGTGCAAAATGATATTGATATATTTAATATTAGTTATAGTCAGGTAAAATCAAAATTATCAGAAGTTTTGTAAGTTAAGTTGTTTCTCTACTGTACTTTGTATAGGGATTTCCAGTTAATGCAAATCTGTATAGCGCAGTGACTAAATAAATAAATAGTTAAAAGACTGCTGTATAAACAGGAGTCGTACAACACAAAACGCTATATTTAAATAAAAATACTTTTCTTCTTAAAATAAATTTGATTTATTTTTACAAAAAAAAGTTAAAAATAAATAAAATTACATATGATAAAACTGTTGGAAACGTCACAAAATGTGACATAATTTGCTTACAATTTCAAATTTGACGGAGATTTGTGAGAAAATAAAATTCCTGTTATTTTCTCAAAAAATTCGCTGGTTCTTAATAATAAAAAATGAAGCAAACGATAAGTAAAAAAATTAAATGTCGGTAATTTTGCCTTTTTAACTATTAGCATAAATTCTTTAGAGACAGGTGCAGTGTACAGTTTCGTCAATAAAATCCGCATCATATAGGAATGTTAATAAGGTGTCGATTCAGCAAAGTAAATTTGGATTCAGTCAATACCATTGGCTTTAAATATAACCGTTTCCGAGATATTAATATATTTCCACTTCTTTTGTAAAAAACTTGCAATTAATGCTGATATTTTTAAACTCCGATATACTAAGGCCCTGAAATTTGGTTCGGAGTTAAACCATTCGCTATGGTCAAATTTTAGTTATATACAGGGTGGTATATAATACAGGCATGTTGATTACTTAAAAAATGCCTAAAATATCAAGCAAATGACTCTTCTTTGAATGGAATCCAGCAATCTCAGGGTAAAATGTAAGCGTCATAATAGTTGTTGGGGTGTATAGAGGTTCTTAGCTCGGAAAAGTATCCCAAGCTTCTGCGAAGCTAGCTAAGCAATGGCCACAACGTGACTATGTCAAGACATACGACTATCCAAATTAACGCCCAATAAATGAATTGATGAAGTCAAGGGAATCGAGTGTCCCGCCATGACTATATTAAATTCTCCTTGGTTACTGTCACCCCAAGACAGAAGTTCTTCCAGGTCTTTGTTGTGATGCGAGACCTCTTGTTGCCTATAGAGATGTGCATTGGCAGTCGATGTTCAAGCATTCAAGGTAAAGGAAGTGTGCTGTCGTCATCAGTAGTTTTAACAATGATATTCACCCTCTGAGCACTCTGCGTTTTTCACCAAAACCCATTTTTCAATTCGATTAACGGAGAAAATAATAAAGAAAGTTGTTAGAGAGATAATAAAGACTTTAAAAGTAAGTTTATATACGAGATGTTCCGTTTAAAATATAAAAGATGCAACTATTTTCTGGTAGAAGCGGCAACACCGCAATAATGAAAATATTTTAGCTGGGTAGAGCATGTCTGTGAACATCCATGTATTCCTGTATAATACTCATAATCACAATACGCCATATTTAATTATTCAACATTCTCCCATATGATGCAGATTTTATTGGCGAATGCTTATTTGTTGTAAAAATTTTCGACACCCTGTACGCTCTAGATAACAATGTTCAAATACGGTTGGTAATTCTTCGATATACCTCAAGAAACATTGATTTATAGAAAAAACAACTTGAACTGAACCTAGTGAAATAACAATTAACTTTCAACTTGAAACTGTAAGTCTGTACCGCCATGACCCTGTCAGATTGTTATTTCAATTTACACTTATTTAAGATACACCAACGAACCGGATGTCTAATCTCGTAAAAAAATTGACAATACTATTAAAACATAGATTAACTCTTACATTAACACATCAGTGGTGATGTCCGGGACAACAGTGCCCATTCATATGACTGTGACCGTGACTATGTCCGTGACTGTGACCGTTGTGAGCGTGACTGTGAGCTTTACTAACTGCCGACGAACTTGGTAAAGTGGAAGCAAGCTTTTTGTTGATTTTACTTAGGATTTCGTAAGGGTAAGTTTCTTCCTCGTCGTCGATAGGCGACGTTTCATCCATTTCGTAGCTAAAAAAAAAGTCGTGAGAGTTCGAGTCCATTCAAATCAAATCAAATAAATCAAAAAATCCTTTATCGTCCCAAGAATATCTATCTTGTTCACAAGGCTATAATATACAAGGATAACGAGGTGATAACAAACAGAACACAAGAGTACAACAACATTAAATAAAATTAGACATGGTTAAACCAAATCAATCAAAACAACATAAAATTGATAAATATATTAGAAAACAGTTAGTTAAGAATAATAATTCAAAATTTAAATAGTAGAGTAGTGTATGTGCTAATATTTTATCTCAACTCGTCGTCAAAATACTCATCAACAGTGTAATATACTTTTTCTAGTAGTAGTTTTTTGGTTAGTCTTCCAAACCTCCTCAGACACTGTTGCTTTCTCAAATGAAGTGGTAAGATTAAAGATTTTTTTTTCGCCATAAATTAAAGATTTTTTAATTAGGCTGGATCGTGGAATTGGTAATTTCAGGAGAAATGATTGACGTGTGTTATAATGGGTGGGGATAGACTGATAGACAGCTCACTTTGATATTTTTTAAACATTAAACAAACAGTTTCCAAGATAAAGATACAACAAAGAGGTAAAATTGAGTTATTAAGAAACAAAGGACAACCCAGAGTCACGAACTTTAGGACCACACAGCCACACACACATATCTGAATGCCCCTTTTTGCAACAGAAACACAGATTGGAACAAGTACTGCGCACAAGATCGCCAAAAACAAATACCATAACGAAGATGGGACTCAATCAGAGCATAATACGAGTCTTTTGCCAAAGGAAAACCCAGACAGTTTGAGATAATCCTAATGGCATAGCAACCAGAAGATGGCTTTTTACACATGTATAGTCCCACAAATTTACTAACACAGGCATTGAGATCGCCTCATCCTCCAGATAAACATTATCCAGACCATAGCGAAATCCTATTATGTTAGTCTTTGAAATATTAAAGGATAGCAAATTCGCATCGAACCACCCCTTGATTTTACACATATCATTCTTTACATTTAAATAAAGCCTAAAGGATAGACGTTTCATAGACGAAAATGGTGAACGTCCCCGCTATATCAAGATAGGGGATATGGTTAATGTAGATGAGGAAAAGGAGAGGGCCAAGTACGGATCCCTGAGTAACGCGTATGTATATCTAGGCTCAATTCTCCAGAGCTACTGTTATTAAAGGCCACCGTCTGAACACGACTCGCCAAATACGATCAAAACCACTCCAAGGCCACACCTCTAAATCCATAAGCCTCCAACTTTCACAGCAGAATTCTGCGATTCACGCAGTCAAAGGCTTTTGATAAGTCACAGAACACCGCTGGAGCAGACGCCCCAGAGTTTAAGGAGACATATAGTCGTTCGAGGAACCCGATGATGGCATCACTCGTACTCCTCTCAGCCTGAAATCCAAACTGTTGCATGCTCATAAGGTTGTGCCTATTCAAAAAAGCAATTATTCTCTACTTAACAAGGTTTTCCACTATTAAGGAAGTGGGGAGCAGTACCATAGGTCGAAAGTTAGAGGTATTTGGTCATCGCTCTTAAAAAGCGGAACAACCACGGTCCTTTTAAGACAAGAAGGAAAGGGGCCAGTTAGGAAGAAGGTGTTTATTGCCTCAGTCAAGGCCATCAATGCGTTGGCTGGCATTGTCATTGTCAATGCATAAACGAGCAAAACCAAATAAGGGGTCGTCTACAAATTACGTTACTGTTCTAAAGGGCGAGGTCAGATAATTGTGACAAAGTGCGAATTTGTAACTGAAGTAAGTTTGGAAAATCAAATATCGTCTATTTAATAATAATAATTTTCAATGATGTTTACAAAACACAAAAGAAGATGACGTCACAAACAGAATAACGTTACCTAAAAATATAACTACTTAATCATCCATAAAAATTCCCTTAAGAGTCCATCACGGTAACCCCTGTCAACGAATTTCGAGAAAACTGGTAAATTATTTAGCTTTGGTTAAAAGTATATTAAAAGGCAACCCTATATGCGAGTTTTAACATGTTGCAGAGTTTTCGAAATGTATGCGGTAATATATTTATCGCTGTTAGAATTGCAATTTTACGCATGATTTTCTCCACATGTAAGTCCTTAATAAGAAATCTGCAACATGTTAAATCTAGCAAATAGAGTTGCCTTTCAATATCCTTTTACCGAAAGCTAAATAATTTACCAGTTTTCTCAAAATTCGTTAACATCTGAGCGCAAGAAACCCCATATAAATTACATTGCTGTATGGTGCGTGCCGGTCAGGGGTTACCGTGATGGACTAATACTAAAGTGTCCGATCAGAAGGAAACAAGAGGACGGAAAAAGATTTTTACTGGTCAGCAAACAAAGTTAGCCATTTGTCGAAAAGTGCATCCAATGAACTTCCGAATTTAAAAAAAAATTCTGCCGAAATTGAAAGGGATGAAAATATGCAAAAAATTTCACGAAGAGTTCTAATGCCTACACTACGAGAATTGAATTTTCGATTCTTAAAACGAAATCGCAAAAGTCTTTTGATGGAAAAGGAAGAAATCGTATTGTGGCGTAGAAAGTATCTAGAAGAAATACAACAATATCGCTGCGCAGGGAAAAAAATTTACTTTACGGACGAGACATGGTTAAATGAAGGACATACTGTGAATTACATTTGGCAAGATCTCAACATTAAAGATGCACGTAACGCCTTTATCAATGGACTGTCCACTGGATTGAAAGCTCCTTCAGGAAAAGGTCGTCGGTTAATTATAACCCACATCGGGAGTGATTCTGGTTTTCTTGAAAATGGGTTAAACGTGTTTAAATCTCGTAAAACCGGTGATTATCATGAGGATATGAACTCGGGAGTGTTTGAAAATTGGTTTAAATCCATCTTACCGCGTATTGAACGTGGGTCGGTAATCGTGAAGGATAATGCACCATACAACAGCCGTCGGGTGGAAGCTTTGCCAACTTCTGCGTGGCGAAAAGGAAAGATTGTTGACTGACTCGAAGAAAAAAATATTGCATTTGGCGAAAAAATGCTAAAAGGGCAGTTGCTCGATCTTGCAAGATTTCACAAAAAAAAATATACGAAATATGTAGTGGATGAAATGGCTCGTGAACGAGGTGTTACAATATTACGTTTACCGCCTTACCATTGTGAACTAAATCCAATCGAGCTTATATGGGCACAGATAAAAGGCGAAGTGGCGCGTGAAAAATAATTTTTTAAATTAAAAGATGTTAAAGAACTGTTAAAAACGGCAATAGCGAATGTACAAGCAGCAGATTGGCATACGTGCGTATTACATGTCGAGGGCGTAGAAAAAAAAAATGTGGGACTTAGATGTACGCGTTGAAGTCATGGTAGAACCTATTATATAAATCCTGCAGATGACAGCAGTAGCGACAGTAATGAAATTTTTTCATCGTCAGATAGTAAATAATCGCTGTAATGGTAATAATGAATTTAAAATTGTAACGTATTGTCATTATAACACTTTTTAATGTCGGCGTGGAATATAATTTGTCAAATTATTATCAATTAGTGTTCATTAGGTAACAATAGTTAGGAAATTTATAAACATTCATAATTTAGGTTTAGGTTTTGCCCTTAATCCACTATTATATGTTTCTATTATAATGTAGTATAATAAAAACATTATGAAAATAACATATACCGTTGCTTTATTATTCTTTTTGGATTTTATACCTGCGTAATTTAGTTTCTCTAATTATTACTTCATTAGATCACCAAATGTAAAAGCTTAATTTATTTTTCAGTTTAATTTATAATATTATATTTATTATAGTAAATGTAAATATATTATAATAATAAACAAAAAATTCATATATTTTTTGAATTATTATTGTTTAAAATGACACGCCTCTGGGATTGGCGTTCCCCTTACGTCTTGCACACCCCGGTAAAAATGAGTCACACACAAATCCCATAGAGATAATTGTAGGGTTGCCAGATTTTTTAAATGAAAAAGCGGGAGGATAGGTGAAAAAGAAGTCTTGCAAAGCCGCCGGAGGCTAAGAATTTCCGGGTGCCACACCCTTTTTTGTTGAAAAATCTTGCTTTTCAAGTAGAAAAAATAATAATTCGTTAAAAATATTAAAATTTCTATTTTAAGAAACGTACTCGACTAGGCAAGATAAACGGTAACAGTGTGAAAATACAAATAAAACTAAACAAAGTCGACGTAAAAATGTTATTCTTTGGCCTTGTCTATATTTTCTGTGGCCTTGTCGTTGGCAAATGTTATGTCAAAACTAGGTATAGACTTAAAAAAATTCTGATCACAACTAATTATAAATATATTAAGCTGCTACATAATTTATTTTAATTATAGCTTCATTAACATCCTCGATTTCTAGACGCTTTCACATTTCACCAAATATAACGTTGAAGTATGCGGAAGGTCCAATGAAAATGGGTAGTTTGCTGACTTTCTTTACAAGGCGGTAGGGCACATGAGAAATCGGGAAGTCTGGCAGCCCTAGATAGTTAGCATTTGTATACGTTTATAAAGTAAAATAATAAGCAATTTATTTAAAGGCTCAGATAGAGGTAAGTGTTTTGTGAAAATATTTTATAACCGTCTGAACAAGATTGAGGTTATGTTATTGTTGTTTACATTATGTTTAGGTTAGTTAAGTTAGTTAGTTTTTTTGTAAAATAAAGCTTATGGTAGTGCTTATTTGTTAATATGAAGTAAACCCAGTGTCTACAACCCGAAATATTTTTATTATGGATTCAATATCTGCTAAAGTGGTTATGTATTTTGTCACGTGATTGCAAACATAGCGAACAGAAAATATGCAAGTTTTTTGTATTTCCTGCATAGATACAAGAAAGGAGAACCAGGATATCACTTATAAGGTACCTAATAAAACAATTATTATTATGTTCATACTTGCTTTACAATAATAGCAGACAACTTATAGAGAACCTTATGTTAGAGTTGTTCCAAGCTTAATTTGATGACATAACAAAGCATTAAACTCCTGGCCATTTTGAAAAACACAAACTTAAAATAAGTTTGTGTACAAAGTTGTCCCTTATCCTTTCCGTCAGACCCAATCCTTGGACGCGTTTCGCCGTTTACGGCTCTTCAGCAAGGCTCCGGGACGGAAAGGTAAGGGACCTCAAAGTGCTTTAACACAGAAATGTAAGTTTACGAATGAGAGTTTTAGCACGTGGCTACATCTCGTGGCAACCACACGTATCAACCCAACCAGGACAGCGAGAATCCATATAGGTTCAAACGCTGGCAAGGCGGCCCATTGCGGGCAAACTACGTTGGGTGTCGCTGGAAGCCAATGTATCGGTTCAGCTTACCGAAAGCATGTATTTTGAAAAACACAAACTTAAAATAAGTTTGTGTACAAAGTTGTCCCTTATGTAGCCACGTGCTGCAACTCTCATTCATAATCTACCAAATAATTAAAATACGGATTGTTGTAATTTTTAATATGATTAAATAGTATATACACTACAGCTTGTTCATTATAGTTTATATCGATAAAAGGCTTGTATCCGTGACTTCGCCTGAAGAGAATATTTTTAAAATGGTCTTTCTGTAAAGAGAAATGTTAATTTAGCCAAAAACAATTTAAAAATATAGTTAATATCGATAAGAGGTTTGCACCCGTGACTTCGCCTGCAAAGAACATATGCATTAATTATTTTTAAAATGGTCTTTCGGTAAAAAAAATGCTCATTTTAACTAAAACAACTTAAAAAAAGAGTGTATTTGTCCAGCCAGGAGGTATGAGTTTTCCTTGCCAAGAATGGAGACAGGTACTATGTTAATTGGAATATATAGTTAGTAATAAGAATTCACTATATATATTTTAACAATAAATTGATCGCATCAGCAGAATGACAGTAAACGTTCTGTAATATAACAAGTTTTTAAGATACGTGTTGAACGAACATAATTAATTTAAAATTCATAAACAACTTAATGACAGGAATCGTCAGAACTTTCCAAAGTAGAATCGTTTCTAGATTGGATTACTACTGACGCTATAGGTGGTGAAACAGAATATCCATTTTCTGTTTTTATACCATGAGCTACGCAATTTTTCCATACATTGCTACTCTTTTCGTTATTACCTGCCGAATATTATCAAGGACAACTGCGCTTAAAGTTGGAGATTAATTATTGAGTGATATTCTTTGCTGACAAGAGCAACACATTAGGTAGAAAGCCATCTTTACTTCCGGCATGATAACGCGTTTTCCTCTCGAACACGATGTACCAAAAGTAGAATTTGTACTATCTACCCAACCATACTTAACAACATTATGAGTATCAAACCAAGATTCGTCTAAATAAATTTTACTTTTATCGGATCCATAGTACTCCCTTATTTTGCGCAAATTGTCCTGTCGTAGTTCAATGATCCGCGGGGATTCCATTATAACCATTAGATTATCTAATTTTTTATGTTTAAAGCCACATTTTAACAAAACACCATGCAATGTTTCTAAAGATTGGTACTTATAATCCGGGTAACTTCGCAATTTATCACAAACCAGTTCCAAAGTTGGCACTATATCATCCTCGTAAAAGTTATAAATAGTTCGCCGAATAAAATCCCTTGTATTGTCAGCCGTTTTGAATTTTTGATTTACTGGTTTGCGCTTTATGGAATGACCGGCTACAGTCCCTAAATTAATTACGTTATAAATTCTTATAAATCCCAAGTTGTGTTAATTCATAACAAGCACATTCTTGTACAAAGCGCATTTTCAGTTTTTACCGGATTTTCTTTTTTTAGACACACGTACATATTTAAAATAATGCGTTGAAATTGAAGATGTAAATCTTTGTTTCTTAAGTCCGGACTTATTTCGCTTTTGATGGTCGACTCTGGCACCGATTCATTATATTCCTGCGTTAATTCACCTTGACCTTCCGTGTCAAATTGTCGCCAAAAAGCCATACTGATATAATAAAATATAGGTATCAAGTAAAAACTTACTTGTCTAAAACCACAGTTATAGCAGAAAATGAAATATGTAAATTACAGTAAATCGTTTCATTCAGTCACGCCGCTGGCCAATTCCCAATATCGCATGCCTCAAACATCAACCGATTTTAAAGCTGATAAGGCATCACACAATTGGCAAAACCTTTAACTATTTGCTGTTCTTGTCTGCAGCATATAAATTTGTATTTATATGCTGTTCTATTAATTTCCCCACTCGGAAAAAAAGTTCGCACTTTAAATTGCTAGTGGGCCTCGACGGTCTATCGCCAGGGTGTTGCCAGTTCTACAAAGTTTTCGTAAGTATAGTAGGAACATAAAGGTTTGTTAATTGTTTTTTTTTGTTTAACAACAGTAACACTCCTTTTTAGTTTGATTTAAATTATTTTGGTATAAATAATATTTCTGAAGTACTAAAAAAAACTATTATAATATTAACGAATAGCTTGTTCCTTCTTTCTTCGACATTAAAAATTTCTTGGTTCAAAGTACCTATATTTGCGAACTAGCTTTCAAAGAGAGTTACTGACTATCAATTAAATACTGGTTATAAAAGAACAGTTTTAATAATGAAAACTTAAAGAATTTTTAAAAAAAGATTATGATGCCGGTCCCTTTGAAGCCCGATCGAAACTTTTTTATGTCATCAAACTGACTTTGGAAAAAGTATACTTATAGTTTTTTTGATACAAATTATATTGACGTTCCTAAAAAGAAAAGTCAAGAATGTGGACATTTAATAGTGTGTTTTACAAATTACAATTACAATAAACTACAAGTGCCCAAAAAGACGCTGAGGCGGCATGCCAGACGTGGCTTCGAAAAGCCTGACATAGAAGACTCGCTTCTGGTAAAGTGATTATTTTTTTTAATGTTCTTAATAATTGGTTATATAATAACAAAGTATTTTTTTTTTAATTTGTGTTTCATTACAGGGTTCCACCTTTTTGGTTCCAATTCGCCTTTTTCAAGTTCACCGGGGAATATTATTATTAATTGTTTGCCCCTTTTATAGACTTATATTGGTTAAACAGCGCTAACAATCTAATCCACCTTTTTGGTTCAATTCGCCTTTTTTAAGTTCACCGGCCAATTATTTACCAGCCCTTTTTGAGTCGATCTACTTATAAAAAATAAAATAAAAGAGGTATAAAAAACTAAAAAACACCAGGGCAGCAAGTTTCAAATGGCATTTATAATTTTAAATATCAATATGCGGAGTTTCAAGTATTACCAAGAGGGCAACATTTTATGACCTGCGGAGACTCATACATTTTTAATCCTCTTATCTGTCGATCTGCGGAGTTCTGTATCACCCGAAAATACATTACATAACCAATACAAATTGTACAGCATTGTATTGATTTACAATAGCTATTTTATATGAATGCACTGCTTTTCCTAGTACTCTACAGTAAATCATATGAAAGTTCCCTATTTAAGAAAAAAATTTAACGGCAACGGACGTGGTAGAAATGTCTTATAGACGTTACCTTTTGTAACCAACGATGTCATATAAACGTTTTAAAGATGTCTTGCAGAAGTACAAAAACGCCTATAAGATGTCCTGGATATCTGTGTCAGACGTCGTATCTGGGGCCAGTTATACCTTTTCTTAGCAAAAGATGCCTTAGACTATGAATTTATTATTAGTGTGTTGCTGGTGGCACCAACTGCAAGGTAAATCAAAACTCTTATCATATCTGGACCCCAAAACACCCTTGCTACCAAATTTCATGCAAATTCTGCTATTATTAAGATAAATATTTGGAAAAAAAACTTTTAAAAAATAAACTATTACCAACTTTTGAACTCAGGTAAGTTGCTCGGTAAGTTCAGCTAGATTGTCATATTTTAGCGAGTATTTTAGCCTTGGGGATTAGTGCTAGCATATTGTAGACACCCTGTATATCATGATATGTATGCTCTAATATTATAACTAATGCAGGGCCTCAATTATCGATAGACGTGTTTATTTACAGGTGTTGGAGAAAGGTTCAGTTGTCTCGTTGCTTAATTAAATAACAACAAACATGTATCAAGTCAAAGTAGAGAAAGCACGGCAACGCCGCCGTCTACAATCTTTTAATGTATCTACGGTGCATCGAGGCGAAAAATTCGCATGGAAACAAGATAAGACAGTCGAGTTTTAAAACGTATAACCAATAACAATTTCTAAGAATATACGGCGTCTTCAACGCCCAGAATAAATTCCCAGAATCCGCCCGAAAAGCAAGCATCTAGCACTTAAATGTTTCTATCACAAATTAACTAGAAATTTTAATGTTTCATTTCCTGTTGTTAAAATAAAGAATAGGGCGAAGAAACACTGGTTAACTAAAGCTATAAAGATATCTGCTAGGAATATGCGAGCTTTGCATTACATCAGGAAGTTCTTTTCTAATAATGCTTTTTTGATATCTTATTTCAACCAATACAGAACAATTTACAGAGGGGTGGTAAAGTTTGCAAAAAAAGCTTACTATAATCAAAGGCTGGAGAACTCGAAAAATATTTCTAAAGAGACATGGTCTATTGTTGATGAGTTAAGACGGGATGTAAGAGACAATATGCAGTTCAATCCTACTCTCTCCCCCAATGAGCTAAATGATTTTTACTGTTCTGTTGGTGGCAATCTATCAGCTAAGATAAATCCACCAACTAATCCGTTAAATTATCTTTCTAGGAGGTCTGTCACCGAAACATTTTTTCTGCGCCCAACTGATGTACAAGAATTAAAATCAGTATTTTCTGCTATAAAAAACAGGAATGCATCAGGATGGGATGACATGTCAGTTAAGATTTTTTGTGAGTTATCTGTCATTGCTCTTTTGTCCTTGGCTGATGCAATTAATCACTCCTTTGTAAATGGATGCTTTCCGGGTTTTCTGAAAAAAGCAATTGTAATTCCGTTACATAAGGGAGGGGAGGATAACACTCCTTCCAATTTTAGACCAATATCTCTTTTACCTACATTATCCAAAATAATTGAAAAACTGGTTAAAGGTAGAATCATGTCCTTTCTGTTGAGGTATAATATACTTAATGTAAACCAGTTCGGCTTTCAGAACGAGAAGTGTACAAACGATGCCATTTTTGCATTCTTGGAGCGCTTGTATATCAATTTAAATGACAATGCTATCGCTGGCGCGGTGTTCTGTGACCTGACAAAGGCATTTGATTGCGTCAGTCACAGTATACTGCTACAGAAACTAGAGTTGTATGGTTTTAGGGGTGTATGCTTAAGGTGGTTTGAGTCCTATCTTTCAGCAAGGACTCAGGTGGTTTCTCTTGTGGGCCAGAGGTCTGATATCGGTGGTGTGGTATGTGGAGTGCCCCAGGGGTCAGTTCTTGGACCAATTTTGTTCCTTTTATATATTAATGACTTACCTACCCTGGATATTAGGGGCAAATTTAGACTTTTTGCTGACGACACCACCATTCTTTGGCACGGGACTGATGCAGAATCTCTAAATCAGCTGATTACTGCAGATTTAATAAAGATTAAGGACTGGTTTGATAGTAATTTGTTGACCTTCAATATTAAGAAAACAAATCTTTTGACATTTAAATGTACCTTAAATGACATCCAGCTTGGGACATTAAATATTAACAACCTAGATAGTGTTAGATTCTTGGGCGTTCATGTTGATAGGGCACTAACTTTTGCAACACACATTAAAAAGCTTACTGCAAAATTGTCCTCTGGTTGTTATGCCTTAAGATCTGTGGCAAAGGAACTAGACTCATCTGCTAGTAGAATGGTCTATTTTGCTCTCATTGAGTCTCACCTAAGGTATGGGGTTCCTTTTTGGGGCAGCTGCAGTGAGTATTTGTTTAACTCGGTGTTTGTCTTGCAAAAGAGAGCTATGCGTTTTATGTTTGGAATGCGAGGAAGAGATTCTTGTAGGCCCTTTTTTATAAGAGAGGGTATAATGACCCTTCCATGTCTATATATAGCAGAAAGTGCATACCTGATCTTTAAAAAGTATAAACACACCATTACTGAGGGTCCATATAATACTCGACAAATTTACAACATCCCTCTACCGATTCCAGCAACAAGCCAGGTAAAAAGATCATTTATTTATAATGCCAAGAGAATGTTCAATCATCTTCCGGTGAATATAAGATGTATTCAGAATATATCTGAATTTGGGAGGGAGACCAAGAGATTGCTTGTACGGAAGGCCTATTATACTGTTACTGAGTATTTTGAGGATCAGTTGTGACATTAAGTAAGTTAGTTAGGATTTTTTTACATCTAAATGTTATTTAAATTTTTTATTTTTTTTCCTGTTTTTTTGTTTTTTTATATTGACTAGGATATGTATTGTGATGACATTTTTGTTTCGGTGATTCATTTCATTTTGGAGTTGTTTTTTTTTACGTAGTATCTATTAGTTGCTTAAGTGTTTTAAGATTTTACCTATTTTACTGTTTTATTTGTTATCGTTTAGTCTGGTCTTATCTTAGATTAAGTATTTCATTTTTAAATAGCTATAGTTCAGCTTTGTCAATGAATACCATGTATTTTGGACATTAAAGCATGTTTTGAATTTGAATTTGAATTTGAAAACCTACGTGACTGAGAGCAGGGTTTGAAACAGCATGACAGAATGTTACTGTGTACAAGAAAGACGGATGATATATCGCAAGTAAGACTTGACTTGTTTTAGCTTTTCGGGTGGACAGCTCGCGCGGGGAGCAGACGGTTTTTCATCGCGCGATTAGCGAGTTTTTTTTTAGTTTTTGATGGCACTCAAGCCAAGTAATTAAGTCGGTCAGTTAGCGGTGTTATCCCGAAGACATAATAATGTGATTGTTATATCCAGACTTAAGTAGAGTTCCGTATCACGCCTTGCAGAAAGCACACAGTTTCCTCGCGGCATTTTGCGCGGTTTTAGTGGATTTTATAGTATTCAAGCCACGAAATAGGTTGGAAAATTCGCGGTAGTATCCTGAAGGTGTAACTAATGTGATTATTACACCCCAACTCAAGTTCCGTTTATATGTTGAAATAACGTGGTCAATTCGCGGGGAATGCCCGAAGGTAGAATAACGTAGTTATTATACCACGGCACGAATTCTGCTTATCTGTTGTAAAAAGCAGTCTCAAGTTCGTAGATACGATAAATTCTTGAAGGTTTTAGAATACAGTAGTGTATCACGATATTATTGTTTGTTTAGTAATGTAATGTTGGTGATGTAAAAATGTATAGCTGTTTTAATGCAGTAAGTAGTTATCATACTAAGTTGTAAAAGTAAAAAACATTTGCCGCTACTCAGAACGGATGTGAAGATGAGTAATTGACATACTAAAAGTAAATAGATAAATTTTGTGTGAGAAAAAAGCCTTTTATTTCAACGGACATATTTTGAACCACGCAACCTATGAGAAATACAGTAAACAATTTATGTTTGGCGCAAGCATATAACGGCGGCGTCAAAAACAGAATTTCCAGACTTTATTTTTAAGTTAATTGAATATATCAGGCAAATGATTGGTTTTAGTTTTGGAATTTTTGCTTACTATTTTGTGATTTTGATGAAAAGACGTTCAAATAGTTGTTTGGTTGTACTTAACCACCAAAAATTAACAATTTAATTGCTATAAATTAAAAAAAAATGAACATGAAGATAATATAAAAGAAACAAAAGGTACACTAAAAGTAAAAAATAGAATAATATAATATTCCGCCACAGAGAAATTATTCTTCCAGCAGAATATGTCAGATTAACACAATCCAATATAGGCAAACGAACAATATGTCAAAAAAAACAATAACAGTCATAATAAAGTAAAACAAACAACAACAAATGGTTTGTTCAAACCTGAACAAAAACTATACCTAGTATAGATACTTGGTAATCAATTATTGTTGCAGTAGTAAATTAGTTGAGGGACTGTTCGAAGATGGTGCCACTACTAGGTACAGATTTTGGTAGCGTCAGAACAAACCTCGAACCATTTAATTTAAAGTAAATTATTGGTTGTCTAAATTATTGGTTGTCAAAATTTCACTTACCCAATAGCTTTAAAAAACTTGGAGTTGGTGTTATTTTTGAGCACAGTCAGCACAACCTTTTTCATTTTGTTTTTAAATCCCACCAATTCTAAAATTTGCATCATAAACTTCCCTAATCCCTTCCTTTGAACGTGGGTATCTAGTTGCAATTCATAACTAAAAAAATTCAAACATAAGGCCCTTTAAGTACAAATTACTCTTTATTGCTCAAAATCAGGATTCCATGTCATACAATATAATACCTACTTACTTACCAATACAAGACTTCTACGCCATCATCTAAATCAAATCTAAAGTGTGAAAATCCCAAGTAAGCTCCATCATTTGAGCACTTTGCAATTAAGTACCTTGCAGCCTCATCATACAACTCTTCGGACTTTTTAGCTTCATTCCAGCCCCAGGAACACTGTTCATACCTAAAAAAGTTAATGGTTTACAATACATACATTCGGTATAATAGGCAATTTTTAAGAGTAATTTTAAGGGAAATTGGTAAGGAAATTTAACATACAATACAATATTAAACACTTTGTCTTATAAGTAGCTGCTTAGAGCAATTACACATACTTTAACTGCATATTCTTCTTTGTTAAAGCAAGTACCCATTTTTTCTCAAGCTCAGTTAACTCAGAACTTCTTCGACAAAACAAATCAGCCACTATGCCATTCTTGTTAAACTTCTGAAATACAGGAAAATCAGCTAAAAGGTCGTGCATCTTATTCGCGTCGGCCACTATAGTCATTGCCTCTCGTATTCTTTGTTGTTCCTCTTTTCTTTGAAGCCTTTTTTCTTTGCCTTTAGCTGAGCTAGCTGCAGTTTTTCTCTAAAAAATGAGGTTTTATTGAAAAGGCGGCTATATAATAAATAGAAAGACAAGTATTACACTTACCCCCATCCTTAGAGGTATGTTACTTGAGTTTTTAATTAAACTGGAACGAAAAAAACGTTAAAAATTATTTTTTATACTTAAAAACAACAAATCAACAAAGCGCCATATGCAAAAAATTTGGCGGTAAAATGAGATTTGACAGAAATAGCTATAGTGTAATCATAGAATATCGAAGGAATATGGCAATAAAGTTAATAAGAAACAAATTGGATGAAAGGTAATGATTGACTCTAGCGCTTTAGTAAATTGTATATTTAATAAATACGGTATTCGTTAATTTAAATTCAATTTTTTTTTATATTACTGCTGAATTCAAAAATTGAAATTGTGGTGAAAGATGTCAACAACTCGACATCTATTTATTTAACTATACTTTAGAAATCAGTATTGACTATTAAGTAGTGACATAGAACTTAGACATTCATCCCAAATATTAAACTTACTTCAAGCAAAAGAATAGTAGTTCCAGCCCTCGAAGTTAGCACCAAAGCTAGTTAAAGAAGATTCTAAGCTGGCAACTAGTAAAACGTTTAGCTGTATACCTGGTTGTCAATGTTGTCATTAAATCATTTAATTATTTTTATTTTTATAAAGATAGATTATTTTATTATATTATTTCATGCCATGCATACAATTTAAATTAATTATCCTTTTTTAAATGCCATGGCCAAATGTAAATAATGTAGGCTTTTGATAATTAATAGTTTTGGACAAGGCTATCAATGAAAAATTATTAAAGTACCTGGCAGGTTTCAAAATTATTAGTGACCGCCAGTATGCATGGATCAACGGATCAACAGAAGACCTTCTCGCTGTTACTTTGTCTTTGTCTTGTCCTATTCTCTTTGCTGTTACTCACATTTGGAGCAACGCAACAGAACATCATGGGGAGTCCCGGGGGGTAGCACTGGACATTCCCAAGGCCTTTGGCCGAGTATCGCACGAGGGGCTCCTAACTTAATTGAGAGCATACGGAATGCCGGTTCAATTTTGTTCACGGCTGCCAAGCTTTCTTAAATACCGTTCTCTGCGAGTGTCGATGGACGGATTTCTTTCAGACACATTTAACATCAAAGCCCTATAGTCCTTCAAGGTTCTATATTGTCGCCAACCCTCTTTTAACTATACATTAACGATCTTTTGGAAAAAACTAAAAATTAACCCTATATATAGATTCGCTGATGACAGCACACTTGTTTCATCTTTTACTTTATTATAGGCATAAGGGGTCTCACATCTCAACAAAGACCTGGAAGAAATTCTGTCTTGGGGTGACAGTGTGACAGTAACCATGTAGAATTTAACGCTAAAAAAACCCAGGAGGCAGGTTGGTGACTTTTGTGTATATTTTACAAATATTTTCATGGCAAATGCTCAACTGAGGTTGCCCGCTTGATTCCACCCAGGAGTGGTTCATGGTAGAAATACACGACGACCCACTGCAGCCGACCCGCACGTGGCACGTGGTTCAGCTTAGTGTCCCTCGAACGATACTAATAGAAATTAACTGTGTTGCCCCGGATCCCGGATTCATATTTTTTAGTAGCGGAAAATCATTAAAAGTCGAAAACATTGTTAAATATGCCATTTCACTAAAACGATGTACGATTTTGTTTATATTAATAAAGTTTAAAGTACATAAGTTAAAAACTTATGAGTGCTATGTTAACATCTTTATTTCTTAAGGTGGTGGTACACAAAAAAATGGATAGTCAAAAAAATGATGACATTGGGGGGGGGGTGTCCCGGAATTGCTTTAATCAAATGTGGCAACCCTACTCTGGAACGACCTCTTCGAGGCCGTATTCTCCAACAAGTATATTCTCCAAAGATTCAAGATCAACGTGAATCGTTTCCTGAGCACACGCACCGCTCGCAGAGCGCCATAAAGGATTAGTCCTGTAATGTTTTTAAAAGTCGGTTAGTTGTTTTTCCAACCTCACCTTCTATAGTAGGTACCATACCATATCCATACCAAACAAAAAAAAAACAAAGAAAAATAGATAAATACTATATATTATTTCAGATAAATTTTGTAGTTTTCATATAAAATGTTTTAAATATTAAAAAGTGTCCAACGTAAATTTATCTTTTATTTACACAGACTTCTCTTAAAACAGTCCATTATGTCAAAAAATCTAAAAAAGTAAATCTCAGATAAAAAAACAAAATTAGTTTAACAAGAAATTTTAAATCGACACTGAAAACAGTACAATGCATACTGTCACACGATATAGGATGTCAAAAGAATGTAAAAAGTTTATATCAATATAGATCCGCAGCAGTTTTAATTTTGAGATACATATATATAGATATACCCTTGAGGTTTCCGATTTATACCCGGTTCCCGGTTATGAAACTTTCATCTACGAATAGCGCTATTCGTCGAATAATGTCTATGGAAACAATTGTTGACACAAAATTGAAACCATAGCAATTAGCTGTAATCTTGATACAAATATATTCGAAAGAGAACGGATATATTTTGTATACAACGTTAAAATTTGTTCTCAATTATTATCATTTTTAAATTTTTATCTGAGCTTCACACCCTAGTAAGATTTATGAAAATGTACCAAATAGCTTTATTAAAATGTTTGTTTCAAACTATGTATTATAATTGTTACTTACTAATATAAAATATTAAAATTTGATTTACCTTAAAAGTAAAGTAAAGTAAAAATATTTGGTGCTTCTGAATAAAATTGTTGGAATAATTATCTAGACAAAACACATACAATATAACGGGAAAACTAAATCTGCCACAGCCGATTAAATAAAAATACTCTACATAACTACATTTATTTAAATATTATAAATAATAAATAAGGTTAATTATATAAGGAAGTTATAAAAAGTTGTAATTTGTTTCGTCAATGGAATCATCCATCCAAGAAAACATTTTATATTGAACTGTATCAAAACTGATTCATATTTAAGTTGTTCATTGTGGTTTATAGGTACTTAACAGATATTGATTGAGCACGGTAACCTTAATCCGTAGTGAATATCGTGATAATTATTAGGTTTTAAAGTTACAAAGGTATTAAAAAATAGAATAAATATTACCAATTTGACTACCTAGGTACTACAATTTATTTAATCGATTTAATTATTTAATTTATAATGTTGGTTATGTATAAAAGCTTGCAATATAAAGCGATTTTAATTATTTTAAAATTATTGTGAAATAAATAATTCTTTAAACTGATATATGAATAAAAAAATATACTTATCCAAGAATTGTGACAGTTTTGTTGTTAGTATAGATTAGTTATTTATAAGAAAAATGTAATCTCTCTTTATAAGTGTTAATATCCCAGATGAACACAATCACTACCGAGACTTCAGATTGAGTTTTCACGTTAAATCTTAACTTGACGCAACAATTTTACTCTTAAAAACGAACAAAAATGATGGAATATCTATAAAACTGTATTATTACAAATCTCGAGACACTCCTCTTATTAAGCATATTATGTTTCCTTTCAACAAACCAATACGCTATTAAAACCGCATTATTTTAAATAAAGATACTAACTCAATTTTTTAGATGCCCTTAATATTTGTGCGACGACGTGTATCTGAACTTGAGCCGCCGTAAGTCTGGGACATTTTAAAAGACCATCGTTAGTGGTACTTATAAACAATGAGTATGGTTGTTGATTGAAAAACAGTAATAAGATGCTAGGATGCGCAACCTTATGGGATAAAACGTGCAAAAATAATGCTTAGTACGAAGATGGCCTTATTGTCGCGATGCACAAGAATTCTTAATCAAAGCCGGTGGCTCAGTCCGACAGAAACTCTTATTTGTTTTGTGTACGTCGTTGACTCGAGCCTCAAGGGTCGTAGGGTTTCTGCTGTACACTGTAGTATGCGGTCTACCGCAAAATTTCCGCTATACCATGCAGTTTACTTTACGATTATGATATTATGATACGAAAATAAAAATGTTGCACAGGAATTACATTTTTATACATTTACACACAATGACAAAAGTATATTTTAGTATACAACATTATTTATAATAGAAACTAATCTGAATCGAACGAATAATATGCAAATAATAAACAAGTAATAAGAACTACCCGTAAACCGTAATAATTAAATATTAGGCAGATCAAGATCAGCCGGTAGACCGCATACTATGTGGCAGCCCTTATTTTCTTTGACCGCAAAACAAATCGAAACCGATTGATAATACCATTTTTATTATAGCAACAATGTCCGATAATATTAAAAAGCGCGTGTTTGTATATTTTGGTTGCTCAAACAAAAGACAAGCCAAAAACAATAAGATAAGCTTTTTTCAATTTTCTACTTCAAAGCCAGTGGATTTAAAACTGCGATAATTCTAATACTTTTGTATCAGACGAGTAATCTTTAAAGAATAGGAACAGTTGTCAAAAACATTTCAATGGAAACTTATTTTATATATCTTGTGGACAAGAAAACAGCAAAAAGAGGCAATTCTGATATTTTGTCAAGGTAAGAAACAATAATCTTAGTATTTTGTAAACGTTTTAAAACAATGAAATTATTACCCGTCAAAAATTTGTCAAAATGTTTGTTTTTGTTATGTAATTTAGAATCCCTTTATTATCTATACAGGTTGTTACTTAATATGCTAATATTTTTTAAGGTTGTGATTCTTGGGACTATTTAAAAAAAAAAACTTTACCTGAAATTATGTTTTAACGTTCTAATAAAACACAGAAATTGTGAGTTGTAATTTAGAATTTAGTGGAAATAAAATACATATACTGGGTGGCCAAATAAGAATGGCCACTGGTCGTTTCTAAGATATAGCAAACGTGAAAATATTTTTTAGTTTCTACCTAGTCAATTGTTTAATTAAAATATTTAAAAATATAACTTTGATCCTTGTGCAGTATACAGAATACAGAAACGAGACTTAAGTTTGAAAATCCGTTTATCCTAAAAAGAGTAAATATTTTTACTCGAAAAAACTTTGACTTCTCACCACCACTTTATTTTCCAAGATAGAGTAAAATAATAAAAGACAATAAGACAATATAAAGAGAAAAGCCTAATTTTCTACTTGATCATGTCTGTTACGCCTCCTAGCGGACAATGTAGAAACTGGAGTGTATTTTCTAACAGTCTCTGAGATTACGGCCGGTGAAATTCTTATGGGCCACCCGGTACATAAATTAATGCAATTTTAACACTTTAAAATTTTATTATCATAATTTCATAACGTTAAATTTTTTCATGCGATTTATGTACTTAATATTTATTAAATGTATATCAATATTGCGATATTTTAAAGCTTGTAGTTCGGTTTGTTTGGCAATCTGTACATTCTTCCCCTATAAATTGACTGCAAATACTACCTCAACACACCATCCCCCACTAGTCAGATGTCTGGTTTGGTTTGACTACCAGTTCTTGCAATAAGATAAAGTGTGCGTTTTCGTGAGGCTCCACCTTACAGTCGTCAACACTATTGGCGAAAGGCACGCGGCGTAAGGGGAATAGTGGCCACAGAAAAATAGATGGGCTATGCGTATCTAATACTATCTTTCAATCAACGATATGGTGTAATAATGTTTTGATTTTTTTTAAAAGAACTGATGGATCCAGGGGAAGAAAATGAAAAGGATAATTTTGTTAATTTTACAGTAGCACAAAAAAACGTGTGAAACTAAAACAACAAGTTAACATTATTGCACAATTTGTTGTTTAGTTAAGCCTATGCATACGATTAAATAGTGATGTTAATTGTGCCAAAACTAAAAAATAAACAAAAAAATTATATCCAAACTCTTTTAAACCAAAGTTATATTACATACCACCGGTTCTTCATTTTCGTATAAAGGGTGTTCCTATCGATCTGACAAATTTGTCAATCTAAAATGTGCCAATTGAATTTTTCCAAAAGGAACGTATTTGTTTAACTGATTTTTCTTGAACATGACCTTATATAAATCTCATACTTTTTCAAATAATTTACATTAGGTAATTACATTAATTTTAATTATAAATAAGGTAGGTTTCTTTATTTACAAAAGGCAGAACATTAAAATTTTCATAATTAGTTGTGATCAGAATTGTTTCAGTCTATACCTAGTTTTATTTATTTGCCAAAAACACGGAGGCAAAAGAATAACATTTTTTCATCGATTTTCTTCAGGTTTATTTGTATTTTTACACTGGTAAGTAGGTACCGTAAAATAAAAATTTCAAAATTTTTACTGTTACAGTAAAACTTGTGTTAACGGACACCCTTTTATATCGGCCACCTATGTTATTGGCCAGTTTCAAGCTAACAAAAATCTACTTTATCGGAAATCCAGTATATAAAAACCCTTAGATAATGGACACCCTTATAAAACAGCCACGGCCAAACGAACCTCAATTTTTATAACCTATTTCTAGGTAAATCAACCTTTTCATATTGGCCGGAATTTCTTTGGCTTAATTTGCATTTTATTATTTTATAATTACATTCTGAAAACTTTAAGGGTGGAAATACCCAACAATATTATTTTTTGCCTGGTTCAAATAGCATTAGTGGTTATAGGGGGATTATCTTCACATTATATTTTTCGTTGTGTCTTAGATCGATAAGAGTAAAGTTGTTATACTGTTCGGAATCGAAGCGTGTTTAATAATGTCCCTAAAACGAAAACGTTTGTCACTGAAGGACAAAATTGATGTTATCGCGGAAAGTGAAAAGTATGCCTTAGGTTCGCGAAAACTGGCGGAAAAGTTTGGTGTTGGAAAATCCCAAATAAATGGTATTATCAGGAATAAGACTGATCTAAAACGAAGGTTTGAAGAAGGTGTTAATTTAGAACAAAAGCGGAAATTTCCGAAGTCGGGAGGATTGGCAGTAGATCAAGTCGTCTATAATTGGTTCTGCAAAGCAAGAGGTAAAAATGTTCCAATATCGGGACCGTTAATTAAACAAAAAGCACTTGAGGCAGCAAGCAATTTAAAAGTGGAAAATTTTGTAGCCTCAAGTGGCTGGTTGGATTGTTTCTGTCGGCGGCACAATATCACATTTAAGTCAATTTGTGGTGAGGCAGCCAATATAAATTTGGAAGATGTAGAAGCCTGGAAATCCAAGTTACTATTCATTTCGAAAGATTATTCCCCAAGAGATGTGTATAATGCGGACGAAACTGGTCTTTATTACCGTGCCATGCCTAATAAAACGTTTTCTTTGAAGGATGATAAATGTACAGGGAGAAAAGCAGCGAAACAACTATTGACTATTTTACTCTGTGCAAATATGGAAGGCGAGAAAGAATATCCACTGATCATAGGAAAAAGTAAAAACCCTCGTTGTTTTAAGGGTAGCCATATTAATAAATTGCCCTTAGAATGGGTTTCCAACAAGAAGGCTTGGATGACGTCAGAAATTATGACAAAATGGCTGCATAAATTTGATATGAAAATGAAAAATCAAAACAGACGTGTGCTTTTGTTTTTGGATAATGCTACTTCTCATTCAAAAATACTGCTAGATAATGTCAAATTAGTCTTCTTGCCTCCAAATACTACTTCGCATTGTCAGTCGTTAGCTCAAGGAATAATTCAGAATTTCAAGATATTATACCGGCAATACCTTATTAAAAGGCCTTTAACGTTCATTGACAGTGGATGTGATTTTGAAGCTTCTGAAAAAAGTTTAAATTTAACGAGTGCCCTTATATGGATAACAAGTGCCTGGAAAAAAGTCTCTTCACTCACAATTAAAAAGTGGTTTTCTAAGGCCGCATTTTATGAGATTGTCCAAGAAGAAGCAAGTTTTTGCGAAGAGGATAAAATACCCCTTGCCCAGCTCTTTCCCTCAATTAATAATAAAATTGTGAGTTTGAAAGAGTTTGCTCTGATTGATAGTGACGCACCTACAGAGAGTCCCAATTTTAGCATATCAGAAATTGTTGAAGAACTAGCTCATAATGACGAAGAGCAGAATTCTGACATCAATAGTGACGCAGAGGAATGCAAAAATCCTAAAACTACTTTGACGAATATGAGTGAAGTGTGTGCAAAATTAAGAGATGTTCAAAATTATTTACTGTGTAATAACAATGGTGAACTAGCTAGAGATGTCTCTCAAACTTTACTAAAATGCGAAGATAAAGTTTTTAAAACAAAATTAAAAAACCTAAAGCAAACAAAAATTGAAATGTATTTTAAAAATTCTTAAAAACACATAAAATGCATGGAAAAAATTAAATTTGTTATACAATACATCTTTTATCCAAAAATTAATGTTGTAACTACATATATGTACCCAAACTATTAACACTTATGCACATTTGTACTTAGATTTAGATAATGTTTTTGGTAGGTATATATTTTATAAAAACGTTTGTTCTCTATAATATGTACGTGAATATGCACCTAATTAAAAAAAAAACAAATCTCCAAATGAACTTTTATTTTAGTTATAATTAAACTGTGAAATGTAAATGTTATTAGGCTTTAGAAACCTGAGTAAATGTTTACTTTTTTGTACAAATAATAACGGTTACCTGGCAATACTGGCCACCCTTCTATAAAGGTCAATTATTCTTAATTTTATGGTGGCCATTATAGACAAGTTTTACTGTATTAATATTTCGACTTAAAAGGCAAGATTCATCAACAACGCTCATAGGGCGCTTTTTCTCCGGCCACCCTGCCGGGCTGCTTTTTTGCCTAACCTCCCGCTTTTTAACTGATTTTTTTTTATCATGACCTTATATAAATCTCATACTTTTTCAAATAATTCACTTTACTTAACTATATTAACTTTAATAATAAATTTATATTTTAATAAGATATTGACATGTTTAATAAAAAATGGGGGTATTTGAAAGATAAACTCGATCAGTTAAAAAAATACAGGGTGCTCCATTGGAAAAAACTAAATTGACACATGTTTAAAAAAGCCGAACTTGGCAAGTCGACACGAACGTCCTGTATAAAATAAAAATGAAAAACCAGTAGTATGGTTAGACATACTTTATCTATATGTATTTAAAACCTGTTTTTTTGGGCCCTTCAGTGTGATGTAAAATTTTTAACATTATGCGCCCCGATAAACCCTAAAACTTTTCCACTTTTTATCGTGTTCCTTGTAATTTATCGAAGACGAACCCGTTTTTGACTGACCCTGTGTATACTTTTTTGTGTCAAATTGTATGTGCTGATAAAGCTGAACTAGACAAATAAAATATCAAATAATCTGACAAATTAATACATATAAATTATGTTCTTCTCCTGGACCTTCGAACAGCTATTTTTGGTTTGATAAAATCAACGGACTGTTATAATTTATAGCTTTGACTCGATAGAACGAATAAAACCGGTAAACTTACGAAAGACCAAGTTTACAGAATTCATATTAAAATGCATTTTTTAAATATAAATAATTAGTCCTTAAAAATAACAGTCCTCAAAGCATCCTCTGGACGAATTTCTAATAACGCTGTCGCGCCATCGTTAAACGGGAAAGAGATTCCACCGTCGATGACCAAGGAGGCGTCGAAACAGTTTGATTTTATCTCGATCTTTTGAGCAAAGCCTCTTTGCTTGATGCCCTTTGGATCCGGCCAAACCGCTGCCGAGATTAGCTCTCTGATCGTGTATGCCATTCTTTTGTCATCTGCGGAAATTATGTGTAGGACTTAAACTTACAAGCAGAAAGATCAGCATAAATTACTAGATAATCTAAATTTTAATATTTGTTTGTAATATTTCAGTGTTTCTCAACCTTTTATAGAGCGAGGAACCCTGGAGCACTTCTATTTTTTTCTAGGGAACTCCTTAGCACCAAAATATGAGATATTCAATTCTTCATCAGAACAACAACATCATGCTACTTTTATAGCTTCCAAATACATAATTATTAAAGACCGGATTTTATGCAACCAAAAACCTTAAGAATATACGGATATGCACATATTTTTAAAATTTATGCAGGATATATGCAAAAAAGACGTAAATATGCAATGAATATGCGGTAATAAAACAACTAAATTTTGATATTCTAAATTAAATTTTCATTTATTTAGGGGATTGAGTATTGAATAAAGATAAATTCAAGTTATAATATACTTTATTAAATCAGCTAACAGCTAATACAGTTTTTTATAGCAAACTTATACTGATATAAATTTGAAAAATTATAAAACGCACCAGTTATTATGTCAAGATTTGAACTAAAAAATTGTGGCGTCTATCACTAAGGACATGTTTGTAAAAAAAAAACGATCTATCTACATCTACTGAAGTTATAGGGCAAAATTTTAATTTCGGAACTAAGGCAGGTTCAATAGCTAAATTATTTACAGTTGTCCCTGACATTATGTGTACGACCTGCCTTAAAATCTTGAAACCTGTGTTTTTTCTAGTAAATTTTCTAATATTGCCACTACTGTTTTTTCTACCTCACCTCGTATTTGTTTGCAATTTTGTACACATGTTTCCATTATATCCATCGACTCTGGTAGACTTGTACACGATTCCTTTAGTTGCAAAATACCTACTATCTGCTATAAATGCATAGTTACACTTAATATACATTAACTGTTGAAATATTTCTTTAGACTTTAGGATGCACTGTGAATCATCACCAGACATTTGTGAAATTAAGTCTTTCAATTTTAGGAAATTATTTGCATAAAATATTGCCGCACAAATCCAGGTGCCCCATCTGGTCACGACAGGCTCAGGTGGTAATGGTACTCCGTGAAGATTCTCATTGTAAAATTGTACTCTTAATGGGGCCTTTATGAATATCTTTTTTACATTTGCTATTAGGTCATTGACCAACGGAAAGGAAACTATAATAGTTTTCGAAACCCTATTTAATCCGTGAGCTAGGCAAGTTACATGAATCTAATTTTCATAAAATATTTTTAAATTCTGTCCTGCTTTATCATATACGGCGCAGCATCGGACAACAGGACAAGAATTTTATCTATAGGAAGTGAATTCGGCAAAAAGAAATGTGTTAAGGTTTCTTGAATAAAACATGTAACTGTGAGGTTGTTTGTTTTTTCCACTTCTTTTATGGCTATAAGGTAAGCTTTCCAGGTTCTTCTTCTGTGAGTTTTCCGATCATTAAATTACCATATAACGACCACACGAATCAGTTGTTTCGTCGACGACAATATACATATAGTTACCTCCAATTTCTTTCTTTATTTCATCCAGCACGGTACCAAATACCTTTCCAACGACATTATTTCTTAATGTTGATTCATCTGGACCATTACATTTTCTATATTTTTTCAGAAAGGCCTTAACTTGCGGGTTGGTTAACTTGTATAAAGGAATATTAGCAGCCAAGAACGTTTTACATAGATCTTCGTTAAATTCTGACTGGTCATGGTTTCCGTTTTTAAAAATCTCAAGTGACTGCTTCAGCGTTGACTGCATGGGACCAGACTTCATCTTGCTAACCTTAAAAATGTGAGACGGCGTCTTAATGTGTTGGTCTATTTAAAATTTCTTTCTCTCTTTCTCTCAATAGAAGAATAATAATTAATTAGCCTATTTATTGCTCTCTTATCTTCAGACCCCGACAGCACAGGCGACACGGCGGCGTGCGACCATAAAACGTCAGGAACGAACACAGAAATCCCAAAACATTCTTAGATATGCAATAGTTCTTAAAATATGCATTTTTTTCGTTTAAAATCACAAGATATGCAAAAAATGCATATATATGCAAAATGCATAAAATCCGGTCTTGAATAATTATAATAAAATAAAAACAACTGAAAGAACAAAATAATATATTAACCTGAAAGAAAAATCCAAAATTCTTCACAAATATTTAATATTTCGCTCTACGCGTTTCGGTTTCTTAAACCATTTTCAAGAGCTATCTAAAAAGTTCATTTATATAAAAATCTCAATTATAATTCAAAATTATTTGGTGTTACTTACATAATATAAACACAAACTTTACATCAAGGACACAAACAAGCTCACAATGGCGAGCACAGGTTAACTAACTATATAAATTGATCAACGGGATAAACCTAAAAAACATTTAAAAATAAAACGCTTAGAAAATAAAACAAAATATACCGAACCAGAGCGACATCTAGATTGCACAAAGAGAGGTTCTATTATTTAAACAAACATTCACTACTTAAAGTCGTTCACAATTCTCGCCGCTTCCCTATAGTGGGCGTTGACAGGATCGTTCAAACACTCAATTTGATTATTTATCTCTAATTTCGCTATTTCTATGTTTTCTAAAAAATTCAGCTTATGGCCTTTATTCGCATTATGTAGCATTTTAAAGTTGTCTTTAGTATTAAAACTATGTAAATTCTCTCTTAAATGTAGGCCAAAAGCTGATCTCCTGTCATTAGGCGATTTCTGAGAGTTTAAATGTTCCTTTATTCTAACATTAAAACTACGCCCTGTCTGACCAGCATATTTAGCTGTGCAAGAGTTACAGGACAACAAATACATCCCACTCTTGTCAAGCACGTTAATTGAATCCTTTACTCTCGAGAAGGAGCTACGTAAATTGTTTACCGATTTGTAAGCTATTTTAAAATTGTTGTTTAAGGACTTCAATACATTACCCACTCTCAGAGAAACAGTGCCCAAAAAAGTAAGCCTTATATACCTAGGAGGTTGAAAAGATGTTATGGTCTTATCCAAGGGGTCAGTCAACACCTTCTTAAGCATGCCATTAAATTTTTTTTTTATTAAATTATTGATTAGTGATATCTTGTATCCGTTGTTATAAGCAATTTGAAAGACGATGTTATTTTCCCTCTCAAATTCCAAAGGTAGGAGTGGGATAATGAACAAACGATGGATCAAAGAGTTAAAAGCTGCCATTTTATGAGCTAAACAATGATTTGAGTCAGCAGGTATAACATTGTCTGTATGTGTGTTTTTCCGATAAATAGAATACTCAAAAAAGTTATTCACCCTCTTTATTGTCAAATCTAAAAAATTTAGACAACAATCAGATTCTATTTCTTTTGTAAATTTGATGTGGTTGTTTAAAGAACTTAAAAAATTGAAAAAAACTTCCAACTCATTCCCTGTTCCTGTCCAGACAATAAAAGTATCATCAACATATCTGCGCCATAATAAAATTTTATCTAGAAGGTAAAAATTTGAATTAAACAATTTATTTTCAAAATCACCCATAAAAATTTCAGCTAAAAAGGGGGAAAGACCTGAACCCATGAGTAAACCATCCGTCATTTTAAAAAATTGTCATTAAATCTAAAAAAATCTAAACCTAGACATTTAGTTAAAAGGGACGTTATACCCCTCCGTACATTATCAGTCAGAGATAAGTTCTCTCCAAGCAAACATTCCACGATATTCACCACCTGTTGTCGGGGGATACTTGGAAACAGATTGACCACATCAAAAGAAACTAAAAGGCAATCATTTGGTAAGTTAATACTTTTTAAATCTTGAATTAATTTATTGGTGTTTTTAATACTGTATTTATTTTGATAATCCAAGAGGTTTCTCAAACATTTGTCTAGCCATTTTGCTAAAAAATATGCCGATGAAGATACAAAACTAACAACAGGTCTAATTGGCATATCATTTTTGTGAATTTTGACCATACCGTATAATAAAGGGGTACTGGAATTCATAGGAATTACAGGTTTATTCATCTTAAGTTCATCATAAAAATGTTGGCCATTAATTAATCTTTTAAGTTCTGTAGTGTAAGACGCATTTGGATCTTTCTTAAGTTCGATAATCATATTATTATTATCCAAAAAGTTTTGAACCCTATTGAAATATTGTTGTTTTTCCATAATTACCAAACAATTGCCCTTGTCTGCCTTTCCCAGTACTCATTTATGAAAATGGTTTAAGAAACCGAAACGCGTAGAGCGAAATATTAAATATTTGTGAAGAATTTTGGATTTTTCTTTCCTGTTAAATATGAGTAATCTTCACCCCGGAGATATCTATGATTCAATTAAATATATTAACCACTAAAAAAAACGCATACATTAGTCAGTCATTAGTTATTTTTTATTGAATAACATTCCATCTAAGCAACCTTGATGGGATCGCTGAGCTTGTCTTCGTAAGACAAGTTTGTCAAAATCAGGTTCAATATTCGAAAGTTGTACCCGCATGTCTAGTTTAGGATTCAGTTTATTTCTTTGGTCAGTCTTTGTAAGAGTATACTTAAAAAATCCTGCTTCAGAACAGTAAGTTGTAGCAAATGGTAGTAGTATTTATACAGCACACTTGGCAATTTCTCGGTATTCACGTCTAAGCTGGGCCCAAAACTTTAACAAAGTAGCCGAGTTGAAAGTAGTTTCTAGGTTCCCATCAGCTGCTATATCAACAAACTGTTAAATTTGTTTTACTGTCAGGGTTAGGAATTGATGTACATTTTCGATTGTGACTGAGAATGAATTGCGAAGCAAGCTTAGATCCTCTTCTCGTGTTGGAAACTTTAATGAAGTTTGTAAATTCAGAAGGTGGTCGGTTATATCTAACGTTATTTCTGCTGAAAGTGGAGTCTTTGACTCGGTTACAAAATCACGGAGTGTAGGAAAACTGATTTTTTTTTAACTGGGCTTCAATTGTCATAAAAGGCAAGTAATATATCTGCAAGATAGGCCAAACATTGTAAACACTTGACTTCAGTTAATCTTGGTGACAATACAAATGAGGAGTCACTAAGAAACACCAAGACTTCATCTCGTAGACTCAAGAGGCGTACCAAAACTTTTCCTCCGCACTTCTGTGTGTAGCAAGAGCATAGTGAACTGAGCTGCCATATCTTCACAGAGAGCAGCGAAAATTCCCGAATTTAAAGACCTGGACTTTATGAAATTTACGATTTTTACTGCTTCATCCAACACCGAATGATTTTTTTTTACTGGTAATGCTTCTCTATGAATAACACAGTGGCTATCTTCGATTTTCGGAACGATATTTTCAACGCGCGTGATATAAGAATCGATCAAGTTTAAAATCTCCTCTTCGGTTGTATGAGTCTTCAGAGGTTTGCAAAATAGCATTTCTTCTTCTGCAGAGTTGTGTATGTACCGGACGATAACGAGCAGTACTGCAAGCCCTGCCACGTTTGTTGATTCATCAAGTTGTAATGCGTACGTTTTATCCTTTGAATAACTGTATTTTCTATTTCGTCACTTATTTCATGAATTCTCCTACGTACGGTATCATTTGAACGTGGCACCAGGGGGGGGGGGGCAAACTATGGAAGGAGTGTAAATTTTTTTGAGTATTCATAATATTAATATATATTATTAATATATATAATACATAAAAAAGAGGCTTCATCAGTAAATAAAATGTTTGTTAAAAATTGTTGTTATGTGCTACTGTCTGCAGCAACCACCTACTAAAATCAAACCTTGGCTGAAAATCCCGAGGAAGCAGAGCTTGCACACGTTGAATATGGTATGGGTATAGTTGATAAAGATGCAAAATCCTCCAAACAGTTTATGCACTTGTTTAAAGTTGCACTGGCACTAGCTGAAGGATCACCTTCTATCTTCTGAAGTATAGCCTCTCTCAGGTAAATTAGACATCAAAACTTACATATTTTAATTAACTTTAAATACGTAGGTATTTTTCTTGTACATACAATAAAGTGGTTTTTATTTTGTCTCTTGAAAATGAAGTAAAATACGAAAACAATTTAGGGAACAAAAAAAAGTTGTATTATTAGTTGGTTAATCCGAAAAAAATATCAAAAATAGAAAAAAGTCAGCGGCGTAAATTTCTTCGTCAATAATATTTCTTAAGGTGTTCCCCGGGGTGCCACTGGACTTAATAAATTTAAACTAGTTAGGGCTAATTAAGCCCCTTATCTTTATGAGTAACGGCATAAAAAAAACAGGGTTACTCATTATCTGTCTCTATCGGGAATTCCGGCGCTTATAAGCCGATTTAGGAGACACCGAATTTTCTAGTAGGCGTTCGACATCTAGCTCGCTCGCGGGATACACAGACTTTTTTCCTTCTCTCGCGCGCCTATTAGGATATGTTTATTTTTGGCGTGAATAGCGGCTGATACCGGGAACGCTGCCAGATTGAGCCTAATTTCTCGTTATAATACCCAAATATTGATTGAATATACTTATGCGTTATTAATACACAACATTATGTATAGAGTAGAAAAGAGACAAAATTAGAATACCTGTGTGCGAACGCGAATGAAGAAAATTAGACAAATAAATCACTAGAAAAAGTTGTACGAATATCTTTTTCACATTTTTTGTGAGGTGATACTATTTACTACTATTTACGTTGTGTTGACCTCTTGACGCGGAACCCCAAGCCCCCTCTGTGGAACCCAGGTTGAGAAACACTGGTCTATTTTTAGTAAAAGGCCTCCACATTATTATGTGTAAAGCACTTCCCAGCATATTTCGTTTGGCTTAATGACTGCAATAAAGCCCCTCATAAACTCAGCTTTCGCTTTCGCAGAGACGTATTAACCAACATTTATTTTTAATGCCAGTTTATAATAACAATAGATAACTACATTACTTGATTTGTTATATTATTAAACCTTTTTATAATGGTGGCAGACCACCGGTGGTAACGGTTTCCCTGATCACGAGGGATCTGGTTCAAAGTATCCTACGGAAAAAACGTTCTGATAAAAAAGATCTAACCACGCAAATGTGCGGTATTAACACAAATAATAGTCAAGTTTTTATAAGTGAGCAGTTACCTACGTCTACGTACAAACTGTTAAAGGAGGCAAAAAAACTGAAAGAAAAAGGCTTTAAATTTGTGTGGTGTTATAATGGTTCGGTGCTAGTTAGAAAGAAAGAGGGCGATAAGGTAATAAAATTACGCGATGCGCAACATGTAAGTAGCCTTCTTGCTTCCATGGAGGATAGATAAACCACAAAAAATCTGTAAGTTAATTTGTTTATTTTCTTTTTCCCGACATAATGGATCATAACATCTTGTTAGACTCCTTTAGATCTTCATGCAATAAGGTGTGTGCAAAGCCGAGTGACATTGATACCAATGAAACAAATAATGTCACTATTATACATGTTAACATTCGAGGAATAAGAACAAACTTTAACAATTTACTTCTGTTGCTTCAGTCATTAGAGGCGAATTTTGATATTATTATTTTGTCTGAAACGCATATTATTGAAAACATAAATGAATTTAGAATACCATATTTTTCTGTTTTCTACAATGAAAGCTTAATAAACTGGTGTGATGGAACAGTTATTTTTGCTAAGTCAGATTTAGTTCAAAAGCATCAAATTATATCTTTGGATGGGCTTAAATTTTTACGTGTAGAAATATTAAAAAATAATATAAGATATGGCCTGGTAGCAAATTATAGGTTACCTTCTCTAGACCCCAATAAATATTGGGGCACATTACATAGACTTTTCTCTGAGAGACATTTTACACCTTGTAAAGTGGAAATTTTTGGAGGGGATACAAATCTGGACATTTTAGATTCCAAGGTCAAGTTTGTGCAGGAATACATTGGCTCTCTATTGAGTTTTGGCTATTATCCCTTCATAAATAGTATAACTAGAAAAAATAATGTTCATTCTAGCTGTTTAGATCATTTCTTTGTTAAAGGAACTGGGGATTGTGAGGGTATGATAGTTGATAGTGATATAACTGATCATTTTCCTATTATTCTTAATATTAAACAGAACGTTGTTCCAGATTTGGAGCCGCAACCTAGGACATATAAAAGGTTGAATAGGGGTAGCTTGCATAATTCTTTAAAACATGAATCTTGGGCAGATGTGTTCTATGAAACCTCTAGTAATGAGATTGCTAAAAAGATTACCGATACTATAATAAAACATATATCTAACGCCACCTCGATGGTAAGAATATCTAGTAAAAAGCGATGTATTAAGCCTTGGATCACACCTGGTCTGGTCGGCTGTATCCGTAGGAGAAATCTGTTAAAAAAGCAGTCATCTAATAATCAACAAGCACTTCATATTTATGTAGACTACCGCAATAACCTATCGAAAGCAATAAATAGGGCTAAAACTTCTTATTACAAAAATAAAATTAACAACAACTTGCATGATCCAAAAAATATCTGGAAAGTAATAAATGGGGTAACCAACGAGCGGGTTAGTCAGGATAACATCAAGTTAATAAAAACAAGTGATGGTCAGGTTACCTCTGACAGTCGCGTTATAGCCGACGAGTTTAACAGTTTTTTCAGTACCGTTGGCTTAGAGCTGGCAGAAAAATTTAAGGGTAATAAAATACCAAACCAAATTATTATAAATAGGCACCAGAAAAACTCGATGTTTTTGAAGGCGGTGGATAAAAATGAAATGATAAACGTCATTAGTAGCTTAAAAAATTCTCAATCGTGTGGTGAAGATGGCATAACGTCTAACATTGTAAAAAATAATCATCTAAGTTTGATGCGTCCACTTTTGCATCTCACCAATACTATTTTTACTACTGGTGTCTATCCAGATTGCTTTAAGACATCTGTGGTTGTTCCGTTGTTTAAAACCGGAGACAGAACAGATGTAAATAATTATCGACCAATTGCTTTGACCAGTGTGCTGAACAAAATTGTAGAGAAGTGTTTAAAACTAAGGCTTTATGACTTTTTAGAAGCAAACAATATCTTGTCACCCAATCAGTATGGCTTTAAACCGGGATGTTCGACGGAAAATGCACTGCATATGGTAACAAGTTTTATAACCGATAGTTTTAATATGCATCAGAAGCCAATTGCCGTCTTTTTAGACCTAAAAAAAGCTTTTGATACGGTAGATCACCCAATTTTATTGCAAGCGCTGAATCATGCTGGGGTCAGGGGGATTGTCAATAATTTGTTTCAGTCTTATTTGACAAATCGTATACAAAAGGTGAAGTTGGATAATGTTTACAGTGTTACTAAAAATGTGCCAATTGGCGTGCCCCAAGGGACAGTATTGGGTCCTATACTATTTCTAATATATGTTAACAGTCTTCTTGACACCCAAACAATGGGAGAAATAGTGTGCTTCGCAGATGACACTGTTTTGTTGGTTAGGGCATTATCTTGGGATCTGGCTTATCTGAGGGCGGAAAAAGCCTTACATGCAGTCAGGTGCTGGTTGGACAGCAATCAGTTAACTTTAAACAAAGACAAAACATTTTTTGTTAATTTCTCTATGAATTCGAGAGGGGTGCCCAACATTAATTCTTTGCTTTTGCATGAACCATCTTGCTCTTTGATGACTAATAAATGTATATGCACAACTACTATTATGCAAGCTAGTTCTGTCAAATATTTGGGTGTATATATTGATAGGTATTTGCGATGGGATGTGCATATTAACTACGTATTATCTAAGATTAAAAAAACGATATTTAAGTTCTATGAGTTAAGAAATATTTTACCCCTATACATATTAAAAACTGTTTACTCCGCATTGGTGGAATCACTTCTAACTTATGGTATAATTTGTTGGGGTTCGGCTTCACGGTCTGTGCTTGGTGCATTAACGATTGCGCAAAAATACATATTAAAAGTTATGTTTTTTAAACACAAAAGATATCCTAGTGATATACTATTTAAAGAATCAAATCAACTCACAATTAGAGAACTTTTTTGCTACAGGGTTATTGTTTTTGCGCTGAGAAACGGACTGTGCCAGAGAAATGTTTTACATCATATAACAACTAGAGCTGTAAGTCAACGTCATATCTACGTACCTTTTCACAACTTTAGTACCACACAGAGGCATGTAAATTACTTGGCACCCTATATAACGAATCTATTACCAAAAAATTTGGCAAAACAAGAATTGAGGCCTTTCGACAAAGTTAAAATAAAAGAGTGGTTAGGGAGTAGCTTTCCTGCATTAACAACCCACATTCATTGGCTTTAATTATTCTAATTTAGCTGGGTTGACTTTCTTTTTAATGTTTGTTTTATTGCTAAGTATTATGTAAGTATTATGTAAGTATTATTTAGATAATATTGTAGTAATTAATTGCTGATGAGGCTCACACATATCTCCGGATACATGATGCCTTATTGATGTATATGTATTGTATATATTTTTTGAATAAATTGAAATTGAAATTGAAATTGTTATTATCAAAATTAATAAACTGTCTAATTAAGGTTTTCTAGAAACAACTTAATTATCAGAATATTTCTCAAAACTTTTTAGTTACAGGTACCTGTTTATATAGCTTATATAAATAGTAAACATTATTTTCGAAATAGATTAGTACCTATCTATTTTACTTTGAAACAGTGTGCAACAAGTTAATATTAAAAGTATGTGGAGATCTTGGGAATCTTCAGCTAATGCGATATTTAGCTACCCTAAACATTCCAGGAAGCATTTATCTTCTGACACCAAAGTGATCGTGAAAAATGTATGTGAATCGTTATTAAAGAGCGGCCACCCTAAAGTAATTGTCATTAAAAATACCAGTGAAATGACGAAAGTTCCATTATCGACGGTACGAGATATTATGCTAAAGGACAATTTAAAAGGAAAGTTCGCAAAGATACCGGTAAAATGAAGTGCGTAGATTATTGTGACAAAGATGTTATTCGCAGGAAAATATACCAAAGGTACCAAGAAAATGTTGTGCTCACATACAACGATATCATGTAGCAGGATAAGTCTTCACCGCGCTTTGCAAGAGATGGGATTTAAATATAAGACAATAAACAAGAGACAAATTATTTCCGAAAGATTAAGAAAAATGAAATTTCTGTACCTTAGGGAAATAAAAAAGTTTAGATCCGAAAACGTTCAATAGTTTATCTGGATGAAACGTGGTTTGGCACTCATGAGACTGTCAAAAGGGATGGGTTAATTTAACTGAAAAATGCCAAAATAAAGCCCCTTCAAATAAAGGAAAACGAATAACAATAATTCATGCAGGTTGGGAGAATGGATGGATCTCTAATTGTTTATTACTGTCGGCAAAAAATATAAAGGATTCAAGTCTGTCATGAAGATACCAACGCCGCTCTTTTTGAAAGCTGGTTTAAAGACAGTTTGCTTTCAAATGTACCAGAACACAGTGTTATTGTGATGGACAATGCAAGCTACCACAGCCGACAACTGGAAAAAGTACCGAATGCATCGAGCACAAAATCAGCAATAAAGGAGTTCATGTTAAAAAAATGACTTGTACTTCGAGGAAAAAAACGTTTTATAAGTACGATTAAAACTTCTGTGTATATATGTAAATATATTTTTTTAAGTAGGTATATGAATTGTTATTATTACTTTTACCTAAATGCGTGCGAAAAGTTGCCCTTTTCCGCATTCAAACTTTTCACACTGGTACTTATAATAAATTAATATACATATAATCCAAGTAATGGTAAAAATAAACAATAAACATTGCTACTATAAGGTATTACTAATGGCTTTTCATTTAACTACAAAATCCGTTCTTGTGCAAAGCAGTACCCCTTATTTTATTTCAATTCAGTAATATAAACAGTGATGTCAGCTGGGGCCAGGTAGATTTCGCTGGTTGGCACGCTCATCCACAGTTTTACATGGGTAATTTTACCAAGAAATTCTTTAAAAACGTAGGTTTGGCAATCGAACAGGTAACGGGGTTTCTTTGGGTGTTTACAATATAATAAAACTATTATTGCAGTTATTAGGTCAAACGAAATATCTTCAGATGGACTTTACACGACTAACACTTCTTAGCACCATTAAAATCATTTAGTCCTAATTAAATAAATATTTAGAAAACGTAATTTTACTTACCTGCAGTAAAAATCAAATTTTTATTATAAATATCCGAAAGTACTGTTGCCAGACTATCTTTTCCCTCTGTCGGGTCTATGTCAATTAGCCTTAGTAGTTCTGCGACGTTTTGCACTGGCAACCTGTTAATGCTCAAGTGCCACGAGGTGGAACCGGTGCCCGTGGACACGCATACCCCTGAGCACTTTAAGTTTGTATTTTCAGTCGAGCCGTTTAAACGCATTTGAAGGTGAGAGACTCTGGCTGAAAATGTTTCTCCCACAAATACCTGAAAAAATCCAGAAATTGTTTGCAGAGACAATGAATCACTTTGAATCCTTGTTTAATTGTGGCAGTACTAACTATATATCATGTTTGTACTTGCATAACTTAATTTTTATATAAAATTTGAATATGTCTTACTAACTAACTAAAATAGTATACTCACAATTGCGTAATACATGTACCTACCTCATTTAAAGCCAAATACGGTAAAACTTTTTTAAATTCTTCAGGTGAAGGAATATCAGATTTTCTTGGAATCATATCATACTCGCTATCATGCAGATACTTTGGCACAAAACATTGCTCGTCGCTTACTAATAATGTTGTTCTTATGCGATTTCTCATTAACCATTGAAAATTGCCCTAAAAATGGAATATCTTTGGAGAAGTGCTTATTTAAGCTGTTTTAGATCAGATGATTTATTTACTGAACAGGTAAATTTGTGTTTGTATATCTATCTATACAAGTTAAAAAATCTCTTTGTAGGATTGTGCACAGTCGCTGATATAGTTAGATTCCCTATATTATAAATGTCGATTTATTTCCTAAATTAAATATCTTCTTCTCCAAAAGGTGAGTGGTTTCCATCACCATGTCCCTAGATCCTTGAGGAATGCCTACGAAATTTGCCTTTTTCTGGAAGATATACAAATCTACACATATAGAGTCCGTCTATCTATCTTACAAACTCATTATATAGCTGGTATTGGTATTTCTCTTAAGTCAGCTTCCTTGAGCTTTTACTTATTTTAAATTTGTTGGTGCTTAGTCTTCTACTATACTGGAATTTCTTTGTTGCGATGATCTTCTTGCATTGTTCTGTTTTCTTCATTGATTTGCTTGCTTATTTTCGCTATTTTGTCCAGTGTTGTTTTTTTTTGCTTTTTTGGTACTTTTCATGACTTTTTTTTTTGTTTCTCTATTGTTTTTGTTAATCCTTGTTTTTGTTAATCCTTGTTTTTGTTTTTGTGTTTTTAGGGTGGCAGCCAATCTTTCGGATATTTAAAGTTGTTGTGTATTGTCGATCGTATGTGTGAGTTTTGTATCATTGGATTTGTCGATAAGTCTGTCCTTTCAAAGTATTTAGTTATTAATTTTGTATTGTGCTCCGCAATTGTCTCCATTTTTAGGTCTCTGTGTAATACAGCTGTCGGTACGTGTCTTTGTGCGTTAGTCATAATCCTCATTATTTTGTTTTGTAGTATCTGTAGTTTTTGGTATCTTGTCTTGTTTACGGTGCACCATGTTGGTACACCGTATGTCAGTACAGGTCTAATTATGGTCTTGTAAACTGTTGTCTTTGTCTTTAAATTAAGTTTGCTTTTAGCGCAGAGTAGGGGATACACTGCACCCATTTGTCTGTGTGCTTTTTTAAGTCTAGTCTCGACATTGTCGTTCCAGGACAACTTTTTGTCAAAGACGAGACCAAGATAGCTCGCTTGAGGGCTCCACTCTATGGCTTTATTATTTACTTTGTCCCTTGTTTCTGGCAGTCTTAGTCTCGCCTTTGAGAAAAATATGGCCTGTGTCTTCCCCTCATTAAGCGTAAAACTACTCTCCAGGGCACTCAAACTCATTATAAATGCTAATCCCTTACCGTCATAATAACATATTGTGTGAGGTGTAAAATTCGGCCACCTGATCTGGGGACTCCAGGTACAGATCTATTTAAAGTAGTGCTAGGAATCAAACTCGAATAATTCGACTATTCGAATATTCAAATACTCAAATACCGAATATTTTTCTTTAAAATTATTCACATGTTCGATTATTCGAGTATTTAAATATTTGAATATTCGATTAATTGCATGTTTAAATGTTTCAACATGTGAGTGTTCAATTATCAAATATTTTTACTTTAAAATTATTTAATGTTACGTGCACTAGCCTTTAAAAATTTTTATTATAATATTTTATATAGTGCATACAGTGTGTGTATAAAATCTGGAAACGGCTTAATAACATCACAAATTATTGACCGATTTAAACCAAATTTGGTACAGTTGTATAAGAGGATCTGACGCACCAAATGACGATATTGGCGTTGTTGTCAGCTTTTTGGTTTGTCTGGAATTCGAACGAATTTTATATTTTTAAATGTAACACCCTGTATGTTTTTTCATTTATAGTTTTTACTTTAAATTTGTTACACTTTTGGTATAATATACTTTGTTCCTAATATCAGTAGTTTTCGAAACAACGACGTGTTTTGAAGATATCAACAAATTGTGTCTTATTTATTAATAAATAAAATAATATTAATAAATAAAACACCAGATCAGTTTTGATGTAAAGTCATAAAAGCTGTCATTTTTACATGCAAAACGTCTTTAACTGAAAGTGAAAGAATTACAAATCTTATGATGAGAGGATATGGCGATAGGATCAGGTCTTACAAAGAGGTTAAAAATCTATTTAATGACGCATTTCCAAACCGAAATCCAATTTCAAAAGCAACTGTTCTAGAAACTGTCCGACGGTTCGAAGAAACTGGAAATTGTAGAGATAGGCGACGATCAAGACGACCAGCAGTAGTAGATGAAGAGAAAAGTTTAGAAATTTTACAACATGTTGTTGAAACTGTTTCTTCATTAAGAAAAATTTCTCAAGTAAGTAACGTCTGCTTCAAATCCGTCCATTTATGTTTTAATAAAACATAAATATCACCCTTTCAAAATACATGTAGTTCAAGAGTTATCAGAAGATGATTATGAGCGAAGAATTGAATTTTGTGATATTATGGTGTCTAGGTTTGACCAAAATAACCAGTTTTTCAAATTCATAGTATTTTCGGACGAAGCAACATTTATGTTAAATGGTAAAGTCAATAGGCACAACTGTAGGTTTTGGGCAAATGAAAATCTCCACTGGATGAGAGAAGGTCATACACAACGCCCTGGAAAACTGAATGTATGGGCTGGGCTTCTGGGTAACCACGAGATCGGTCCATTTTTTATTGATGAAAATTTGACATCACAACTTTACCTTGAGCTCTTGAAAACGCAAATAGTGCCTACTATACGAAATGTGATGGGTCCAAATTATGCAAGTACATTCTTCCAACAGCAGAGCTCCTTCCCATTTTGGTCGAAACGTGCGCGAATTTTTGAACAACACTTTTCCGAATAGGTGGATCGGTAGAGGGGGTACAATCGAGTGGCCACCTAGGTCCCCTGGTTTGTCGCCTAACGACTACTTTTTATGGGGACACTTGAAGAACAGAGTTTATACCACAAAACCTCAAGATTTGGCCGATTTGCAGCGTCGAATTTTGGACGAGTTTGAATTAATAACGCCAGAAATGATTTACAACACAATGAAAACTTTTATTTTCAAATAGCACACTGTCAACCTGTACAGGGAAAACAGTTTAAACATTTAATATAAAAAATATATTTTTTCTAAATTATACTCGTTATTTCGAAAACTACTGATATCAGGAACAAAGTATGTTATACCAAAAGTGTAACAAATTTAAAGTAAAAATTCTAAATGAAAAAACATACAGGGTGTTACATTTTAAAATATAAAATTCGTTCGAATTCCAGACAAACTAAAAAGCTGGCAACAACGCCAATATCGTCATGCGGTGCGTCAGATCCTCTTACACAACTGTACCAAATTTGGTTTAAATCGGCCAATAAATTGTGATGTTATTAAGCCGTTTCCAGACTTTATACACACACTGTATTTAAAAGTTTTCATTTCTTTAAATACGTGAAAGCTTAAGCTAAAATATAAATTAAAGGTATAAAATGTCAAATAATAAAACTATTCAATGTTTGAATATCACTAGGAGTATTTAAATTTTTCAGTAGGTATTTGAATATTCGAAATCGAATATTTGAATATTAGAAATCGAATATCTGAATATTCGAAAGCGAATATTTGAATACTCATAGATGATATTCAAAGATCGAATAATTTGAATATTTGGATGAGAAATGAAGTGAGTATTCAAATACTTAAATTTAAAAAATTCCGAGCACTAATTTAAATACTATTATATTATTACATTTTCAAGTGTAATACCACAAGTGCTTTAAAATTACCTATAATTTTTTACGAATGCGTGTTTTCTTTAATTTTGTAAAGAAAACACGTATATAAGTGAAAAATTATCCGGTTAGTTTTAAAGCACGCATGGTATTTAAAGGAATATTTCACGAATCCAAAAACATTCATTTTGTCAACTTTGAAATAATAAATAGAAATTTGTCAACAAAGTGACACTGACAAGTGGTATTTTCGTTTTGGTGTTTTCGATTTTGTATATCCGCTGTAAGTTTTCGAAAATACCACTGTCCTTATGGGATTTTTTATACGTGAGTGGAATATTCTCAGTAATCCTCTTAAAATAATTAGGGTAAAATAAAATAGGTTTATTTTTTATTTAAATATGCTGATTTTTGGTTTTAAAATTCAGTTAGATGTTTGTATTGGTTTAGACAAGAAGTTTTTTGTTGTAAAAACCAGTACGCCAAGTGGATCTACGGGTCGTGATAAAAACCAATTAAAGCGTGATATTTTATCAGTTGACACAAAAAAAGTAATCTTCGACGTTTACACCACCCTTTTTGAGTGTGGGTTTTCAAAATTTGGTGCAGTGAAGGAAGCGGCAGCTTTGACCAGTGGCGGCTCTTATATAGGAGCACTTGAGCACGTGCCTCCGTAAGATTCAGCTCCACATCGACAAATATTCACTATAAATTACATATTTAGTTTACAATAACAATACAATGTCTGTTACAAAGCAATTCCAACATGATTTTATAAGCTCCCTAACCAATTATCGTTTCGCTAACGAAATATTTTGTAGCAGGTCTCTAATCCCGAATGCTTATCGCAGGAAAAATGTGCTCCGTGCTTGTTATGGACGGTTCGCTTCTCGTAATAAATGCAACTTGTCGTCCCCATCTCTTTTTAGCGCACGGCTCTAAATGGGCTTTCATTCCTCTCAAACTCAAAACTCAAACTCAAATATGCTTCATTGTCCAAAAATAAATTCTTATTGACAAAGCTCAATTAAATATAAAAATACAACAAATTGCACGCTTTTGCTGTGCTGCATGCCGCCGCCTTGTTTTCGGATGGTTTTTGAGACATGGTTTTATATGTTTTGCTGATCCATGTAGCGCGGTAAAGCCCTCCATAAGCGCGGCATAGCTTGTGTATGTCATGCAGTGTTGCCAGACATTCTGTTTTAACAGGAGATTTCCTGCTTTTGCCCTCAGTCCTGTTACTATTTTACTTCTATTGTGCTAATGAAGCTACATAATGCATAAATGTATACAAAAATATCAGAACTAAGAATAAAACCATTTTTAAGGAGTACTATGAATCAAGAAAGACTTTCTGCCCTGGCAATGTTGTCGATAGAGAAAAAAATGTTGCAAGATATTCCTAACTTTAATGACTTAGTTACTGAGAAATTTGCTAAACTTAAAGACAGAAGAATGCATTTTTTGTTTAGACACTGTGTTTAATCAGTTCTGTTTTTTAAAAATATTTTTAGTTTTTTTATGTTGTCGTTGTTGACTTTTCTAGTTACTGCTTCCCAAGTATGCTGTATATTGGTAAGTTTTCAATTTAAATTTATATTTTGTTTTATTAACATATCTACGTACAACAAGAACATAAAAATTAGGAAAGCTTTTTACTCGTAAATTTGACACTTAACCACGGCAGATTGTTATATCTGCCGTGACTTAACTACACAATATCTTGTGGTTGGAACGGAGGGGTGAAATAAAAGGAAGGGGTAGTGGTGGGCGGAAATATGCGCAAATTTTTCGTTCTTTTTTTTGCCATGCTTGATGCTTGTGATCCTCCACAAACTTCCGTCACGAGCCGCCACTGGCTTTGACACGCAGGCCAGTGAGCACAGTGTGGTTTGTTGTAAATAAACCTATAGTGGAAAGAAGAAACATTTCAATGCAGCCGTGCATTTATGTTGCGAATCCCTAACATCTGGCATCTGTGACACTGCGTTATCGATGGTTTTGGTTTTTGGTTTTTAACTCTTATTTTAATGCTGTCTAGATATTTCAGATCATAGATTCCTTGGCCTTCATTATTAAGGTTGGATATAGGTAGGTCTTGGCGAAGGAAGAGGTAGTAAGTGATTGGGGGGAGATTTGGGATAGGCAAAAGGGATCGCGTTTAGTCTATTAGCCAGCCTCTCAGACTTCCTCGCAATTATCTCTACTACTTCTACTACTATTATTAGTGACAATGAAAATGTGTATGTTCAATTGACCAAAAACAATCCGATTAATTTTTAGATTAGTTATTTAGGCTCATAAAACGTCTAAAGAAGCAGAGATGTATTGAAAACATGGGAAGTTTAAATATTTTTGGATTATGAATAGCTTACCAACAAACGTGTGATCCGAAATTTAAGCTGATAATGTGTTAATATGTAGGTATAAGAGAATATGGAAATGGAATACTTACACAATTTAATCTTTCTATAGCATTCCTAATATTAGTAGAGTATTTCTTAGGAAGACATAAATACCCTTCTGATCTGTTTGGATCTGAGTTGAATCCTATGACTGGTTTTTCGTTATTGTTTACCATACTAGCTGCTAAAAGGTAGGTACCGTCGCCACCTACGGGTATGACCATATCTGAGCTAAGAACATCTTCTGCTGTATATTCATACCTAAAAATTGCAATAATTTTCAAATTAGGTACCTAACAATTACAATTTTATTTTACTTCCCAATTATTGATAATCTGTAGCAAAATACAATAGGCATGTAAATATTTTTTACCCTAACGAAAGCCTTGCAAAGTATTGTCTATGCCAGTTTCCAATTACATTAAAAAAAAGTAGGTCCACCATCGCTTTATTTCTGAGATATAAGGTGCTATACTATGTTGCTTAATGCCAGAGAGTAATAAAATGTTAATTTGCAATGATAGGACCCATTAAGCAGGGTGGACAACTTGAAGTTTGCATTGTAAATTTCAGGTAAATTGCAATGATAGTTTTACAGTATTTTCAGTATTTAAAGTATTTCAGACCTGCACACCCCGAATCGGTCCTAAACTAGGGTCACCTTAACTTGCATACAATAGAAAGACGAGTTTGGTGAATGAAAGTAATGTAACAGCGGCGTTGCTACAGGTAGTTAATTAGAAAAAAAGTATAATAATAATTATACTTGATTATAACTATAACTATAGAGATAGGCAGATAATTGAGATATTAATTATTCCAATATTAAATAGATAAAAACTTTATAGAAGTAAGAATAATATAAAAATAGATAAATTGGAATAAATATTAATATTTATAAAAAAAATCTACTATGTACAATGTACAGTGTGACCCATTAATAATGGACGCCGGCTATATCTCAGGATCCGTTGATCGAACGACCCTGAGAAAAAAAAAATATTGATAAATCGGCAAAAAGAAAAAGCTGGAAATTATTTGTAAGTTTCTAAGTCCACCGCTAGAGGGCGTAAATCCAACCTCGGAGTAGAAAATACTGTTTTAATCAAAATTACTTCAGGTGAACCTATAATGAATTTTTTTTGTAACCCACTGAAAATATAACACCTTCTTTGTATTTGCGTTTTTCCCCTACCTTGTCAAATAAAGGGTGGGGAAGGGGTAAACGTTGGTTTGAAAAAAAGCCAGTAACTTTTTTTTGGAATAACCGATTTCAAATAACTTTTTTAATTTTAAAGCGCTCTTATGGGCGCTCCTACTAGAATAATAACATTTTGAGTTCAGTTATTTTTCGTGTCGGTAGGTGGCGCTTTATGATAAGGTCGCAGATTTTTATGATTTTCTCGAAAATTTAAAATGTAATGGTATTTTTATTTCTCGCTAGGAAGAAAGAGCATGAAAAATTACAGTTACTGGTGAAAACCGCTGTCCGATATGTTTATTCCTTATAGATATATTTAAAAATATATTTAAACCTAATAACCTAATACTTTACAAGAAAAGTAAAATAAGCAATAAATTTCAACGGTATCTGATCGAATATAAATGGGCCAATTATCATGCCACTCAATACGCTGTACCAAACGTTTACACTTCACCTGCCCTGATGTTGAACCTCCTGTATCCAACAAGGATTGGTTGGAGACCAATAATGCATGTTGTGCAAGTTCACTTGTCCGTCGCTTTTAAAGGTAGCCTCGTCTGTCCATAATATATTTGACAGTAATCTAGGATTCTCGGCTACCATGTTTAATAACCAATGACAATAATCAAGTCTTTTATCATAATCTTGCATTGTTAAGGCCTGGTGAAGCACTACATGGTACGGATGAAGCCTAAATTTGATATTTTTAATAAATATTTTTGATATTATAATACCTACTTACCTATGATCCTTTATAATTCGTTGGACGGTAGTGCGGGTAATGTCCAAGTCCTGGGAAATGCCTCTGGTATTTGCATGAGGATTATATTCTATGTAAGCTAGAACGTTTATGACGTTTGCTTCAGTTCGAGCTCTACCACGTCTAGGTAAAACAGGACGATGAACACTTCCGAAATTTCTCAAGCGTACCGCCAATCGAACAAAAACTCGTTTGGTATATCTGCGCCTGTCTGGATACCTCATAGCATACATTCTGGCAGCAATGGTTGCATTCTGAATGCATTCGAAATATACCACGAGCAAATCAAATGCTATTTCATTTGCTAACGGCATTTTGAAATTATATTTCGATATTTTTGACGTAAAACATTATTTATATTTGATTATCACTTCTTTTGTTGGTATATTTAAGCAAACCGACCACTAGGGAGAATATGGCAGAGCGAATAAGGAACGCTATTAACAGTATTTCAATGGCTGAAGTAGAGACTGCTGCTCTATCTACACATAGCAGGTTACAGCTCTGTATTGCACAGGACGGACGACATTCTGAACACTTATAAGGCGTCATTAATAATTTTTTTAGCTCTAGTTTATTTAGCTCTAGGCAGGTTTAGTTCTAGGTTTTTTTTGTTGTGTCAAAGCCTACTGAGAGTCCTGCTTATTTTACTTTTCTTTTAAAGTATTAGGTTATTAGGTTTATATTATTTTTTTATTATTATATACAGGGTGGCTGATTAGTGCGAGGAAGTCCAATATCTCCGTTGTTCTTAAAAATATCGAAATTTATTAAATACAAAGGTTCTAGGATAAACAAAAGCGCACATTTTAAAAATATTTTTGGATATACAGGATGCTCCAAAAAAGTGGGGTTTAGCAAAGATGTATTTTTTCAAAAGGAACACCCTATATGTTATATTATTTTTGGATGCTACATAAAATTACAGTTGTTTTTCAATAAGTGCATTGTAGTTCTAAACTTAATAGTTTTAGAGTTATCGACTTTTCCAAAATGATATTTTTGAACTTTGACAGCTTCTAATTTTCTAACGGTACTTCTTAGAGCAAAACGGCTTACATGTCCCTATCTTACTTTTTAATTGTCTTCCCAAAAATATTAATTTCCGGTTAAACCGGAAGTACTATATTTCCGACTTTCAAGTTACATCCGGTTTAACCGGAAATTGATATTTTTTTGAAGACAATTAAAAAGTAAGATAGGGACATGTAAGCCGTTTTGCTCTAAGAAGTACCGTTAGAAAACTAGAAGCTGTCAAAGTTCAAAAATGTCATTTTGGAAAAGTCGATAACTCGGAAACTATTAAGTTTAGACCTATAATGCACTTATTAAAAAATTACTATAATTTTATGTAGAATCCAAAAATAATATAACATATAGGGTGTTCCATTTGAAAAAATACATTTTTGCTAAACCCCACTTTTTTGGCGCATCCTGTATATCCAAAAATATTTTTAAAATTTGCGCTCTTGTTTATCCTAGAACCTTTGCATTTAATAAATTTCGATATTTTAAAGAACAACGGAGATATTGGACTTTCTCGCACTAATCAGCCACCCTGTATATGTATTTTTAAATATGTATATCTATAAGGAATAAGCATATCGGATATAAAAATACCATTACATTTTAATTCTTCGAGAAAATCATAAAAATCTGCGACCTTGTCATAAAGCACCACCTACCGAAACGAAAAATAACTGAACTCAAAATATTATTATTCTAGCAGGAGCGCCCATAAAAGCGCTTCAAAATTAAAAAAAGGTATTTGAAATCGGTGATTCCAAAAAAAAGTTATTGACCCTTTTTCAAAAACGTTTACCCCTTCCCCACTCTTTATTTGAAAAGGTAGGGAAAAAACGTAAATACAAAAAAGTTGTCATATTTTCAGTAGGTTACAAAAAAAAATATATAATATAGGTTCACCTGAAGTAATTTTGATTAAAACAGTATACTCCGAGGTTAGATTAATGCCCTCTAGCGGTGGACTTAGAAACTTACAAATAATTTCCAGCTTTTTCTTTTTGCCGATTTCCCAATAATTTTTTTTAATCGGCTGCGAACCTATGTTGATAGGAACAATTTGTCTTATTTTTGGATAAGGAATCACCACACGAGCGATGGCACATGTTTTTGTAACACCCTGTATATACGTATACGTACACAGGGTGTTTTTAAAGGGTGTTGGATATTTCACAGGACAATTCCTCAATTATTTCAAAGATAAAAAGTTTATATAAAGATATAATAAAACCGCTTCGTTTTCAAGATAAAGGGAGTTAAAATTTTATTTTCACTTTCATTTTTTAGATGACACTTGTGGTATAGTGATGGAATGGAAATAGAGAAACACTTAACACTAAACTTATTTATTTAAACTCTAATGAATTGTTAAAACTGAACAAAATTAAGTCTACATTTTTAGGAACGTCAATCACTTTATTCGATCGTCAGAACTCTGCCGAAAACGTCACTCCTGATCGTTTCTATCGTTTCTATCCGCACCTTGGCCAGTGTTACCACATTTCTCCCCCTCTAGACAAAAAACGCAAACGTCTTCTTGGTTAGTCGCGGTAGCGGGCTGGCACTAACCGATTGCGAGGTGGATTGCGTCGTACAGTCTTTGAAAGAGAGACCTGGGTGTCGAAAACTTCTGTAGGTATTTCTAGTTGTTCGGCAAAGTCATCGTTTTTTGATGCTGCTTCTTCATTTGTAATGGATTCATTTAACGGACGAAATACATCTGGTCGTGGACCAAGAGGTTGCTCTATATCTGTTGATGTAACTGTTGGTGATGTTCGCAAGTTTGTTTCTTCAAGCCATTTCCGAGACCGTAATTGATCTGCATGTTTTCTTCTCTGCAACCCTTCTACATTAACAATGTACGAATAAGGGGCTGTTTGTTTGATGATTTTGCCAGCAGTTGAACCACGTTTGGTTGGATTGTTAACCCATACGGAGTCGCCTTCCTTAAAAAAATATGCTTTTGTTCCGCGGTCATGCAATCTTGCTTGATTCAATTTTTCTTTTTCCATATTTCTTATAATGTCCGGTTTCAAATGGTCAAAATAACACTTGGGGCGTCTGCCAAATATTAATTCGCTAGGAGATCTACTTGTAGATCGTTGGATGGTGTTTCTGTAAGAAAACAGGAATTTCTGCAAACGTCGATATTTATCAGGTTCATCCAAGATATTCATCCGGTCTTTAAATGTTTTTACCATTCGCTCGGCAAGCCCATTGGATTGTGGATGGTAAGGTGTTACTCTAATATGTGTGGTACCAATTTGCTTACAGTAGATTGAAAATTCTTCCGATGTCAGCTGAGGTCCGTTGTCTGAAACTATAAATCTAGGTGATCCAAAACGAGCGAAAATTTCCATAAGAGCCGTGATTGTATTAGTAGAAGTTATGCTCTGCATGGGTATTACCTCTAACCATCTGGTGTAGGCATCGACGACCACTAGCCACATTTTTCCTTGAAAAGGGCCTGCGAAATCTAGGTGAATTCTTGACCATGGTTCAGCTGGTGGTGCCCAAGGAAACAGAGGTAAGTTTTGTTCATTTTGTCTTGAACTTTGACAGGAAACACATTCTTGCGGAAACTCGATAATTGACTTGTCAATGTTAGGCCAATAAACATGTAATCTAGCCATGGACTGCATGGCAGTGATGCCGGGATGTCCATCGTGCAACATTTTGAGTACTTCGGTTTGTAAAGTTGTTGGAATGCAAATACGGCCATGCCATAAAAGGATTCCTTCTTCGACTGAGAGTTCGTCCCGCTTTTCAAAGTATGTTAACAGCTCTGGTATTAAATGTTTCTTTTCTGGCCATCTATTTTGCGTGAATCTGGATACCTGCTGTAGTAGTCGATCTTTTGTTATTTCTTGCTTAATATTTTTTTTTTGTTAGACAAAGATGATGCAAACGTAAGTGTAAAAGGTGTCCTCGAGTTGGCAATCCTACTTCTTCTTCGGGTGAGCACTCAATTGTTGGAATTGGTAAACGTGATAGTGTGTCAGCTGGTGCGTTATCCTTACCACTCTGGTAAGAAATGGTATAATCGTAACTACTGAGAATCAAGGCCCATCGAAGCAGGCGATTACTTGCTAGTTTTGGAGTGGTACGGTTTTCACTAAAGATATATTGAAGGGGCCTATGATCCGTTAATAATACAAATTTTCGTCCATACAAGTAGTGGTTAAATTTTTTTACTGCAAAAATTATTACTAAAGCTTCTTTATCTATGGTGCTATATCTGGACTCTACTGAAGACCATGTTCTTGAAGCAAAAGCTATCGGACGTAATGTCCCATCGGAATATTTATGCGAAATAACTGCGCCCGCACCTCTGTCTGATGCGTCAGTGTTTACATAAATAGGTAGATCCGGATTATAGTTTACTAAAGTATCGTTCGACGACAAAATCTCTTTTAGTTTTAAAAATAATTCATTATCTTGCTTTGTCCATTCCCATTTACAATTTTTTTTTAATAAGCGATGTAACGGTGAGCAAACTGTGTGTAAACTCCGAATAAATCGGCCATAATACGTAATTGAGCCTAAAAAAGAACGCAATTCAGACACATTCTTTGGTTTAGGCATATTCTGAATCGCTGTTATGTGATCTTGAGTAGGATGTATTCCAAACCTGTCAATTTCATGTCCAAAATATATAACTTTCTCTTGAAAAAACACACATTTTGATTTTGCAGTTTTAATGCCAGCTGCTTGTAGGCGCTCCAAAACTTGTCCCACTCGCGCGAGATGCTGCTCCGACGTAGGAGCAGTAATCAAAATATCATCCAGGTAACAAACAGTACCTGCAATTCCAGAGAGAAGCTGATCCATTATTCGTTGAAATAATGCGGGTGCAAAACATACTCCAAAAGGTAGTTTTTTGTATGAAAAATAACCTCTATGTGTTGCAATTACCAAATATTTTCGTGAATCGGGATGTACTGGAAGCTGCAAGTAAGCGTCTTTTAAGTCAATTTTAGTAAAATGCTGCCCTCCATCTAGTTTCGATGTTATTTCTTCAAAACGTGGTAATGGATAATCGTCAACCTGTACATGTCGATTTATAGTGACGTTAAAATCTCCGCAGATTCTTACACTTCCGTTTGATTTTACCACCGTAACAATTGGCGAAGCCCACTCTATCGGAGTAATGGTAGTATCAACTGGTTCAAGTACCCCCTCCTGCACAAGTCTTTCCAATTCCGCATTTACTTGTTCTTGTAACGCGATTGGCACCGGTCTGGCTCGAAAAGTCTTTGGTGTTATATCGTCGCGTATATGGATTCTTGCGGCATGTCCTTTGATAGTTCCGATATGGTTTTCGAAAAGTTCAGGAAATTCCGAGAGCAGATGTCCTATTTTGTTACTATCAACCTTTCCATGCGCCGAAGGACTACTGTGCTTTGGTGAATTGATGTTACACACGCGTGAACCTGGCGGCAGCGGCAAATTAAAGGAAATACACCAATCCAGTCCAAATAAAGGAATATCATCTTTATCCACAACGTAGATAGAAAGTTTTTTCTTTTGATTGAACGCATTAACTGTTACTGTGGCAACACCTAAAGTTTCTATTTCGACATTGGTATACGCTACCAAATTCTTTGTATGTTTTAAGAGAGGTTTTCGCATTGTTCGCCAAAAACTTCTTCCTACGACTGAATGCGCCGCTCCTGGATCATAAAGCATTTCGATTGGCTTGCTTTCGATTTCGACGTTAACCATAACGCGATTCGGCGCTTGCATATTACGGATATTTAACGTATTAGATGATTGCACGCTAAGTCTATCTTCGTCACTTTGATAATTATCACGGATATGTCTAGTATTTTGACGATTGTCAGTATTTCGAAATGTTTTTTCGATCCGCGCGCGGCCAGCGCTAATACATACACGAGCAAAATGATTTTGTTTGCCACACGCAGAGCAATTTTTTCCTTTTGCCGGACAATTACTAATGTCATCATGCGTAGCGTTTCCGCAATACACGCACTGTTTTCTTGTGTTGATTGCTTTTACCCTATCATTTTTTTCAAAATGTCGTGAATTGTTCTGTCTACTTACATTTTGTCTAAGCCGATTTGTGTTTGATGCTTCGTTTCTTAAAAATGGTAATGACGAAAGTCTCTGTCCATGTATGAATGCTTGTTCTAATTGTACTGCATACGTTTCAACCTGTGATAATTTGGCTTTGTTTGTGGTATATTTTAAAATTATTTCTTGTTGCCAAGCTGGTTGGTTAATACCGATGACTAGTTGGTCCCGCAACCGTTCATTTAAATTGTCACCGAATTCGCAATTCCCGGCCAAACCTCGCAGTGATGTCAAAAATTGTGTAATCGATTCACTTTCTTGTCTATATCGAGTCGCAAATGTCACTCTTTCCGACAAAACGTAAGTCTGTTTACTGTAATATTTATTTAGAACATTTTTCAGTTCGTCATATTCTTTTGATGTTACCGAATCCGGTTTAAAATGATCCACTAATATTTTGAATGATTCTGAGCCTACCTTAGACAAAAAAACATTTCGTTGCTCTGTTGCTTTTTCCGTCTTGTTAAAACCATGTATTGTAGATTCAATTTCAAATCGTTGTATGTAGTAATCCCATTCTTCCTTGTCAGGGCAAAACTTGTCAAATTGAAATCCTAAAGACGTCATCCTCGTCGCCAAATGTGGTATAGTGATGGAATGGAAATAGAGAAACACTTAACACTAAACTTATTTATTTAAACTCTAATGAATTGTTAAAACTGAACAAAATTAAGTCTACATTTTTAGGAACGTCAATCACTTTATTCGATCGTCAGAACTCTGCCGAAAACGTCACTCCTGATCGTTTCTATCGTTTCTATCCGCACCTTGGCCAGTGTTACCACAACACTCTCATTCATAGTCCTCTTATTAAACTTTTTGATGTACCTATTCTGTTATTTTCGTACTTGTCACCTTTACAGGGTGTTCCTAAATACCATGTACATTTTGTACATACGGAAGGGGGTAATTTTGCGACCTATTTTATGACTAAAAATTCATATAAACATAGGTCCGCAACCGCTGTGTTACCGATCTACAGGGCGTTGAAATTTCAAGATTCTTTCTAGTTATTTCTTTATAGCTCCTGCAGCTTTTGAGATATTTAGCTCAATTTTGGAATATAGGTTACGCTGTAGGAACCATTGGTCATACCAAATGATTGTGAGAATCTACAGGGAGATATTTTTTGAGGGGTCGTTCCCGCTTTTCACCCCCTGAACTTTTTTGCGGTCCGCCGCTGGCAGAGTCTAGAATACGGAACTATTTTTTTTTGTTTAAAAACTTTTTAGTCTTTAGTAGTTGTTTCATATCTGAAAATGTTAGCATAAGTATTAGTTGTAGGCTTTTTAACTGACGAAATGTATGTCACCAAATGTGATCTGTAAATGAATAAATAAATAAATAAATAAATGGTTTCATGGCCTACTATTGCTACCTTAATTTTCTAAATTTTTCGATTTGTGCGTTAATTGTTAATAATAACTATCAACTATTATATATTTTTGAAAAACTTAAGAAGAGCCCAATCAAATAAGAGGAAAATATGCTTGTTTAAAAAATCATATGTTTGCTTTAAATCTCAAAAAGTAACACCAGAATAAAAGCAAGCACGCCACTGAATTCTGCTTAAAAAATTCTCTCAGAAAGAGTTTTCAATTTTTTGATAAGTTAATGGATAACCGAAATACAGGGGGTAGTCAAAAAGCAAACATTTTCGAAAACACCCTGTTGCTTAAAAACTAAGAAAGCTATGACAATTCTATCTTTTGTTTAACAAAAAAATAGCGCCGTAATGTAAAAACCGCAAGTCTCTATATTTACTAGTTAACGAGATACCCTGCAATTACATCAAAAAATGGACATCCTGTACATCGCAACCATACTAAAGAGTAACCCATAGAATAGGAGGGGACAGGAGTAACCCAACTAATTGGTTATGTTATTTTTTGACCATACAGTACGCAAATTAGGCAATCCAAACCAGATTATGTTTGCCTGCCACGGTCATATTGGAGTCACAAAGTGCTTTCAATATGGCCGTCGACGGCAAACGTCAGAAAAACTAACCTTTATTTTTGCGTCTATGTTAGTTTAAAAAACTTTTGGAAAATTTAAAAACATTCAACATTCAAGGAACAATTCAGTATGGCCGTTGAAGGCAAATATACATGGATTCAATGCTTAGTTTACAGTCCCGTGCTCTGTATAAATATACACTTGCCATTGTTAACATCTCCAATAACATCATCAACTTTAAGTGTTATTAAATATAAATAACAGAAAAAAACACAAATTGAAAAACAATAACTTAATAAAAATAAAACACACAAAACCAAAATCGCTATTTAAACTGACACTGACGTTCACACAAAAATAAAGGTTAGTTTTTCTGACGTTTGCCGTCGACGGCCATATTGGAAGCACTTTGTGACTCCAATATGACCGTGGCAGGCAAACATAACCTGGTTTGGATTGCCCAATAAACGAGGCGGTAAATTGAGACCCATGCCGTGACGTATACCGTGACGTCAGCTGTGCCGCTGCTTTCATTCTACTGTTACTAAATTAACTTAATTTTATTAGTTATGCCGTGGTGTAGTGTACATAGCGTTTAGGTTCCATGCTATAGGTCACAGGATCGATTCCCACAAATGACTTTTTTAGTATTTTCATGATTTTTTTTAGTTTTTTTATGATCGAATAAAGACGGATTGGAACCAAAAAGGTGTATTAGATGCGTGTTAGCGCTGTTTAACCAATATAAGTCTATATAAACCCACGCCCACGAGACTGACGTCACGGTATACGTCACGGCATGGGTATACGTCACGGCATGGGTCTCAATCTACCGCCTCGTCCCAATAATACATGAAAGTACAAAGTTTTTCTTTATTTAGATTTGAATAGTGATCGTCATAAGAAAAAAATTAAGAATTGAAAATATTTTATTTAGGGATTTTATTTGCCACTTAAAATTAATAATATACCTAATAATAAGGATCAATATAATTTTGTATACTTTAAACTGAAACATCTTAAACTGGTATTTTTCATTTAAAATACTAGGGAATCTTCGAGAATCTTTCTTTATATCTGAATTTGAAGCCTAAATAATAATACAAATCATTTTTCTTGTCATAACCAATACCACCGAACATAAACAAAGGCTACTTAAGATCAGGGCAGCCATGGTCAAGCATTGAATCTAAATTAATGACATTTAGTTAGCTCTTATGTCCTATGACAAATTAGGGTTAGTTTGACCTCCCCTATATGCTCCTGGAAGTATGAATACAAAAAAGAAAAACATATTTGATTAAAAGCTTAAAATTGAAATAAATGTCTGCAAATAAGATGACCACCAGCAGGAACATGTTCGCGAACATTCACCTGGTTAGCGAGAAAATAGTGACATTTTGACCATTTTTCTCCACTTTTTCGTAATTACCTAGAAGGGCTTGGGTAAGGGAAATATTCTGTCACATTGTAACTTAGACACTTAATCTTCAAATTAGAGCTATGCTACCCATAGTTGCTATTCTTAACTGTTTCTTTAGTAAACAATAAGGGGTCCAAAACAAACTATTTCTTACCTATTCACAATTCTTACGTTAATTCCCATATTCTTAAGAGTATTCGCAACATTCTCCTCAAATCTTTTATGTAGATCGTGATAACGTAACAATTTATCCAAGTCTGTGCCCCTTCCTTTCAAGTAATTAACAAACTGTTTGTCTGTTAAGTGTTCGGCTTTTTTCCTTTCAAATTCATAGCGGGAAAGTTTCGAGACAACCAGAATATTATCAGTTTTGATGAAATTTGTTGACAAGTGTCTACGACGTGCATAACTTAAACCTGAAAATTCATGAGCTGTTTTAGCTATTTTACTTTATAAAATACATTAATGTTCAAAATAAAGATCACAAGAAAGATATTTTTAAAACGTAAGATAGGCGATTTACGGGTTAATATATTTTATCTAGAGTATAATTATTGGAGAAAATTAAGTAAATAGAGCCTTAAATACTAACCAAAATGTTTACTTAGAAAAAAACGAAAATTTTTCATAAATGTGACTACTGAACGAAATTGAAGGTTAGAAAATCGTGTTTAAGTAAACAATAGTGAAGTTAGCCAAGTATGGGTTAAATGAACTACTCTCATGATCTTTTAGCGGCTCAACCAATTGAAGGGCAGGTAATCATATGTATTTCCATTAATTCTGCCATTAGGCTACACGTGACTAATGAACCCTGGGCAGAGTTTAGCACGAAACAAACATTGAACTATGACCTTAACAACACGTGATGTGATGGCTGTCAAAACAAAGAGTAATGGCGTATTGAAATATTCTAGAGGTAAATTTTTCTTGAGTTTTTCCAATGAAACAGCAAATTCCCTTACCTAAAATAATATCCTTAAGTGATAACCTGGGGCTGAACATCGGAATAGGTATCTTTCTGCCAAATTTTCTACATTTACGCCTCTGTTTTGGACGGAATTTTTGGGCTAAGGTTAGGGACACTGCACTGTACTTTGACCCTTTAAATGTTATCTGATTTTTCTTAAAATAAAACAATTTTAACGGAGTTTACGCTTTAAGTAATGACATGGAGATAGTTTGTATGTGTTTCCCAATAATTTCTTTATTGATTTAATGCAGTAATGAAGCAACTTATATGTTGATAACTTTCTTATTTTTTAAAACCCAATTACGTATAGGTACCTACTACTCTGCAGGAATGTACCTACCTACATTAAAAAATTTACACAAAAACTAATATAAACTCATGTGGGTGTTTGAGCTAGGTATCCGAAATAAACAAAAGTTTTAAGGATAAATATTTTTTTATGTATTTGAGTTTTTATACAGGCTTGTAATAGGTATAACAATTTTTAAATTTACAATAAAATTTATAATTTTGGTGTCAAGACAAACATTGCCTAAAAAGAGGCAATGAAATAAGGTATAACAAATATAAATGGTAAAAATGTTATGAAACCAGAATGTTCAATACTAAATCCTTGACTAAAAATTCCTTGATTTTTTTAAAATCTGGATTAAGTAAGTAGGTAGGTAAATTTAAGTGTTATTCAATATGAAGGGAACATTAAATTAAACAATATTATATAAGTATAAATAAACTCTTAAGATTAATAGGAATTAATATTGAACAAGTCATTTTCCTTAAAAGTACTTTTATTTCTTACAGAGAATAACATCAATTAAAACATTTACCTACATTTATGTTTTTTCCTGAAATAGTGTTTGACCAGCTTTTTTTGCAATACATTGAAGAAAATATCACGAAAAGAGCTGGTGATGAACAATACTTCAGCTGGCGCACATAAAGTAAATAACGAGGAAAGGCCTATTACTTCTGTGAGGGGACCTACAGTTGAGTCTTGCAGCTTAAAAAATAATTCGAAGTTTGAAACACAACAAGTATAATAATGAAAATTTTAGACCCTGGCAACTCCAGCATAATACAAGTTACAGTAATATTTCATGAATAAGTTTTGTTATTGATTCTCTGTCCAAACTCAGTAGTTTAGAGCTTTTAAAAATTGTATTAAACTATGATTGGGATTCTACAAGAAAAAAATAATGAAATTTAGTGGTAGGTTTCATGTTTACAGTTTAAGTAAAATTATTGTTTCATATATTTTTCAGTTCAAAATCTGGAAATGTCAGAATTCCTTTCATATATTAATTATTTGCAATATTTCAAACATGACAAATCTGAATTGTGTTTCTATACTTCATGTATCTAAATTTGGTTTAATTTGCACTTCTAATAAGCATGGCATGCTCACGATTCACTAAAGTGTGGATTTTGCATAGGATTAATCCACTAATGTTACTTTTTTCTAATCGTGCCCCTAGAATAATGTTTCTACTTTCAAAAAATGCCCTGAAGCTAAGAAATAATTATTTAAATTTCTTCTTATAAAACATAGAAATGTGTAATTAAACTAAGAGATTTATTTTGTCACTTATTCATACTCCTAATTTCATACTCTTGTAGTAATTTATTTTGAATTAACGATCAAATTTTGTTTCAACACAAAGTAAGGACCTAATTATAAGAGTGTCACATTGACATAGAAAGCCTGTGTTGATTACAGAGTGGCCAAAACTGTTTTCAAAAATAGTAGTTCTAGGTACTGCTATTATTTACAAACCACCTATTGTGATTGTTATTGATGTTACATTTTCATTGGAACTCAATTTTTAAAACTTAAAAGTGTATTGAATTTAAACCAATAAAAATAATAACTGGTAGGTGATCTAAATATACCTATGGAATGCAGTAACCATTTCATTTTATTGAAGTTTTTGGCATTGCAAGAACCTGGTAAATGCATTTACTAAAGTCAGGTTAAGAAAAGGGACACATACTTAAAGCTAGTGGTAAATATTTGCTTTATCGTCAGTGGTAAATATCTATATGTACTTTATAATTTCAGACATAGGCGTGCGCACAGGGGGGGCCGGGTGGGCCATGGCCCACCCTATAAGACAAAAAAATTAATGGTATAAATAAATGGTTCAAGTTAAATCAAAACTGAGGAGTACTATGTTACAAGACAGACTAGATTCACTTCTCTTCTTATTTATTGAACAGGACAAAACTACCAATGTTAATTATTACGATAACGTGATTTCTAACAGCGTCAACACGTCGAATGCGTTTATAAAATACTATTTATTTTGTTTTAACTTTCCAGAAATTATTATCATTTTTCCTTTTTTTTATTTATTCCTTCATCTTGATCTTGGGTATTATTGCGTATTTTTCTTAGATTAATTGTTAATTTCTTTTTTCATTTGGTTGAATAAATTATTTTGTAACTTATTATATTGCGTATTTATTAAATATTTTTATTAGCTGTTAATAACCATCGATAGTTTTGAGCCTTAATGATTGTTATTGCTTTTTGATTTTATATTTTCATTTACAAAAGCGCGCTTTGCCTGTTGCCTTGTTTTTTAACGATCTTAACGACTTTTAGTTGAAAAGTGGGCGTGGCACCCAAAAAATTTTTTACCTCCGCCGGCGCCTGCAGCGGGCTTTGCCCCCGCCGGTCATCCCTCCTTACGTGGCCCACCTATATTAAACAGTCTGCGCACGCCTATGATTTCAGATTTATATGTGCTTCCTTTATTATTATGTGAATATGCGTAATATTTTTTTATCAAGTTCTTGGCAGCTAAGGGTATAGCTAATGGAGATTAAAATAAAACAGTGCCTCAGGGTTGCTTAAAAGTCCTGCATGAAATTCCTATATTTTCTATAAGTTATTTTTAAGAAAAACGCTGAAATACGGAAGTTGATTTAAATTGTTGTTCATCTTTCTGTAATATTTTCAGCCCTTCCCTTCAACCCTTTAACCTGTAGCTACTCCAACTTTTTTTTTAAATAGCAACCTAGGTCACATGGGGCTCTAAGAAAAGGTCTTCAAAAACTGAATTTCGTGGTACCACAGAAGTAGGGGGTTGCTATCATTTCGTTACGCTAAAGGTCACGTGTTATATGCCACATTATAACATATTACGCTGATGTATTGTCAGATGCCCACCAGAACGCATGTTTTCAATATCTGGTGTGGCCAGAGATTTTCTTCAGCGTGTTATGTGAATGTGAAGAAGTACGAAAGTACGTATTTTTATATAATGTTCAAAAGAGATCAAAGAAACGGCAAGTGGCTCCGGAGGAGATTGGTGAAAAAGTCAGCATTCGTAGAGCACGTCAAATTCCTTGTCCATTCTTATATACATTTTACATCTTTCCATCATTGGCGATTTCGGGCCACAGAACATAAAATTCACCAAACTCATGTCTATGCTCATTTATTGGATGAACCCAGTACTCTCTGGATTCGTTCTACAGCGCAAGGAATGCTGCAGTGACTTCTACCATTTCCTCTTCATCCAATATATCCAACCAATCTATTGCCACAAAAATAAAAAACAACATTTTTGTGACTTTACTATGAATGGGTTCTGACACTTGATACTACCCCTAAGCAAATATTAATTTTAATACAATTACACACGGGGTATTTCCGTTTTTCCATCTGTTGTTTCATCGAAAACTTTTTGGGTTTTGTTGCTTAGTTTTGAATTTTGATTCGGCTATTGCTTTATTTATTTGTGTCGTGCGTTGTTTATGAAGGCTGGAAAGCTGCATAGTTATTGGTGCCTGTTACCTGTCTATTAGACGATCATTCGTTAATAGTCATTATTCGAACGTCCTGATGCAAAACACGGTTCATTGTATATGTTGGAGCATTAACGATTAGTATCAGCGCCTTGTTTTGAATCACCTGGAATTTATTCAGCTCGGACTTACTTATATTGCACCAAAATGTTGCTCCATAAGTAAGTGCCAGCCTGACTAAGACCGTATAGAGGTTAACTTTGGTTCGATTACTATAAGTCTTCTCCGCCTGTGAAGCAGAGGTTAGATTGAGCTTAATTGACGCAATGCTGCCCTGATTCTATTAATTGAATTTAACTTTCAATTCAGTCTTTGATCAAAGATAAGTCCCAGGAACTTCACTTCCTGGCACCAATTCACTTAAACCCTTTCGACTCTGAGCCTCATTTCGGGCTGTCTAACGCGACTTTTGGAGAAAAATATGACTTTTGTCTTAAAAAGATTCAAACGAATCTTCCAATTAGAAAGCCATTTTTCCAATTGGTTTACATAGCGCTGCATACGTGTGACGACTAGCCGCGGTTGCTTAGAAGTTGAAGTTATTGCAGTGTCGTCAGCGAAAAGATATAGCTGCGTTTGCCTATCTCGCGGAATGTCATGCGTATAAATCGTAGTGGGAATCACGGTATAAATGTTTTACAGCATCGACAAGACTGCAAAACTTTAATTCTTTAGAAAAGAGCCTACTATCTTAATGAGGTAAATTCTTATTAATTTCAGTAAAATACCATTATGCCAGACCTTGTCAAACGCTTTGCTAACGTCAAAGAGGACCGCCCCCGTGTGCTCCCTTCTATCAAAACCCTTCAGTATGTTAGACATAAGTCTCGTTGTCTGCCTAACTGTATAGGAACTTCTCAAGGACGATTGCGATAAGAGATTACAATTCTGTGAGGAAATGACGGCAAGATGCGAAGAGAACGTTTTTTTCCAAAATATTATAGTCTCTGATGAAGCTACATTTTATTTAAATGAAATGATAAATATACGTCATTACCGATTTTGGTCTGATCTAAATCCACAGTAGATACGTGAAGGATATACATCCTCAAAAAGTCAATGTACGTGTGGGCTGCAATAATAAATAACAAAATTATAGCATAAATCCAGATATTCCCCATGAAAGAACATGGTTTCAACAATATGACGCACCGCTGCACTTTGGTGTAAATGTTCCCAGATTCTTAGACGAAATTTTTCCAAATCGCTGGGTAGGTCGACGGGGTTCAATTGAATGGCCATCAAGGCCTCCAGACGTAATTGAATTTCTTTCTATTGGGGGTATTTGAAGGAGAGAGTGTATCAGAATAGACCAAACAACATTGAGGACCTAAAGGATAGATTAAGGATGAAGATAACTAATTTATCGGCCGAAAGTGTTCGTCGTGCGGTATACTATTTACCATAGATTTAGTGCATGTCAAGTGGAAGTTGGAGGCCACTTTCAGCATTTGATAAAACAAGTCGAATCGGGCGAGTGCTAAATTTCGAATAGCTCATAAATTCAATTATTCCTAAAAAATGTTACTTGGGCTTGTTTTACAGGTGCGAAATGAGCAAACCCCAATTTTTTTGTACCATGGGATTGAGTTTTTGAAGACCTTTTCATAGAGCCCTGTGACATAGGTTGCCATTTAAAAAAAAGTTGGCGTAAAGCTACAGGTTAGGGGAAAATTTTATGCAGGACTTTTGAACAATCTAGTATGTTTTATACTGAGCTGATTGATTGACATTGTAAATTAAAATCCTGGACAAAATGAATGCAACATCATACATTTACCACACATTAGAAGTTTTATTTCTGCATTATGATTTTAATAATTTTTTTGCATTGTAGGTTAGTTCTTCATGGTTCCTTGACAGTGTCATAGTGTTCGTTTCTTTTTGATAATTTTTGTTTTATACTGGATGAATCCCAAGTATTCTAGCAACCATAACATATGACAATTGAAATTAGACTGTAGCTCCATCTTCCTTTAAATTTTTCATTTTTGGTTCACTTTATTATCTTTATGATCGGAGAAGATGCACGGTTTTATAGCTAAACATGTTTTTATGTACTTTATAATAATAATAATGATAGTCTTGGTTAAGAAATAACAAGTGCATTTCTTAAAGGGCCAAGTCTAGCTGTTAACACAAAAACTGCTACTCAACATTAATCATTATTACTTATATTTACAAAGAAATTAGCAATAGCTATCGCATACGTTCATTTTTAAATATTCTGCAACTAGGTTGTAGCTCTGCTACTCCGTTGATGAAATGGCTATTTCTTAGTCCCAATTTAAATCCCATAGAGCATTATATATGGGATTCTCTTAAAAGAAAGCTTTCAAGCTTCACCTGCTTACCACAATCAACTGGTGGATAATAATAATAATAATAATAAACATCTTTATTTCAGATCATGATCACAATAAACAAAAAATGAAATGACGCCAAAAAACAGTTCAACGCAATTAGCATTCCCCCTGATTCTACTTAGAATTTTCCTATCTAGACAATCATATGCCTGGGATAAATCTAAAAGCACCCCAATAAGTGTTAATTTCTCTTAAATCTTTTTCAAGATGCTCTACAATAAATTGTGTAAATTAAAAAAAGCAGTCTGTGTGAACTTTCCCGGAATAATACCATGTTGGAATTTCGTAAATGCAGTGATTATTGCAGAATGAGAGAATATTCCTCAGGATATACTTAAAAAATGAATTAAAAAAACTCCTTTAGTCTCTAGTCCTAAAATAATGAAGTGAACTTAAAATGAGAATGTTTAAGGAACCATGGATCTATAGTCTAATTTCAACTGCGATATGTTAAACTTGCTGTAGCGTGTACCGCCACAGGGTGATAGGAATTTTCTAAGCGAACAACATTTTTATTTCGCCTCGAATAAAATGAAAATTATTTCTTTAGCAAAAATTACGACAACTTACATTATCTAGAACCGAACCTATGATGCAAAAAAAGATATTCAAATGGGACCATGCATGTAGGTCCAGAAAAACAGAAATAACATCAAATGTGTGGCAAATCTTATTTATGAGTTTCTTTGCAATCGGTAAGAAATTAAGTTTTTATCATACTTCATCATTTTGTTAATTTTATAGTGACATAATAGGACAGACGCCATTATGGCTCAAGCGTCAGTTATAAATCAAGAGGCGTGAAGCGAGGGCCATATCGGGTATCTAAATCGTGGTAAATATAATACTTTTCCACTACTAACATTTTAATATAATATTATTCTGATGCCTTAATTGCCTATGTAATTTTGTTTTTTTTTTAATTTTTTTTCTACCTACTAACTCCAGGAACAATCAATTTTGACCATTTGTTAGCCTGAGACATTGTTTTTCCTTTACCTCTTGTTCTATTATTGACCTTAGTCTATAACACTTGAACAAATTATTGAAATTACGCCTATGAAAGGCAATTGCAAAAGTTTAAACATAAAATAAGGTACGTAGTTAGGCAACTGCATATTCTCTTATTGTGTATACCATTGCCTAGTCTGGTAATTATCCGTCAGTTTCAAAGGTAGCTTAATTGATAAGAAAATGACATAACATTGGTTACTTCTAAGCATAAAATATGTCTCCCACTTCTTTACTACTTACTATTTCGATCATGATCAATACTTTGCATATTTGCGAAACTAAACTGTAGTGTAGGAAGAAAATAGAAACATTCTTAAACTAGGTGCAGATCGTGCAAACTCATGCTCTAATGTTCTCTAATTGTGAAAAATGGAATTTTGGTCATAAAATAAATTTAATTCGGATTCTTACCCTGAAATTATCGACTGGGTTTCAACTCCATTTTTATTTATACATTTTAAAACTTGTCTAAACCCATTAAGTATTAACATTTTTATTAAAATAAAAGAATTTTATTTTGTGACCAATTTTTTGCTGTCATGACAAATTTACCTAGTAAGGCATGAGACTAAAAATTACCACGCTGAATGTTAGATATTTATATTCATGTCGTGAAAATGGGAAATTACATACCACTTTTTATCGTTGCAAACTCCAAAAATTCTTCCAAACAAAGGTCGGCTTCACATTACAAAAAGTAAAGGCCCTTTACTAAACATTTAGTAAGTTTATAATTAAAAATTATTATTTATTTATACATTTATTGTTAGTTAAAGCTGAATTATGCAGAAACATTTTGGACTCCATTTGAAATGTACACGTATCGTAACACATAGAGCAGGTATGTTCATATTTCGATCTTATTCGTTATTTGAGAACTAACAGTTTTTGAGATATTAGCAAAACACTATTTTTCCAGATGGATTGGATGGAATTTTTTAAGTGTATTTATTTATTTAGGTACCTACTTCAATAAGAAAACGAACTTAATTTTTATAAAATGAAGAATTTCCAATTTTGTACCTATTTTATTACTTAATTTTTCTTTTCTAATAGAGAAACATAAGATCTTTTAGAGGGTAGCATCACTGCTTCCTGCCATATTTCTTCTTATTTAAAAAAATGCGACATAAATTTGAATTTGTATGAGAAATAATCCTTCTACTGAGGAAAGTCTCTGGTTTTAGTCTTTAGAAAACAGAACATAAAAAATGTAAAAATGTAGTGGGCCAATTATTTTATTAAATGCATTGCGAAGAATCACAGCGGTGTATCGAAAGTGTTTAAAAACACAACGGAGCCCAATTCGAGTAATTTTTGTGATTTAATAAAATAATATATTTGTTTTATTGTCGGTTTAAAGTTGTATAATAAATATAATATTGTTAATTTTGTTTTGCGGGCATCCCCTTCGATACGAAAAATGATTAATTTTACAAAATATATTAAAATAATTTCTTCTTAAAAGAAATAAATACTATATAGTTTTGAAAAGCTGTTAAAAAGAGGCATAAGACAAATAAATAATATACAGGGTGTCCCATTAAAAAAAAACACAAGTTTAGGTCATAACTCAAAAACAAAACTTATCAAAATAATCGAGATACAAAAATGACAAATTTTTAAAATCGCCCTGTATGTCAGACACTGAGAGGGCTATGAAAATTTCGTTTACGGCAATGAAAGTTTCATAAAATAATAAAACAGTAAGTCGTAAACCCCATCTTTCTATCTTTTATAATAAACACACGAAAACTGGACACCCTGTACAGGTGTAGGGGAAAAAATATTGCACTTTCCACTAGAAACGATAAAATAAACAGAACTGTATACCACAAAAAAATATTGAATGACAAATAAGAACTCGACATAGGTACAATTGTAAGTCGTGGTTTTATAAAGATTCATTTTGTCACAGTCTAAACCCATCTATCCATTATCCTGTTTAGTGTTTCCCATAAACTGTTTCAAAGTTAATCTTCTATCCAGGCCGGACGTATAGGATCTCACCAGCCTATTTTATTTAAAATTAAAATTTAGGCTCTGTTATATTAAACTTATTTTCTTTGTTATTAAGTATAAAGCATCCGATTTCATATTAAAAAAATTTCGAATTCAATTAGTAGATACATATTTTTAGGACAACCTATGAAAGGACAAATGTTATTCTGGTTTTTCTGTTCAAACTTTAGTTTAGGATATGTAAATGCAAATATAAGAACAACTAGGAAGTGATGTGTTGTGAACCGTTGTTAAAATCACTTTCCTGTCCAATAGTCCAAAAAACTTAAAAAAATAAGGCCCAAATTACCACTCTCCTGTGTAACAGCCGTTAGAATAATTCCAATAATAATGTCCTTGGAAGTTATCTTGCAGTTAGAGGTAATAGTACCTACTTACTTGAAAAGTTTCTCGACTTAAACTCACTCTTTTTAAATTCTTAGCTATAGTTTATTTATTTTCCCTACTAAGTAAAGTCCGTCTATCTATCTTACAATCTCATTATAAATGCTAACCCCTTACCGTCATAATAACCTATTGTGTGAGGTGTAAAATTCGGCCACTTGATCTGGGGACTCCAGGTACGGATCTATTTAAAGACTATTATATTATTGTATTTTCTCAGTATTCCTCTTAAAATAATTGGGGCAAAATAAAATAGGTTTATTTTAGTTATTTAAGTATGCTGATTTCTGGTTTTAAAATTCAGTTACATGTTTGTATTGGTTTAGACAAGAAGTTATTTGTTGCCAATTAAACGTGATATCTAAGAATATTTCGTCCGTGGGAAGAGACCAGTACGCCAAGTGGATCTACGGGTCGTGATAAAAGCCAACCGTGTCCTCCTTATTATTGCATGTTCAACCCAATTGAACATGTTTGGCACCAGCTGAAAGCATCGGTAAGGAGAAATAATGTTTCACCAACCTTAAATTCTTCTGTGACAGCTTTAGTACAGTCAGAAATGCAAAATATTCCAAACAAAAGGTGGGAAAATTGTGTAGCGCATGTTCAAAAAGTAGAAAAATCATACGTAAATATTGATCTGTTGCCCAGAGAAAGAATTATTGTGAACTTGGATGACGACAGTGACAGTGAAACTGACTTGGGTTAAAATGTATTAATTATTTTTCTGACAGGGTACTTTTTTGTAGGTATATGTATATTTTGTTTTAATTAATAACCGTCCTATATGTTATAATTTTAATTGTATTTTATCTTATATATTGTTATATTATTATTTTATTATTATTACTCATTATTAAACTACGTTTAAAATATGTTTTTGCGTTTTCTTTCTAACATAAAAAATTAGTACGACACTTTTGTTGCATACAGGTAGATAAAAAATGTTTTTTTTTCCACGCTCTTATATACAGGGTCGTTGGTAAGTATGGAAGCAGTCGATTATTTCTTAAAGTACAACAGCTAGCAAAAAGTATTTAAGACAAAAGTTTTAGGGTTTTTTATAGTCTATTAGAATTTTAAGAAGTTAAGTATACAGGATAAGTCAGAAAGCCGTACAGAAATAAAGTTACTTTTTTTTCAATGGAATAAGTATCCTATATCTTAGAATATTTTTGGATTTTGCATAAAATTACAATTATTTTTTACTAAGTGCATTATAAGTCTAAACCTAATAGTTCCCAAGAAACTGAGTTTTGAAAAATGACATTTTTGGATTTTGACAGCTTCTAGCTTTGACGGTACGTCTTGGAGTAAAACGGCTTACATGTCCCTATCTTAGTTTTTAACTCTCTTTCTGAAAGTGTCAACTTCGGTTAAACCGGATGTAGCTAAAAAGCCGGAAATATGGTACTGTCAAATTTCAAAAGTCAATATCTCGGAAGCTATTAGGTTTAGACTTATAATGCACTTAATAAAAAATAATTGTAATTTTATGTAAAATCCAAAAATATTCTAAGATATAGGGTGTTCTATAAAAAAAAAAGGTAACTTTATTCCTCTACGGCTTTCTGACTCATCCTGTATACTTATCTTTTTTTAATTCTAATAGGCTTTACAAAACCATAAAACTTTTGTCTTAAATGTTTTTTGCTAGCTGTTTTACTTTAAGAAATAATCGACCGTTTCCATACATACCAACCCAACGACCCTGTATATTATTATCTTAAAGCAACACAACCTTTTATTCTATCAGCAACGAGTGCGTCCCTGCTTTCATTCGATCACCCTCTGGGTCTTATCGGCATTAGGGATTAGCATTTATAATGAGTTTGTAAGATAGATACGGACTTCACTAAATAAAAAAAAATGTAAACTCGGGTTTGAACAGAAATAAGGATAACCTGTCTTTAGTTCGGTGGACTTACCAGAAATAGGACTTTTTAGTTAGTGCAATAAAACCAGACGCAAATATTTTTAAACACAAAACCAGTACTATTTCCGAATAGTGATATCGGTAACAGAAAATTTTTAGCACAAAGCTATTTAATCAAAATTAAGCTAGCCGGATATTGGGAATGTACCAGGAATGATAAAGCTGGATTTATAAACTCGAAAAGTTGGTGAAGTTGAGGTTTAAATGTTCAAGTTGACGAGGTTCGAATGTCGACAGTTCAGGTTCAAGGTAAGCAGGGCCGGATTTAGGGGTGGGTGACGGTGGCTGAAGCCCTAGGGCCTCTACAAATTTAATTTTTTTTCAAGTTATTTCCGCAAATTCAAGAGTAGTAACTAAACATTTTGGATTCCGCCTGTATTAAGTTATCGGTGTTTGTACTATGTTGTGGTGATTCATTACATTTTTTAACTTTATCTAGAATTTAGATGTATTCTTCACAGCCAGTACAGAACGGCATCAAAATCTGATTATCGCCTAAAAACAGACAGTTCCTTGTTTTGAAGAAGCCCAGCGATACTCGCTGGTCTTGTTGAGCTGATGCCACGAAAGTAGTTGTTGAGGAATATCATGAAATTAAAGAAGCTCTTACTACCATTCGTCGCAAACCTGAACAAAAAGACATAGTGAAAAACGAAGCAATGAATTAGTTGGGGAAAATGGATAACCTCGAAATCACACTATTTGCCGTATTTTGGAACGCTTCAATGCTACAAATAAAATGTTTATAAAATTCAAAAATGATTCTTGAATCTGTAGTACGTCTGTTACAATCTTTGAAATGTTTTGTAGAATCCATGAGAGATGAGGTTGATAGATTTGAAGAAAGAGTGCGAGTAGTATCAAATACCGATCAGTTTAACGATACACACACCAGAAAAAAAAAGTGAGACTGAATCCACTAGGTAGATTATTCCAAAGCATAAAAGGCTGACATATCAGCGAAAGACACATTCAAGGTAACAGGTTTCATTCCAGTGATCAAACAGTTATCCGAATAGGATTGAATAAAGGCGTACGTTTCCTTTAATCGTTTATAGGAAATCGATGCTACACAGTTGCACGCGGCATCAAAGAATTTAGTAAGATATAAAAAGAATATTTGGAACGTAGTGTCGGAGACGAGTTAATTCAATTTGTTTCCTTCATAGATATACACAAAAAGGATCATCGGAGAGACGATTTATCAAACGAGCTCTTTTATTATGAAATCTTTGAGAATAATCATTTTAGAGCAACTTCTCCGAATATAGAAATTGCTTTGAGGATGTATTTGGTGTAGAACTGAAGTGGAGATAGGTCATTTTCAGGAATGGAAATAATTAAAAATCGATTATAATGTCACAAAATCGCCTGTCAACTTTGTCATTTCTTAGCATAGAAAGTGATTTACTCCGGGAGCTGGATTTCACGGAAATCATTAATTATTTTGCGACGAAAAAACCTGGGAAAGTACCCTTCGTCCAATAAGACTTCATTTCATATATTTATATAAATAATAATCGATGTTAACATTTTTTTTTGGATTCTGGTAAAACTATCCAAAAATTTGAAGAAGTAGTCCATACTTGCAGTGGAGTGTAGGTAATGTAAATTAAAACAACACTTCTGTCTTCCTCCACAAATAACATATATTTATTGAAATTTTTTTATCGATTGTCCCTACAAGTTTCGACTATATATACAGTCATCATCAGGGGAACTATATCGAGTGTAAATTGGGTTCTAATAGTTGTCTCAAATTAATGAGTCCAGCATTTAAGAGAATCATAGCAAGTGAAATTTGCTTAGTTAAAGACTAACTTGAGGTAACTCAGAGTTGTGGATATGTAAATCAGCACATTTTAGTTTATTTTAAATTTGTTAATAAAAGTAAGAGAATTTAATTATTTTTAATGAGTATGGTGTAAAATAAATTTTAATGATTAATACCTATATGAACATTTTTCGATATAACATGGTTTATGTGGAGCACCCAATTTATACTCGATATAGTTCCCCTGATGATGACTGTATATATAGTCAAAACATGTAGGGACAATCGATGAAAAAAATTTCAAAAAATATATAATATTTGTGGAGGAAGACAGAAGTGTTTTAATTTACATATCCAAAAATTGCAAAAAATTATATTTAATCTTCTTTTATAAATAATAATGAGTCTTCACCTGCTTGTGGCCCCAGGGCCCCCGCGTCCTTAATCCTGCACTGACGGTAAGTACCTATTTATAAAATCAGGAACGAAGTTCGAAAAATTTTCGTTTGATTGGTAGAAATTTGTGTCTCAATAAAATGATATAAAGTATTTATCATAATTTTTGATGAAGCCAATTAACAAAAAAGTACCATGAAAACAAACAAACACACATAACAAATACAAACAGCGCATACGCGACCAATTAACGACATTTAACAACATTTTGCTGTTGGCTTCTCTGCCGGATGTTTGATTGAATTCGGTCGTTTTTTTTTTTTTTTTTTTTTTTTTTTGATCGAAAGCATACATTTATTCAGAATAAATAATCATTGTAAGACACAAGTAGGCATATCTCTGTGTTACATTCGGGGAGTCACAAAAACAAGTTTGGTAAAACCCCGCGCTTCGGTCGAAGATGCCACCATAAGGATTTAGGAAGGTTTGTTAGGGGGGGGGGGGGGGGGGGGGTAACAAGCAGAGCTAAAAAGCTTGCCGCAAAATTTTTGTGAACCACGCCAAATTTTCACAAATTTGATCAATAATTTATAGTAAATACTACACAGTCGTATCAATAGATGTGCTTCAAATTTAATTTTAAGAAGAAATAATTGTCCTTGTATTTTAATTTTTAATTCATCAAATCCTGGGGGGAGGGGAAAAATTGCCGCCTCATAAATACGGCCTTGGTCCGGGGTCCGGCTCAATGCAGGTCCGTTCCATCTCTACTCTTCATTTCAACTTCAAGAAACTTTCTGCATAAAAATTGTTATCTCGATTCCACAGCTTATAAACTATTAGTAATAAACTAATAGTTTATAAGCTGTATCGATACCACCCAGAAGCATTCTTGGAATTATCCACTGAACTCCCTTCAGTAGAAAAACAACGCTAATCGCCCAGCAATCCAGAAATGTCCCCGGCATGCATCGTTTCGCGGAAACGTATTTCATGCGCCGTACGTCGGCGTCGGATTTCTACGATTTTTCGATATTTGACGTTAATGTTATCCAGAGCCGGATGCCTCTTTATTGTTTATTTGCACAGTGTTTAGCGTGTGTATTTGTGACATTTGCGCGCGTTATTTTCAGTGATTTTCACTTCTTTATTGTATTTTGTGGAACTTTTGTTTAAAATTTATTACTAGTTTAGACTCTTATAAATAGTTTAGGTTTATTTAGGTTATAGTGCAGTACTTTTTACTGTAAAGTGTAAAGGGAGACAAGTGCATGGTGTTGCATTGCAACAATTGTTTGCCAACGACCCAGATTCAGTTCTTCAGTACCTGGATACTTAAAATAATTTTAAAATTGTATCCCCACATAGCATTTAGGTAGGTACATTGCTTTCAACACAATCATGTATTTATTTAAGTAAGTGTTTTTTTTTGGAATGTTTAAGCTGTTGATTGTTTTGATAGGTATACCTACCTACTATAATATTCAAGTACTTTACAATAATTTACCCAATTTGAAACTCGACACAGAGTTTAAACTAGGGATAATAGTATGTTATTTGTATCCAACTTATTTACTGATTTTTGACACATTAGTAAAATATTTAAAAATGCTTTTCCCTGCTTGCCACCCTAACAAGATAATTCACAGTACTTATATCCAGTGGCGTAGCCGAAGGGGGGCGATCGCCCCCCCCCCCCGCCCCCTTTGGCCTGGCGCCCCTTTACTACTTAAAAAATAATTCTTAAAAAACAAGATCGGTCTTATTTTATTTTTAGTAAAGAAGAGCGATGGGAATAAACTTAATAAAACCGGTTTTGAGAGCATCCCATCACATTAAATTTATTTTTTTTTATATAGCGGATTTTACCTTCATTTGGGGCCGGACCCCTGTTCCCTAAGGAGCATGAAGAAGGTGAATTCCTACGAAATTTGGGCGTGGTCTCAAAAATTTTTTGTCTGCGGCGCTTTACCTCCGCAATCTGCGCCTCTTCGGTAGTTCGCCCCCTCCGCCCCAAAATGCTGGCTACGCCACTGCTTATATCAATATTATATGATTCGTCACTACGGCTGCTATTTTACTGTTGCCTCCATACTTGAACGTAAAAAACTTGTTTGAAGATCACATACTACATTAAAACTTTATGCATTCATTTTTCTTCAGTGTGCTAAACATTAATATTTTTTCCACCAAGACCTTAACTGTAGTTTTATAACATAAATAAATATATTAGTAGCATAATTGTCTGTTTTAGTGTTTTACAGTTTTTACAATGCGCTGCATTGAGGCTTTCCACAATTATATGCTTTCTAACAAATATTAATTTTCTTTCCTGCAAAGTGCCACGGCAAGGCAAATGCACATGTTTCTTAAGTCTACTATAAACATTTAAAACCTCCATTCTGACTTGCCAGTGGCGTAGTAACGGGGGGGTTGGGGGACAACCCCCCCCCCAGAAAAATTATTCGTTTCGGATAAAATTTACTTGAATGTGAAACTAATAGCTAGAATAATTTAGAATGTTTCATTATTCATAATTATGATTATAAATGCCATGACTTTAAACGTTTACACACCCTACGAAATAAATTAATGCTGTTAATATACAGAATTTGAACTATGAATGTTACTGTGACCCCCCTACGCCACTGTGACTTGCTGTTAATCTGTTAAAAAAAAAGTAATTTTTGTGCAACTTTCGTCGTACGCTGTTAAGAACAACCATTATTACTTACGGAACTATGCCAGAATCTAAATTACAATTCGAAATTCTAATTTCCGTATCTACACCTCAAAATACGCAAGTCTTGAAATATGCATAATTTTTTGCGGCGTATTGCTTCTCCGAGAAAATTCATGCCTTACATCTTCTCATATTTCATATTATACCAAGAATTACTATCATTGCTTTTTTTTTTATAAATGAATACCGATTCGAACAAATTAAGTTGAATAAGTTTAAAGCCGGACCTGATATACACGCGAACTGCGTTAATATACAGAATTTGAACTATGAATGTTACTGTGACCCCCCTACGCCACTGTGACTTGCTGTTAATCTGTTAAAAAAAAAGTAATTTTTGTGCAACTTTCGTCGTACGCTGTTAAGAACAACCATTATTACTTACGGAACTATGCCAGAATCTAAATTACAATTCGAAATTCTAATTTCCGTATCTACACCTCAAAATACGCAAGTCTTGAAATATGCATAATTTTTTGCGGCGTATTGCTTCTCCGAGAAAATTCATGCCTTACATCTTCTCATATTTCATATTATACCAAGAATTACTATCATTGCTTTTTTTTTTATAAATGAATACCGATTCGAACAAATTAAGTTGAATAAGTTTAAAGCCGGACCTGATATACACGCGAACTGCGCAGACACAACGCTTCCGGAGAGCGCTGCATGCTGGGGACATTTCTGTTACACGGTATTAGCGGTTATATACAGGGTTGTAATTTAATAACGGATAAATTCAATACAAATTAAATGGGGACGTGTTCGGAAAAACGCTCGAAACCATCGATTTTGTTTTCGGATTGCGCATATTTTGATATAAAATGCAGGTATACAGGATGTCACACAAAAGTGTGGCAGAAAAAATATTTTTTCCTTAAGTGAACCATGTAACCTATATATTATTACATTTTCGGATTCCCCGGAAAATTCTAGACATGTTTCATGTATAATGTCCTCAACCTATTATATCTTCAACTGTCCACGAAATAAATTACACCTCTGTTTGTGAATATTTGACAAAGTGTTACTGTACTGTTAATCGAAAATATTTACAATCCGTTTAACCGAGACTCAGAGAATCGAAATATTAACTATGCTTGGCTGTGGTGAGAAAACTAGAACACACAACGAAGTTGGAATAATGTTCAACAATATAAATATCCGAACAGAGAACCTGTAAGTCAATCTAAAATCAGTAGAATTGAGGCAAAGTGGAGAGGGACTAGCACTGTTAAGGATCTTGGCAAACCTGGAAGGCCTGGCGTTCCTAATGACAAAAAACTGGATATCTTTATTTCATTACACGAAAATCCGAACCTCTTAAGTACTTAGCTGGCTTTAGATAACACGATTCATAGGTCGACTGTAACAAAGTTTTTAAAGAAGGAAAAGTGGTACCCATATAAAATTCGATTAGTTCAAGAGCTATTTGTAGATGATCCAGACCGCAGAAACGAGTTTTGCCAGACCATGACCGAGCGAACTGATAATGACCCTAGACTAGTAAAAGATATGCTTTTTAGACGAAGCAACGTTTTTCTTTAATGGAGAAGTAAATAGGTATAATTTAGGATGGTGGGCGCCAGAAAATTCACAGTGGTTTAGGGAAAGTCATTTTCAGAATTATGAAAAGGTGAATATGTATGGGCAGGGATTATTAATATTAGAGTAATAGGACCATAGTTCTTTGAAGGAGCTTTGACGGGAGAACGTTATCATGACTTTTTAGAAAACGACTTGGTTCCAGCACTAGCGACACTATATCCTGATGAAAATAATCCAGACATGCCAAACCAAGCGTTATGGTTTCAACAGGATGGTGCTCCGCCCCACTATGCTACGACAGCGGCGGATTCAGGGGGGGGGGGGGAGGCGAATGGGGTTTCGCCCCCCCCCCCCCCACCCTTAATCGCGGCCTAAGTCGCAAAGCCGATATACGACATACGCTTTTTGAGACCAGAAATTCCAGAGAAATAAATATAAGGAAAGGCTTATAGTCAGTCAACTTCACATACTTAATTATTAATATAACATAAAGCAAGCTAATACCTAATATGAACAAATCTATTGTTATGTATTAGGTATTATTGCTTTTAAAAATTAACAAATTTCAACATTGTGTTACCGCGGTATATACTTATGTATTGTATTGATAAGTGCCGATGCCGCCGGAACGGATCAAAGGAGCAGGATCCGCGTATTTTTAACTCACCGAATACTGAGAAACACTGCAAATTCCAGCCCGCCGGGAACCCCCGGTCGCCCGTAGAAGAGTAAAACACGTAAACAGGCGTTACTCGCGTTAGTAAAGCTGTTGGAATTTTTATTTCTTAATTGTTTTTTAATTTAAATTTTATTATTTTTTAATTTAATTTAAATGTTAATTTCTATTATTTTATTAATTTATTTATGTCGAGTAAGTGAGTTACTGTTTGGATTTGAAGTTTCACAATTATCTCATAATGAGTGCTAATGAAAATAAAAAAAGAAAGGCAGGGACAATTGACAGCTTTTTAAACGAATGAAAATTTTTGAAAATAAGCATGATGGTAGTGAACCAGTTGAAACTGTAAGTACATTTTAATTGTTTTTATACAGTGTGTCCACGTAAGCTCGAATCGCATGGAAAACTTTCTTATTATTAGTTTTAAGAAAAAAGGTATTTTTCATTAAACGTTTATGTTTCTGCATAGTCTAAAAGTTAAAATGAAAGTCAATGTATGTCGTATGCGAGGTTTTTCAAAAAATATGAATTTGATATATGATTGACGATAAGCTCGATTCGCCCCCCCTTCAGCAAAATCCTGGATCCGCTACTGTGCTACGATTGCTAGAAGATTCTTAGATAATGTTTTCCCAAACCGGTGGATATTCAAACGTGGATCAATAGAGTGGCCACCTAGGTCACCCGATCTTACTCCACTGGACTACTTTCTTTGGGGTTATGTTAAAAATAAAGTATATAAAGATAAGCCACGCACGCTTGATATTCTCAAAGAGAGCATTCGTAACGTAATTAGGAATATTTCTCCAGAAACCGTAGAAAAAGTGCAGCAGAAATTTAAAGATCGTCTTGGGTACTGCAGAGCTGTTTATGGCGGACACTTCCAGCATTTGCTAAAATAATTTTTTAGATATTAAAAAATGTAATTTAGCTGCAATAAAGTGTTATTTTAATATTTTAAAGTAAATATTCAGTGAACAGTTGAAGATAGCTAGGTTTAGGATATTATACATGAAACATGCCTAGAATTTTCCGGAGAATCCGAAAATGCAATAACATACCATTTAAGGAAAAAATATTTTTTCTACTAGCGTGCGGAAAAACGCATTTTCCGCACATGTTTTAGTGCGGAAAATCCACTTTTCCGCACCGTGCGGCAAAGATTTTTCCGCACTGTTATATTTTGAAATTAAATTTAATTAAATTAAATGCTGTACGATTTGAAGTCACTGTTCATCATATTACCTTTGAAATATCTTAGTTGCTATGGTGTATATAACCAGTTGTTGATTTGTATGTCACTGTCAACAGAATATTATAAATTTAAACTAGTTTATCAGTTTTTCTACTGGAGTTTTGCTGAATTCTTCGGCACGCAAAATGATTTCCGATGAAGAGATGAACGAATTAATATTGTAAAATTTTGTTCATTGTAATAAAAATTAAAAAAAAAAACTCCGTTTTTTAAATTATTTTCAATTTGTTTCCTCACGCTAGTAGAAAAACTATTGTTCCTAACACGTGCAGAAACCTATTTTTCCGCACTTAAATGCTTGACACCACTCCGCTACGCGTCGTGCTGTCAACGGCATTTGCGTGCGGAAAAATCGATTTTCTGCACTTGTTAGGAAAATAGCTATTTTCTGCCACACTTTTGTGGGGCATCCTGTATACCTACATTTTATGTCAAAATATGCGCAATCCAAAAACAAAATCGACGGGTTTAAGCGTTTTTTCGAACACGCCCCCATATAATTTGTATTGAATTTATCCGTTATTAAATCACAACCCTGTATAACTGTAAATTAAACTTAGTTCTTTTAGTTTAAATTAAACTGTTATTTTAAACGACTCAATTTTGCGAACTTTTTAGGTTTGTAAATCCGGTTTGAAGAAGTACTGGCATTGTGATCTTTTATTTCAGATTTTATGCACAAAAATATGTTTCTCGAGTTTTATTATCCAAGAATTCCACTAAATACCTTCAGGAAACCAAACTACGCGTCACAAAAATTATGGAATCCTAAAAAATTGTCGAGTAAAACACCACAGTATATAATATACTGTTTAAATGCCGTAGCGTGTAAATAAAATTGTTAATAGAGAAAAGCTATTATGATTTTTTTAATAAGTGTCATACATCGGGTAATATAAGTTACAGGGAATTTTCAGAAGTCATGTCAATTTTACCGAGGCTTGATAGTCTTATTTTTTTAGGTAGGCATGTCTAATAATAGAAACTTGTTTCCAACCTAGTTGTACCAATTGTAATTTTCAAAGCCTGTTATTGTCATATTTTAAGTCAATATTATCTTATTTTCATTTATAAGTTTACATAAATACTGTCCACAAAAATGTGCGTTAAAAATAAAATACTTAATTGAATTTCATCCACTTTTTCTAGTATTCCACAATTTTTCTGCGTATTTTAAAATAATTTTGGCAAGTTGCCGTAAATTGGCAAGTGATTTGAGCAAAAACCAGGAATATGTACTCTAAAATTGCAGATGAACACCGATTATTTCGAAATAACATCAATGATATGAAATAATATTGTTTACGTTTACTACATGATATGCTACAGAGTCGAATTCGTTAAGACTACATTACAAGTGAACATTCAGTGCTTAAATCAAGTGTGGTATTTGGTACTCTTCAACGAAAGCATGGAAGGACTAGCAGAATAAAACCTGTGGTTTTCAAAATAAATTAAGAATTAACTATTCGCCATCGAATATTCTGACAGCTAAACAGTGCGGTAAATGTCACTTGTCAAAACCTATCATGACAAATAAAACTTAATCCACTATTAGTCTGTCATGAAACGCAGTTAAAACTGTCGTCTTAAAGTGTCAGTTTGTAATCCATTTTGAAAACAGCATAATATTCTGGTTCTCTACCATTTCGTTTCCTAACTATACATGGCACTTTTTTAATTAGTCCTATCACAATAAAGCATTCAAACTCTTCTTCGGAAAAGTTCAATTTTCTTAAAAGTCAAGCGTAAAATCTGTCTTGAAAACAGATATCACTATATACAGGGTGATTCAAAAGAGAAAAATATCAAACCTCCCCAGAATCAACAACGGATCTTCGATGTGATATTGTTATAGTTATAATATATATACAGGGTTTGGCGAATTGTTTTTATAATCAGCCGCTTAGTTAGTATACCTGATAAGCGGTTGATTCTAATAACTATTTGCCAAACCTTTATTTACTAAATTAAAAAAAGTGTACTGGGTGATCCAGCCATCGAATTTATTTACCTATACAGGGTATGCCTTCATGATATGCTAATATTTCAGGGTGTGATTCCTGGCGACATTTTCTGGCGTACAATATTTTTTATACTATTTTAATTACTTTTGAAGAAAAAAATGATCGCTGCTTTTTCGTGAAATAAAAATCACTCTTTTAACCCTTATTCATTTCTGAGCAAATCTGGTCTCTTGACTTTCTGAACCTGTAATAAAGGTATTACTATAGAAACAAAATTCTTAAAACTCACAATCTGTAGTTTTTTAAAATGGTCCCAAGAATCACACCCTCATATTATAATATCACTAAGGAACCCTGTATAAAATGTCAAATATATTCAGGGTGATATACTCTACGCCAGCTACCAGTTTATTGGCGGCCGACGCCATATCTCAAACATATTTGCCAACCTGTGATTTAAAAGTCCCTTAATTCAAAAATCATCTCGCAAATACTGGCAATCGCTGCGTTGATGAGAGATGGATATATGAATGACCATATATTCGCAAGTACGCGACGAAGGTAAATATACCGCACATAATCTGTTCCGCCGGAAAAGCGTCAACAGGTGAAATATCTGCTGCACCTCACTTAGAGTGACGTGTAGATACGCATCTTTTTCTTACGCCTTTGTACCGATATATCTCTCCCTCAGTCTACAATCCGCCTGTCTTTTCCTCTTTCATTTGATCACATTCGAAATTTACAGCTGATTTACAGATCCGTCTGAGCCGCCCCGTCACCGCACGTTCCGATTTTGACCTATCACGTTGAAATAAAAGTTTGTTTTTAGGAATATTTTTGTGTATTTTCTGTGTTTTGACATAGTGCTTTTCCATTATATCGCTTATTTTGTGCTTATTAGACACCTACCTTTCATTTATTTATTAAGATTCGTTTTTTGATAACACAACAATTATTTACAATTGGTAAATATCTAAATCCGGTCCTGACCAAATTTAGTAAGAATGTTACTAGAAATGTCGTCGGCCATCATTAAAATGGTAGATGGCGTGAGTATAACATTCGACGATTTAGATGTAGGTATATGAAAAACGGGTAAGAGGGTCGTTTTGAAAATTTGGTTTCTTACATGAGCGCATATTATGCTCTGTCTATCCAAAATATTTTCAGTATTGCAGCGTTGCCGTTTCTACCGAGAAATAGTAGCAACTTTGTTATTTCAAATGTATTACTCCGTTTAATATTAAGTTTTTACAATCACCTTTTACTTTTAATAATATCTTCTTAACACTTTCGTATACCTACCTATCTTTTACTATTCCCGAGATAAAAAATAATTTCTGTTCAATATTGCCCAAAACATACACCTGATTAAAAGTTTGTAAGTTATAACTATTTTACTTACTATGTTGCTTATAAGAATGCTCCAAACTCCGTTTTTCTTAAATATATTATTACCAAAATGAAAAGGTTATTAAATTTGCTTTCAAATAATGTATAATTTCTTTATATTTAACTTTTAAGTTGGCTTAATAGGGCATTTTTGTCAAAAATTATCAGTTTTTTTTGTTGTTATCATTGTAGATATAATTCGACGCACGAGTCCATAGCTACGAAAAAGGCTTGAGGAATATGGACTTTATACTTAGGTAGTATACTTTGTTTAAATTTCCATAAAATCTTAATTTGTATGGAATTTAAATATATTACATAAAACAATTAGACGTTTGCATATCCCTGTATAGTGTATAAACTCTGTATCGTTAAAGCGGCGAAAATAATATTTAAGAAATATTAATTAATCATTTATTTTGGTAAATTTGGCAACCCACGTCTAGTAGAGCTCGAATTCCTGGGCCAGAAATTATCACGTGTGCCTTGATACTAGTTTTGTCTCTTCCATCGTATATAATATTGAATTTGTGGCAAGGTTCTTGTCATTATGACATCTTCAGAAATTGTACAGGCTTTGACGGAGTTCAAAATTATATTATTATTTATAATCAATAATTATAAATAAACGTATGCAACTGTGCTTGTCAAAATGAAATCGCACTACTTGAATCGTATTATATAAATCTAGAGACATATTTTTCTATTTTTATGTTTTTACGAAATATAAAATATTAATATGAATCGAAGTACCTACCACCGCTATAGTTAAAACTGACATTTTTTTACGCCTTTTAGCCCTCCTCAGCCGTCGTAGCCACAGACTCGTAAGGCGGACTATAAAGTTTGACAAAACTGTTATTAGGTATCGTTTATTTTCAAAATGAACAAAAATATCAATTCTAACCAAGTTCTTATAAAAACATTTTTGGGCTAATCAAAATACACATGTCACACAAGAAATGGGGTTGCTTTAATGTTTTTTTGTTAATTGAAAAACAAAATTTGCTTCGCAATTTATGACGAGACATTAAATTCCGAAAGATCCAAATTTGTAAATGATCTTCTCGAAAATTAAACACTTGATAAATTTCGAAACTCGTGGTACTAACTAGACGGAGCTCCAGCTCACTGCACACATGAACTAAATTAAATGTTTGCTGATCGTTGGTTTAGACGTTTAGGACCTTGGCATTGGCCAGCGAGATCACCCGATTCCAACACTGGATTTTTATTTATGGGGTATGGGGTACTTTAAGGAAAGAGTGTGAGATTAAAAGAGTCTTTAGCGTGAGCACATTTTAAAACGTTTAGATTGTAATGGTCAACATTTTAAACATTTACTTAAATATTGTTAATAGTTTGTTGTTTTTATTTGGTAAATTTGATAATTTTTGGAAAAAAATCATTTATTTTTTAATAATGTAAATACAAGGTGCTCCATTTTAAAAGACTGAGTTTTGACCGTTTTTAGAAGTAACGAAAAAAAAATAGTTTTAACCCCCCCCCCCCCCTCTCTTATAATATTAAATCGATTTCTGTATGAGGATTGAATCCATTGGGGTTTGCTAAACTGTAACCAAAATTTTGACTCTCAATGAATTCGGAGCCCGAATTTACAAATTTTTAAATAAGCTCATATTTTGTGCGGTATCGAACAGAAATTATTTTCTCCACGACCATTACTGAATGCAATAATTCCAAAATCACTTTTGATAATAGAATGTAAAAATTCTCGCTCTTGAGTTGGAATATTTATTCTGAAACACTTGCTTCTTATGCGTTTTGCGTGTGGTTTCTCACGCTCACTACGCTCGCGTTCGGAATCTTCCACTCTGATCGAATTTTCATTCCAACCTCGTTACAGAATCTACTATTCTATCTCGGACATAGTAAGAGATAGGTATAGGATAGTATTAAGAAGATATTATTAGAAGTACAAGGTTATCCTAAAAACTTAATAATATACGAGGTATTATATTTGAAATAACAAAGTTGCTACTATTTCTCGGTAGAAACGGCAACGCTGGAATACTGAAATTATTTTAGATGGATGGAGAATGTGTGCTTATGTAAGAAACCAAATTTTCAAAACGATCTAATCACCCATTTTCCATATACGTCTGACGTACCAGCAACCGGTGGATCACCCTGTATAAAAAAAAACACTACAATACTTGTAAAAAAAAGTTATATGGTTACGCGTGTTTAAAATAAATCATTAAAATCAAATACCTACCTAGGTATAGTATGTCAAATTGTATTTTAGGTCATGCACAGCCAGAATCTTATGTTAATAAAATTGTGTCCCATCTATAAACCCTTAAAGACATTTTCCCAATTTCTAATATAATCTTTACTATCCCCCATCGGTAGACATCCCCCCTTTACCCTTGACATCGTACCCTTATTGTATTGGTTTATAACAAACCCCGGGTAAAAGGTAGGTAACGTGTTGATAATATACCCTGTTTAAAAAACTACGCTTTACATTACCCGTTGCCTAGCGAAGCGGGATGCCTACTCACCACATAATTATTATAATGTAGTATAACATTATCACACCAAAAATCAACAACCCGATTAATAGAAAAATAACCGCGCAACTTTCTCTAAAACCCTCGAACTTTCTACCTCTACGAAAGAATTCAACATAACCAACATGGGCAAAAATCTGGTCTAACTAATCATGCAGAGCACGCGCAGCACTACAGCGGCCACTACAGAGGCGAGTGTGTGGAGGGGCCCCCCCTGTACCACTTGGAGCCCCCCTCTGTTGCACATGTCCTCCTCACAAAAGCACATGTGACCCGTCCCGCTACTTTCCATCATGCACACGTGGTCGACCATGAAGAGGTTGATCTGGAGCTGGGAGGTGCAGGTGCGCCGGACGACTTCGTACGCTGAAATGGGAGAATACATTTTTGTTGGTAAGTTTGTATTTTATTAAAATGATTCCGTTTTTAATATGCAGGGTGTCACCAGATCAAACAGGGTGGCCTTTTTGTGTGACAATGTAATATCTAACCTCTACTGTTCTTGTATATTATAAGATATCAAAAAAAGGTTTTACAAAAGTTGTAGGGTATAAATATATATTTTAAAATTTTGAAGTATACAGGGCGTTTCAAAAAAAAAATGGATATCTTTGTAATGGCTAAATGGCGCCACCAAGTTCACTAGGCAATTGACCATCAGTGAGTCAATGCCGAAGGTGCCATTGATCCATTTATGTTTAGATTAGAAGATAGGAATACAAATTTAGTTATATGTATAAATAATAAACTTAGGGAAGTACACAAAAATTTAATTAAACCGTACTATAAGCAACATTGTTTATAGTTCCTATATTATTATTAAGTAACAATATTATTATGCAAACATATGTATTATAAAAACATAACACATAACAAAAACGTGTGTTAGTTAAATAAATCAAGGAAAAAGAAAATATTTTAACAAAAACATTTTCTTTTAATTCTCCCAGGGAGGTGTAATGGCTAAATGGCGCCACCAAGTTCACTAGGCAATTGACCATCAGTGAGTCAATGCCGAAGGTGCCATTGATCCATTTATGTTTAGATTAGGAATGTGTTGTTTAATGTATAGTATTATATTATTGATAACATGAACGGTAATTGACCGAGGACAACTACTTGAAAGGTTGTTCCTCGTACATTGTAACATTGTATATATATATGAGAATTGAAGGCTGAATAAATATATAGTATTTATTATGTACAACTAGATACTGTCGTTTTCTTTCGTATCCTGACTACATTGTTACACAACGAACCAAGAACATTACATCTTACAATATTTTTGGATTCTGCATGAAATTACAATTATTTTGACAACTTCTATATTTTTTTAAAAGAGATTAATAAATACAATTTGTGAAGAACTATACTAATTATGGGTAATGGTAGAGATAATAATGAGTACCTACATTGAGAGAAATAATAAACAAAATAAAAGGTATTAAAAAGCAGTGCTACTCTCAGCGCGACCGGCGCCGGCGACTCGCCAGCAAAAACTTGCTTACTGAGGACGTGCTGGGGGCAGCTCTAATGTGATCAGGCAAGGAATTGAACGCGCTAACAGCGGTATAACTAGAGCGCTGAAAAAATGCATGAGTGTGTCTGGGCACACTATACAAGTCCCTATGGCGAGTAAAAAGATTGTGCAGATCAGAACGTCTAACAAGTTTATCTAGTAAATATTTGGGAACTTTGTTGATCCCAATCTTGTAGACCAGATGTAATATGTGCAATTCGAATCTCTCCTTAAGTGAAAGCCACCCCAACTCAATCAACGAGGGAGTGATATGGTCAAATTTACGAACACAAAAGCTGAATCTTAAACAAGCATTTTGGAGTTTCTGCAAACTATCCCTATCCCGCTTAAAGTAAGGCAGGTCAGTAAACAATATCGCAGTAACCAAGGTGAGACAAAACAAGGGAGTCTGTGAGACGAAGTTTGGTACCTGTATCAAAGATGTCCCTATGCATATATAAAAGTTTCAATTTGCCATACGTTTTCTGTATTAAGGATGAAACATGGTCAGAATATCTCAGCTCAGAATCAATTAACAATTCGAGATTCCTACATTTATTGACAGGTACTATGTCGCTGCCATTTATAGAGATTTTAAAGAGTGGATTTTCAAGTATAGAAGAATTAGAAGTACCGAACAACATCAGCTGTGTTTTTTTTTCGTTTAAAACTAAGTTATGAGATTTCGAAACATCGACAATAATTCTAAGATCATCATTTATTTTATCAACAGAAGTAGCCAACATTCGAGGGGGAGAAAGAAAAATAAATTTGTGTATCGTCTGCATATTGATGAGACTCGCAAAACTTAAGAAATTTACAAAAGTCGGAGGTGTAAATGGAGAAAATCAACGGGCCCAGAATACTACCCTGTGCCACACCTCTGCCAATATTATGAACAGGAGAATGACGATTGCTGATTATCACCCGCTGTGATCTGTTTGAGAAATAATTGTCGAAGAATTTTAAAGCTACTTCACCCATACCAAAGTACTTAGGTTTAGCCTGCATATAGCATTTATTGTGTCAAAAGCCTTACTATAATTAAGCAATCTAAGGCAGCTGCATTGATCTTTATCCCAAGTTCTGAAAATATCATCGGTTATGGTCAATAGAGTTGTGGTGGTGCTTGGTACTTTCGGAAACCTGACTGAGTTGGAGGAAGAATATTATATATATAGTATCTAAAAATATAGTTAACTGGTCATCCACAATCCGCTCAAGAACTTTGGATAAGGTAGGTAATATGCTTATAGGTCTGTAATCTGACAACTGAGCAGGAATTGGCACTTCAGGGACATTAACTATATTAGCCACTTTCCAAGAGTTAGGGAAATAACCGAGCAACAGACATTTATTGATTATAAAAGAAATATATTCGTTTAGATGAGGCGTTATGTATAGAAGCATTTTACCGCCAATTCCATCCATGCCAGTTGCGTGGCTCCTAATATTATTAATGATTTTATTAACGTCCTCATTAGTTATTTCATTGAAGTTAAAGCAAATATCTTGAAGAAATTTTTTATTAGTATAGTAGTGATATATGAAGTTCTGATCTAAAGGGCCAGCGTAAGGTAGAGAATTTATAAAAAAGTTATTAAAATCGTCAGAGGTTCCGATGTTATGTATGCAGTCCGATTGCCGAGAGTTCGAGCTTAAATTGAGATATTTTATAGTGCGCCAGAAGTTCTTTGGGTCCCTTTTAAAGGTGTATTGAAGGTAAGCTTTTTTTTCCGCCCTAACGGCGATGTTGACTTGATTACGCAAGGCTTTATATTGGGTCCTCGCAGTATCACTCCTGAGTTTTTTGTATTTAGAAAAAGCCTTATCTCTCAGCTTCATTATAAACTTTATATTAGCAGTGATCCATGGCGCTGGAGATTTAGTAATCCTAGAAGTTTTTAAAGGTGCGTGCACGTCAAAAAGATTTAAAACATTGATATTAAAAAAATCCACCATGAGATCGATATTTGTTAAGGAGAGAATATAACGCCAGTTGATATTTACCAGGTCCTGTAAAAAGTTGTCATAGTTGAAGCTTGAATAGTCTCTAAAAGTTGTGTAACAGGGCTTGGGTTTGGGGTTAGTTGTCTTAATCGTAAAAGTAACCAACTTATTATCCGAAATATCTTCCATAGAGATTAAGGAAACATTAGTAGTAGTTATGGTCGGAACATACCAGAACGTCCAAAAGAGAACTACTGGAATTAGTGACACGAGTAGGATCTCTAACACATTGGGTTAACCCATATTTATGAAGTAGGCTGCAAAGAGATAAGCTGCCAGGGCTGTGGTGATTACTCAGGTCTACATTTAGGTCACCGCCAAAAGCGACAAAATCAATTTCAGGCACAAGGTTTACCAAGGTATTTTCAAGCACATCCAGGCAAGCGTTCAAAGTTCAAAGCCGGGCATAAAATCCTATTATTTTACAACGTAAAAAATAATATCCTACTAAATTAAAGAAAACCTTAACAGTAAATTATGCAAGTCCGCAAAACCATCAAGGGAAATCACCGTTTACAGTCCCATTTTTAGAAATATTCTTCACTCACCCACCAAAAACATGACAACGGTTTCACCAGATTGTTAAAATCGGTGTGTTTCACAAAATAAGCCATTAATATTAATTTCAGTTGTAGGAATTATTATTTCCCGAGCTAAAATGAATCTATTTATACCTTAGACTCCTTTGTCGGATACTACTTGTATAATATGCAGATTAGTTTCTTTGGTACAACGCCGACTTGCCGCCGGGTAACTATTTTATCTGAATATTTGTGCTAACTTCTTATTGGCAAAGAAAAACTATGGCCACCGTTGCCATAGCGACATAGCTTGTCACTGAACTCTAATTGGTTTATCCGAGACAGCGGAGGTAGGTGACCCGCTTCGTAACATCAAGGGACTCGCTAACAACATCTTGACGAGAGAAATTCGCTCTACGACCGGGTTCCATGCAACCGATTCTATTTTGAAGGTACAAGAAATGTGTTGTTTTCCGCTTTGTAATAAAGATTCTCTGTAGTGCTATTCAGCAAGTAAGCTGTTTCTCGTGTATATAACGCAAACACGCGTTATGTTTTTCTGAGACTTTCTTAAAAATATGTTAGTAATTTCCAAACATAAGTCACATGTAGAAATATCTATAAGATAACAATGGAATAAATATCTTAGTTCTTGCGTGATAGTGTCAATAAAAATGCACATGCAAACCAGCGCGCAGCGGTTTTGATTTTTTCTCTCGAAAACGAAGCAAGATACGAAAACTACTCAAGGAACAAAAAAGTTGTATTATTAGTTGGTAAATCCGAAAAGAAAATATCAAAATTAGAAAAAAGTCAGTAGCGTACATTTTGTTATCAATAATATTCGGTGCTCCCCGGGACGCTACTGGACCTAATAAGCTTAACTTGATTACTGTTAATTAAGGCCCTTATCATTATGAATAACGGTACCAAATTTCAATAATATTGGGAAAAGGATATTTAAAAGAATGATAAAAAACTATTTTTTTTTAACTTTCATACCCTGTATACATCAAAAACGGGGCAATTTTGGACACATATTTATATCAAGTTTTTCACTTAGAATATCATAAGGAATCACCCCCTTAAGTTACGTACCGTACTTGTGAAACACCCTGTATAGTAGAGCCTATATATTACATTGTCACACAAATGGGTCACCCAGTATGTGGGAAATATTTTTGATAGATATAAACTTTCCAAACAAGTGGCTAGAGCGTGGCACACAGATAGAGACAGATAGTTTACCAATGAGCTGGCAATGCCACTTGATTTAACGCCCCTAGGCTATGTATTATCTATACGGATATCACAACTTTTAGCATAGGTTACTGCGGGGGTCGACGGAAATTTTTCCGAGGTTTCTTGTGAATTCCTGCTCTGGTCGGATGTGTGAAAACATATGTGGCTGGAGGAAGTTTTCACTCTGAAACAAGACCGATGTTCGTAGTGAAGAGCTACATGCTGCAAGAGCTGACCCTGCTTTTGACTGAAAACATCGGATCTAGAGGAGCAAACCTCGAACAAAAACCTGCCCTAGGGCAAAAAAGCACACACACCTACACTATACACAAAAACCTGGGGCGCTCGTGGTGCTTCCGGCCCCCCCGCGTGGTGAGGATTGGCCCCCGGTTGAGGCCGATCCGGAGAGGTAGCAGAGAAAAAAGCTGGTCAGGCACACCAGACTGCCGCTGGGAAGTACAGGGGCCCACCCTTGACTAGCCAACGTAGGGGGCTGCCCTATCACCCAGTGAATAATCTTAGGCCACGTAGTAGTGCCAGGTGGCGCCTGGTTAGGGCCCTGCTGCGTGGTCTGTGAGGCTTCTTCTGCGGCTGCCGAACTTCGTCGCCGGGGCAAGGCCGATCGGCGCTGCGGTTGGGGGGCCGGGGGGTACCGGCGCGCCTCAGGACTTTACATTCAACATATAACACAACCACCCCCCTAATACAAAATTTTTTAGATGGAAGACACCACAGAAGAAATGGGAAAGAACGTGCCAACCATTGACGAGGAGAGAAGGCCCCCTAGCTTTCTGGCTTAGGTAGAGATGTTCTCGACGGACTCTGAGGTTGACGCAGACAGACAGTCTGCTAGAGAGGAGGTCTTCGGACAACGCGTCGGAGACGGAACCGAGAGGTTCTGCCGATGATGCGTTGCCGGCAAGGGCTGCTAGCACTGTGGCCAAGATGGACCCAAAACGATCCGCCCAAGCGGAGCCGCAAGGCACTGCCAAAGTGGATCCGAAGGGGTCTGATGAGGTCCAGAAGGCTAGCGTTAACTCTGGCGAGTCCTCCAGGGAGGAATACGCCAAGAAGAGGAGAGAAAAGAAGAAGAGGAATGCGGCGAGCAAGAAAGCCAGGGAACTGGCTTCCAAGAACTCCGCAAAGGATGTGGCTGGCCCCGCACCTACCGTTTCCGACTATCTCGGGAGCAGGGTAGCGGGAAGAAGCTAACAGAGGAAAGGAGAGAAGACGCCTTCAGACCTCGTGGTCCCATCGGCAGGAGGTTTAAGCGGGCTGCCGAAAGGCGGCCGGCTGACCTTCCCGCATCTATCCGTGGTGAGGCAGGGGGCTCCATGGAGCCCCCCAGACCTCGCTCGGCGGATGGGGGTTCTGGGAGCAAGAGGTACAGGGAGACGGAGAAAACACCACCAGGCAGTGGGAGGAGCCATAAAAGGGCCAGAGGAAGCCGACAGACCCGAGGGGAACAACACCATCGTTCCTCTCTCCTAAGGGACGGGGCGTCTGATTCGGGGGCGGCTGCCGGCGAGTCTCAAGGGACTACGCCGCCAGCGGAAAAAAGAACCAGGTCGTCATCCGTTCCAACCGGACTGGCGGAATCATAAGGGAGGAAGAGGCGGAAAGCATCCGCAACCACCTGGTCGAAGAGATGCTTCGAGCCATGGCAGGACCTGACGGGAAACCGCAAGGCCCGGAGCTCCGTTTCAGGAACTCTGGTCCTGGAGTGGAGCCCGGATGGTTTATTGTCACGGCTCAGGACTCGGCAAGGTGGATCCTTGAGGGTTGCGCCCGACACTGTGGGAGAGGTAACCTTCACGGCCATCAGGGCCGCCGATGCCCCCTGGCCGGGAAAGATTGGCTTTTGGCTGAGAAGTCCAAGGGTCGATCAGGAAGGGTGCTGGCGCTTCAAAACCGAGCCCTCAACGTGGACCAGTGGAGGCATATCCAGACCAGAGGGTGGTTCGTCACCTACCTGGTAGAGCAGGAGGTCGTCAGGCGGCTGGAGGGATCTGGGTGGGCTCTCTACTTTGAGTTGATAACGCTCGCTGTGCGAAGGGTGCCATCTAGGAGTGGGGCTGTCCGCAAGAATCCGTCTGGCCAGCCTGAGGCCAAAAAGAAGGAATAGGCTCTCACTGCCGCCCATGATAAACCCCATCATAGATAATTTGCGGGTAGGTCAAATAAATCTCCAGCACAGTCGGTATGCTACCGGAGAACTGGTTAGCGTTCTAACTGGTGAGCGGGAGATTGTACTGATACAAGAGCCTTATGTTTTTAGGAATCAAGTCAGGGGTCTTGGAGGAGCCAGCCACATCCTGGTGGTTGGGAAAGAGGATGATTATAGAGCGAGGACCTGCATTATGGTGTCCAAGGAGATCAGCGTGGTACCACTACCTCAGCTGGGAACTAGGGACGCCAAAGCAGCTGTGCTCGAATATAAGGTGAGTCGAGGTAGTCGTAAGTTATTAATCTGTAGTTAATATCTGCCGTATGATGACGGGCGACCGCCCGTTACAGAGGACTTAGAGCGTATTATCGCGTTCGCAAGAGACAAAGGTTGGGCGGTTTTAATCGGGTGTGATGCGAATTCGCATAGTGAAATTTAGGCCAGCACCAAACGCCCGGGTGAGACCCTTATACAATTCCTGGCTCATACAAACCTTGAGGTACTTAACAGAGATAGCGAGGCCACGTTTGTTGATAGAATCCGGAAGGAAACTATTGACATTACACTGGCTTCAAGAGGGTTGATCAAAGATATCTCAAATTGGCAGGTCTCTAGTGACATTTCGATGTCTGACCATCGAATGATCAGACTGTAACTCAAATTTGACAAAAAGGATGCAGCCCTGAAGAGAAACCCAAGAGCGACGAACTGGGAAAACTACATCGCCTCTCTCAGAAACAACTTGAGAACGATTCAGGTCCAAGTACAGAATAAAGAGGAATTGGAGAATAAGGTAAGTAGCCTTAGCGCAGCGATCGTCTCGGCTTACGAACAGTTGTGTCCGCTGACAGTTGCCACGGGAAGGAGTGTTCGCTGGTGGAGCGGTCACCTAGGTGTTCTGCGGAAAGCCAGCAGACGAGCCCTGAACAAAGCAATGAACAGCGGGTCGATGGAGGACTGGGACGTCTACGTGGAGGTTAGAAGGGTTTTTAAAAGGGAACTTCGCCGCAGGAAGAGAGAGTCATGGAGGGCCTTCTGTGGAGAACTCTATTCTCTACCGGAGGCTGCCCGACTGGCTAAAATCCCCAGCTGCGAGAGCAAAGGGCTCATTGGATCTTTAAAGAGACAGGACGGAACATGGACCAGTTCCAGTGAGGAGTCACTTAGATACCTACTGGACTTTCACTTCCCTAGTGGCAGACCGGCGCCGGCTGCTGAGGAGGCCGCGCCACCGATTCCAAGGATGGATTGCTTCAGAAAGGTCTAGAGATTCTGCTCCCTTACCTGGAGAGCGTCTTCCGGACCAGCATTGCTTTGGGTTACGCGCCAAAAGCCTGGCAATCAGCAAGGGTCACCTTCATTCCTAAGAATGGTAGAACTGACTACTCGGTCGCCAAGGCTTTTAGGCCAATAAGTTTAACCTCTTTTCTGATGAAGACACTAGAAAAGATGGTCGATAGGTATATGGTAGAGGTTGTGTTAGAAGCGCATCCTCTACAGGATAGTCAACATGCCTACCGACGTGGACGGTCAACAGAGACAGCAATTAACGCCGTGGCAGCAAAGGTGGAGAGGGCCCTACATTACAAGAACGTCGCTCTGGCGATCTTTTTCGATGTTGAAGGTGCCTTCAATAAGGCAAAACCGTCGACCATTTGCGACTCTGAGAATGAGAGAAGCGCCGTGGGCGGTTATAGAATGGGTTAGATCAGCATTCAGGGAGCGGCAGGTGAGCGCCGTCATCGGGGCTGTTCGGCTGGAGATCGGGGTGAGGGGTGGTTGCCCACAAGGCGGCTGCCTATCGCCCCACCTGTGATGTTTGGTCATAGACGGCCTGATGGCGAGGCTTGCAGATGCTGGCTTCTGCACACAGGCATACGCGGATGATGGACTCGTCCTTGTGACGGGGAAGTTTCTGGGTGTGGTGTGCGATAGGATGCAGACGGCCTGCAGGATACTGGAGGAATGGTGTGAGGAGACGGGACTATCGGCCAATCCGGACAAGACCGAAATGATCCTGTTCACAAGGAAGAGGAACATAAATGAGTTTAGGGCGCCTCAATTGTATGGAAAATCTCTTACATTGACGCCGAAGGTCAAATACTTAGGAGTCACCTTTGACCAGCAACTGACGTGGAGGGCACATATTGACAACGTGGTGACCAAGTCGACGGCGACCTTCTGGCAGCTCCGACGTGCGGTGGGTGCCAGCTGGGGTTCAAACCCTCGTATCATGCGCTGGCTCTACACGGCGGTCATCACACCGAGAGTCGCCTATGGCTCTGTGGTCTGGTGGCCTGGAGTGGAGAAGGTTACCGTGCGCGCCAGACTGGCAAAAGTGTAGAGGCTTGCTGGCTTGGGCATAACCGGAGCCATGAGAACCACGCCCACGGTCGCACTGGATGTCCTGCTGGGGCTGCCGAGCCTTCCCATCTGGATTCAGAGGGAGGCAATGGCGGAATACCTACGAATGCGGGCCACCGGATGCTGGAGGGGAGTGGGCGACTTTGGCCATACTAGGATTGCTCCGAGAGTGGAGAGGGAAATCCCAATACTCTCCTCCAGAGCAATGCCAGTTGAGGGCGTGTTGAGGCTGAACAGGAAGTTCACTCTTACGATCCCTAGTAGGGAGCAGTGGGAGGAAGAGCAGGTGAAGTTCCCTGACGATGCTCTGATATGCTACACCGATGGGTCGCGCATGGCTGGAACTGAATCATCAGGGGCGGGAGTATACTTGAAAAACATGAACATAAGAAGAAGCTACCCACTGGGAAGGTTCGCGATGGTTTTCCAAGCAGAGGTGTATGCCATCCTCTCGGTGGCAAGTATGAGGGAGGTCATAGACCGTCAAGAGCGGATTGTATACATCTGCTCTGATAGCCAGGCCGCCCTTAAGGCAGTCTGTCAACCCAGAAGCAGTTCGACCCTCGTGAAGGAGTGTGCGGACGCACTTGGGATGCTTGCAGAACAGAAACAGGTATTCTTGGTCTTGGTCCCGGGACACTGTGGAGTACATGGCAACGAGACGGCCGACGAGCTCGCCAGACTTGGAGCCGAAACTCCCTATCTAGGACCCGAACCAGCAATAGGTATATCAAAGCAGCAGGTGGGGACGGCCCTGGGGGAATGGGCCGCCAACCTCTCCAAGGAGGAATGGCGGCAGATGCCAGGGTGTAGACCTATCGGGCCAAGTTAGAATGGATTCTTAACAGGAGTAGGCGTGCCCTGAATCCTCTGGTAGGACTCTTAACAGGACACTGCAAATTGAGGAAGCACCTGCATACGATGGGGTGGAGGAGGACCCGATATGTTCGGGATGCTTGGAGGATGAGGATACACCACTGCACTTCCTGTGCAATTGCGCAGCACTGGGAAGACTCGGACGACAAGTCTTTGGGACAGTGGTGATCCCACAGGAGGAAGTCAGGACTCTTGCTTGGAGTAACATCCTGACCTTCATGAGAAGGTCGGGTAGGTTCGACGAGAGCCTGGGTGGTTAAGTGGATGGGGGAAGACTCAGGGGTCCGTGTGCCTCCCCTCACCTACTACTACTACTACTACTACTACTACTACTACTACTACTAGGTTACTGCATAATACTTACGAGATTTGGCATTTCTAACCATCTTTACACAGCACCCATTGCAAGTCATCAATGGAGGTTGATCTTTTGGAAGAGCGGTGTAGTTGAACGGATCCTTGCAACGCATGTCCGACCAACTGTCACATTCATAACAATATATTTGGCGAGCTAGAAAAAACTGTGTCAGTTTTTCTTAAACGAATCTTCTTGGAGTGGAACATTTATCACAACATGAAGAATCGTGACGTTACCAAACTTAAAATAAGAATTGTTTGAAAGAAAGTGAGAAAAAAATCTTTATAGTCCCTGATGGGGTTTACCAGAGGGCTATAAGCATACATGACTCCCACAGACATACTTTCCACAGGATTTATGATTTTTTTACCTTTACAATATGGTTCACGGTAAAATAGCACAGGGTGGCTGATTATTGTCCAATTTCTTCGTTGTTGTTAGAAATATCAAAAATTATTAAATATAATGGTTTTGCGATAAACAAAAGTGCACATTTTAAAAATGTTTTTGGATATACAGGATTTTAATGCCCCACTTCTTGGGCACATTCTTTATATTCAAAAAAATTTTTATAATGTGCACTTTTGTTTATTCTAGAACCTTTATACTTAATAATTTTCGGAAGGAATCGAATTTTTGGTTACAAGCCGATTCATAAAGGAATCCACCGCAGAATAAAAAGGAATTGTTACAGTTTCTGTCCGATTGGCCAGAGTTAACCGGCATCTGTTAAGTTTCATCGGCATATAATTCGGTGCTTTTCAAATCTGATCGAGTTTGAGAATCACATTTAGGTTAGAAAAAGAAAATGAACCTGAGGTGTTTAAAGTTATCATAGGCGTGTGTTCGTTAATTTAGAATCTTTTAAATTACAATGATCACTTGTACTCTCAACATTCATCCAGCATTACCTATAATATAACATATACTTACATTGAAATCTTCTTTTGTAAGTATTAATGAACGGTCGGAGCAAGAAAACATTTGCTAATTTCACTCCTATGGGATGGACTTAATGCAATTCAAAATAGCTGGTTGTTATAAATTTTATTAATGTATTATAACAATAAAGTTTTGCGGATTTTTAGAAATTTATTTAATTTGAATATTATTGTTACTGATTGAAAGAAAAATTTTAATAAAATATATTTTTAAGTTTGGTAATTATTACAAGTCATGCATACGACATATTGGCCTTTTTAAATACAAAGTAAGGTTTGCAGTATATTAAACTAATGTACAAAACTAAACATTTTTATATTGCCTTTTGCTAACAACTTAATGTCCTTATCTGCTGTGTAAATATTTTGATTTAGCAGCAGACAGAAAAGTCTAAGGACCAGTCTCTTTGATTTTCAATGCACCAAAAAATATCAACCAGTCATTTTAAATCTCAATTCATGAAAAAAGTGCTAGGTTAATTTAGTCATTTTAAATTTTGATGCAGCAAAAAAGTATCATGAGTGCTACATGATTGAACCAGCCAACCTCTGCTCTACCCTAAAATATTTTTGACAATGCCTGTTGCCGCTTTTATTAGAACATAGTAGCAACTTTGATATTTTGAACGGACTTTTTAACAATCTCTAGTCGTTTCTTAAACTTTTCCTATTATTTCCCTCTAGCTATCTGTTACCGTTTTCGAGATATTAATTAATCCATTTTTCTTAAACATGTCCTGCAATAAGTGCTGATATTTGAACTCTGAGATACAAGGGCACTGAAATTTGGGTGAGATATGGAATACCCGTAGCAAGAATGTTGTGTCTATAGTGGACCTGTCCATGGAATATCACTGCGAGCTATCAGCCATCAAATTAAAGAGATTCAATACTTTGATTTTAACTGTTTAGGGGATTTTAATTTATTTATTGACAGAATTTCGACTTTTCTGGAGTTCATCCAAGAACGTAGTGCTAGATTTAGATTCTTAGGCTACTTTCAGACAACCGACTTTTTGCAGTCGAAGTGGGCTGCAAAAATGTCGGCGTTTGTGGTCGACTGTCGCTACTTGCAGTTGCCACTTAATAACACTGTAAAGCGTTTTCTTTTTGTACCAGCGACATTTTTGCAGCCCACTTCGACTGCAAAAATTCGCTTGCCTGAAAGCGGTCTTAATTATAAACGGCGATTTTCTTCTTTAATCTTTAGGGCACCCGCAGACGAACGACTTTTATAGTTCGAAAGTTTTGTCGCTGAAGATGGAATGCATAATTTTAAATACAGTCTTTTTCCGAGAATTAAAATACTGCGGGATAAAACACTAGTTTATTACTTTGATTATTAGAAAACGTGTTTCCCAAACACTACTAGATATTGTAAAACATGTTTAAATACAGGGTGTTTCGTTTAAAATATTAAAGTAGCTACTACTGTCTAGTAGAAGCGGCAACACCGCATTGACATTTATAGGCAATGTCCTTTTATGCAAAAAACACAAAGTTGACTGGTTCGCTATAAACTGCTTATCGCCATTTACCGTGAATCATCCTGTATACAGGGTGAGTTTTTTTTACAGTGTTACAGGGCAATATCTCGAGAACGGTTTTAAATATTTTCATGAAATTTTGGTGAGGTAATAGGAATATATGGGGACATATTTAATCATATTTTTTACATTTTTACCTCTTTCTCTTTTGAGGGGTGGAGAGCAAGTTTGGAGCTTTATATGAGATGATGTACTTTTGTTCTAAAATTCGAATTTACGTGAGAAATTACGTATGTTATCAAAAACTGTTTGTCTTACTCCCATGGTTACGGAATTATGATTTAACATGGTATTGCAATAAGGAAATAACTAACAACTTAATTTCAAATTATTTAACGTCTACCATGCTGGAGAAGTTGCTCAAAAAGTCCCCCTTCAACTTCTAAATACTTTCTTACTCTTTGTCTAAATGAATTTCGTACCCGCTCTTAACATTTCAGGTGTCAGTAATAAGCAGGCAGAACGAAATTGGTCTTTCACATCATCTGAAGTTCTAGGTGCAGTTGCCATCACTTTGTTCTTAATAACGCCCTACAAGGAAATGTCAAGGGGGGTCAAATCTGGGGACCGAGCCGGCCAGTTGACCGGACCAGCTCGACCAATCCACCTGTTTTCAAGCATTCAAATAGTTACTGGCCTGTACTGCATAATGGGCCTGTCCTGCTGAAACTACATGTTAAGATTTTTGTGTTGGTTTAATAATTGGGGTGTTTGCTTTCCCAAAAAATATGGGTACATTTCTTCATTTAAATGTCCATCAAGAAATGCGGACCAATAACTCTATCCCCGATAATTTAACACTAGATATTGATTGACCAGGGATGTTGGTTTGGAAGAATTCTCGTCCAGTGGGGATTTTCCGGCGCCCAGTAGTGCATATTGTGTCTGTTTACCTTTAGGAAAACAACCAAACAAGAATAAGAAACTAAATTTCTAATAATGAGGAATAACTTAAAAACATACCTGCCCATAATTAGGTGAAGTGGCTTCATCAGAAAATATTACATTTTTCAAGAACCTGTTATTTTCTTGTATTTGCCTTGTGACCCAATTGCAAAAGGTAACTATTTTTTAAGTCTTGTCCACACAGCTACCATCATTTTATTTATCTGTAGAATTTGTATGAAATAAATAAATACTACCTACCTCTTGGTAAAGCGTGGTGTGGTATGGATGTAACTTGTACAAGTGCAATATGGTTATAACTGATCGTTGACTCATTCCAGCATCTCTAGCAAGCCGCCTAAAACCTACATGAGGGTCAAAAGCTACCGCTTCTAAAACATCAAATGCCATGTTTTCGTCCGTTTGAGTTCTACTCTGAACTTGTGGTATCGCCTACAAACTGCCAGTAGTACGACACCTGGTCTCCAGTCTTAAATGCCATGTGAGATTTCGGGTTGTTAGGAAACCTCTTTGTCCACACTAGTGCAGCTTCTCTGTAGTTTTTTCTGCACTCCCCCAAAATTAACAACTCATCAACTTGCACATTAAAATTCGCTTCCATATAATTAGTAGATAAGTAAACTTGATTTATTAATAAAATTTATTTATTTTTTAAAATTCAATCAAATTTTGGTTAATCATAATTTCGCAACCAACCAGGGGTCAAAAGCATTCTTGATAACATAAGTAGTAGTTTACACGTAGATTTGACTTTTAGCAACATAAATACATCATCTCATATAAAATTCCAAACTCCCCCCCCCCCCATCCCTCCAAACTGAGAACAGTGTAAAATGGTAAAAGATATGGTTATATCCTTATAACCTCGCCAAAATTTCATGAAAATATTTAAAACCGTTCTTGACATATAGCCTGGTACTTTTAAATTTTGATGTAGCAAAAAAAATTATTATAAATTTATTTTTAATTTAGCAAAAACTGTAACCAGTTATTTTAAAGTAACATCGTCTGTATTGGCGTTTTGTGTTATTGTGTTTAATGTAAGACAAACCTTTCAATTGTCTTTAAGAAATAGGCAGTTTGATGATTAAATTTTTGAAAATAATGCACATTTTTAATAATTATGTAATTGTAAATAGAATTTAACGTTTTTTAGAATATATTAAAAAAGTGCAACTGGTAATATTACCAAAAAAATGATACAACATTCACACAAAACATTTACAGACAAAACTCTGGGATGCAAAAAAACAGCAAACTTACTCTGACATTCCGCTTTACAAACGGTAGTTATAGCTAGCAATATTATCACTGAAAAACAAAGCAAAAAATAAAATTAATGGGAAAATACGCGATTCTTACCTCAATAAACCAAAAACCTTTTTATTTTAAACCAAACGAACCAGAACCCAACTTCCTCCATAATATAACGCTCTATCTCTAGTTTCCGAGATCTCGATACTATCGTTATTAATTTAACACACGCTATATAATACATACATGGTTCTTCAATTTATTTTTTGAATAATATTTTCAAAAAGCAAATCTTTAATGTTCCGATAAAATTTTTCATAAGTATTTGAATTTATTTAATGTAGTTTCTTTTATAAACATGTAATCTTGGTTCTCATAAAACGAATAAGAGTTCGTGCTACAAAAAAAAATACGATTTTGTTAACCAGTGTGTCAATTTGAAAAGAACAGCATTCTAATATTGTTGGATGATGACACCTACATAACTCAACCCCCAGGGCATCTACCCCTAAAATCTTAAATGGTAACCCTCACTTATTTGGTCCAATTGAGTACCTGACCGTACTTTTTCGCGAAACGCTCAAAAGCGGAATTGTACTAAATTTAAAATTGAAATTCTGTAACTTTTAAGGGGGTTGCATCCCTAAACGGGAACTACTTGTGGAACACTTGGCTTTAAAATTGATAAAACTGGGGGCTCCCAATTATCTTAGAATTATTGCTTTCTTTTTGGAGAAAAGGCGTTTTACAGTCTCGTTAGAAGGCGCGCGTTCTGAGACCAAACACATCAGGGCGGGAGTCTCGCAAGGGTCTTCTCTCGCTCCGATGCTGTACAGGGTGTCCAGTTTTCGTATGTTTTACGGTTTATCTGTGTTATTAGTAAAGATAGAAGGTTGCGGTTTTCGCGGCACTGTCTTACTTTTTTAAGAAACAAACGATGCCACCAACAGAATTTTCATAGCCCCCTTAGTTTTTTAGATACAGATTTTGAAAATTTTGCATTTTGGAACACCTCCCCGTATCTCGGTTACGCTGCAGATTATCAAAAAGGTAAAAAATGAACTTATTAGTTTTTTTAACGTAGAATCCAGTGGCTTGGTCAGATTTTTTCTATGTTTCATTGTTTTCGAGGAAAAGAACAAACTTGCATTTTTTTAAATGGGATACCCTATATATTTTAAGCTATTATGATTCAGTTTATCACAAGCTTTTCAAAAATATATAATACTTTATAGCTGTTTTCAATTTGAAGCTCAAAATTTACATTTTTCAACAAATTTACATTTTTTAAACGGCACACCGTATAAATTTTAAGATTAAACAATTGTCACAAGCTTCTCACAAATATAAAACACTAATTTTAAAAATATATACCTATAACAATAACTTTTATAAATATAAATAACAATTAACTTAGTTGTGTTATACGTTCAAAAATTAAAAGCTACAATTATTTGATGATTTAGGAAACTGTCTCATAAATATTGCTCAAACTGTTCTCCATTATGCCTAAGACATGTTTCACACATTGTTCTGATTCGCCTCAGTGCATTTAAAATAATAAAAGGCCCTGCCTGTAACTCCCTAAAGGCTCTTTCAGTGGCTTCTCTTAAATCTGCCATCGTTTGGTACTGGACGGTATAAATTTTATTTTTTAGGTAGCCCCACAAAAAAAAATCGAAAACCGTTAAATCGGGTGACCTGGGAAGCCATCTTACAGGTTCATGTGTTCCAATCCAGCGGCCAGGAAAATTATTGTTAAGATATGCTCTTACAATTTATTAAGATGAGCTAGGGGCACATTCTCTACTATTTCGGGCACAATGTTTTCCAAAATTTCTAAATATTTATTTGCAGTAAGACCGCCTTCAAACATATTATATAAAATTTTACTTCCCAGTATGAAGCATGAAACGCTAAACCCAAATCTGCCTTGCCGTTCCCGTGGAAATATAACATGTTGATTTTCCTAGCACCAAAACCTAGTATTTTGCCGATTAAATATACCGGCACTGGTAAAATGACTGTCATCTGACCAGTAGAGAGATATAGACAGAGCGAGATCAGTGGTGCTGGTGGTGCTGTTTTACGATCTAACCCAGGTGGTGCAGGTGGTGCGTTTTATGACCTAACCCGGGTGGTTCGGTGGTGCTGTTTACAAAATAACCCGAAATTAAACCCGACTTTTTACAACCTAACCCGGATGCTTTCGCGAGGCGGCTTCTCATCTAACCCTAATTTGAACCTGAATATTTATGAACTGACCCAAGATAAAACCCGACTTTTTACAACCTAACCCGGATGCTTTCGCGAGGCGGCTTCTCATCTAACCCTAACTTGATCCTTAATATTTATGAACTGACCCGAGATAAAACCCGACTTTTTACGACCTAACCCGGATGCTTTCGCGAGGCGGCTTCTCATCTAACCCTAATTTGAACCTGAATATTTATGATCTGACCCGAGATAAAACCCGACTTTTTATGATTTAACCTTAGTGAAACGCCGCTGCTAAAGCGGGATAATTAAATCCCAATTTTTATAAGCCATCCTTAAACCCAACTTTTTACGATCCGACCTGAGCCATCCTTAAACCAGACTTTTTATTATTTCCCCTTAGTTGAAACGCCGCTGTTAAAGCGGTATAGTAAAAAACATTTTTATTATTTCCCCTTAGTGAAACGCCGCTGGCGGGTAGTAAAGCGAAATAAAACCCTAATTTATATGGTCTAACAAGATAAGTATATTAAGGCGGCACATTTGTCACCCCGCAATAATTATTTATACCTAAATAACCCTCTCAAACCCTCTGCCGACTCGATTTAAAAAGAAAGGGACATAAACCTTTATTTATTATTCCGAAGGACCCTCATTAAAATTCAGTAGCATATCTAATAATTGTTTCCAATTTTTGCACCACTTATAGAAATACAATAAAATAATTACCATCTAGAACCATTAACTAGCGATTTCTTTGTACTGGAAATGGATAAATTATAGGACTATCTTGTAATGAGAACAGAGTAATAAAAAGTAAATAAAACTTAAATACGTATAAAATACCAAGCAGGTATAGGTACTATACAACTTGTGTTCGCCATCAGCTAAAAGCCCTCATAATGCTTTTATAAAAAATTTTGGATAATATCATAATATAAGTAAATAGGCTACAATTTCAGGAAAAAAGTAAAAAAAATTAATTCACAGTGTAAAATTGTAGTTAAATGGATTGTAAATACGAAATAATATAAAAAGCTACCTTTTGTTTGCGATGATGTATGCACAATAACTCTATATTATTCGGTCCTTAAACTGAAAATACCCACTAGATAGGTATCATAAGCTGTATTTGTCATCAGGTAGAACCCCCAATAAAATTATGAATATCAGGCGTAGGCAACAATAAGCAAATCACGTTGGTTTTTTAATTTATTATTAATCTGGCTAACTTAAGAAACTCACAATATAACGACCATCCAAAAAAATCATAATACATTACTGGGTGTGAAAGCAATTGCGCTGCAAAATATAGTGTATACCGACTCTGAGGTAGTTAATTAAAATCCCAATTAGCGCTAAAAAAAATCAATTAGATATTTACTTTAGATATTTTAATAAAAAAATTCAATATTCTCACCAACATTTAACTTTTGAAATTAGCATAATAACAAATCCTTTACAATGAATTAAACAAACGCATACATAATTTTAAAATCACATAATAAGAATATAAGCTAAAATCTAACAAGTTCGGACTACTCGAATGACTTCAGTTTACATCTGTAGAGAATACCCAACTCTCGAATCATAAAAAATGGTCAAACTTTGTCGGCAAATACCCTTCTATGATGCAGGGGAAGGACAGGTAACTCGAGATGTTTATAAAGAAACGTTAAAGAACATTATTTGCTTATTTCTAGACTCTTAAAAATTAGATGCAATCGAACAATAAATGTTTTCATCATGTATATTTATGAGTAACACATTACCTTCGACATACATAAATTCAAATTGATAATTACTCGCCTTAGTACTTTTTTAGAAGCTTGAATCATTGCATATAACCGTCTGAGGATACCCAAACTTCCCCTAACATATTTCTCCGCAGCCGGGGAAAAAGAGGTAGAAAAAGTAAAATAACAACTCCAAGTGTCTTTGCGAACAATCGGCAATAAAATAGAGTATTTCAGTTTTTAATTTTTCGTAAATAAAAGTTGGTTAGATTAATAGTCTCTGTGAATATATTAACATAAACAAAGTGATATGCCGTAAATTTAGGAGTACAGTATAAATTATGCCTCTATTAAAATATACCGCAATAACTAACTATCAAAGGATTTTTGATATTTTGAATATATTTGATGCTCATAGCATTATCACATTTCCAAAGGCTCTAAATTTTAGAAAAATGTTCTAATAGAATATGTCTATCAATATAAAGTAAAGGTATTGTTAGGTTTTTTTAAAAAATACGACCTACAACAGTCTCTGCTACAGCATGGCTGACTCTGTAGAAACTTCTGTGAAACCATAATAATTATATCAATAATCGAGTTGACCTTATGATAATATTTTCTTCCAATATCCGACTCCACTATCCATAAAAGTTATGTTAGAAAATTCATAATTGAGCGCATTGTAATTTTTTAAAAAGAAATTCACTTCACACACAAAGATGTAGCCATTCAATCCATGAAAATAATGCAAGTCAGTATGCGTATGTTATGGCTAACTGTTTAAATGTCTATTCCTTCCACGTTTATCGGAAGAAATACTTTTTTTTATACTAGTATTTTAGTTGAAAATAAGATCATAAATCATCTATACAAAACAAGCGCCCCTTATGGATTTGAACGAAAATCATAGATTCGACTATTTTCATGAAAAATAAATCTAAGTACGGAATAATGCAGGAAGATTATCTATTTTCTTGGTTTAGAAAGTGATGTAGTTAAGATTTATAACTTAGGAATAAATAAATTATTATTAATCTTTTCGACCTATTTCTCTTGCATATTTAATTTCTTTGATAGTAAGAACTAATCTTTTTATTTTACAAAGTAAAAAAAAGCTAAAGATCGGCGTTGTCAGTCAGGTATAAGAACTGATTTAACACGATGGTTTTTGTACAAACGTTCACATACAATTGTATGCTTTTTAACCGATTGTGTCGGAAAAAATGACGATTTATAGATTAGATATTTAGACGAAGAGCTAACCTTCTCAATAAAGTATTGATTATTGCCCTGCTAGCTAGACAACACTTTTTATGTTAGTCAAAAAAAAATTTTTTTTTTTCGGACGCTATTACAGATTTCATCGTTAACTAACAAACATTAAGACCAAAAAATTAGCGTGCAAGATGAAATGTATAGGTTCACTTCATTTCTACATTATTTTACAACTCTCAATCGCATTAAAAACAAGATCGAATAAAAAATAACTTATGACATATGGACGAAAAATGTTTTTCGGGCTATTTAGGTTAGCGACCGCATTACGTCTGAAATACTACATTTTTCGAGCTTATAACATAATTTACTATTTTAACGTTAAAATAGGGGAAATGATGTATCGAAATGGATACTTTTTTTTGTCGGTCACGAGATTATAGTTTCTTTTAAAATGAACTCTAATATTTACAACACAAATTATCCTTTAAGCCACATTAGTTTAAAACTCGTCTGTCGCTTTCCCTCTATTGTGAGTTTGATTAAAGTATAGCGTAGTATATATTTAGATGAATTTCGCAAATGTTGAATACTTTCAAAACTGAAAAAGCCGCCCTTTGCAATAAATATCTCCGTAGAGTTAGGTACCCTGCAGATTAAGGGTATTTCAGCGGATAATCATATACAAATTCAAAGATTTTGTCTATTTTAATGGATTAACAAACAATATCTATAGGATGACTTTACTGATAAAAAAAAAATAACAAAAATCCATAAAGTCTAGGCTCACATGAAATTCCATAAAGAGCAGCTGCATAGCCTTATCACATCAAACTATATTTTTATTTCGTTCTATTGTCAAAAGTCTGTGTTTAGGAGATTATCGTTCATTTTAAAATGAACTCTAATATGTACATCACCATAAACTACCTCTTAAGCCGTCGTAAAAATACACTTTTCGATTTACCTCTATATTGATTTTCTAATATTAAATATCTACAATAGTCGAAATTCGCTCGCTAATACCTATGTATGCAAGGTTTCTTCAAAAAATGACAATTTTGTTGTTTAATGGCTTGAAAAAATGGAAAAAGGAGGTTTTTGCATCCATTTATTTCCAGATGAGTGTTAAAAATACTTATAAAACTCGGTATACCGAAGATCAAGCATTAATGAGAGGGTTGAGTCCTGTTTGCCAAATCCTGATTTTTAATTTGACGTTGGCAACGGTACAATTTTTTAACATTTATCATAAGAGGCGTATATTTTTGGAGCTTAGATCTACCAGTTTATCCACGCCCCATTTATTGTTAGTGCTTTAGTAATTTTACTTTCCAATTATTTTTTACCAAAACGCGTAGTTGAAACAGTGTCTATATCAGACGATATAATAAATTTTAAGGATTAATTTGCTTACAAATACACTTCAATTTATTTAGGCTAAAGCAGCCAGACATATACTGGAACTACGAAAACCCTATTACAATTTGGTTGCCTAGAGAAAATTTTGTAAAAAACATAGCTTTCTACACAAATGCTTGCACATTATGTACCTATCATTTTAAGATACCTGGCGACATCAATGTAAGCATTGACATAATGACGCAAGATATAGGTAGGTACTAGAATATTCAAGATTTCTATTAACGATACACTTCAGCATACATGCGAGATGTCATTAATGTCTACGGAAGGCAACAGACATACCAGCTATTTTTACATGGGATTCCATAGACTTGGACGCTTCTTGTTTAGAAATATTTGATGTCATCTTGAGGAGTTCCGTATTGAAGCATCAAACCTACATGCCAAATAATTGACGAAATATGGGATATCATAAAATATGCCCCCCATCGAACTAAATGATCCTATAAACCAGCTTCACAGACCGTAATTTGTGATGCTAACACGATTAATACGCAATAGAACAAGATTAAGAAACAAAATTTAAAGTAGCTCTTTATCACACGAAAATAATTAAATAATTTACGGTTACAGAACAATAATTATTTTAAAAAGCTGTATAACTAAATATATTATGTTATTAGGAATATTCTGTCTAAAGTAACAGCTGATCTTAGTCGAAAATGAGATCGTATTATTGATTGTTGAATTCGTTAGGTATGAAATAAAATTAGAGATTTCGTCTATTTTTTCACGATTAAAAAAGAATACCTCTATTTAGCTAAAAATGAAACGATTACAGTGGTAGATTAATTCACTTTACCAAGCATGTAAACTACTAATTTTGCAATAAATATCTTCTATATTCCTAGGTAGGTTTACTCGAAAATGTTGGGCTATTTTCATCAAAAATCCCGATACGAAATTGAAAAATTTGCCTATTTTTGTCGGTTTACAAAGTGATAGTGGAATATTGGTTTGATCAAAGAACAATAATTATTTTAAAAATGTTGTATAATTAACTAAATGTCGGTGTTATCAGGCAGGCAAGAAGTTATTTATCTGAATCTTATTTGTACCATTAGCGTTTATATACAAATGTTAGTGGTTTTCAAAAATTGATATCTCGGAAATTATTAGGTTTAGACTTATAATACGCTTATTAAAAAATAATGACTACTTTATGCAAAATTCAAAAATATTATAAGATGTAGGGTATCCCAGTAACTTAACCAAAGATTTTCGGTCTTCGTAAAGCTTTACACGTTTCTTCAGCGTACCAAACATTCACTTTTTTTAAATATTGACATCGGGTTAGGATTCTGAACATAGGATTAACATCACTCCAATAGTGAACATGTTGCGTTGTCACAGTTCCATTCGTTGAAAAGTAAACAAAACCGTTTGAGCTACGTGGGGAATAAATAAAGTTGGCTTGTTGAAAAATTTTAATATTTATTAAGGTAAAAGACTATAAATATATCGATACAACACTTTGGCATTTCTAATACTACAAACATGAATATCTAAAATGTGATATTTACAACCATCAACTCTCTCTCCCTTCTCTAATTTTGGTACACCAATGCTGTCTTCTAAGTTTATAATATATGGCGTCCTGCAGTTTAATTCCGAAAATGTTTTAACTAAAAATTCCTCTTTAACACATCCTTTAACATAAATAATGTCTGCGTCTATCAGATTGTTGGATATGATATTATGTAGTTCCTTGTAATCGGTATCACCATAATTATAAAGGATACCATGATGATTTCCAAATAGATATTTGACTTGTTTCTTGCAAGCCTTACTTAAGGTGTCGAATGGTTTAACTGGTTTAAAAAAGTAACTTTTCATACTATTCCCATCATAAATAGCCAATTCTTTCGCGCAAAATTCAGGTATGTTAAATCCTTGAATATCGACTACAACGAACTTCATTGTCTGAAGACTCAAATCAAACAAGTATATTTTCATATTTTTATCGCTCTTAAGTTCGATTTCAAAAGCACACCCCCACTTTTCGATAATTTCACAGTCTTAGCACATAGATCTTATATTTTTATTTACGATCAATTCATCTTTATTCGCCAATCGTCTCAAACGAGTCTGCTTTTGAAAGTAATATAGCCTTAGTATTCAGAAAATATTAATGATATCGGAGCCTAAAACATCCTTGACACTAAAAAATCATTGTGTTTCCTAACAAAACCCATCATCTTGTCTATTTAGCTTGCTTTCCTATTGTTTAGCAGGTTAAATAAAATTATTATTTCGCTCTTTTTGTCTGTACTGAATCGTTAGGGGAATACGTTTCTAGTTCTATAAGAGAGACAGTTAAAATTTATGTAAGCAATCAAAAATCCTACACTATGAGCTACTTAGTTAAAATTTCATATTTCCTTCCTGGGTCAGGCAAAATTTGTGATGTGTCGGACAAAATTTATAAAAATACAAAAAAAAAATGCTGGATGCATTTTTAGCGTGACTTTCTATTTAATACCATCTTATTTCAAGGTATAATTCGGTTGTCAAAATGAGAATAAAATAATTTTCCCATGGTTTATGTCATCTTAAAAAAGTCAAAAGGTTATATTCTGTAGAGGGTCAGATACATTCAAATTTAAATATTTTCTCCAAGAAGAATTTTAAGATAGTATTATAGTAAATAAAAATTCTATACCTCCAATATTTCATGGAAACATATCGTGTTCTAGCGACATAACCCAAAAGTTTTCTAAACCATATTAATAAGCCCTTTTTAATATACCAACCTGAAAGATAAGAATACGGGGTTTTCTGTGTGAATTTAACTCTAGAAGGAACAAAATTGCAGAGAAATTTGAGGATTTTTCAAGAAAGTCCTCTCTCAAGTACCTACAACGTAGTGGTGCATTATCCTACAAAAATAAAAAAAAAAAAAAGATCATCTCAGTATCGCGTTTGAACTCTATACGAAATCTGCAAGCCTTGCTACTTTGGTTATAACGAAACGATTTTGTGAATATTTCATAGTAATTTTAGAAAAGATTGATTTATTCTAAATATCATTGCGTATATGTCTTATATTCATTTTTAGTTATAAGTAACATTTTTCCATCGAAAATCAGTCTATTTCAGTTGAAAAAAAAGTTATTTATTAAGTTTTCGTTTAATTTTCATCGGTAATCGCTATGTTTTATGAAAACCATAAAAACAGATAATGCTGGTAACAGGTGCTTTAAGATTATAATAATGTAATGGATGGGACAATGAGACAATTATTGACAAGAAAAGTACGATGCGTTTCTGAATAGAGGTACTTTTGGGTTATGTCGCTAGAACACGATATGTTTCCATGAAATATTGGAGGTATAGAATTTTTATTTACTATAATACTATCTTAAAATTCTTCTTGGAGAAAATATTTAAATTTGAATGTATCTGACCCTCTACAGAATATAACCTTTTGACTTTTTTAAGATGACATAAACCATGGGAAAATTATTTTATTCTCATTTTGACAACCGAATTATACCTTGAAATAAGATGGTATTAAATAGAAAGTCACGCTAAAAATGCATCCAGCATTTTTTTTTTGTATTTTTATAAATTTTGTCCGACACATCACAAATTTTGCCTGACCCAGGAAGGAAATATGAAATTTTAACTAAGTAGCTCATAGTGTAGGATTTTTGATTGCTTACATAAATTTTAACTGTCTCTCTTATAGAACTAGAAACGTATTCCCCTAACGATTCAGTACAGACAAAAAGAGCGAAATAATAATTTTATTTAACCTGCTAAACAATAGGAAAGCAAGCTAAATAGACAAGATGATGGGTTTTGTTAGGAAACACAATGATTTTTTAGTGTCAAGGATGTTTTAGGCTCCGATATCATTAATATTTTCTGAATACTAAGGCTATATTACTTTCAAAAGCAGACTCGTTTGAGACGATTGGCGAATAAAGATGAATTGATCGTAAATAAAAATATAAGATCTATGTGCTAAGACTGTGAAATTATCGAAAAGTGGGGGTGTGCTTTTGAAATCGAACTTAAGAGCGATAAAAATATGAAAATATACTTGTTTGATTTGAGTCTTCAGACAATGAAGTTCGTTGTAGTCGATATTCAAGGATTTAACATACCTGAATTTTGCGCGAAAGAATTGGCTATTTATGATGGGAATAGTATGAAAAGTTACTTTTTTAAACCAGTTAAACCATTCGACACCTTAAGTAAGGCTTGCAAGAAACAAGTCAAATATCTATTTGGAAATCATCATGGTATCCTTTATAATTATGGTGATACCGATTACAAGGAACTACATAATATCATATCCAACAATCTGATAGACGCAGACATTATTTATGTTAAAGGATGTGTTAAAGAGGAATTTTTAGTTAAAACATTTTCGGAATTAAACTGCAGGACGCCATATATTATAAACTTAGAAGACAGCATTGGTGTACCAAAATTAGAGAAGGGAGAGAGAGTTGATGGTTGTAAATATCACATTTTAGATATTCATGTTTGTAGTATTAGAAATGCCAAAGTGTTGTATCGATATATTTATAGTCTTTTACCTTAATAAATATTAAAATTTTTCAACAAGCCAACTTTATTTATTCCCCACGTAGCTCAAACGGTTTTGTTTACTTTTCAACGAATGGAACTGTGACAACGCAACATGTTCACTATTGGAGTGATGTTAATCCTATGTTCAGAATCCTAACCCGATGTCAATATTTAAAAAAAGTGAATGTTTGGTACGCTGAAGAAACGTGTAAAGCTTTACGAAGACCGAAAATCTTTGGTTAAGTTACTGGGATACCCTACATCTTATAATATTTTTGAATTTTGCATAAAGTAGTCATTATTTTTTAATAAGCGTATTATAAGTCTAAACCTAATAATTTCCGAGATATCAATTTTTGAAAACCACTAACATTTGTATATAAACGCTAATGGTACAAATAAGATTCAGATAAATAACTTCTTGCCTGCCTGATAACACCGACATTTAGTTAATTATACAACATTTTTAAAATAATTATTGTTCTTTGATCAAACCAATATTCCACTATCACTTTGTAAACCGACAAAAATAGGCAAATTTTTCAATTTCGTATCGGGATTTTTGATGAAAATAGCCCAACATTTTCGAGTAAACCTACCTAGGAATATAGAAGATATTTATTGCAAAATTAGTAGTTTACATGCTTGGTAAAGTGAATTAATCTACCACTGTAATCGTTTCATTTTTAGCTAAATAGAGGTATTCTTTTTTAATCGTGAAAAAATAGACGAAATCTCTAATTTTATTTCATACCTAACGAATTCAACAATCAATAATACGATCTCATTTTCGACTAAGATCAGCTGTTACTTTAGACAGAATATTCCTAATAACATAATATATTTAGTTATACAGCTTTTTAAAATAATTATTGTTCTGTAACCGTAAATTATTTAATTATTTTCGTGTGATAAAGAGCTACTTTAAATTTTGTTTCTTAATCTTGTTCTATTGCGTATTAATCGTGTTAGCATCACAAATTACGGTCTGTGAAGCTGGTTTATAGGATCATTTAGTTCGATGGGGGGCATATTTTATGATATCCCATATTTCGTCAATTATTTGGCATGTAGGTTTGATGCTTCAATACGGAACTCCTCAAGATGACATCAAATATTTCTAAACAAGAAGCGTCCAAGTCTATGGAATCCCATGTAAAAATAGCTGGTATGTCTGTTGCCTTCCGTAGACATTAATGACATCTCGCATGTATGCTGAAGTGTATCGTTAATAGAAATCTTGAATATTCTAGTACCTACCTATATCTTGCGTCATTATGTCAATGCTTACATTGATGTCGCCAGGTATCTTAAAATGATAGGTACATAATGTGCAAGCATTTGTGTAGAAAGCTATGTTTTTTACAAAATTTTCTCTAGGCAACCAAATTGTAATAGGGTTTTCGTAGTTCCAGTATATGTCTGGCTGCTTTAGCCTAAATAAATTGAAGTGTATTTGTAAGCAAATTAATCCTTAAAATTTATTATATCGTCTGATATAGACACTGTTTCAACTACGCGTTTTGGTAAAAAATAATTGGAAAGTAAAATTACTAAAGCACTAACAATAAATGGGGCGTGGATAAACTGGTAGATCTAAGCTCCAAAAATATACGCCTCTTATGATAAATGTTAAAAAATTGTACCGTTGCCAACGTCAAATTAAAAATCAGGATTTGGCAAACAGGACTCAACCCTCTCATTAATGCTTGATCTTCGGTATACCGAGTTTTATAAGTATTTTTAACACTCATCTGGAAATAAATGGATGCAAAAACCTCCTTTTTCCATTTTTTCAAGCCATTAAACAACAAAATTGTCATTTTTTGAAGAAACCTTGCATACATAGGTATTAGCGAGCGAATTTCGACTATTGTAGATATTTAATATTAGAAAATCAATATAGAGGTAAATCGAAAAGTGTATTTTTACGACGGCTTAAGAGGTAGTTTATGGTGATGTACATATTAGAGTTCATTTTAAAATGAACGATAATCTCCTAAACACAGACTTTTGACAATAGAACGAAATAAAAATATAGTTTGATGTGATAAGGCTATGCAGCTGCTCTTTATGGAATTTCATGTGAGCCTAGACTTTATGGATTTTTGTTATTTTTTTTTTATCAGTAAAGTCATCCTATAGATATTGTTTGTTAATCCATTAAAATAGACAAAATCTTTGAATTTGTATATGATTATCCGCTGAAATACCCTTAATCTGCAGGGTACCTAACTCTACGGAGATATTTATTGCAAAGGGCGGCTTTTTCAGTTTTGAAAGTATTCAACATTTGCGAAATTCATCTAAATATATACTACGCTATACTTTAATCAAACTCACAATAGAGGGAAAGCGACAGACGAGTTTTAAACTAATGTGGCTTAAAGGATAATTTGTGTTGTAAATATTAGAGTTCATTTTAAAAGAAACTATAATCTCGTGACCGACAAAAAAAAGTATCCATTTCGATACATCATTTCCCCTATTTTAACGTTAAAATAGTAAATTATGTTATAAGCTCGAAAAATGTAGTATTTCAGACGTAATGCGGTCGCTAACCTAAATAGCCCGAAAAACATTTTTCGTCCATATGTCATAAGTTATTTTTTATTCGATCTTGTTTTTAATGCGATTGAGAGTTGTAAAATAATGTAGAAATGAAGTGAACCTATACATTTCATCTTGCACGCTAATTTTTTGGTCTTAATGTTTGTTAGTTAACGATGAAATCTGTAATAGCGTCCGAAAAAAAAAATTTTTTTTTTGACTAACATAAAAAGTGTTGTCTAGCTAGCAGGGCAATAATCAATACTTTATTGAGAAGGTTAGCTCTTCGTCTAAATATCTAATCTATAAATCGTCATTTTTTCCGACACAATCGGTTAAAAAGCATACAATTGTATGTGAACGTTTGTACAAAAACCATCGTGTTAAATCAGTTCTTATACCTGACTGACAACGCCGATCATTAGCTTTTTTTTACTTTGTAAAATAAAAAGATTAGTTCTTACTATCAAAGAAATTAAATATGCAAGAGAAATAGGTCGAAAAGATTAATAATAATTTATTTATTCCTAAGTTATAAATCTTAACTACATCACTTTCTAAACCAAGAAAATAGATAATCTTCCTGCATTATTCCGTACTTAGATTTATTTTTCATGAAAATAGTCGAATCTATGATTTTCGTTCAAATCCATAAGGGGCGCTTGTTTTGTATAGATGATTTATGATCTTATTTTCAACTAAAATACTAGTATAAAAAAAAGTATTTCTTCCGATAAACGTGGAAGGAATAGACATTTAAACAGTTAGCCATAACATACGCATACTGACTTGCATTATTTTCATGGATTGAATGGCTACATCTTTGTGTGTGAAGTGAATTTCTTTTTAAAAAATTACAATGCGCTCAATTATGAATTTTCTAACATAACTTTTATGGATAGTGGAGTCGGATATTGGAAGAAAATATTATCATAAGGTCAACTCGATTATTGATATAATTATTATGGTTTCACAGAAGTTTCTACAGAGTCAGCCATGCTGTAGCAGAGACTGTTGTAGGTCGTATTTTTTAAAAAAACCTAACAATACCTTTACTTTATATTGATAGACATATTCTATTAGAACATTTTTCTAAAATTTAGAGCCTTTGGAAATGTGATAATGCTATGAGCATCAAATATATTCAAAATATCAAAAATCCTTTGATAGTTAGTTATTGCGGTATATTTTAATAGAGGCATAATTTATACTGTACTCCTAAATTTACGGCATATCACTTTGTTTATGTTAATATATTCACAGAGACTATTAATCTAACCAACTTTTATTTACGAAAAATTAAAAACTGAAATACTCTATTTTATTGCCGATTGTTCGCAAAGACACTTGGAGTTGTTATTTTACTTTTTCTACCTCTTTTTCCCCGGCTGCGGAGAAATATGTTAGGGGAAGTTTGGGTATCCTCAGACGGTTATATGCAATGATTCAAGCTTCTAAAAAAGTACTAAGGCGAGTAATTATCAATTTGAATTTATGTATGTCGAAGGTAATGTGTTACTCATAAATATACATGATGAAAACATTTATTGTTCGATTGCATCTAATTTTTAAGAGTCTAGAAATAAGCAAATAATGTTCTTTAACGTTTCTTTATAAACATCTCGAGTTACCTGTCCTTCCCCTGCATCATAGAAGGGTATTTGCCGACAAAGTTTGACCATTTTTTATGATTCGAGAGTTGGGTATTCTCTACAGATGTAAACTGAAGTCATTCGAGTAGTCCGAACTTGTTAGATTTTAGCTTATATTCTTATTATGTGATTTTAAAATTATGTATGCGTTTGTTTAATTCATTGTAAAGGATTTGTTATTATGCTAATTTCAAAAGTTAAATGTTGGTGAGAATATTGAATTTTTTTATTAAAATATCTAAAGTAAATATCTAATTGATTTTTTTTAGCGCTAATTGGGATTTTAATTAACTACCTCAGAGTCGGTATACACTATATTTTGCAGCGCAATTGCTTTCACACCCAGTAATGTATTATGATTTTTTTGGATGGTCGTTATATTGTGAGTTTCTTAAGTTAGCCAGATTAATAATAAATTAAAAAACCAACGTGATTTGCTTATTGTTGCCTACGCCTGATATTCATAATTTTATTGGGGGTTCTACCTGATGACAAATACAGCTTATGATACCTATCTAGTGGGTATTTTCAGTTTAAGGACCGAATAATATAGAGTTATTGTGCATACATCATCGCAAACAAAAGGTAGCTTTTTATATTATTTCGTATTTACAATCCATTTAACTACAATTTTACACTGTGAATTAATTTTTTTTACTTTTTTCCTGAAATTGTAGCCTATTTACTTATATTATGATATTATCCAAAATTTTTTATAAAAGCATTATGAGGGCTTTTAGCTGATGGCGAACACAAGTTGTATAGTACCTATACCTGCTTGGTATTTTATACGTATTTAAGTTTTATTTACTTTTTATTACTCTGTTCTCATTACAAGATAGTCCTATAATTTATCCATTTCCAGTACAAAGAAATCGCTAGTTAATGGTTCTAGATGGTAATTATTTTATTGTATTTCTATAAGTGGTGCAAAAATTGGAAACAATTATTAGATATGCTACTGAATTTTAATGAGGGTCCTTCGGAATAATAAATAAAGGTTTATGTCCCTTTCTTTTTAAATCGAGTCGGCAGAGGGTTTGAGAGGGTTATTTAGGTATAAATAATTATTGCGGGGTGACAAATGTGCCGCCTTAATATACTTATCTTGTTAGACCATATAAATTAGGGTTTTATTTCGCTTTACTACCCGCCAGCGGCGTTTCACTAAGGGGAAATAATAAAAATGTTTTTTACTATACCGCTTTAACAGCGGCGTTTCAACTAAGGGGAAATAATAAAAAGTCTGGTTTAAGGATGGCTCAGGTCGGATCGTAAAAAGTTGGGTTTAAGGATGGCTTATAAAAATTGGGATTTAATTATCCCGCTTTAGCAGCGGCGTTTCACTAAGGTTAAATCATAAAAAGTCGGGTTTTATCTCGGGTCAGATCATAAATATTCAGGTTCAAATTAGGGTTAGATGAGAAGCCGCCTCGCGAAAGCATCCGGGTTAGGTCGTAAAAAGTCGGGTTTTATCTCGGGTCAGTTCATAAATATTAAGGATCAAGTTAGGGTTAGATGAGAAGCCGCCTCGCGAAAGCATCCGGGTTAGGTTGTAAAAAGTCGGGTTTTATCTTGGGTCAGTTCATAAATATTCAGGTTCAAATTAGGGTTAGATGAGAAGCCGCCTCGCGAAAGCATCCGGGTTAGGTTGTAAAAAGTCGGGTTTAATTTCGGGTTATTTTGTAAACAGCACCACCGAACCACCCGGGTTAGGTCATAAAACGCACCACCTGCACCACCTGCACCACCTGGGTTAGATCGTAAAACAGCACCACCAGCACCACTGATCTCGCTCTGTCTATATCTCTCTACTCTGACCATATTATAATCGTTCTTTCAAAATGAGTTTATCTATTTACATTTTGTAAATACCAATTACAAAGCTCTACGTGGCGCTCTGCGTCACCGAGATGTAAGTTTTGTACGACATGAAATTTGTATGGCTTAAACTTGTGTTTTTTTAGAATAGTTTGAACCCTTGATTTTGTAACACCGACAGAACCTTCCACTGTTCTACAAGAACTACTTTAATTTGTTTCAATTGAAGCCAAAACGTTTACTTCATCAATGTCCTGGTTTTCCTTATTGTAAATACTAGGTCGGGGTTTGGAAAATGAACCGACTTCAATTAAGTTTGATTTTATTTTTAAAAATATTCTTTTATCCGGCTGTCTTCTTTCTGGGAATCTGCGAATATTACGTTTTTATAAATTTTAAAATATGAAAAATATAAAAAGATGCCCATACCTGTTAAAATAAACTTCTAATGCTTCATCCGAATTTTCGTTACACTGAATATAACAAACGAACATATCGTACTTTTCATAATTCTCGAATTTTGCAGTCGTAGCCATAATTAAGAAAAAACTGCTATTTATCGAAACTGAATAGAAATAAAAAACAGAAAATGGATAACCTATTCTGACAGTAAATAAAGATTTTTTCAGATAACAAGCCTGTCATCATTTGTTTTCCTAAATACCCGTCATGGCCTACTGAAAAAAATTTAAATTTGTTGAAAAATGTAAATTTTGAGCTTCACACTGAAAACAGCTATAAAGTCTTATATATTTTTGAAAAGCTTGTGATAAACTGAATCATAATAGCTAAAAATATATAGGGTGTCCCGTTTAAAAAAATGCAAGTTTGCTCTTTTTTTGGAAAACAATTAAACATAGAAAAAATCTGACTAAGCCACTGGATTTTACGTGGAAAAAACTAATAAGTTCATTTTTTACCTTTTTGATAAGTTGCAGCGTAACCGAGATACGGGGGGGTGTACCAAAATGCAAAATTTTCAAAATCACCCCGTATCTAAAAAACTAAGGGGGCTCTGAAAAATCTGTTTGTGCCATCGTTTGTTTCTCTAATATAACCTTCTCTCTTTACTAATAACGCAGATAACCCGTAAAACATACGAAAACTGGACACCCTGTACAATGTATACGTTCATGATATCCCGATGGACAGATTTAACGAACTGTTTTTATTTGCTGACGATACTGCAATTACTTCAGTATTAGATCAACCGCGGCTGGTGATGGCTAGATTGCAAAGGCACATCCGAATTTTAAAAAAATACCTCTCGAGGTGGAGGATTTGCCTGATTCCTGCGAAGACGAAGACCATTTTCTTCTTGAAGAGCAGAGTTAGAAAACCCGAGACTAGGCTCTTGGTGAACGGCATTCAGATAAACTGGGTCCAAGAAGTCAAGTACTTGGGACTTGTTTTTGATGAGAGACTAAATTGCCTGTTAAATAAAAGGAGCAAGATAGGTTACAGAACTAAAGTTAATTTCTACAAAACTCTCGTCAGGTCAGTCCTGACTTATGGAGTGCAACATGGTGCACCATAAGCAGGACAACGCATAACAAGTTCCAGGTGCTACAGAATAGAGCGTTAAACATAATTGCGGACGCTCCGAGATATACTGTAAATTAGAGTACTACACAGAGACTTTGCGATAGCGATACTGATGGAATTTCATGACAAAATATTAACGGACTACTACAAACGTACAGATGAATCCACAAACCACAACAAGTTCACATCACCATCGGATTTCACCTTCAAGTTCCCTAAGAATTGGCTGCCTCCAGCAATAGAATAAGTATAAAAAGACGCTCATACCCCCCTTTAAATGATCCAGGGCTTCGTTTCAATTCATTTCTGTATTTGAAGTTTGGCCAACCAGGGCCCCAATGACTAACAGGCATTAAAGTAGATGCCTGACTTGTCATGGGCAATAGGTTGTCACTTACTGCTTACTGCTTAGGATAGCTCTTATTGTGCTTGGTATTCAAAACAAAAATGTAACAATTTATCGCACTGGCCATGGGTCACTATAAAAAATAAAACAAGTAAATTATTTGGCAGTAAGTATTTATCTCCGTTTGACGGGAAAAGGCTTTTCACCAAGGAAGAAAATGTACGTATAATTATGGACCATTTATCGCTTTTTTATAAATAGTCTAAATTATTACAATTATTGTGCATGTGCATACTTGTTTGAATAAGATATAGGTATTATAAGCAGAAGTTAGACATATGTATATTTTCAGGCGTGAATCTTGGCTCAAAGCAGCGAAAAGAAAGGACTTGGGAAAAAAACAAATTTTAAAAAGTATAGAAATTGCAGAAAATATTTTGAAGATTTGTATCAACTGTGGGAAAACCGTATTGCAATGGTTGACCCACTCTTTTCTGTAACCATATTTGTAAGCTTGTTTCTGGCAATTTGGTTTCAACCAGAGCCATAAACTTGTAACACACACACACAAGTTTGTTTCAACCTCTAAGGAAAGTAAATATTACTTAAAATCTCCCAGCGAAAAATTTTTATATTATATCAGAATCTATCAGTTAGAAATTTTTTTTATATCCTTATTTGATGATTTGTTAGCAAAACCCGAAATTTCGAATGCATATCTTGCTGAGATGAAGATGATAGAATTTTACCATAATTGCAAAGGATTTGACAAAATATATAAAATTAAACTATTTATTAGACTTATATTGTATACTGGTAAATATGCAAATAGGGAATTAAAAGCCTCGAAATAATCATATAAAATCAACAGAAAACTAAAAAATTGTCTTACTTATAAAACTATTTTAGTTCTTTGAATCGCGCTAGTGGTGCAACCAACGCTTTTCACGAATTGCTACACAAATAAATTATTCTCATGGTGCAACCAACGCAAGATTTAGAGGAATTTCGATGGAGTCCGCTGTGCATCGCCTTTATGCGAATATGATGTCGCATAGATAAAAGGTACCGACTGGGGCTTTCGCATCTGATGTAGGTTATTTGGGACTGTGCCTTCATTTTAATTTATCCCACTTTTACATGGCTGTAAAATACTTATTTTTTAAATCAGAAAGTTAATTAAAAAAATAAATTGTAGGGATTTGCGTAAAGTTAAGTCAAAAAATTTTTAGTCAACCTTCTGGCTCAAAAAATAAGTATTTTACAGCCATGTAAAAATGGGACAAATTAAAATAAAAGCACTGCACCTTCTACCTAAATGGCAAGGTCAACAAACAAAACTGCCGTTACTGGAGCGAGGTCAATCCTCACATTTTTAGGGAGGGGCACACACAATATTTTCAAAAATTAATGTTTGAGCATATACACATTGTGAAAAAAGTGATGAGCATTGCTACATTTCCAGCAAGACGGAGCACCTCTTTATCACATGCGTCGAGTGGTTGAATAATTATTATCCGGAGCTGTGGATTGGTAGGAGAGGACCTATTGAATAATCACCTATAATACTAGATCTGACACCACTCGATTTCATTCTGTTGGGTCACACATATATTGTAATCAAAACATAAGCAGATTCAATTGACTATTTCCCTCATATACTGTAACTACAATGCGCTTTTCACTTGATTTTCGGTGAAAATCAGCCCTCGGTCGCGATTGAGCTGAAAATTGCACTCTTCTGGTTTTTCATTGTTGGTTACCTACGAGAATAACCGTCACTGTCACAGCAAGTTGAAATTTCTGCTTTGACAATTTCGCGTCAATTTATCAAAATGATGAGTTTTTCATTCAGGAAATAGTCTAAAAAATATATTTCGTGCATGTAAAATGGCTTGATAATCATGCACTCAGATTTGTTGCCCTAAAGAAACAGCTTTCATGCATTTTTATTGTTATTTACCTTAAAAAGTTGGTAAATAACAATAAAAATGCATTCAAGCTGTTTCTAGGGCAACAAACCTTCATGCACGATTTTCAGCAATTTTACATGCACTTAACATATTACTATTGAAAATCTCCAGCAAAGGATTATCCAAGAATATAGGGCTATATCACCTGAGACACTTCAAAGGGTCCGCGAACAGTCTGAATATCGGGTGTAGCTGTTCTTACAAATCAACGGTAACCATTTTGAAAAATTCATAGAGTAACACATTTCAAAATTTACCTTCTTTCATCATCATATTTTTGAAAGGGGGTGGTTGTAACCGCTTAGGGGATGCAACCCCCCCAAAACAATCAATCAATTATAAATTCCCTACATTTTCGCTTTTGAGCGTCTCGCAAATATGTGCCGTTAGGTACTCAATTGTTTAACCAAAAAGACATGATACTTGTCTAAAATTTCACAGGGAATTCAAAAAGACCAAATAAGTGAGGATTGCCATTTAAATTGTAGGGATAGGTGCCCTTATATAAGTATTTAGGGTGGTCCTTATTTTTCAACCTTCGATTTTTTTATGGGACACCCCCTGAAATAATGCCACTTGTTAAGAAAAAAAAGTGTGCAAAATCTCAGTCCGATCAGATAAAGAGAACATGTGCCGCAAATCACTTGAAATTCTCGATATATGAATTTCTTTTTAAAATTGAAAAGACCGACTCTGTGGCGACAGGTTTATACCTGTCGTCGCTCAGTTACTGACTCACGACCGAGATTATGGATGCAACGACAGGTATAAACTAACCCTATCGCTATAACAGACGCGGCGCCGCCGCCGTCGGTCGTGGCCGTAAAGTCGGCGATTCAGTTGACTGTGTGAGGGCATATAGAGAGCGCCGCTTTATTAACAAAATATTTCATGTAGAATGGAAACCAAAAATCGTGATGCAATTTATTTAATAAATCATGACGACTATTAGATTGTTGGTGCTAAACTCCCATCAAATAGACAAGTGCTGAAAGTGCTGTTTTATAATTTACGTAAAGTGAAGTTGAATTTAAGATCCAGTGCGCATTTGGTGGTGAAAGAAGTGGAAGTGTTTTGGGAAAAGACAAGAATCCCTACAAGAAAATTTCAGCATTGTGTGGAAAAGTTGGAGGCACTTTACGATGAATGGAAAGTTTTACAAAAATCCAGTAAGCGAAGAAGTGAAGTACAAGAACAGAAATAGAACACCTTTGTTGAAAAACTTGACGATATTTTTGATATCGCCCATGCTTCAGCTTTAGATATATTAAACATTTTCTTTGAATAAACCAAGAGGATAAAGAATTTCTAATCAATCAAAGAAAAAAGGGACGATCAGGAGCTATGATAGGAGGGGACCATGTTCTATTGGAAAAGGAGAAAAAATATATACTACGAGAAGAACAAGAACAATTAAGAAGGCAACGGTATGAAGAAACAAAATTAATGAATTGTAAGTAATCTATTTACTCAGACATTCCATAACAAATTTTAGTTGATTATTTATTTATATTTTTGGATTTTTCGTTACTAAAAATTCTGAACAAGTTTTTCAAGATGATAGAATAAAACAAGCGATTTTTGACAATTATAATTACATACAATTTTTTTTCGTTTCATAGTTTTGCATCACTTTATATATTTTTGTGGCGAAATACCCAAAAATATCCCTAAAAAATATGAATCCACCACAAATATCTCGATCGATATTTAGTACTTATTTTTTTTTATTACAGCTCAGACAGTTGCATTGAAGCCTTCAAGTAGTAGTGAAGACGATGAGCGAAAGTCTACCGACGAGAAAAATGCAACCCAAGAACCTGGTACTAGTATTCAGTCCATGGAACTGGAATGTGAACCAGGTCCTTCTACTTCACCTAAACTTAAGAGAAAGCGAGCAAGTCGAGAGTTTATTACCACTAAACTTGTCGCAGCATTTGATAGGTGCAAAGTAAGTGATAGAGATGCAGTGCATATTTTAATCGCTACTGCTGATGCACTCCATCATGACGTCCACGATTTGATTATTAATCGATCGTCCATTCGTCGCTGTCGTGAACGCCTGCGTGAAGAACATGCCTCAAAAATTCGCCAAGGGTTTGATCAAACGGAGATAAGTGCACTAACTGTACATTGGGATGGTAAAATGCTTCCTGCATTAATGAAAAAAGAGCTCGTTGATAGACTTCCAGTGATAGTTACATACAATGGAGTAGAACAACTGCTGGGAGTTCCCCAAATAGAATTAGGAACGGGGCGAGATCATGCGCTTGCGGTATACAATACTCTGCAGGAGTGGAATCTCGCAGATAGAGTACAGGCACTGTGCTGCGATACAACAGCCTCAAATACAGGACGATTAAAAAGAGCCTGCATTCTACTCGAACAAGAACTAGGAAGAAACATTATATACTTCCCTTGTCGCCACCACATATACGAGCTCATTCTCAGAAGCGTGTGTGACACAAAACTTGACGAAAAATCTACCGGCCCAAATGTTCAACTTTTCAAACGTTTTCAACAATCATGGTCTAAATTTAATTTACTAAATTTCAAAACCGGCATGGAGGATCAAACCGTAATAGATAAATTATCAGTATTGGCAGAAGATACCAAGCAGTTTGCTTTACAAAATGTACAAGAACATCACCCCAGGGAAGATTATCGAAAACTTCTTAAACTTACGATTATTTTTCTTGGTGGTCTTCCTCCTCGAGGTATATCTTTTCGGGTTCCCGGAGCTTTTCACCATTCCAGGTGGATGGCCAAAGCCATCTACTGTCTGAAGATTTTTCTTTTTCGCAAGGAATTCACATTAACCGAAGAGGAGGAAACTGGAATTCGTGATGTTTGTGTCTTTCTCGTAACTTTATATGTTAAGGCTTGGATTGACGCACCGAATTCGATTGAAGCTCCACGACAAGACTTAGAATTCTTAAAAAATCTGTTCGAGAATAAAAACGACTTACCGATTAGCCACATTACTGTTGCGAAATTTTGTAATCATTTGTGGTATTTGGCACCGGAAACTGCAGCTCTAGCCTTTTTCGACGAGAAGGTTTCTGAAGATACAAAAAAAAAAGATGGTGCAAGCATTGAAGTGTAAAGATACCTTAGACATGCTCTCTGCTGAGATTAAAAAAATTACAAAGCTACCGAAAAATGTAAAAAATTACATAAACAAGGGACTCGAACAGTTCAATCACTCCTTATCAAATCATTTTTTTAAGAGATTCAATATCGAAACCAAATTTTTGGACAAGGACCCATGAACATGGAAAAATGATGAGAGCTACAATGCCGGTTTAAATATTGTAAAATCTTTGAAAGTCGTTAACGATTCTGCCGAAAGGGGAGTCAAATTGATGGAGGATTTTAATAATTTATTTACAAAAAATGAACCTCAAAAACAATTTGTTTTGCAAGTAGTCTCAGACTACCGACGTAAATATTCAGATTCTAAAAAAAAGACTTTATTAAAAGAATTCTAAATATGTTATTTATTTTTTTTTATATTCGATAAACAATGTCTATTATTACAATTGTATGTAGTTTTTAAATAAAGGACGACTATTTGATTTTATTGTTTTTTTTTTAATTTAGCAGTTCTGCGGCACGTGTTCTCTTTATTTAACTGAACTAAAATTTCACAGTTATTTTCTCGACAAGTGGAACAAATGTACGGGTGTCCCGAAAAAAAATATGATTTTTTTCATGTACATATAGCTAAGGACCACCCTAATAAGTATGCTGTGATGTGCCTTCTTTTCCAACAATATCTTTCTCCTATTGATTATTTATTGAACGTAGACATCCCGATAAAAAATTAGGTTTTTGATTTACAGAAGTTAATGAAAGGTATCATATACAGGGTGTTTTTACTTTGATCAAGCATGAAACTAAAAAAGAAAACACCCTGTATAAAATTAAATGGTTCATTTGTACAGTGTTAGAATAAAAATACCATGTAATATTTTTTGTTAAAAGTACATATCCTTAAAAATGGTAAAGTAAAATCACCCTGTATGAAGCGAACTAAAAATAAAGTCAAAAGATGTGAATTAAAGCTCCTAAAAACTATCGGTGTGTCACAAAACTTTTTTAATAAAGAAAAATACAGTGTTAAAAATATAGCCACATCCTAATATTATCAGAACGCTTATTTACGTTGGTCTGATTCGCCAAAAAGATCCTTTATGTCAGAACAAGTCCGATTAATTTTTAAGGGTTGGTCATAATTTGCGTGTTACAGGGTAAACGTCAAAATAACAAAAAACATTGACAAGGTATTCTTATTATTTTATAATAAAAAGTATTTTACAAAGCGGTTTAAAGTCTGTGCCACATAATTAAATATAACAATACATTTGTTGCATAAATATTAAAGTTTTGGTTAAAAGCAGATCACAATAGTTTTAAACTTAAAGTAACGAAAATTTAAAAATCGTTTTTTTATATTTGTCGGATTTAGTACAAAAATAGATGAGAATATAGACTTTTCATCAGCTAACGTTTCGGTTTTATTTTCAACCTTCCTCAGAGGCAAAATTAATAAAAAACAGTATGCTATGATAAACACATAATTATGATTTAAACTTATTCTAATTTAGTCGGTTGGTTTGTTCTCCTTTCGTCTATTCTTGATTCGTCACCTGACCTAAAAATTCTTGTTTCGTCTATTTACCTACTTCGGATCAGTATTTCATTTTTTTCATCACCTACCCCAAAGTAATATACGAACCTATACATGCAAAACTTCGCTTCGCACTTTATCCAGGCCTTATAAAGGCTGCGTCAATTTATTTATTGTCAATTGTACAGGGTTATTTTTTGTATTTGCGCACCCACCTACAGGGGTTAACATAAGTGACAGAAAAATACTTTTAATACAAAAGTTGCGTAGTTTTTCCCGTGTTATCTTTTAAACTTGCAAAAAAAACATACGCGCATCGCAAAGTTGAAAAACAATTGCAAGTTTTCTTTTTTTAAACGGAACACCCTATATATTTTCTACCAGAACGAAAGATCTCTTTCCCCCAATTTTAAAAATATGTAATATGTCAACATTTATTTTAGTTCAGCCGTTTTTGGAATATTTGAGTTTACAATTTTATAAAATATAAATTTGAATTTATATTTTATGATTTATGATATGAACTGAAGTAAATGGCTATAGCCGCTATAGGTTTTCTATATATTCATTATGACTTCTGACACATTTTCTAATAGTTTCTCTCATCTTGTGATATCCCTTGTTCAATCCTTTGTCTCAACACTTGTATATTTCGAGGTCTGTCATAATAAATTGGTTTTTTTAGAAATCCCCACGGAAAAATATCTAACGGACTTAGGTCAGGGCTATTAGCCGGCCATTCCACTGAATGTGTCAATTTAAAGTAAAACGACAAGTATGTCACGTTGAAGTATAAGTCGATTATCATCATATTCAATTTATTAAAATTGTATATATAACATATTAATATTTCAAAAACGGCTCAACCAAATGTTGACTTATTATTTATTTTTGTATAAAGTGGAAAAAGATCTTTGGTTCTGGCGAAAATTTAAAAAACAAACAAACTTGCAGTTGTTTTTCAGCTTGTTTTTTTTTGACAAGTCTATAAAAGATAACACTGGAAAAGTTATGCAACTTTTGTATTAAAAGTTTTTTTCTGTCACTAATATTAACCCCTGTAGGTGGGTACGCAAATATAAAAAATGACCGTGTACAACTTTATTCAAATTTAACAACATAATATGTTAATCTTATCAGTGTCTCGTAAGTTTATTTCATTTTAAATAAAACGCTAATGTTTGATTTTGGAATCCAAATCAATGTATTTTTTTGATCTTTTTGGCTAACTAACCTAAATTAACCTGCACTTAATCGTTTTATACAGAGTGTTTAAAAACAAATTTGAAAAGCCTAAGAGGGCGATTCATTGTTTAAAATAAAGAGTAGTTTGATATATAAACGTTGTTAAAAGTCAGTCATTAGGAAGATATCGCGGTACAAATATGGCGACAAAATAATGTTTTTTATTTTTTTATCTTAAAAATGAAACGCGATAGAATGATAAAATTCTGTGGAAGTATTACCATTATAAAAACACAGTTTCTTCATATTTTTTTGCTTTTTAAAATGAGTGGAAGGGGTTGAGATCCTCTTTCTTGTTATCTAAATTTAAAGAAAAGCTTACGCAACGACTTGGAAAAAAAATAATTTTGATAGCCTGGTGAAACTTTTTGATCTCTTATATTTTTTTTATAAAACTTACCGCTTTGAAATAAAAAAAAAATAAAATGTAAAGCATTACATGTCGGGACGGGGAAATTTTTTAGAAATAAATCTAGTTGGCCGCTGTCAAACACAGTTTTATTTTGTACTAATGTCGTTAAATTTTCTTCTAAACAGTTACATTTTAAAAATAATTTATTAACCAATATTTTTGAAACTAACCCATCCTCTATTAATGCAGAAATTCAATCGTTCCTTAAAACAAATATTATTTAAATATTGTTACTCAAATAAAAAGACAACGTCCTACGCAGACGCGACCACATTTTTTTATAGCAAGTGGTGAAAATGCCTGCCTTGCGATGTAATACATGCATTTTATCCTACGCATCAATGAATCCCTAATACGCTGAAATACGCCAGGATTATTTCTTATAACATCACATAATGCAATTATGCGATTTCTCAGGTCATTGGTATCCTGTACTGGGGTAGTGTAAAGTAATTCTTTCAAATATCCCCAGATGCAATAATCCAAAGGATTTAAATCTGGGGATCAAGGCGGCCAAAGATTAGGCCATCCTCTTCCTATCCAGCGGTTTTCATAGGTAAGATTTAAATACCTTCGCACATTTAAGCTGAAATAAATAAATAAATAAATAAATAAAGCCTTTATTTAATTCTCAATAAATGTGTACAATAACTATACGGAAAAAGACGGCGAGATCTAGCATAGGCTATTCTATCTAACCGTCAAAATGTGTTGGGGCACCATCATGCATGTAATAGATTGTACTAGAGGAGGTAATTATACTTGTAGAAAATGAAGATCTGACTCACCAGTTAGTTCTAAAGGTTGTTCATCGACAATTCCTATCCAAACGTTAACTGAAAACTGATATTAATGTCTAGATAGCATCTCTTGAGATCTAGCTTATTCCGAAAAGAGAATTTTTGAACAAAAAAAAGGATTATCGGTATTCATTCGGTGAAACCATTGGGAGAAACTCATTCTCGGTTCAAGATCTCTTGGTAAGAGAGCTTGTACCCTCTGTACATTATGTTAAGGATATAACTGTTGTTCTTTTAATATCCTCCATACAGTTGATGCATCAGTACCTATTTAATTCCGCTGCAATTTTCCTGGTACTTGTTACGCTTCAATAAGATTTAAAGTTCCAGATTCATGTAGCCTTTGATGAAGCCTGGTAAACATGCTGTGATGAAGAGGTCTAAGATTAGGATACGCTTGTGTATAAAGACGACAAGCTTTCAAGGAATTTCCGTTTGCACGCCCGTATATAAAATGCCATTTCCGCATTAATGTAATTAACCATTTTTGATGTATCGATTATTATAAAACTCCTATTACTGCACAATTAAATAGATCAGATAACAAATTGTTTATTAAATCAATCGGAAACTGAGCCATGTCAAATAAAGCAGTATTAGAAACGTCCTAAAAAGTGACAGCGGCCAAGTAGATTTTTTTTCTAAAGAAATTCCCCGTCCCGACTTGTAATGCTTTATATCTAATTTTTTTTATTTCGAATCGGTAAGTTTTATGAAAAGAATACAAGAGATAAGAAAGTTTCTAAATAAACGAGGCTATTCAAATTTTCTTCTAAGTCGTTGCGTAAGTTTTTCTTTAAATTTAGTTAACAAGAATGATAGGGGTAGTCTATTTCAACCCCTTCCACTCATTTTAAAAAGTTAAAAATATGCAGAAAGTGTGTTTTCATAATAGTAATATATTTCCACAGAATTTCATCATTCTATCGCGTTTCGTTTTTAAGATAAAAAATAAAAACATAATTTTACGGCCATTTTTGTACCGCGATATCTCACTAATAGTTGGCTTTTGACTCAACGTTTACATATCAAGCTACCCTTTATTTTAAACAAGGAATCGCTTTCTTAAGTTTTTTGCACTTGTTTAGAAACACCCTGTATCAGGGCCGTAGATAAGGGGGGGGGGTTAGGGGGTTCAACCCCCCCCCCCATAACAACGAATGTTCAGTTCTACCTTGTTAACCACCGTAAATTTTAATAATAATTCTAATAAATTGCCAGAGTTTTCTTACCTAAACCCCCCCCCCCCCCCCCATGGGTAACGCCTAGCTACGGCCCTGCCCTGTATACATAATTTGTTTAAAGCCTAGGTTGTTTAAAAGGTTATTAAAGACCCTATTGTATTCATTATTAAGGGACAACTAGTTTAAATTATTACTGATAATTTAGCTTTGTTTAATGTAAAAATTAAACATTCATCAACCTATTTTACCCAGTTAATGAACCAGAATATAGAAGGTGCAGTGATAATATGTACGAATTTCCGTAGGTGGCCAAACAAGAATTATTTGTATAAATTATATTTACCTTTAAAAATTACTTTTCCAAATATTCCATTCAATTATTGATACTCCTTGGGTTTAAGCAGATTAAATTGATATTTAGGATTGATTAACCTTACCTGTGACACGTGGCTCAAAATATTGTCAAAATATAAAGATACGTATAATATTTGCAGAATTATACCGTTGACTCTTACTGCCATAAATAATCTACCTGATTAAATCCTATTGTATACGCCTCGACCTTTTCAAAGCTGAATAAATGGGATCAGGGTCGGCTTGAAACTGTACCTACACCACATGATTTATTTTTATAATTTAAAATAAATAGACAGGTATTTTTAGTTTTAGGTACCTAAAATAAATGTAAAATAATGATAACAATTAATGATAATTGAAAATAATATAATTTCAAAGTATAACTATTAGGATAACAAGTACAATAACAATTAATTAAATTCTTAAAAACTATTGACAATTTATTCAAAATTTAACTCTGTATCACTATCACTATCTTTATCTAAGCCTAAACTTATAATTAAGGGTTGAACATTTGTAATCATACAATTGTAAGAATTTTCCACCTTAAGTACATGCTGTACACAGTTTTTCCAGGTGTCTCCAGAAATTTTTCTTACTTCGTTTTTAATTAATTCTACTACAGATGCATTTAATGTAGGAGAAATATTATTTCTCCCAATATTGGATTTTAATTGGTGCCATATTAGTTCAATAGGATTGAATATACAATAGTATGGAGGAAGACGCAACACTGTATGTCTATTTTCTACTGCAAGTTTGTCACACTCGTATTCCTTATTTATTTTAAAAGCTTTTAATACTTCTAGCAGTTCTCGTTTTTTGTAAATTTCTTCAAAATATAAATCATTTTCAATCATAAAATTTTGAATTTCTGCTTTTGTATTATTAGATATGGGAATGATTTTTGCTTGCCGACTATGATAACTAGCATTGTCCATTACAATGACGCTATTTTCAGGTATATTTTTAAGGAGTTTATGTTTAAACCAATCTTCAAAAAGTTGTGCGTCGGTATCTTGATGGTAATCTAAAGAAGAATCTGCTATGTTTTTAGCTGAAAGCAACAGACAATTTGGAACAAACCCGTTCTCTGAACCAGCATGTAATATTGTGATTCTTTTGCCTTTATTTGATGGTGCCTTGGTTTGACAATTTTTGGAAGAATCATCCCAACCTTTTCTTGGAGTGTCATGGGTATCGAACCATGTTTCGTCAAGGTAAATAATTGGACGATTTTTTTCTCTAAATTGTTTAACAGATGTTAAATATTTAAGTCTCCATTCCCGTAAACGTTGAGATTCCATTAATGTTTGTCTTTTATTAATGCTTCGGTATTTAAAACCCATTTTAAGCAATATTTTCCTAAGACTTGAAAGGTTACAAGAGATATTTGTTTCGTCTTTAATCAGCCGCTCTTTGAGGGAAATCAAAGTGGGTACAGTTTGTGCCTCATACATTTGGTAAATCTTTCTTCTTAATAAATCCATGTCATTTTCGTCAATGCTTCTAAATGTGCCAAAATCACTCCGATTGTTTCTAGGATTAACAGGTTTAAGTACTATGTCTCTTACCGAAGATAAAGGAGTTTTTGTCAAAGTAGACGTCTCTGCTAAAGCATCCCTCGAATTAAAATTTCTACTCAACAAAGATTGATACACATTTTTAATTATTAGTTTGGCATCGGTAGATAAATGCTTTCTTTTAAAAATGACACTTGAAGATGCCCCCCTATCAGCACAATTCCAAGGACGCCACATTCTACCACTAATAAGCCCAAATAAAAATTACTCGCCGGAAAACCACTAAAGACTAAAATTATTAAAAATCAGTTTTTATTTATATACAGTGTCACCATTAAAGTCCGCACCATATGGAACTTTTTTTTATTAATGAGGTTAGTTAAAATTAAATTTGGGCAATCGTTTTTGCTTCAAATTATATAATCAAATGTCACCATCTGTCATTTGGTATCTGTCAAAAATTACATTTTAATCAAAAAATGCTGAACGTCTATCTGTTAAAATTTTTAAATTAGGATAACTTTGCACCACCTGTGTCAAATTTTTTTGCCTCTAATTTTAAATTTCGAAAAAAATGGCATTCTAGTAAAAAAAAGCTCATACAAACTAAATAAAATATTGAGTATGGTATAAGCAAATAGTTTAATATCCATTAAGCGAACTTACATTAAATAAAAAAAAAGTTAATTAGAAAAAATGGCAAAAAAATCAACTTTGAGCTAGAAAACTGAAACTTTGTATTTAGGCCAAGAATTGTACTAGAAACAACTTTTTCTTATAAAATTTTTTGAAATTCGGTAAAACAATGCCATTTTTCAGCATTTTTTGATTAAAATGTAATTTTTGACAGATACCAAATGACAGATGATGACAATTGATTATATAATTTTTAGTCTAATTTGAAGCAAAAACGATTGCCGAAATTTAATTTTAACTAACCTCATTAATAAAAAAAAGTTCCATATGGTGCGGACTTTAATGGTGACACTGTATGCATCAGGCATAGGTATAAATTGAATTTGTACCTGGTCCGGCTCTACTCGAAAAGGTTTTAAAATTTGGGATTTCCTTATTTATTTTATGGTCAAAGGGATAATGAGGGTTTTATTGCAGTCTAAAGATCAACGATATAATTCTACAAATACTATACTTTACAGTATTTTTTATTTTGTCACAATTTTAAAACATGTTGATCAGCACCAATCCAAATACAAGTAGATATTATTATGACAAAGACACTAAATAAATGATTGTTATGCGCTTTATATCGAAAGTAATTTCTACCTTTTTTCCGGTATTGTAGCTCTGAGGTTAAAAATAAAACAGAAACCTTAGCTAATAATATATGTATACATTTTTGTCCGAAATCCGACCAAGTATACCATACATATTTAATATCCAGGACCCAACTGCTTCCACTAAAAGGCCATTCTTCGCGACATGTAACCCGCGACCACGGTCGAAATTTTAGGTACAGGGTCTCCTCATAATATATTAACATCCCTTCTATAGCATTTATTTGATAGATAATAAAAGAAGTTTAACCATAAAAATTGTATGTTTTTATTTAAATGTTTATATTCCGTTTTCAGAAGAAACATTTGAATATCGTACATGTCAAATTGTTATGCAACTATCATTTTTTTTTAATGGGACACCTTACAGGATCTATATTTTTCTAGAAATATTTTTTTGATTCAAAAAATACCGGGTGTTTCATAATTGAATGCTGATCCTTCAGCGTCTTAATCCTAGGATGATTTTAAGACAAAAAGTGCATATCAATATACACTCACCGACATAAAACTCGGGACAACCAAAATTTAGATCAAATTTAATGTACTTTTTCTTTCATAGTCCGATTTCAATCTTTTTTTTTTCAAAATGTAGATAATTGTTTAGGTTTTTTTAATTAATTTTATTCAACCTTACACTTTTTGATCAAGTCTATTTTAAATTGAAACATTAAAGTAGGGGTTTTAAAAGTTAGTACCTCGTGTTACCTCCTCTAGCTCTTATAACAGCTACTAAACGTCGATTTATTCATTAGGTTTTGAATATCCTCTTGTGGAATAGCACCCCATTCTTCTTCCAGAGCATTTCGGAGCTGTTGAAGAGTGAATAACTGTCCTCGGCGTTTCCTGATTCGTCTACCTAACATGTCCCATACATGTTCTATCGGATTAATGTCAGGACTACGAGCGGGCCAGCGTATAACGTTTATTCCAACCTCTTCTAAATATTGGGCCACTATTCTGGCAGTATGTGGACGGGCATTCTCATGCATGAAAAGGAATTCGTTACCGATAAATTGTGCAAAAACAACAACATGTTCTTCCAGAATTTCTTCAATGTACCTTCGGACAGTTACAGTTCCCCTGTCAAAAAAAAACAAGTTTTGTTCGAGCGTCAAATAAAATACCGCCCTACACCATAATTAATCCACCACCAAAGCTTACCCTATCGCTAAAATTACATTGCCTCCACTCTTGAAGGTTCCAGTTAATGTGGTCTTGCGAAAAAAGAAGTCTATTAACTCAATGCTGTCTGAGGAGCTCTGGTCCAGTTGCCGGTCTTCTGGCCCGTAAATTGACTTCATTAAGTCTTCTTCTTACTGTTATTTCATTGACAGCAACTTGACGAACTCTTTGGAGTTCATTTCTTATCACTACTGCACTGGTATGCCGATCTCTTAAACTCTTAAAACTGAGACTCTAATGAAGCGATCATCAAGGGCGGAAGTAGCACGATTTCTTCCAGATCCAGGTCTTCTACCATAACTTCCAGTCTCACGAAACTTTGCAACGGCTCTTTCCACGCTAGATTTTCTAAAACCTAGCATATCCGCCACTTTTGTATAGGTATAACCAACATTAATTGTCATGAAGAGCAACGGCTCTAGCTGAATCTTCGGATGACAAAGGCATCGTGAAATAAAAAAATAAATTCGGAATTCACTCACGGAACGTTTTAAATGCTCGAAATGTCTGATGAAACTGTTTGACAAATGCAGAATACGTTTCCAAGGAAACCTAAACATTCCAAAAAAATCAACGGTGCTTTCAATAATTTTTGCAAAAAGTGTAATGTTTATTTCAAAAATTCATATCTCTATCTAAAACCGATAACGATAGAAGAATAAAACAGCAAAATGTTAAAAATGAATCAAACTATGTAGAAAAGTATATCCAGTGTAGTTTACATTGCAAAATTACTCTACAGAGTGTTACAAACTTAAGAGAAAAAACATACTTTTTTGTTTTCCTGTATATTTCAACATGTAACTGTATTTTTGAAAATTAAATAAAATTAATTAAAACCGAAACAATTATCTACATAGTAGAGGAAATGACACGTGTTGTTTCAACCCTTGCGGATCATTATCAAAGGCGTATAAGAATTTAGAATAGAAAATTCTAGAATTTATTATTGTCTTATATTATGCCTTTGATAATGATCCGCAAGGGTTGAAACACGTGTCAGGAAACTGAATTAAATTGTGAGATATAACAAGTACGACTCTAATTTCCTCTACTATGTAATATCCATTTCACCAAGCATGTAGCCCATCACATATCAATTATAAATTATCTATATTTTGGAAAAAGAAGATTGAAATCGGACTGTGGAAGAAGAGGTTATCATACATTAAATTTGATCTAAATTTTGGTTGTCCCGAATTTTAAGTCGGTGAGTGTAGATCTGCAGTCGCTATAAATTTGTGATACATTGCGTTGAAAATTCGAACAAAAATGATTTTTCATTTATATTTTTGAGGTTGCTTTAGATATCATTCTGCATTTTAGTAGGTAGCAACAAAGTATATAACACATTATTTTAATAAAAAAAAATATTTGTGCTACTACTATGAATGGCGTCCGCGCTAACATTAATATTTTTTACAGAAAAAAATGATACGCCAATGTTTTTCTTCAAAATAAGTAATATTTTATAAATTGCACTTTATCACTTATCAAAAACGGTCTCTAGACTTTTCTTCGTGTGACCAGCGGTTCTCGATTAAAAAAATAAATTCCATTTGTTTGCATTAGCGTGCATGAATTGCGGACCAAAAACCATAAACAATATTCAGATATTGAAATGTGTTTTTAATGGCCCATGAAAGACGAAAGGGCCATTTGACCTACTCGATAATTGGCAAACATTTATGCTCCATTCCACAATAATTCGTTGATTTCCCGACCGCAATAAAATTTAAACCTAGCCATAAATAAGTGCCTTTTGAAGGGGTACAGGTTCTGATTACCTACTAATTTTAATAGTTTAGGTTAGCTGTTTTCAACAAAACAAATATAAAATAATAGGTAAGTATCTTTATTTTAATCATGTAATTAAATAGGTATTAATATTTATACAAAAAAACTAATCTACAATATTATAATAGCATCTATGCCTAAACTAATATAGTGACGATAGTGATAGTGAAACAGAGCTAAATATAGAGTAGGTTAAGTTAAATATTGTATTATTATAATATTGTAGATTAGTATTTTTGTATAAATATTAATAGCTATTTAATTACATGATAAAAATAAAGATACTTACCTATTATTTTATATTTGTTGTTTTGTTGAAAATAGCTAACCTAAACTATTGAAATTAGTAGGTAATCAGGACCTGTACCCTTTCAAAAGGTCCGGTGCCCACCTACACAATAGATATTTGTCAGGCAAGTTATTTATGGTTGAGATTACGACTGAGGGTTGTCATTTAAATTTTATTGCGGTCGAGAAATCAACGAATAATTGTGGAATGAAGCATACCTTTATTATCATTACATTTACTCTATTAGTACCTAATCTACCTGAATGAATATTTAAATGTAATACAATTGGAGCAATACTTTATTATTTTACTGAATGTCTTTGCGCCAGCATCAAGTAAATATGTCGGTGTTACAGTGTTCGAGTGATCGAGGGAAACCTTTATTATTGTTCGAAAATGCAAAATTTTCTTTCAAGAAAACATTGAAGAGTGGTGTGAAGTTTTGGACGTGTACCTTGAAAAACTCTACTGCTAAAAATGTCACGGTTCGAGAAGAGAGCGTTACTTCAAGGAGTGTAGGAGTCACAACCATACAGTGGATATTAAAAAAATCGATCGACAAGTGATTTCGAATAGTATTAAATGTAAGCAGCAGAAGATTTGTCGGAAAAACCTTCAAAAGATTTTACATTCAGCTTTCAGACACAATAGGTACACGGGATATGTTAACCATCACAGCAAGAACTGCATAGGAAATAATATTTACTGCCAAAAGCGTAAAAAGCAACCACGATTACCGAAAAGCCTAAGTGAAACAATAGTCGTTATGGATAGAACCGACATATTATGGAATATGGAAAGTGGTTTTTATTCGAAAACAATTTAGAGAAGAAAATTGTTGTGTTTTCTACAGGAACTATCATTATGCAATGGATGACACGTTTTTCTACTGTGTCAAATATTTTCTGCAATTATTCACAATTCATATTGAGCAAAATGGTCATTACATTCCTATAGTGTTTTGCTTGCTTCCAGACAAAAAGAATGCACGTATAAATGTCTGTTTGCTCTACTCAGCGAAAGATGCAATAAAATTAATTTGCAACTTAAACCTAAACTAGTGACAGCAGACTTTGAACAAGCTATGCATAGCTCAGTGATTGCGACGTGGAGTTAATTAAAAATAATTGGATGCCGATTTCACTTGGGACAAGCCTGGTTTAAAAAACTGCAAAGCATTGATTTAACGAAGGAATACAAAGATGAGAGTAGTATAATAGGGAAATGGTTACAATATATTTTTGGATTACCTTTCTTGAATCCAAGTAAGGTAGGAGATTGCTTCTCATTTGATTTGATTGAAGATATGCCGAACGATGAACGTGTCAGCGTATTCGCTGATTACTTGGTAAATTTGTATATAGGTGAAGATGCAAGGTTCCCTCTAGAAATGTGGACTGAAATGACAGACAGCATACAGAGAACAACGAATGCTTGCGAAAGTTTCCATTGGAAATTTAACGAAAGTTTTCATTCTTTTTAACCAACAATATTTAACTTTTTAAACATATTAATACAGTTTTAAATAGATACGATTATTAAACTTCGATGTGTCTCCGAGAAACCTAGAATACGCGATACTAAAGTGAGAAAGCGACAAGATTTTTTAACCACTAAAATTTGTGAATATCAACGTAAAGAAATTACTAGATATAATTACGTAAAATGTTTGTTATATATGTATAAAATAAACAATAAATAAATTTTGGCTTTAGTACATTATTAACATCTTTATACATATTTCCTACCCCATATATTGTAAATAATATTGTACAGTTGTTGTTTAATAAACGTATTAAAAATTAATTTCTGTAAGAACCCATAATTTTCTTATTTTCCCGAACGATGGATTGGCCGACGAGATCCAACGAGATCTCCAGATTTAACCCCTTTAGATTTTTTTGGTGTGGTTAAGTCTAAGGTATATGTTAACCGATCAAACAATATTAAAGGCTTAAAGAACAGAATAGGAGGCGAAATAGGATTGATAGAACCTCACGTTGTTAATAACGTTCTGCAAGAATTTGAAGATCATCTCGGGTACTCCCAGACTGTTGGTGGAGGTCATTTCCAACATTTGATAAAGTGACTTTTAGTTTCCTTAAATTTTCTTTTATTTTCGCTAATAAATAATGTGTTGTTGTTTTAAGTTAAAACGCAGTTTTCTCGCAAACAGCTGAATTTAAGTATATGACATATTTCATGATATGTTTCATGTTTTTGGGACAACCTGTATACATGAAATTAGCTTCAAAAAATGCGCAACAAAAATAAGAAATTGACGGGTTTGAGCGTTTTTTCGAAAAAAAAACACATGCATTTTAAATGAATTTGTTCCAACTTTTACGTTCTCACTGTATACAGGGTATTTTGTTTAAAATATCGAAGTTGCTACAACTTTCTAGTGAAAGCGACAACATCGCATTGTCGAAAATATTTTAGCTGAGTAGGGCATGTCACGTTTACTGGTTCCATTAAAAAACATTAAATATAGCATTTTCAATATTCAAATGTTTTTTTCTAAGAACGGAATATAAAAATTCATATGATTATTTCCCTCATATATAAAAAATCTCATAAGAAGTGTGGTCTTTCGCAAGAATTACAGCGATCATTCCACAGTAGAAGCGATAATTCCACAGTAGAAGCGATAATTCCACAGTAGAAGCGATAATTCCACAGTAGAAGCGATAATCCCCCAGTAGGTAGCTATCAATCATAATCAAGTTTTACAAAATCACATTGTAAATTATTCTAATTGTACTTTTAGCGGAAACACATTTTATTCCTAATTTTAAGTATATTTTTAATTAATTTGTTACTTATTACGTAATTTATTGTACAATAATGTTTTTTTTTTTTTAATATGAAATACATTTTTCGGGAAATATTCCACCGAATACCACTCGTGCATCAAAAATAACCAGATAATTCTGCTTTCAAGCGTGTTGTAGTATTGTAACTGCATTCGGTTATTTTCATTTTTGATTAAATCTCGAAAAAGCCCTCCTTCTTTGAAGTCGGGCTTTTTCGGATTTAATCAAAAATGAAAATAAACTCATTCAGTTACAATACAACACGCTTTTAATCAGAATTATCGGTAATTTTGATGCACTAGTGGTATTATACCCGATAACATACTGTTGTGGATCTAGCCACGAGCGTTGTGACTAAATTCACAAGAACCTTAAGTTTTAAACTAAGAAATAAAACTAACTCTTTTATACGAAGAAAAAGAAAACACTTTCGTTTATTTGTAAGAAATACGATTTTAAAATATTTTGGGAGCACAAGTTGTTCTTACAAATGTTCAGAAGTAACCTGCCTTCTCAAATTTCTAAGAGCTAACCTAAGGACTAATTTGGGCGTGCCTTTGAAAATGGGCGGTCTTAAATCAACTCAAAGCAAATCAAATAAAGCTTTCTTGTTATTTAGCAAGAATATGTTTTTAACAAAGAGTGATAAAGCCCATTTGCAAAGTTTACAATGTGATACAATAAACTAATTTAATAAAATGAGTAATTTCTCTAAAATGGAAAGTTTTGTTATGGTTAAATATTTCGATACCTGGCGTCTATCATAGAAATTAGTCTGTTCTGTTTGAAAAGGTTTTTAAATAAACAGTAATTAAAATTTAGAAGAAATAATAATAAACTTACAATAGAAGGGTCTGTCGCCGTTTTACTATCGTCTGGTATAATATCTAAGATAATTAGGTATCTATAAAAATAAGGTTGAATGACGTATTCTTACTAAAAATAAAGTATCGTACCTATACATATAAACTTATATACACATGTGGAAACATAGGGTTACAACACCTCCCACCTTAATGAGAGATTTTATGTAATCTAAATGGAGTAAAATCTCAAAACTTGACTTAAATACAATAATGAAATTTAAACTAAATTATTTCGTTAATAACCCTAATAATATGGTTCTTGACTAAGCTACATGTTGATAAGATCAATAAAGCTATTTAAATTAATATACCTAGTTACTCGTTACTAATTTAATGCACTTAAAAATAAATGGCGATATATAAAATCAGTATTTTTATCCTATATAGATATTATACATTTTAAATTTGTTTGGTTGGTCGCCTCGTGGGTGTATAACCAATGCTTTTACGTGGATGAACTTGTAAAGCAATACTTTCTTCCTCTGAATCGTCAGCATTGTTTATATTCTCCGAGGTTCTATTTCTATGAACATAACGTGTTACATATCTATCGTCGGCGAAAGATGGTTCTACATTTTGATTGACTCTAATGCAAAAATTTGGTATTATGCCACAACATGAATTTTTATTTTTTGGACAGCAACATTTTTTATATATCTTATAAACTATAAACAAAACAGTAATTATTGCTAAAATATATGCTAGAGTTGAAGTAAAAGTTGTGTAATGAGAAATTTCTTTCTTTTTTTGAATGTTATCTGCCAGCCTTTCTATGTCGTCCAGCTTATGACTAGCAATATTTAATTCTGGTATGTGTTTACTTAAGATTTTATAGTTTTCACTTAACAAAATTTCAGAAAAATTCATTTGGTTTGTTTTACCTTTTTCACAACACTCATCACTTATATCAACTGATGGAACAATTTCACTATACATCTCGGACTGATATGTGTTGTCGTGGGGCACCAACATTGCCGATGGACTGTAGGCCTTACATTGTTTCGCTAGTGTGACGCTACCACAATTTTTTAACATTAAATCTATCGGTTTATTTTTATTTACACAAGAAATAGTTAAAGTTTCTGTTTGAGGTACTGCAAATAACCAAGTGTTGCTTGTTAATAATTGAATAAAAATTCCTCTATCTGACATAACAATGCGTTTATCGCAATTTTCTGGTATTTTACTTGTACCTTGTAACAATTTTATCTCACAATTGTCTACGAGATGGGCAAGAGATACAGGTTTTTGTTGCTTACAAATAATTTTATTTTCTAGTAATTTAAGACAAGAAGTGTATTCGATATCTGAAATTTGTATAAACTGTTGTTTGCTTTCGTCAATTGCTATAAATTTAGATGAAGGGTGGATCAAAATAAATTCGTTTAATGCTATTAGTTTGGGAAATGGTGTTATTTTATATAAGTAAAATAATTGTGTTTCTACTAGTGGTATATTTATAATATATACTAAACGTTTATTTTCAAAGAAAACTTGTAACTCAACTATATTTAGGAACATATTTGCATTTGCTAAATCTAAAGGTGCGGGGAATTCCAGCCCATGAGGTAGAGATTCAGTTACTTGTCTTAATTCTTTTGTTAATTGAACATGTGTGATAATAGCAGGGTGTAGTATACCTTTCTTTGAAACAAGGATTGCGTTAGTGAGTGACATAATTTCTAGTTGTAATTGATTTAGGATTATATTTGTTACTACTACATGATCTTCCAATACTGTTTTTAACGTTAAGAATTGTATATCTTTTTGGTTTTTGTTTAATTGTTTACCAATTTTTTCTATATTGCCCTTTAGGATGCTTTCATTAAAGTCTAAGGTGCCTATGGTATTGTTAAAATTCACTAGGGTGGATTGTACTATTTTTGTTTGTTCTTTTAATAGATGAAGTACCGAGGATTCATCTTTTGAAAATTCCGAAATTTTTTGGTCGTAATACTTTGCGTCGTCACTATCTAGAACTCCAAATAAAACTTTTGTAGCTTTACCTATTATATCAAACCATCCTCTTTTGTTTCTAGCAACAATTTTATGCCCTATTAGCTCATGCAAAACTTGTAATTCTCTATCAATTTTTTGTAGACTATACTTAGAGTGTTTTATAAAAGATTCACATATGTAATAGTGATATTGTGCATTTTCGTGGCCGCACAAATCTAAGGTTTTCCTATAATAATTATTTAAGCTTAAAAACTTATCGCTAAGATTATCTATATTTACAAAAGTTATTATTTTCCACTTGTTGTTGTAAAGCCGCATTTCTCCCAATTTCTCAAAATGGATGCCAGGGTTGTGGTCATAGTACGTTACGTTAAACTCAGGTTGAGCCATCGTTAAAACGAAAATATTAATGAAAAGGACAAATCTGAAAAGAGAAAAAGTATTGTTAGACATTTTTTTTTTTTTTATTTTTTTTTATCTTGTTTTATAAAAATATATTTTTTTTTTTTTTTTTAGTCATAAAAGTGCTTTAATCTGTTTGCATGAATTGTTTGTTTATTTTTTCCTTTTTGAATAACATAATTTAGGTCAGAAATTTTATCTGAAATTATATATGGTCCTATCCATAATGAGGAAAGTTTTTTACTTCTGCCTCTACGGACAGACTCATCATATAGTAGTACCTTATCTCCTATTGTGAAATTTCTGGGAAAACTATGTTTGTCGTAATTATTTTTTGAAATATGTTTACTGTGAAGTAAATTTTCTCTGGCAATTTGCCTGGAATACTGCATTTTTTGTTTTAGATTTTCTATAAAGTCATCATATGTATAAGACATTTTTAAAGGTTGATTAATTGACGTTGGTAAAGTAGGACTAAAACCGAATAAAAGTTCAAAAGGTGAAAATTTTGTGGCTGTGTGTGTAGTTGTATTATAGGTAAATGTAGCAAATGGAATCCAGTTATCCCAATCTTGTTGCGTATCTGATATGAAATGTCGCAAATATTCCTCCAAAACCCTATGAGACCTCTCTAATGCCCCATTTGATTCTGGATGATAACTAGTTGTTTGAATTTTTTTTATTTTTAGCATTTTACACATATTTTTAAAAAGTTCACTTAAAAAATTTGTTCCTTGATCGGTAATTAATATTTCCGGTATTCCATAGAGACAAATTATATTTTTTACAAAATGATCTGCTACAGTAAGTGATTCTTGATTATCATTGGAATGTTAATGTTATATTTTGTTAAGTCATCCTGGAAGGTAAGTATGTATTTATTGCCCGATTCCGTTTCAGGTAAAGGACCGACTACGTCAAGAAAACACCTTTCAAAAGGTTTAGATGCGGTAGTAGTTATTACCATTGGCATTTTAGTTTTTCGCGATAATTTATTTTTTTGACAAAATTTGCATTTTTTTATAAACCTTTTTACGTCTTTTTTCATACCTCTCCAGTTGTATAATTGTGCGAGTTTTTTATATGTACGAGATACTCCTTGGTGACCTGCTAACGGAGAATTATGGTATTCTTCTAGAATAGTGGTTTTATTTGACTCGGTAGGGTTTATTAAATTATTATTGTATATTGTTATTTCGACATCTATATTTGCGAAAAGGTATCTAAGCATTGGGTAGATTATTTCCCATTTGATTAACGGATTATAGTGGTGTTTAATTATTGAAAGTTTAGTTTTAGTGTTACTTACAATATTTCTGAGGTCAATTAAGCAGGACCAGATGTTTTCATAATTAGCGTCACTAAAAGTATTTTCATTATCGATTAGCAAAAACATATTGAGTTCCTGATAATGGAGAGCAGACGGGATATTAAGTTCGGTATTTTTATTAAAGCATTCAAAAAAAATTTTTACTTGTTGGTTATTTTCTAAGACTTTAAATTTTTCTTTGTCAAAATTTTTGGGTAAAAATAATACTATTGGGTCTGTTTCATTGGTTTGAAAATATGTCGTATTTTTTTCTTTTATTTTAGAGTTTAAAACAATATGATTTTTAAGATAACTTTGAAATTCGGTATAATCCGTAATTAGGTTTCTGTTAACAATATTAATTGTTCTACTTAATGCGTCGGCGTTTGTATTTTTCTTTCCGGCCTTATAAATTACTTCATAGTTATATTCTTCTAATTTTAATCTAAAACGTGTAAGTCGCGAGCCTGGGTCTTTTATGTTAAAAACATAAAGTAACGGTTTGTGATCTGTGACTATTTTAAATTTAGTGCCGAATACATATGGCCGAAAATGCTTTACTGCCCAGACTATTGCTGCTAACTCCTTTTCAGTGGTCGAGTAATTTTGTTCAGCCGCATTTAATGTTCTACTGGCGAATGCTATTGGTCGATCACTGTTAATTTTACCCTGGGACAAAATGGCGCCTATTGCATAATTACTAGCGTCTGTAGTAATTATGAATTCTTTAGAAAAATCGGGGTATTGAAGTACAGGTGGCGAGATTATACTTTGTTTGAGTGTTTGAAATGAAATACTGCATTCGTTATCCCATATAAATTTTTCATCTTTTTTTAATAGTTTGGTAAGAGGTTTAGCGATTTTTGCGAAATCTTGAATAAATTTCCTATAGTAGCCAACTAAACCTAAAAATGATTTTATATCTTTTGAATTTTTGGGTTGAGGAAATTTTGAGACGCATTCTACTTTTGCAGGATCGGGTTTAATGCCGTCCTCTGTGATAATATGTCCTAAATATAAACATTCTTTACGTAAAAATGAGCATTTTGATGGTTGAATTTTTAAGTTATGTTGCCTAAATCTTTGAAATATTTCGGTTAATCTCTGGTTATGTTCTGTTAAATTATTGGCATAAATTACTACATCGTCTAAATAAATGAAACATTTTAAACCATTAAGACCGCTTAAAACCGCATTCATTAATCGTTGAAAGGTTGCAGGAGCCCCCTTTAATCCGAATGGCATTCGATTGTATACGTAATGTCCGGTTGAAGTGCTAAATGCAGTTTTTAATTTATCTTTTTCATCCATTGGTACTTGGTGAAAACCATTAGCCAAGTCTAGGGTAGTAAAATAATTAGCTTTTCCGAGTTGATCAAGAATATCTGTAATGTTAGGGAGGGGAAACGCATCTGTACCTATCGTAATATCGTTGATTTTCTGAAATCTACACATACGCGATATTTTGGTTCGCCCGACGGATCGGTTTTTTTAGGTACAACTAATAGAGGACTATTCCATGGGCTACAAGAAGGTGAAATTATATCATCTTTTAACATTTGATCGGTCTGATTTTTTATTACTTCGCGATGTTTAAATGGTAATCTATAAGGTCTAATGTTAATTGGTCCTTTGGCGGAATCTGTTTGTATATTGTGTTTAACTGTGTTTGTGTGAGAGAGTTTATCACCTTCTAAATAAAAAATGTCGCTAAACTGACTACAAGTTTCCAATAATGAGGTAGTTTCTTCAGTATTTAAGCCTTCAAGATTAATAGCGTTTCTTAATTTATTTAAACGTTCGATATGATTAATATTATTTGTTTCGATAACATTATAATCATTAGAAATAAATGGTTCAATATTAACTCTTGGCATTGCTATTGTTAAAGTTTCGTCCGAAATATTTAGAATACTGACAAAACATTTATGGTTTTTCACTTTTGTTAAAGTAGACCCTAAATAAAGTTTATCAGAAATTTGTTTTAATTCTACTATTCCCTCAGTATTTGAAATATTTGCTAATGCAGGAATTATTGTTTCGCATCGCGCAGGAATAAAAATTTTACACGGTTCGGATGGTAAAATTTTAAAATAATTACCATTAAAGAACAACGTTTCTTTTTCATAATCGATTTTGGCTCTATATTTTTGCAAAAAGTCACGCCCTAAAAGACCGTCGTTTTTGATTGGTAAATTATCCGAAACAATGTGAAATGAATGTGTTACGGTTTTATTGTTTTCTAATTTGATTAAAATACAACAGGTACCTAAGGTGTACATTGGTTGTTCGCTAATACCTTTTAATTCTACGATTATTTCTTTATTTATAATGGAGTGGTCCTTTAATTTACCTGCTTTTAAAAGAGAGACATCGGCACCCGTATCTAATAAAAGTTGCACTGTAGAATTATTTGTATCAGAAGTATTTATTTCAATTATATCTAGTTGTTTATGGTTTTCGGAAAGTAAAATTGTTTTGCACGAAATATTTGATTTTATGTTATTATTCAAAATATTTTTATTAGGCGTATCTGGAGAATAAAATGTATTATTATTATTTTTTGAACAGCTATTATAAGAAACCATTGTCGGCTGTTCGCGGCTATGGTTTACAATTCGTTTCCCGAACAATTTTCGCGAGGCGCGCTAGTTAGTGTGGTAGAATTGACGGGATTGTTTTGGGTTGACATTTGTGCTTGAACAGTTTGTACTTGTGGAATAAAAGATTCACTAGAATTTTGTTGATTGGGGTGATATTGATGTGAATGATTTTGTTCGTTAAAAGTTCTTTGTTGCATGGGGTATTTTTGATAATTGGCGTTCTCAAAAGAAAAATTTTGTTGATTAGAAAATCGATGCCTGTGGTCATTATGATTATTAGAACTACGATTATTATAATTTTGTTGATTATTATAATTGCGAGGATAATTGCTATTATTATTTGGAATTGAACGACTCATATTATTATTTGGCGTATAAGAATTATTTTCCCTAAAATAATCACGGCGGTTGTTATGTATTCCAGAATTACTAAATTTTCTTTGTTGTGAATAGAAATTTTGATGATTATTATTTGAATTAAAATTACTATTATTTTGATTATTTTCGAAGCGGTAAAGTTGTCTACACTGTGATGTAAAATGATTATTTTTGTGACAAAACATACACGAGCTTTGACTTTGGGGGGTCATAACATTTTGATTTCTACTTGGGCGATTTTGTGTGACATTAATATTTCTAAAATTTTGACTAGTTTTATATTTATCATTTTGCTCAAGTTCGAGTTCTATTGCCACTGAGATTGCCCTATCTAAATCGACGGTGTTTTCTGCTATTATTCGCATCTGCACTTTTTCGTCATGTAAACCCTTTCTAAAATTGCTTACTAACACAGACTGTAAACTATTTATAAGCACTTTAGCTTCATTTAAGTTATGATTTAAATTACAAGTTTCTTTGTACTTATTAAAAAGAGCTTGAATACGCTCTCCGTATTCTTTTATACTTTCCCTATAGTTTTGTTTAATGTTCATTAATAAATTTAAAAAATGTGAAGGAGGTCTCTTATCTGTAAAATGTTCAAGTAAAAAGTCTTTTATTGTTTCCCAGTTTTCAAATTCGTGATATTGAGTTACTTCTTGTGCTTTCCCTTTTAATTTCATTGCAAAAATTAACTCAGCTAACTTATTTTTTTCTGTTTCCTTAACAATTTTCATCATAGCGTCACAACTTTTAAGAAAGAAATTTAGTGAATTTGTATCGCCATGCCCATCAAAAGAGTCTATTTGGTTTAAAACGTCAAATGCATTTTTATCACTCATTTTTTTTTTTTTGATTACTTAACTTAATGTAATAATAATAAATTGATAATTTGTCAGTATAATTTTAGTTGATTTGATAATTTTTTATAATAATAATTTGTTATTTGCAGTATCACAAAAGAAAAATATATTTTTATGTTGAAATCAAATACCTATCCTTAACCTAACACTAAAAAAGGTTACAAAGAAAATAGCGTCACACAGAAAACAAAGAAGGGACTTACTTGTTCATCCTGCACTACGTCTCCGATTTTCCAAGGCCTTGGCTAACCTGGATTCGTACTCCGCGTCGGGAATCTGCAGATGGTTGTGAACTAAGGTCGACTTCCGGCTGTAAAAGTCTGCTGCGTCTTGGCGCTCCTTCAAACTAATTCAGTTGATTTCTGTTTCCTTGGGGTCTTTGCTGCGTCTTGGCGCACCTTCAAATTGCCTCTGGACTTTCTTGCTTCCTTCTCTGAGACTTCTTGGATATTTGCTGCGTCTTGGCGCTCCTTCAAAAATCCGAAAAGTTTTCCGCTGCCACCAATGTTGTGGATCTAGCCACGAGCGTTGTGACTAAATTCACAAGAACCTTAAGTTTTAAACTAAGAAATAAAACTAACTCTTTTATACGAAGAAAAAGAAAACACTTTCGTTTATTTGTAAGAAATACGATTTTAAAATATTTTGGGAGCACAAGTTGTTCTTACAAATGTTCAGAAGTAACCTGCCTTCTCAAATTTCTAAGAGCTAACCTAAGGACTAATTTGGGCGTGCCTTTGAAAATGGGCGGTCTTAAATCAACTCAAAGCAAATCAAATAAAGCTTTCTTGTTATTTAGCAAGAATATGTTTTTAACAAAGAGTGATAAAGCCCATTTGCAAAGTTTACAATGTGATACAATAAACTAATTTAATAAAATGAGTAATTTCTCTAAAATGGAAAGTTTTGTTATGGTTAAATATTTCGATACCTGGCGTCTATCATAGAAATTAGTCTGTTCTGTTTGAAAAGGTTTTTAAATAAACAGTAATTAAAATTTAGAAGAAATAATAATAAACTTACAATAGAAGGGTCTGTCGCCGTTTTACTATCGTCTGGTATAATATCTAAGATAATTAGGTATCTATAAAAATAAGGTTGAATGACGTATTCTTACTAAAAATAAAGTATCGTACCTATACATATAAACTTATATACACATGTGGAAACATAGGGTTACAACAATACTTTTGCATTTAAAAATTAAATTTGAAGTTCTCTAAAGACGCATTTGTCATTGTAGACCAACGATTGTTCATTTATGGTTCGTAATAAGTAAAAATAATAGTATCAAATCTTAATTGTAACAAATGTATTGTATTCGCAATTGACATTTATTGGCACAGACCCTAATCCATAGAATGTTTGCAACTGACAATTCTTAAAATTGTTTTAAAAAAGTTTTGTTTCGCAACTATTTCTAATTCGATTCTAAAAAGGTAATAGTATTTTAGATTGTAACTTTCAAATTACTGTATGAAATGGTGCAGGGCGTCCAAAATAGAATTTGTGGTGTACTAAATATTCTGGATCCCTGTATACTGCGTGACCCACTCTCGACGCAAGATTCCATAACATCTAAACTAATTAATTTTTAAATATTTTTTTTTTTAAATAGAGTTACAGGGAGGCATTAGGTCTATAATTTAAAATTATTTGGAATTAGGCAGGGTGCTCCAAATAGTTTTGGTTTGGCAAATATACTTTTTTTTAAAGGGAAATATTGTTAATTATGACTTTTTGGACTTCCTAATCAATTCTAAGAAAAGTTTGTATTGCGTATTATATCTCTAAATTAAATACTTTTTTTCAAAAACTTGATGTTTTGCAGCACTTAAAGAACATGTGTTGATAGTACCGACCGACAGAAATAAATTAAATTTGGGGGAAAGAATTGTTCCGTAGCGACTAAAGCGTAGTTTAAAAACAAATATACTTATCGGATCCTTTTAAACTAAATTTAATTTTTAAACTAAAAATAGAGGAAAGTCGCCTATTATGGGGTAAGGTGAAGTGGGGTAGGTGTGTAAGCGGGGCAAGTGTGTAAGCGGGGCAAGTGTGTAGGCAAATAATATCCGTGCTAATTTCATTCTTAAAACAGCGACATCTATAGAAAAACAACTCGAATAAGTATTTATAAGTATCTATTATCGAAAACTGCAACCAGATTAATTCAGGCAGCCGCACTCTTAGGTTAAATGTGTAATCGACGTTTTAGGCAGCAGCTATGGATTGAGTGGTTCACGGAAATCGGCGATTATCCATCTTGGAAAGTTATTTTTTATTGGTATTTTGCGGTATATCGATAGTGAAGGTAAAGATTTATTAATGTTTATAATTATTTTATTAATATTTTATGCCAAACCATAACATTTTCATTACTAAACACTTTCCCCCTCAGAAAAGCGTGTTGGGGGAAGTGCGTAGTAAACAGTAAGGGCAAGAGTGTAGTTACTACACACTTGCCTCCACACCGAAATGTGAACAAAAAAACAGTTGTTTTTTTATTTTCATACAAAAATGGTGAGAAATAAGATATAACAGAACATCCAATAAAAGAACTGCATATACTGCAGAAACACTGACGAGGGCCTTGGATGAAATTAAAAGAGACATTATAACTCAATACGGTCGTGGCTTCAGGAGCAGAAGTCATAACGTCGGATGATGTAATGCTACGCATCTCTTTAAAGAACACTATTAATAAAACACCAATATCAAAATCAAAGGAACGTTTCAACAAAATTCTCGATGAAAAATCTGTAAACGAAGAGCAAATTATTTTTAACGGCCGTGACGATGATGTCGAGGAAGAGATAAGGGGAGCAGAAGCCCTGGATGCTTGTATGTCTGAAATTAATAAACCACTAGATGATCTAATATCGGATGATTGGGTGTTGGTATGCCTATAGCAGGGAAGAAATCTAATAAATACTATGTTGGACAAATTATCACCGTTAATAAGAAAGACGATTTGTTAGACATAAAATTTACAAAAAAAATACCTACATTAGATCCCTTTTCTTTATCAAAATTTTCTTGGAAAGATCCCGAAGAAGTTGCTCCTGTTAGCAAAAGTGATGTGCTCTACTCTCTTCCAAAGCCAACATTGACTGGAAGGCGAGGATTGCTAAAATTTGATGTGGATTTCTCGGCTTATAATATACAATAACCCATATTTTTGCTTAATATATTTAATATTAAGGACACATTTTTCTGTTAAAATGCATTTATGAAAAGTTTTGAATGTGCGGTTTCATTTTGATAAACCATTTTTTTATGGAAATTCTAAGTGTTTAGTTTTTTTTTGACCACGTGGCTTTATAAAGCTCACAGTTAGGTGTTACATACTTGCCCCATATTAGTTTAATTGCGTTTCTGTGAAAGATACCTGTCGATTACACTCTTGCCCTTGGCGTCTGGGGAAGTGTGTAGCATGAAATTGTAATAAAAAAAATTATTCTAAATACTGAATTAATGACTTTTTCTGCTAAATATCTGTTGGAACATATTGCCTGAACCCTAAAGAATAAACAATAGACGGCGGAGTGCAATACGTTTTTATAGTCGTCTTTTGCACCATTCGAAGCTAAATTACTGTATTTATATTACACCCTTACCCCACTTCACCTTACCATTTTATTTTCTGCAATTTTTTCTTTTATTTATTTTTTTTTTATATTTCATTTCAGCAACATTGGTTCGTTATTATGCAAGCAAGATAATACCAGATAAAAAGAAATTTAGAACATTACCATTATTGTAAAAAAAAATAATTTAAAACTACTGTGTCTACCCCATATTAGGCTATATACCAGGTAGCCTATTATGTCCTGGTATGCCTTATATGGGGTACCTGAAAAAGTTATCGGGTGCAAGTGTTTAGTACAAAAAAAAACAGAAAAATAAAACGTACTTAAAACTCTTAAGTTTTATTGATACAAGAAAAAACTATACAAATGTAAACAAGTTATAAAAATCTAAATTTGGTGGAAAGATTTACTTAAACAAATATCTTAATAGAAACTTTTAAGAATATATATATACAAAATTAAAAGCTTTTACAGAAGTCGCAAATATACTTGTGTCATTTCCCGCACATTTGACATGGGCCCATTCCAAACATCCTTGACACTGAACCCACTCATCTCCACTTTTATCATCCTTGAACATAAGGTGACAAAACATGCATTCTGATTAAATGTCATCGAAATCAGAGTCGTCTGATTCTTGAAAATGCACTTCGATATCTGAATCAGATGATGAGTCCTTTTTAACAGTCTGTTTCTTGGATTTTTTGTTTTATTATCATTTTTTGTATTTTTGCCTTTGTTTTATACCGAGTTTTGTTCGCTCAAAACTTTTCTTTTTGACGTTTTAGGAACAATAATTGTTTTCTTTTTGAGAACCTCTTCCAGTTCACTTTTATAGGGTCTACTAGTAACCACAACGCACTTGCCCCCTCTGCGGCTTATGTTTGGAATAGGCAATACGTTGCAGGGCAAAATCAGTCTTTTAGTAGGAGTGTTTGGTGGAGTGATGTGGAACATCTCCTGAGAATTACACTTTGAAGTGCTTAGAATGGCATGATCTGCAACTAATTTTGACCTAGTAGAGAGAGTACTATCCAAAGTATTTGTCGTCGAGGTGCTCGGTATTGAATCATTAGGTATTCCTTGCATTGTTCAAAATTCACTTGATTGCAAAATTTTGAATATGTGCCTATAATATCGTCAATACGATTTGCTTCAAAATCGCCTATTTCACATTCTAAACCAATAACGAATTTTATGTTCTGTTTCAAAACCGGCTTTCCGTATAGATAGCTGTTTCAAAATCGACTAACTCCGGCAGGCACTATCAACAGAGCGCGTTGATAGTGCGATTCTAACTCTTTGTGTTTTATTATTAATAAGACTAATATACTATCTTTCGGCTTTAGCTTCAGCGATTTTTACGTAAATGATCAACTAGTGGAAAATAAATCCATTATTAAATTTCTAGGACTTTTCATGGACACCAAGCTCAAATTTGAAAATCATATTATAGAGCTTAACAAAAAGTTGTCGTCTAGCTGCTTTGCAATTCGGGTGACATCGATAGAGCTCGGGTGTTCTGTAGCGAGGATGATGTACCACTCTTTGTTTGAGTCTCATCTGAGGTATGGAATCGCGTTCTGGGGCTTCTGTAATCAAAAACTATTTCATTCTGTATTTCTTATTCAAAAAAGAGCGCTTAGGTACATGTGTAAAGTTAAATATCGGGATCACTGCAAACCATTATTCATCAAACATGAAATTTTAACAGTAGTTAGTTTATTCATTTTGGAAACGGTTTGCCTGATACATCGCAAATATCCTAGAGAGGCTATACAGACTAGCTCACAGAATAGCCATAATACCCGTCAGAACCAAAACATGCTTATCCGGCTCCCGATCCGTAGATTGAGTCTTACCAAGTGCTCTTTCTTTTACGAAAGTAAGAAAATCTTTAGTCACTTGAATTAAGATCTTTGGAGTATGTTCAATTTCGCAGAACAGTGAAGAGCCGCTTAGTTCGAGCGGCCTATTACAGTTTGGAGGAGTACTACCAGAATAGTTTGTAGGTTTTTGTTTTTTTTTTATTTTGTCAGGTTCAAGTTCTTGTGCCGTATTAACTTTATGTCATCATTTATTTTATTTTATTTTACTAGTAATCCTGATATTATTGATATGCTTATCCCTTTGACCTTTTGACCTGTTGTGTACATGACTTATATTAGTTTATTTTATTCTTTTTTAGCCTCGATTTTAACCCATTAACGCCCAGCGTCCTCGTTTGAGGACATATCAAATTATTTTTTGTTGTGTTTCCGATAAACTATAAATCGAATCTATTTTTAGCCTGAGTGCACGTGCATCGTTTTGGCTTTGCCTGAAAAGGTTTAGTTACACCGTAAGTGCTATAGAAGTCAGTGATAATATTTTTTAAAAATCTTCGATTTTTAGTGTTCTGTCTAGGAGTGATGTTTGTGGCCATATCTAATATTATATTTTAAGGTAAGCGATTTTTTTTTTATTTTTATAATCTCAAAACACATATCTTTTGTGGTGTTATATTATGCTTTTATAATTTGCTTCAAAATTTTTGAAAATCACTGATAAATTATATCCTCCTCAAATGAGGACGCTGGGCTGATTGGGATATTTTTTTCAGGACCAGCCCAACATGAGTAAGTCAAGACAAGTTTTTAAAACGCTTGAAGAAGCTGCTGAATACTTGTATTCGGAACAAATAGACGTTGATTTAATAGCTTTACCACCCGAAGTGGATGGTCTCACAGATGAGGAAGTCACTAATGACGAAGATCTGGATGTACCAGTTGTGTTAGATGTGGCAGGAGAATTGGAACTAGACTTGCCATCCGATGATGATTCTAATGACAACATTCCCTTGTCAAACTTTGCCAGGCTAGGACCGTCAACTTTGCATCGACAGAGCTCGTCATATTCCTTGGGCGATAAGAAAGTTGCACATAAAGATGCTATCAATAATGAAGACCCGGATGTACCTGTTGCAGAACAAATGGAACTAAGCTTGCCGTCCGATGACGACTCTGATGATAACATTCCCTTATCAAGTTTTATCAAGCACGCCGCGACCACGTCGCGTCAACAGAAGTCGCCCCATTTATTACACAATAGGAAAGAAGAATCCGCTAAAAAACGAAGGAAAACTACAAAAACCAAAAGGGATATACCAAAATGGGAAAAAGCTTATACACAAGATAATAATAGGTATATGGGACAATAATAGTGATACGCCGGATAACTTATTTGCTAATATCTTCATCCCTTATCTGACGCAAGTATGTTAGAACTTTTTGAACATTTTTTTACAGAAGAACTATATCAGAAAATTGTCGATGAAACAATTCGGTATGCAACTGAACAAAAAAATAAACCGGCATTTACTGTTACAATTGAAGATATAAAAATATTTATTGGATTTTTAATTTATTCCGGATATCATACGCTACCAAGTTAACGAGACTATTGGTCTGACGCTGTAGATCTGGGTAAACAATTAGTAAAGGATGCCATGAGCCGAACTCGATATTTAGAGATCAAGTCGTTTTTACATTTGCAAGATAATAAAAACGCAAATGAAAATAAGCATGATCAAGCTTTTAAGATTAGACCGCTTCTTGATGAAATAAACAAGAACTTTCGACAGTGGGGAATATTTCAAAAACACTTATCAGTTGACGAGATGATGGTAAGGTATTACGGCCAGCATGGCTTGAAGCAATTTATCAAGGGTAAGCCAATAAGATTTGGCTACAAACAATGGGCTTTATGTGGCGACAGTGGATACTGCTTTAATTTTTCCCTTTATTGTGGAAAAGAACCAATTCAATCGAACGACCCTTTAGGAACTCGAGTTATTACGAATATGCTACACGTAGTAGACGATCCTTACGGATACACAGTTCATTTTGATAACTACTTCAGTAGTTATAATTTGTTTAAAATCTTAAAGGAAAAAGGATTTCGTGCCAGTGGCACCATACGAGACAATAGGACAGAGAAATGCCCCTTGATGTCTGTACAACAAGTGGAAAAATCGAACAGGGGAGTGTTTGACTACCAATTTGACAAAAAAAATAATATTTTAATGGTAAGATGGAACGACAATAAAAGCGTTACAGTGGGAACTAATTTCGATCCGATTGAGCCAATGTGTGCAGTTCGAAGATGGAATAAAGAAATAAAACAGCATGCTGCAGTTCCACAGCCTAAACATATAAACAACTATAACAAATACATGGGCGGTGTGGATGACCATGATTGGCTACTTGAGAAACATTCAATTGCTATCAGAGGAAAAAAATGGTATTGGTGTTTGATCACTCGTATAGTGGATATGGCGTTAGTAAACAGTTTCATTTTATATAACTTGCTACATACCCAAGACCGTAGTTCAATAAAAGATTTTCGTAGGAATATTCCTGTTCCATACCTAAAACTAGGACATGGTCGACGAGTACAAAGGGGCAGACCACTGAGTTTGACTTTAACATCCAGAGCGAATATTTTTGATCATGTTAGGGTTGATGAGAAGAATCATATTATGGGTAAAAGAGACAATCAACGTCGATGCCAGTTCGTGTCGTGTAAAGGAAAACCGCGTACTTTTTGCACAAAATGTAATGCGACCCTGTGCATTTCATGCTTTCCAAAATTCCATAACAAGTCTTTGTATCCCAAATAAATGTTGGCATGGTAATATTTTTGATATTTTTAGTTTGATTTTTAAAATTTTTACCTATGTTTTGTTAAGTATTCATAATAAATTACTTTTTATACTATTAAAATCATAAACAAATGTTTTTCTTGAGGCTCCTCAGTTTACCAAATTTACAACCTACAACGCCCAGCGTCCTCATATGAGGACGGCCCTTAAAACCCAAACTGGGTAAAAAAAAATATATCTATCCACTTATACCTTAACTCTAATACCATACGAGTTACTCTTAAGAAAATTTTTTAATTTTGAAAGAAAAAAATAATTTGGGCGTTAATGGGTTAAATTAAATTAAAATTGTAAATTAGTATATTATATTTGTTCTACTCCATCTGACAAGTAAGGATTTTTAAAGATTTTTAAATTTAGTTTAGTGTTAGCCTGTAGTAAGCTTTGTCAGTAAAACAACGTTAATTGATAATAAAGCACATTGATTGATTGATTGATTGATAGCTTTAAAACTAGGGAAGTTCGCATCTAATACACGTGCTGCCTGCTGTCAAATTATTTGAGGTTAGAAACTTAGGATTTATTAATTGTTGTGAGTTGTCAGTTTTGTGAGCTAGTGAGCTATAATACTCCTGTGATTTCTGGAAAAAATTGAAGCTCATCCAAAAAAGAGTGAGCAACCAAACAAACGAGTTGCTAACAAAGCCATGTGGAAGCGGGCCAAGGAGAAAAGAGAAAAGTAAGACTTTTTTAACTTTGTATTTCACTTTTTTTTAATTGTAGTTTAAGTAACCCCAATATTATGATAAAGTAATTTGAGGATCATTAATGCGTTAATTCTCCTTTTTTTGCAGATACTCGTCACCGGGTGCCCCAAAAATACCTACATGTAATAATTAATCTGGAAAAAGCTTCTCTTGTAATTTGCTGGATGCTCGGGATATGCAACATTTTCACAAACTTTTTTTATATAAATCATTCAACAGTTGTTCACCATTGCCTACAAAATTTTAATATTTCTGAAAATATTACAATAATTCGTCTTGTGTGTGATGGCTGTGGTGGCCAAAATAAGAACACCACTCTGATGGGGATGTTATGTTCATGGCTCCAAAAAAATACATCCCAAAATTTTAGGCAGATCGAACTTATCTTTCCACTCTTTTCTACCGCCGTTCAGACCAGAATCGATAATTATGTATATTGATCATTCGATTTAAATAAAATTTAGCCTCATCAGAGAATATAATAGTTTCGAAAAAAATGTTACGTTATTCGCATCTGGCTATCATTTCCTCATAAAATTGGAATCTCCTATCGTAATCGTCCTCTAGTTCCTGTACAACATTCACTTTAATGATCTATTTAAAAGTATCTGTACGAATGCTCTAGTAACATCTTTATTAATCGCTAAGGTATTAATTGAATAATGCGGATTCTCCCTTACTGATAGGAAAATATCAAGTTTTTTTGTTCAGTTAAGGCAGATGGTCGGCCACGTACTGTCTCATGGTCTTCAAATTTGTGAAATACCCTACTTACAGTTGACTGCGTAAGTTTAGGGGAAAATAGTATCTATTTTAGGAAAAACCTTTTATGGTTTAGGTACAGGGAACCTAGGAGGCTTGACGCCAAATAAGCAAGTCAGCTTAGACCCTTTTTGCCGACTCTGTTTTAGCCTCTGGTGTCAGCGTCAGCCAATATAACAGAAAGACAGTGCCCGTGATCCACCATCCGGACCACTGATCAATCCTTCATTTGGCTCAATGCGCAATACGACGTAGTATGGTGACATGGGCCATGCAAACTGAAAAAGTCTGTTGGGTCCGCCCGGGCTTGAAGCGGGTACCTGTAGCATGGGACGCGAAAATGCTGGCACGCGACCAGGTCGTCACCCTAGTGTAATTAAAATTGTATTAAAATGCCTTCCGATTAGTTATACAAAATTAAATAGGTTGCATTTCAAATAAGAGGGTTTTAGGGTTTTTAAAAGGCTCTGTATGAGAAACATGCTTTAATTTGAATAAAATCCTATTTTTGTGCGACGTAAAATAGTATGCCAATTTAAACAAAATTTCAACTAGTTTTTATACGCAGTTTAAAACCGGAAAATCTCAAAGAAAATTACCTCTTATAGTTCCTAATTTTAAAATATTCCTATTCTTAAAGGTCGCAAGAACGGTCTAAAAGATTCAACAACATGTCTATTTATAGATTAACAGCCTTTATTGTAAGCCGAAAGATACGTTTCGAAGATAACAATATGCAAAATAGGTTCCTTAGAACAGATTCTAGCCGTGGTAACAATAGCTCTAGTATATCTAATATTTCTAATAATTTCTGATTGGTAAGTAAAAATAATGGCCGCTATTGGCCTGACCACGGATCATGAGACTGAAAGCTAATTGGTTCCCACCGGGAGATTGGAGGTGGAAAGGTAATCCGACTTGTCTACCAAAGGATTCTCTCATTACTTCTGAAGGAAGAAAGTCGATTTCTTCGTGCCGGTTCACGGCAAATTTTCTTATTCTCTCATGACTATTCAGCTAGTAAAGTCAGCCGCCAGTTTATGGCTATTTTCGTGTTCTACACAAAGATGTGTTTTTACTAATATGTGCATAAATCCCTTTTTATTTTATGATTAAAAGATATCTTTTAATCATTAAGTACATTACCATCGAGTTCAAAGTACTGTAAAGTTTGTCTTACAACTGTTTGTTAAGTTTACGAGTAGATGTTTATTTCTTTAAAGGTACTTTAGTCGCTACATCACACAATCATATTCCATAACACAAATTTCATTAACCTCTGACAGTCTGTACTACCGAAAGGTGCATGTTTTTAAGTCTGCAAAATACCAAATGTGTTAATCGTTAATAACTCAGAAACTATTTATTTTGACTTATGATATGTTATACTAAATTTCCTTAGAATTAAAACCAAAGTATTTGGGGCACACTGTATAATTTCAAATAATTTGAAATTGTAGACCTAATGCCTAAATATTTAAAATTTTAGTAGTTTAGATGCTATGGGATCCTGCGCTTAGAATGGGCCACCCTGTATAATGAAGTGTATATTATCAACTCTTCTTGGTAAAATTTTCTAAGTTTCTATAGTAACCACTACTGGAAAAAGTATTTTGGTAAATCTAGCAAAAATTGCAAAAAACGTGTTGGGTTGCTTTAAAAGGTGTGTTTTTTTACTCACGCGCACATTCCCACTGAGTTTTTCCAAAATGTACAAAATATACTGTAATAAAATAGGGTTGTTTTTGAGTTTTATAGAAAAACAACTTTTTGTTTGTACTTAAACTGTTCTAGACTAACTATAATAAATAATATTATTAATGCTAAAACGTTTTAATTTTCTAAAATACGGCATAATTGTTTTTATTTCTTGATATGAGCAAGAGTCTGTTTATACAGGGTATCCGCTAATTAATGATACGAAGCAAAACCACAGCTTCCTTATGTACATAAATATATTAGTATTTAACCAAACTTACCTTAGTCCAAAGTTTACATTTTTTTTTTATCAAAGTTTAAAGTTCTCTTTCGACTTTTTTTGGAAAAATCAAAAGAAAAAAAAGAGGATAAAAAAATAAATGATTTAAGCAAAATAATACCTAAAACCAACGCACCAAATTATACGGGTGGCACAAAAGTCGCGCGTAATGCCTGTAACTTTTGAATTACCTCGTATACGAAAAAGTGACCTTTTTGAAAGTTGTTCGGTAAATTTTTCTCCACATTTCAACCTGCATGAATTTTTTCTGTCATTTCTGGTTTGGTTGCCATAGAGACTAACTTACCTTTTTTAAATGGAACATGTATTTCTCTTTATTTATTTAAAATTGTAACAAACTTTATAATAAGAAAATAAATAGCCTAGAAAATTGACCAACTTATCATCGGAATAATAAACAAGTGAAACCTTTTCAGTGGATCAGGTGTTCAAAATTACCACCATTTTCTGCTAAGCAGAGCGCCAGTCGATCCCTGAACCCGTCTACAACGTTTAAAAAAAAGTCCTCTGGAATAGCCCAAATTTCAGCACTAATTCTGACTTTTAAAGATTCTTAAGTCATTTGGACGGTTAACGTAGACTTTGTTCTTTAGGTGTCCCCACAAAAAGAAGTCGAGCGGGGTTAAGTCCGGGGATCGCGCTAGCTAGTTAATAGCACCTCTTCTGCCTATCCAACGTCCTGGAAATTGTTTGCTTATATATTGTCTAACATTTGCCGCATAATGTGCAGGTGATCCATCTTGCTGGAACCATACCTGTTCGTTTATGCCATTATTAACACCCGGTAAAACCATTCTGCAAGAAGGAATTATGTGGTTCCTGAGAAGGTCCAGATATTTTTCGCCATTCAAATTAGCGTGTGTGAAAAAAGGTCTCACAATATGTGTACCAGCTATGCCCGCCCGAACATTAACTTTTTCAGGCGTCTGAGTATGCCCTTCCTGGAACCAGTGAGTATTCTCAGCAGACCAATGACGATAACTGTGTCTATTAACAATGCCATTTAAATGGAAAGTAGCTTCATCCGAGAAAATGATATTTGTTGCGAAGTTATTATCGTTATTGCATCTTTCCATCATCAGCTCACAAAATTCAGCTCTTCTATCAAAATCGTCCTGGTTGAACTCGTGCACCAACTTTATCTTGTAGGGATGCAAGTTCTCCTGCTTAAACAAATTTTTCACTGACTGATAAGACACATTAAAATCCATTGCCATTGGCCTGGATAATTGCGTTGGATTTTCATGTATTGAGGGCATGATATCCAAAGCTTTGTCTTCCCCGGTTGCTGTTTTAGGTCGACCTGATCTAGCGGCTTCACTGACACTGCCTGTTTCTCAAAATTTCTTTACCACCCGACACATCGTTGACTGATTTATTGGAGGCCTGTTTGGATATAATTCATTGAAAAGTTGACAAACCTGATCTTGCGATCTCTTCATATTTCTGTAACCGCTCATTATTAAAATTTCAACTCGTTGTTTCTTATTCAGATGAACCATAGTGTAAACAAATTAGAAATCAGACAACGGAAATTAAACAGGAACTCAAAATTGACACTTCTTAGGTCGCTGCCATAAGAACACCTTGACTCAACTGGTGGGTATTAGCAAAGAAACTTATTGTTGCGTAGCTATAAGTTTCTTTGGTATTAGGTAGGAATAATTATAAATAGGAAGTTTTTCGTTTTTGAGCTATCATCCTCTCGGAAGCGCTTGCAGATAGGTAAAAGTTTGAAATACAAGAAATTCAGAGTTTTCTTAGTAGAATCCAAATATGCAATCATAATATGCTTCCATTTAAAAAAAGTAAGTCGGTCTCCATGGCAACCAAACCAGAAATGACAGAAAAAATTCATGCAGGTAAAAATATGGGGAATAATTTACTGAACAACTTTCATAAAGGTTACTTTTTCGTATACGAGGTAATTCAAAAGTTACCGGCATTATGCGCGACTTTTTTGCCACACTGTATAAAAACGAAATCGTCGACTAACAGAGAAAATTGCAAACGAAAACTGACCACAGCAAATTGAAAAGACAGTTAAAATGAGTGAAATGTTGATAGAAGGGTCCAAAGCAATAATCAAAATAAGCTAAATAATTTAGGTTTATTTATAACTGAGACCCAAGAGAAGAAGAGAAAGAAAAATAAACCAAAGAGTGAAGCAGGGTTAAGATTAAGATAAATGGCCACTGAAAGAAAGAGGCGTCGAAGAGAGAGAGAATTCGAAGAAACAAAGCTGCGCACGAATAAGAAAGAAATAGAAGAAAAGGTGAAACTAATATCTAAATGAGGTTGGCGTGCCCAAAAAAAGCAGAGAGCTCAATGGAGAAAAAATAATAAATCATATTATGAGAAAAAGCGCAGGAAGAAGAAATACTCTTACCCGATGTAGAATTAAATCGTCAAATTAACACATAGTCCAATAAAAAGAATTTTTAGCCTCGAGATTAGTTATTATCCGTCAGTTGATGAAGGTAAACAAGGAATATGAAGTAAATAGGAAAACATCTGAATGGTACAAACAGAAATACTATAGATTAAAACATAAAATAAATATACCTAAAAATACTGAAGAATTTAAATGTTGGCGACAAGAATCAAATAAAGCGAAAACTTTTGTTAGGAGAGGTTTTCTAAATCGTATAGAATGTTCTGCAATTATGCGAAAGTTAAGTGTAATTTTTACACTTTATTTTCAAATTTTCGAGTTTAGATCATGTGCGAATGATGTATAATGCAGCCATTATTTAACTTATTCTTTGCGTTAACTTTTTTAAAATGTCCAAAATAGATTAATTTTGTAGTAATAAAACAGTATGTGTTAAAGTAATTTAGTTTTATTTATGCGTGACGGAAATGTTTAAATTCAGGACTTCCTCATAAATATTCCTGCGTAAAAAAATGTTGGCTAACAGCCGCTCTATAAACCAATTTTATACCAATAAATTTATTTCAAAATAAAAAATGTAGATCCAAAAAATTGATTTCTGAAAATCAAGTACCTCCGGTTATTAAAAATTATTGAAAAATGCACCCATACTTTGTAGATGTAATTGAGTCGTTTGCGATTAAATTGCTTGTGCGCTAATTAAAAGAAATGGAAATTCTATATTATTCCGTTACCTCACAAATTAACTACCAAATAAATTGTAGGTAGGGATTTAATACAGATAAATTTGGAATAATATAGATACAAAAAATTAAGTTGTTCTTTAATTTATTTCCTTAAAACCAGAAAAACTCCTTTTAGCTGTGGTGGTGGTGGCAATTTTTCTATATGATTTTTGCGTGCGTAGGAAATTCAGAACTGTAAAGATGTAACAACAAGAAAAAATAAAAATGATTTCTGCAATGACGGTATATCATTATTTGTTCGCTTCAGCCATTTGTGCTAAAAGTTGCTCGTCATACATATACAGTATGTCCTACTTTTCATAAATCCACCCTAATTTCTCGGTAACAATTTACATTTATCATTGGCTTGCTGTATTAGGGGAGTGAAGGGTGTCGATTTTTCAGAGAGCTCATTTTAAATAATGTTTGGTGTCATATTTAGATTCAGCATCCCGAAAAACCCCTCAATCCATAATATCAGAAATATTTTGTTGTTGTAATTGTTTACTTTATTGGTGATAGTGAAAGATCTAAGCTGGATTTATAAACTCGAAAAGTTGGCGAGGTTGAGGTTTAGTTGGCGTTGGCAATAACAGTTTCAATTTAAACTAAAGGGAACACTCACTTCAATTTATAAACTCAGTTCGTGCAAAGTTCGTAAGTTTCGAAAAGTTCGATATAACCAATTTTTATGCTCGGAGTTCGAGAGGTTCGTTTTGACCAATCACTGTGATGCTATTTTAAAGTCATGTGGTTACAGCGAAATGTCAAATGTCTTTATTTGTCGCGTTTGGGCTCTTCGGTGTTTACGTCATTTGTATTTGGATTTTCTGTTTGTTGTTCGCCAGAAATTGGAAAACCAGAAATGGATAGTATAGAGAATGATGACACTAATTTATTGTTACTTGAGTTAATCCAAAATTGTGAATTTATCTACGACTCAGGCCATAGAGATTATAAAGTAATATATAATAAAATATAATAGTATCATTTATTAAAAACTAGAACAGTCATTCTTGTCTATTTAAAAAACTGTGGTGTATCCCAATACCTCATCTTTTTAAAATAATCATATCTACCTGCCCCTATTCTCCTCACATGTTTTATTGGTCGCGTTTTAAAGCAGCGATTGCTACGCCTTCTCTTATAAGCCGCGCAAAACAAAAATGTCGGCGCAAACAGGGTGTAATAATATAACATTTTTACCACTGCACCGAACTCAAAAACGATTTAATTTTTATTTGCAATCGAACAAAATTAAGGTCGATTTATAAAACTTTTCGTCGCTGTTCCCGTTCGTTGTCACTGCTCCCGCTCGTCGCCGCCGTTGGATAGGTATTTATAAAAAAGTCGAACTACGAACTGCGCCGCAATAACAAAAGAAGGTTTGAGGTTGGGAAACAAAGTTAAGAATTGTATTTTATTTTAAAAAGCGTGATGTTAGTACCTTATTATATGTTATTAATGTTTTTTTTTTGTAGTAAAATCCACAAAACAGCAAAACACTCTGTACTCTAACCCTAAAATCTCTTCTTTCAATACTTCAAACTATATGATCGAAAATTTCTTTCTTCTCATTGGCCAGAAGTGGGAACGACGAACGACCAAGGTCAGTGGGAACGACGCGATTTAAAAATTGGCCAATTCAGAACTACCAACGGGAGCGGTGGCGGCTTTTCTGAACGTATACACTGTTTCCCCTTAGGTTAAATTGCAACGGGAACGGCGGCGACGAGCGGGAACAGCGACGAAAAGTTTTATGAATCGGCCTTAATAATCAAAGAAAATAATAATTTACAATCTGTCAAAACTTTCAAAGTCAAATTCAATGTCAGTATTCTGTATCATTCTATTCGACAAAAATTTCAACCAATCAAACAACAACTTTTTGAACTTCGCTACTGACTTTATAAATGCCATATTCTGGACTGTCGAATATCGAACCTCACCAACTTGAACATAACTTCAACCTCACCAACTTTTCGAGTTTATAAATCCAGCTCTATGCGTCAGATTGCTCAAATATTTATTCAGCGTTATCCTGATCGGGAATCAATTTGGCACTAAACCATTGGTGACATCAACAAATTGTTTGCAAGAATAGGTGCAGTTTCTAAGACAAGACCCAAAAGGTAAAATTTAAATCAACGACAATATCCACCATGTCAGTATAAGGGCAGGTGCAAGGATACAAAATTTAACGAAAAATAAAGTATGGAGATGTTTGAAACGCAATAAGATTAGGGTATTTAAGTCAAAATTTTTGCATACCCTGTTAGAGAGTGATTTTGAACCGCGGTTTAAATTTTGCCTATGGTTGCAAGGTAACTATGTTAACGATAGAAATTTTTTAAGGAAAATAATGTTTACGACGAGGCGACATTTACGACAATACTGTAGATATTGGTCACACGAAAATCCCAACTTTGGAATCAATGGTTAAAATCAATAAGTGAAAAATTTAATGTGTGGTGTGACATATTAAATAACACAATTGTTGGTCCCTTTTTCCTGAATAACCTCGACGGAGAAACTTTTCTACATTTACTACAAAATGATATTGAAGATTCTTTCATGAAGTTAACTTAATACAAAAAATCTACTGGTTCTCTCTCTGGAAGGTTGCCAAAGTTTGTCCCACCTTTAAAAAGGACGATCCATCTCATATTGAAAACTATCAAGGTATCTCAATCCTATGTAACTTCTCCAAGGTATTTGAGATCATCTTGCAAAAGTCTCTGTTTTTCAAAATTCGAAACAGACTCTCTATATATTAACACGGTTTTTTTTCCGAAAGATCGTGTATGACTAATCTTTGTTCGTTCTCCGTTTACGTCTGTGACGCCATTAACAAGAGTGAGGTCAAAGTTGGATTATTGCTCAATCATATGGTCCTCCATTTACAATTGCCATAATCAATCTGTGGAGTCCGTCCAAAGGCGATTTCTAAAGTATCTTATGTTTAGAGAGGATGGTATCTACCCGCAACGGGGTTTCGAGCATGGCCACATCCTCGCTAGGTTTGGTGAGTTGCCCTTAACAGTACGTCGCGACTCACAGTCACTATCGATACTCCATAAACTTGTTAACTCTAAAATCGATTGCCCATTTCTACTGGAGCAACTATCGCTTTATGTTCCCCGCACAGGTGCCCGACATCGGCCTACATTTTTCCTTGCATTCGCGAGATCCAATATTTTGACGAGTATATTTTGCCTTAAGGTCCCATTCACAAAATGTGCCACAACTTCAATCGTATCTCAGCCCTCTCCGACATATTTCATGACAGCCTTCCAACCATATTAAAACACTTGCGCAATATGCCCGGCTATCCTCATTAGTAGTCATTTGTTCCTGTTAACTTAGCTTTCGTTTCTTACTTTTTGTTATTAGATTTTAAGTATAGCAAGGGCATTACTTTTGTAAGATTTTTGTTTATAATTCGATTAATTTGTTTGAGTTTCCTGTAAGTGGGCTCCGGCCTGTCGGAAATAAATGGCTATTTATTTATTTATTTATTTATTTATTTATTTATTTAAATTCATTATTTTTCATTCCTGCCTTAATCAGTTCTTGAGATTTTAAAAATATGAATTGAAGGGTTTTTCGGGATGCTGAATGTAAATATGACAACAAAAATTATTTAAAATGAGCCATAGTAGGTATATTTTTTTCAAAAAGTCGACACTCTTTAATCCTCTCAAACAGCAGGCCAATGATAAATGTAAATTGTTACCATAACAAATATTTAATTTTTCCTACATACAATTACCACTTAAATTTGAAGAAAATTGCATTATTAATAACAGAGAAATTAGGGTGGATTTATGAAAAACGGGACACAATATATACTCGTATATCAGTGATATAAATACAGTTTGCAGAAGTGTACGTCTGCGTTTATTAGTAATTTTTAATTATAAAATTTATTTTATTGTAGGTATATTAGTTTTCTAACCGCAATTTTTATTATATATATATATTGTCCCCTGTTTTAAAATCCAGCCCAAAATTCGTATTCGTTTTTATGTAGCACCGTATTTTCGACATAACATACCTCTTTAAGATGATCAAACTCCGATATTAATCAATCCCCGGTAGTTTTTTGCATACTCTGTATATTGCATCCGCACTGCAGGTATCGCAGAAGTTAAAAAGGGATCTGATAAACCAATTCTGGGCATGAAAAGTTTTATACAGTCTATTGCCAAGATGCAAAATGGAAGTGCTCTATTTAAAAAAAAAAATATTTTGACTGATCACAGATATGATAAAACCACTCAAATTGGTTTTTGAAATTTGCCTACTGTCCTTTTGTGTGTGGTAAACCAGTTCTTAAAAAAATGAACACCTTGAATGCAACACTTCTTATTTTATTTAGTTCTCCCGATCGACACAAACTCTTGTTGATGAAATTTGAAAAAACCTCCTAAAAACCGTAGTCGTCTACCTAATATAAAAAATATTTCAAATCGAAATATGTCTATACATTTGTAATAAAATAAATTGAATTTTAATATTCTTTACAAGGCAAGGGTTTAACTTTGAAACGCACTAGAAAAATTTTTAGTCTATATTTGAAATTAAATATCTCGGGAAATACTAAAGATATTTGAACGCGGTTTGAAGCATATTAGCGCTTATTGTTTGGTCTTAGGGTGGATTGATTAACTTTGGTTTGTATACATCTTAATTCCACAATACAGGGTGGTAAATGAAACAGTGCAATTTTAACAAAATTTCACAAAGACGCCAATTCTTTCCAAAAATACTATTTGTTTATTTCTGGGTGTTAGAAGAATCACTGGTTCAATTGTAAACACTTTCGGGGATTTTGAATAATCGTCGTAGTTTTAAAGTAATAATTATAGTTTAATCGAAAAACGACACTTTATTTATTTTTTACATTACCCTGTATTTGTCTCGCAATTTTCTGAAAAAAGTGTTTTCAACTAATTGTAAGGTCCAAGTCCAAATAAAAAATTAAATGACTGTCTTGCTATATTAATCCATAGTGGTAAAATCTTGCATTGAATTTTGGGAGCTTTGAAGCTGTTACTGAGAAAATATCAACATAATTATTATTAAGGTATTGAAAATATTAGTTTTTCTCACCCTGTATAAAATCTTTTTAAAACTCCAAGAAAGTCAATAATTCGAAACTAACAATAAGTTGAAAACACTTTTTTCGAATAATTGCGAGACAGATACGGGGCGATGAAATACTTAAGTGTCGTTTTTCGATTTAACTAAGTATAATTGTTATACAGCTATAGTTTATTTCAGAAAGGTGTAGAGTAATAAAATGGGAAATTCCGTCCAGTTCGGCTCAATTTCGGTGTCGGCCATAGGCGCAGGTAAACTTTGTGCATTAAATTATTTATGACAACTAACCAAAAATTTTAGAGAATTAGGTTAACGGGTATTAAGATAAAATATTATTGTTTGTAATTTTAAAATTTCAAGTAATTGCGTAAGAGGATTAGGTAAGGTATGTTTTCTGGCCTGAAGTGTCAAAATCGAAATATTGTGTAGGAATTAGTTAGGTAGTAGATTATAAAGTTACGTTTTACGTTTAACAGGTACTATTTAACAGGTACCGAGTTTGGCTCTGGCCTATTTGGCTAGATCATATACATAGGTGGTAATTTGGAATAAACTTCATATATCGTGTGTGTGTATGACCTTAATAAGTATATTTGTTTAGTTTAACGCATCAGTATTTTCTGTTAAGCCGTATATAGTGTTCACAGTATTATAAGATTGGTAATAAAATGGCGACATTCACACCAACAAAAAGATGTTCCAATAATTCTCCACTATCGGTGAGTGAAAAAGTTATTATTTCAAATGTACATGATTGCATAAAATACGATTATCTCAATTTTACTGTACAAGAAACTGTCGACCAATTTTCCCGAATGACTGGAGTTGGAAAGTCCACCGTTTTTAAATTATTGCGGGAGAGAAAGACAGCAGGTCAAGTGGAACTTCCAAAGAAAGGTCCAGGCAGACCAGTAAAAGTCCTTGATGAAGACACCAAAAGTGTAGTTCGAAGAAAAGTTCACTCTTTTTATTTTAAAAAGAAATACCCACCCTAGACCAGATAAGAGTCTAATGGAGCTTGGCCAGGATGACAGTTTATAACTAGAAAACTTTTATGGACCAGTTTAAAAAATATGGATTTTGTCTGGGAAAAGCATAACCGTAAATAACTTTTACTGGAAAGCGATGAAATTTTTTGCTGGCAACGAAAATACTTGAGAAATATAAAGCAGTACAGAAGAGAGCAGAAGAAAATCTTGTATCTAAAATTTATCTAGATGAGACGTGAATTAATGAAGGTTATATAGTACCAAAATTGTGGCAAGACAAAAATATAACCAGTACTCGCCAAGCTTTCATGAAAGTCCTGTCAACGGGTATTAAGGTGCTTTCAGGTAGAGGGAAGAGACTAATAATCGTCCATATTGGAAGCGAAGAGGGATTTTTAAAAGAAGGTTTTCTAACCTTTCAGTCGTTCAATACGGGAGATTACCACGAGGACATGAATTCGCATGTTTTTGAGGACTATTATGGTGAAATGATAAAATATCTTTGAGCTGATTCAGTACTAGTTATGGATAACGCAAGCTATCATTCACGACGCACAGAGAAGACTTCAACTTTATCTTGGAGCAAACAAGAAATTATCGACTGGTTAACCACCAAAAGTATTAGCTATAGCAAATTTACACAAACATCGTTTTATGAAATATGCCGTGGAATGTATAGCAGAAAAACATAGTGTAACTGTGCTGCGCACACCGCCATATCATTGCGGCCTAAATCCTATAGAACTTATATGGGCGTAAGTGAAAGGATTTGTACCAAGACACAACACGACATTTAAAATGAAAGACGTTAAGCTACTGTTTGATGAAGCCATTAAGGAAGTGACACCAGAGAACTGGCTAAAAGCAGTCCATCATGTCATTAAAGAAGAGGAGAAAATGTGAGATCTTGACCACCTGATGATCGATCGGACCGTCGACTTGTTAATTATAACGTCAAGAGGAGAGAGTTCCTCCGATGACAAAGAATATTATGATTTTTTATAATTTAATTTCTGTATAATGTATTTTTTCTATTTTGTATTTTTTTATAATGTTTAAAATAAAAAATAAGTGTACCTAATACTATGTACCTACATTATGCCTAAATTTTATTCTGTTAAAATAAAATTATTTTCTTTTTACGAATATCCTACCGGTACGCCTTTGTCACACCATTTTCAGTCTTTGTGAATGGGTAACAATAGGCAAAACCCATAAATTGACCCAAGCCCGGGTGGTACGACCTGCACTTGATGAAAAGAAAGAATTTTGCAATGAAATCAATGCCAAATTATGAAAGTGGCTGAAATATTTGTTGGGTCACTCTGTAGTCCCTTTGCATACCTAATGAGCTTTTATTACTCTACACCTTTCTGAAATAGACTATAAGATGTTTATTCAATTTCTTGAGAGTTGTTTGGTTCAAATGAACCAGTTCTAAAACCCAAAAATAAAGAAAAAGTTTTTTTGGAAACAAATGGTTTATCCATGCAATTTTGTTAAATCGTGGAATTAAGATGCATACCTACTAACCAAAACTAATACATGTACTTTAAGACTAACCAATAAGCCCGAATATGCTAAAAAACAGCGTTCAAACATCTTTAATATTTTCTGAGATATTTAATTTTAAATATAAACCAAAAAATTTCGTTATGCATTTTAAAGTTCCAGCAGTTTATGTAGGTATTTTAGAAAATGTTTGTGAAGAAGAAGTATTGTTATTATTATTATACTTGAGCATGATTTGTCATATCAGCAAAACGTAAGAAGCCTTTTCTCTTAAGAGGTAACTTCGTACCACTTTTAAAGAAAATTATTTTAGAAATAACTTAATTTTCTTGAATATTATTTTAGTTTATAAAAACAAAAGCCCTTATTCCCGTCGATGTCAATAGTTATTTACGCCAATGTGCAATATTTCCACAATGCAGCAATGCACACTTCTGCAACTAATATTTTGTAGTTGTGGTGGGTATAAAAATAAACAAATTAAAAGCAAAAATAAATATTAAAACAAGGACAACAAGTTAGGAAGAATAAAAAATAAATTAATATTTTACACAGTTGACGTTTCGGTTTATTAGTCTAAACCATCTTCAGAACTTAAAAAAACAAAAAAGAAATAGTTTTCACATGATACTTAAAAGATATAGAATAAAAATTGACATTCCTTATTGCTTCAATAACACTACAATTAAAACTAAGCATTAGCTACATGGTTCCAACGATGTAATATGAATGCTATTTATCTTAAGACTAAATTATTTTAGTGATGTGGTGAGCCCACCTTGAAGGAGTTATCGGCGGCCAGAGCTATCTCGAGTTCTGATCTTCGCTGACTCTCCCTATAGACTTGCCTGCCTCGCCCGCGGTACCCTCTCGCAGGGTCTCACCATTAACAGCAATACTCCGCTGTTCACATGGAGTCTGGGAAGGCGTTGGGTGATGTATCGGGGGTGGTGAGTTTGGTTACACCTAAAGGAGCTGGTGTCGAGGACGTTTGTGGGGCACCGATGTCATAATCAGAGGCTTGTCTGATGAACAGGTTGATGTGGGGGGGGGGGGGGGGTGGCCGTGAGGATTTTAGTACCTCTTTCGTGGAGGTATTGGGCTAAGGGTGTGTGTTTGATATCTCGGTGTAGATCTACGTTACGGATGAACCATTGGACATCCATGGCTGTTCGGATGTAACGATTCTCAAGGGATTGGAGACGGTTAAGGCTGGATGGGGCTGCGTAACCCCAGGCTGCCGATCTGCATGTGAGGCTGAGGCGGATCATAGAGTTCATGATGAGGAGTTTGTTTTTGTAGCTGAGGATATAGTTGGCTGTAGAAGAGCCTGGCTTTGTTGCTGACGTTTTGGGTTTTGTCGAGGGTGATACCGAGGTATTTCACTGTGTCGCACCAGGAAACATCGCGACCATCCAAGTTGTTCACGTCGAAGGGAGGCTGCCTTCTACGAGCCTGCATAATACAAGTTACAGTAATATTTCACGAATAAGTTTTGTTATTGATTCTCTGTCCAAACTCAGTAGTTTAGAGCTTTTAAAAATTGTACTGAAATATGATTGGGATTCTACAAAAAAAAAATAATTACTTTTAGTACTAGGTATCATGTTTACAGTTTAAGTAAAATTATTGTTTCATATATATTATTTGCAATATTTTAAACATGACAAATCTGAATTGTGTTTCTATACTTCATGTATCTAAATTTGGTTTAATTTGCACTTCTAATAAGCATGGCATGCTCAAGATTCACTAAAGTGTGGATTTTGCATAGGATTAATCCACTAATGTTACTTTTTTCTAATTGTGCCCCTAGAATGTTTCTACTTCCAAAAAATGCTCTAAAGGTAAGAAATAATTGTATAAATTTCTTCTTATAAAACATAGAAATGTGTAATTAAACTAAGAGATTTATTTTGTCACTTATTCATACTCCTAATTTCATACTTTTGTAGTACCTAAGTTATTTTAAATTAACGATCAAATTTTGTTTGAACACAAAGTAAGGACCTAATTATAAGAGTGTCACACTGACATCGAAAGTCTGTGTTGCTTATAGAGTGGCCAAAACTGTTTTCAACTTTATCAGTTCTATAATTAAGAGTATCTTTAGTTCTTTTAATGCGAATCATTTCTTTTTTTTTATGGTTAGGTTTATGATACAATATAATATGTAGATTGTTGAAATCAAAATTATGAAGATTGTCAACTGTATGTTAAGAAAGTGCTGTTAAGTATTGACTGACTTTCTATAAACTATTTTTATGTTCTTTAATTCTGTTTTCTATGTATTGTTTTATTTGCCCAATGTATGTTTTTGGACATTCAAGACAATTATTGTATATAAATTAAAGAAACTAAAAACACTCTTAATTAACTGATACAGAGAATTTTAGTTGCATTTACAACATTCTCATTACAAAATAAATTACAAATTTTTGAACAAAATTCTATTGACCCAAATCTGGGTTTTCCAATACCTAATAAATTGCAGTTCTGTTAACAACAATAATGTAATATAAAGATAAATAGCAGGCTATTACATCGTTTTAACCATGTAGCTAATGCTTAGATTAAAGTGTAGTGTTATTGAAACAATGATATAATATGTCAATTTTTATTCTATCTTCTATCTTTTAAATATCATTTAAAAAAATTTTTCTTTTTTTTTTGGTTTTTTTAAGTTCTGAAGATGGTTTTGACTAATAAACCGAAACGTCAACGATGTAAAAAATTATTATTTTTTTATTCTTCTCGACTTTGACCAAAAAACCGAGAAATCCTTAAATATTTCATTTTAATGACAAAAATATCAGAACAAGTGATTAAAAAAAATGTGCCTAATTATGGCAATAAAATGTACAATGTAATTTTTTGATTCTCACAATAAGTTAAAAGTGAAACAGCTTAAAACTTTGACATTTTCGGTTATTGTGAATTTCTGGTTCAGTTTGATTAAATAATATATATATATACTTTTACATAAAGCATGTGGTTTTGCTGTTCAACATTATTTAGCGGACACTTTGTAGACATAAAAAAACGTCACGTACGAGAAAGTTATTTCTTGCCCCTCCAGATGATTTAAACATTATTCCGTCATACACAAAACGGCAACTTATGATCTACTCTACTGTAGCAGAATTTGGATTTCCACACTTTTACTATAAAGAATTTTAAAATAGCTATTTTCCTAACAAGTGCAGAAAATCGATTTTTCCGCACGCAAATGCCGTTGACAGCACGACGCGTAGCGGAGTGGTGTCAAGCATTTAAGTGCGGAAAAATAGGTTTCTGCACGTGTTAGGAACAATAGTTTTTCTACTAGCGTGAGGAAACAAATTGAAAATAATTTAAAAAACGGAGTTTTTTTTTAAATTTTTATTACAATGAACAAAATTTTACAATATTAATTCGTTCATCTCTTCATCGGAAATCATTTTGCGTGCCGAAGAATTCAGCAAAACTCCAGTAGAAAAACTGATAAACTAGTTTAAATTTATAATATTCTGTTGACAGTGACATACAAATCAACAACTGGTTATATACACCATAGCAACTAAGATATTTCAAAGGTAATATGATGAACAGTGACTTCAAATCGTACAGCATTTAATTTAATTAAATTTAATTTCAAAACATAACAGTGCGGAAAAATCTTTGCCGCACGGTGCGGAAAAGTGGATTTTCCGCACTAAAACATGTGCGGAAAATGCGTTTTTCCGCACGCTAGTAGAAAAAAGTGCTTTTTTCAGAGATACATTAATTTTTGCAACCCCCTGTAGACTGCAGATAATAAAAAACAATGGAAAATGTCCTGAGGAAATTTCTTCGGCCTCATAATTATTATTTCTAAAATTGGGGATATTCGTTCTACGACAAATTGTAGATAAAAACCAAATATATCAAAAATGGGATATTCAAGGTTTGAAACTCAGTTCACTAGGCCTACATTTGCTTTTTGTTGTCTATTTGTCTAATAATTGTTGTTGTATTTTTGATTTCGCTGCTATTATTTACTCCCGATCACAAATTTCTATAAGCAACTACTGTTTCTAGATTGTTTTTATTTTTAATATCGTAACGCCCCAATCATGCCGTATTCAAACTCAAAACGTAACATTCCTGGCACTTATTAATAATGTTTAAATTACTAATTTCTGTATGAGGGAATTTCAGTTACATGTCTAAAAAAAGTACCTGTCAAAAAATAATCATTCTAGTTAGTTCTACTAAAATGGTAAGTCAACATCTTACCTAAAACAGCAAATAGTTGTCTATACATCTTGACACACTTCAACAACCATCACAGTGTAAAACTATGCTAGTGTAGTTACTTATAAACACTCTTATTTACAATGATTACACGTTATATGTTAAGTTGTACCCTTATTCGTTAATTGTGTGTTTTTAAATACCTATATCTATAGATATTTTGCGGAAATCGCGAAAATGCTTGCGACATTTTCACTGGGGTTGAAAATGGGTCTGTATTGATTTTTCCCGACAGGACAGAAGCATTGCGGTAGCGCGTGGACTGTGATCGTGTAGAGTTATAACGGTAACGCTAACGGTATTTCGTTTTTGAAGGTCCAGTAAAATTGGACACTCTTTTGGTATGTAGTGTACTATGCCAACCTGTAAATACTAATTATCCTAAAAGCTATGTGTATGCGATATTTATAGTAATGCTGTGACATTTTAAATGCTTAATTTTATCGTTGTTGACAATTAATTTATTTACATCATACACTATATTTTTACTAATATGATAGATAATTTCCTGAACAAGAGTTATCACCATGAAGATACTCTGTGTCTCAAATGAAACATTCTATTGTTAGATATGTCGAGAAATGTTTAGAAAATGCGCATTTTAATGCACTCTATTAAAAAAATGCAAGGATATTCTTAAAATATGCAAGAATGTGCTTTAAATATGCAAACTATTTAGGTTCGGTATATGGATTATTTTACTGTAATTATTGCGTGGACCCGTCCTGGACCTGCTGGCAGCGTACTTGACCGACAGAAAGTTCTGTGTTAAGGTGGGTTGTGAAGTGTCAGAAATGAATAACATGGATATTGGAGTGCCCCAGGGGTCAGTGCTGGGACCATTACTGTTTTTAATTTTCGTAAATGAAATCACAGATTATGTTAGCGGGGGGCCTCTCACGATGTTCGCCGACGACACAACAGTGATGGTCTCAGCAGAGACGCCCAAAGAGCTAAATTGGGTTAGGTGGGCTCAAGGTGGGGTCTTAAATCTGTCTTGGACCAGTTCGATGGGTGGTGTAGGGCAAGCAGCCTAGTACTTAACTTGGAAAATACTGTATACATGCGCTTTAGAACTCGTTCAAATATCCCAGTGGTTGGAATAGAATACTTAAACCATTCAAGGAATACTAAGTTCTTGGGATTATGTGTGGATGAAACACTTTCCTGGCATGCCCATGTCAACCATGTAGTGAGTAAAATTAATTCTGGTTTATTTGCTATTAATAGATTAAGAGACTCTTTGGAAACAAAAGAACTTCTGTCTATATACTATTCATTAATATACTCCCACTTCAGCTATAATGTAATATTTTGGGGAGATTCTGTAGAGAGTAATCGAATTTTTATAGTTCCAAAAAGGGTGATCAGACTGTTGTTTGGTGTGCCATTATTGTCCAGCTGCAGACCTCACTTTGTGGGAAAAAATATTTTAACATTTCCTTGTTTATATATTTTTAAGACCTTATTATATATCAAACATAATTGGGCAATCAATTGGGCAAGATTTTCACTCATATAACACACGAATGAATGGTCTTATGGTAACTGATCTGCACCGGCTTAATAAGTTCGAGAAATGTCCAACATATGTTGGCAGGAAACTGTTCAATAAATTACCAAGGGACGTTAGACAACTGTCATTTGTTAGTTTTAAACAAAAAATTAGGCAAATTTTGCATAGGGCTTTTTACTCGGTTTCTGAATTTATGACTGATACTTTGAATGGTTCATAGACTTTATTTTTAATGTGATAAATGTGGTCTGTTTTGTACTACAATGTAAGTATTTGTTAACTATGTAATATGTTAAATCTGTTTTAAACATTGTATGTAGGTATATGCCATTGTATATATACCTATTTGACGTGTACACCCTTCAACTGTAAGGCTAAAGTATTAATAAAGAGTATTTCAGTATATTGCATTAAAACTATTTTTGAGGGTTGAATATTTTATTAAATATTAATAAAGAGATATAAGCCAAAAATTGCACAGCAGGGTGCCTCGGTAACTAGTAAAGATATACTTGCGGTTTTTACATAACTGCGCTACTTTTTCGTGAAACAAAAGATGCCGCAATCAGAAATTGTTATAGTTTGCTTAGTTTTTAAGCTACAGGGTGTTTTCGAAGATGTTTGCTTTTCGATCACCCCCTGTATTTCGGTTACCCTTTAACTTATCAAAAATTTAAAATTATTTCTTAGACAGTTTAGGTAGAATTCAGTGGCGTGCCCATCATTTTTCTGGGAGTTTTACTTTTTGAGATTTAAAGCAAGCATATGATTTTTTAAATAGAGCACCCTGCATATTATTCTCTTATTCGATTGGGCTATTTTTAAGCTTTTCAAAAATATATAATAATGATGATAGTTATTAATAACAATAAACGCACAAATCAAAAATTTAGAAAATTAGGGTAGGGCTATCAAACCAGTGCAGTGACACAAACAAAAGAATATGTCATTACTGCTGAAATAAATATTATATTATATATGTAATTTTGTAGCAAACTGTCTGTCGACTCGTGTTCGATTCAGATTTTTGCAAAAAAAGTCGTAACACAGCATTCCCAGTACGTAAATGGTGCACAATCTTTTCTTCATAAGGTTTGAAATGATATTTATTTAATAATTTGTTAGACAAGATTTTATTCCTCCGAGATCTTTTTCTATGACTTTACACGAACTTCTAGCGCCTCTACAAAAGTCATCACGTTCATTTCATCCCTTTCGCGATTCTCTTTTATTATACCGGGTGTTGCATCGTCGAGCGGGACATAGGAAATCCCATGTAATTTTAAATGGGGGCAATTATTGGCTTCCCTAATTATTTTAGAGAAAAATTCTATTTAGGTTTATTAAAGAGCACTAGAACCCACATTCGAAAGAATAACTTTAGATATTTTTGATGAGCCCGTTTACGGGTTATCGCCGATTTCTTTTTAACTATTTCTCCTTTTTATGGCCCCGTATTTGCGGGCACCAGTCAAGGTAAAAGATGACTGTCAAATAAAGTTGTCATTTTGAAATGTGTGCTTTATTGTTATAAAAACTCGTACATCGAAAATATTAAAGGTGTATTTATGAGTACAAATTAATCTGAATAAAACTAAAATAAAGTATCCAATTACAAGGTTAATTATGACATTTTACATGTTTCAATATTTTACTAATTAATAGGTAGGTACTATTAAATTGTTAGAACTTTAGGATTTAAGAAGATGTTCAAATATTCTTCAAAATGACAACTTTATTTGACAGTCATCTTTTACCTTGACTGGTGCCCGCAAATACGGGGCCATAAAAAGGAGAAATAGTTAAAAAGAAATCGGCGATAACCCGTAAACGAGCTCATCAAAAATATCTAAAGTTATTCTTTTGAATGTGGGTTTTAGTGCTCTTTAATAAACCTAAATAGAATTTTTCTCTAAAATAATTAGGGAAGCCAATAATTGACCCCATTTAAAATTACATGGGATTTCCTATGTCCCGCTCGACGATGCATGTAACAGAAGTATGGAACGCTTTAAATATCTTTAATACCGTTTGTCCGATTTAGCTAAAATTCGGTATCCGTATATAAGAGGTTATCGCGGAGCTGCTAGTGACATTTGCAATGTTGTCAAATTTACAGTTTTCTAGCAATTTAAAATAATTTTTTTTTAAATTAAACACCCTGCATATGATTACATATTTGGATTCTACTGGGAAAACTCTGAATTTTCTGTATTTCAAATTTTCACCTATCTGGAAGCGTTTCCGAGATAGTGACAGCTCAAAAATGAAAAACTTCCTAATTATAATTATTCCTACCTAATACCCACCAGTTGAGTGAAGGTGTTTTCATGACAGCGACCTAAGAGGTGTCAATTTTGAGTTCCTGTTTAATTTTCTGTTGTCTGATTTCTAATTTGCTTACACTATGGTTAATCTGATTGAGAAACAACGAGTTGAATTTTTAATAATGAGCGGTTACGGAAATATGAAGAGATCGCAAGACCAGGTTTGTCAACTTTTCAATGAATTATATCCAAACAGGCCTCCAATAAATCAGTCAACGGTGTGTCGAGTGGCAAAGAAATTTCGAGAAACAGGCAGTGTTAGGGAAGCCGCTAGATCAGGTCGACCTAAAACAGCAACCGGGGGAGACAAAGCTTTGGATATCATTCTCTCAATAATACATAAAAATCCAACACAATCATCCAGGCCAATGGCAATGGATTTTAATGTGTCTCATCAGTCAGTGAAAAATTTGTTTAAGCAGGAGAAGTTGCATCCCTACAAGATTAGCAAGTTATTGCACAAGTTAAACGAGGGCGATTTTGATAGAAGAGCTGAACTTTGTAAGCTCATGATGGAAAGATGCAATAACGATAATGACTTCGCAACAAATATCATTTTCTCGGATGAAGCTACTTTCCATTTAAATGGCATTGTTAATAGACACAATTATCGTTATTGGTCTGCTGAGAATACTCACTGGTTCCAGGAAGGTTATACTCAGAGACTTGAAAAAGTTAATGTTTGGGCGTATATAGTTGGTATACATATTGTGGGACCTTTTTCATATATGGTAATATGAATGGCGAAAAATATCTAAACCTCCTCAGGAATCACATAATTCCTTCTTGCAGAATGGCTTTACCGGGTGTATAAAATGGCATAAACGAGCAGGTATGATTCCAGCAAGATGAAGCACCTGCGCATTATGTGGCAAATGTTAGACAATACATAAGCAAACAATTTCAAGGACGTTGGATAGGCAGAAGAGGTGCTATTGACTGGCCAGCGCGATCCCCGGACTTAACCCCGCTTGACTTTTTTTTGTGGGGACACTTAATGAACAAAGTCTACGTTAACCGTCCAAATGACTTAGTATCTTTAAAAGTCAGCATTAGTGCTGAAATTCAGGCCATTCTAGAGGACTTCCTTTTAAACGTTGTAGACGGGTTCAGGGTTTGACTGGCGCTCTGCTTAGCAGAAAATGGTGGTAATTTTAAACACCTGATTCACTGATAAGGTTTCACTTGTTTATTATTCCGATGTTAAGTTGTTCAATTTTCTAGGCTATTTATTTTGTTATTATAAAGTTTGTTACAATTTTAAATAAATAAAAATTTAAAATACCAAAAATTTAGAGTTTTCCCAATAGAATCCAAATATGCAATGTTGGTCTCTATGGCAACCAAACCAGAAATGACAAAAAAAAATTCATGCAGATAGAAATGTGGGGCATAATTTACTGAACAACTTTTATAAGGGTCACTTTTTCGTATACGAGGTTATTCAAAAGTTACAGGCATTATGCGCGACTTTTTTACCACTCTGTAGATATGTATGAAATATTCGTAAAACGATTTTAAATTTTCTCCTGCTTTAGGCATATAGGCGCAGCATCCGACAATAAAATTTAAAAAAATTTAAGGAGGAAATACATTGGGTGAAAAGAGCTCTGTTGTATAAATCGGGTAATGATTAGGTTGTTTGGTTTGTCAAGCTGGAATATTACACAAATTATTTTTTTTCTTTCGATTGGCTTTCTTACGCCTTTATAGACAACATATCTAGACGGCATACGAAGTATGTGTAACCCTATGTGTGTAAAGGACAGTATTTACTGCAATTTGACCCAGAAGAAAATTAAAAATGAATATGATATATAAAAATATTGAATTTAATAAAAAAATGTATTGGGCTATACAGGGTGTTTCCGAGGGTGTTCCATTCACATTACAAAAAAAAATCAGGATGAGATTCCCTGCTTAATAATATGTAAAGTTTCCAGAAATGCTTCGTCTCGGAGATACAGGGTCTTAAAGTTATATTTTTGTTTTTTTTTAAACAATTTTTGAAATAATGTCGAAACAAAGCCGAAATCAAAAAATTATCAAAAAATACTTCGCATCAGCAGTTAAACTGCCTACATAACAGTGTTATCAAAAGAGAAAACGGCAATGGCGCACATATTTTTTGCTTAAAGGAGAGGGGCTCTCAGGTTCATTCTGTCTACACAGATTTCTCCAAGGCGTTCGATAGGGTAAACCACTCTGTTCTTTTATCCAAGTTGGAGGGTGTCGGTGTGGGTGGTACATTGCTCTGCTGGATTCAGAGTTACTTGACAGGTCGTTCCCAGACCGTTCGATTTAACAACTTTCACTCAAAAAGTATTCAGGTTCCATCCGGCGTTCCCTAGGGCTCACATTTGTGACCCCTTCTCTTCAACTTGTTTATAAACGACTTGGGATCTTGCTTTGAGCATAGTCAGTTTCTCTTCTTTGCGGATGATTTAAAATTATACATAGAGGTGTCCTCTTCAAATGACTGCCTAAAACTTCAGTCCGACTTGAACCACTTAGTAACCTGGTGTGATAACAATGGTATGGAGTTGAATGTATCAAAGTGCCATTCGGTCATTTTCCACAAATCCAGAGAAGCGCTTCGGTAGAGGCCTACCTCATTGGAGATACCCCACTTTCCAGTGTCCCTCTAATTAAGGATCTAGGTGTACTTATCGATTCAAAATTTACTTTTGTCCCTCATATACAATCCGTAATATGAAAGTCCCTACAACTTCTCGGTTTTGTAAAGCGAGTTACTTCCGAGTTTACCAACACAAATGCTATTAAACAACTTTACTGCTCATTAATAAGAAGTCACCTCGAATATGCCTCTAGTGTCTGGAATCCCCGATACAATACTCACATTCTTAATATAGAAAGAGTTCAGCATAAATTTCTAAGGTACATAGCTTTTAAACTCAACATGCCTGAACTAACTTACTCTCAGTTGGAATCTAACACTCAACTTAGAACCCTTGAAGAGCGTCGGAATTCTAAGGACCTTAAAATTCTGTACAATATATTAAACAATAAATATAACTGCCCGCTTCTGCTGAATAAAATAGGTTTTCATGTTCCTTCAAGGGAAACAAGATTAAGGTATACCTTCTCAATACCTGCACACAGAACTAACTATGGCCAAAATACCTTTATATCCAGGTCGAGTAGACTAGCCAATGAGCATCCTGCTCTCGATTTTTTCTCAACCAATTCCGTGTTTATGAAGCAGCTTCGCGACTCAATTTGAAATCTCGAATCTCCAATTTTTCGAAAATCTTAAATAAATAAATAATTTTTTTTCTTTTTTTGTTCTTCTCGTTTGTTTTGCACTTCCGTACATGATCAATTCCTGTTCTTTTGTTTCAATAATAATTACTTATTAGTATGTAGGTATGTAACTCTGTGTTAGAAATATGACTTTACTTTATTGTATTTTTTGTGAAATTGGGCATTGCCCGTTAATTAATTAATTAATAAATTAAATTAAAAATTGCAACACCGATTCCGATCTCTATTTGTTAGGCTAGTTAACAAAAATATTTCCTATATTTGACGACAACCGATTCTTTGACAAGAAGCAGTTTCTGGTTTGCATGTCGCTAATTTTGTGCTTGTATAACAACCTTGTCCGGCGATCTGCACTAGGAGTTCTCGAATGGTACCGATTGTCGGTACCATAGAAAGTGGCTACCAGCAGGTGAATGTCGGTGCCACCGTAACGAGTAAGCGGTATTTCAAGGTAGCTTAACAACGAGTTTTTACTAGGTTACAATGTGGAAGTCATTTTTGGGGGTTTATTTATCATATGATTTGATATATGAAATTTCCCTCCTTGAGAACAACCTAGATCCCCCCTTAAACAGACTATACTTTACTACAGCGTGTCTTCGGAAGTTCTTACCAAATGGGAAACTTTCTAATATTAACTCTACGGAAAAAAGTGCCTCTTCCTAAAAAGTTTTGCTTGGTGAGAAAATAAATTTGCACAAGAATATTTGTATGCTGGACATACAGGGTGGCTTCAAAAAGTACCGGGTTTAAAATTTATAAAAGACGTCGGCTATATTTCCAAAACTAAAAACTTGGAGAGTGTTTACAGGCCAGCAGACTATAACAAGAACAGTTAACAATAACACAATAAAAACACTACTTAAGAGAACTACTTTTATGGTGGATAAAAGTAGTATTACAATTTTAGTGCACTAATTTCTATGAGGTGGCCAATTTCTAATTTCCCAATAACAAATAAAACTAAATGACTCCAAAAAATAATCTAGGTCTCCACATGGCCCCCCTCTTTGTGCATACAAAGAGGTGTCCTTCTAGAAAATGGCCGGCCGTTAATAAATATAAAAGTTTCGGTTCTTAGGAAATTTAACTAAATCTCACTATTAATATTTTGATGAAAAAAATATGGACCCACTATTTGATTATTTAAAATACCGCACCAAACATTCGTTTTGAAATACGTTTGGTCACGGCATTTGATTACGAAATTGGGGTTCACATCGCTCCACCAACGGGGAACATATACGACACCATTAGAAGAAAATGTTGCCTCGTCACTGAATAAAATTCTCCTTGAAAAGAAAATGTCGTCTTCAACTTCTCCTTGGAACCAAGCACAGAACATGAAACGCGATTCCATATCTCCAGGTTTGAGCGTGTGTAAAAATTTTGGCTTATACGGATAAAATTTATTTATTCTAAGTATCTTACTAGCAGAAGCTCTTGACACGTTATCTTGAACTGTGTTCTTTATTCCTTTTCTTTAGTAAGTGTTCGAGCTGCATGTTTTTTCTTGAAATTATTTTCGACAGAGCCAGTATTCTTAAATTTATTGACGACATTGCCGACAGTAACGTGGCTAATATGTTTATTTGGGTGTCTAGTATAAAAAATTTCGGCAGCCTCGCGATGCGTCTTATAATTATCGCCAATAATAAGAACTATTTCTATTTTTTCATCAACAGTCAGTTTAGTCATCACTATTATTGTTTAAAGTAACTAAGAAACGGAAAAACCTTTTTTTAACAAAAAGTTCACGTTTTGAAACAGAGATTATAATTGCCAAACTGTCACTGTCGCTGCTAAAACGCCTATTCTATTACCAACAACAATCAATTGTTTCAAAGCCTACTTATCCAGAAATACTTATTTCCAAAACTGGGTCTTCCGCAAAAAGCGCCCTGTGTCCTAGAATTTTTTTACCGCAAATCTTTACGACTATTAGTTTTGGAGATATAGCCGACGTCTTTTATAAATTTTAAACCCGGTACTTTTTGAAGCCACTCTGTATATCCAACATACAAATATTCTTGTGCAAATTTATTTTCTCACCAAGCAGGACTTTTTAAAAAGAGGCACTTCTTTTCGTAGAGTTAATAATTAAAAAGTTTCCCATTTGGTAAGAACTTCCGAAGACACGTTGTATATACAAAATTTAAAGAAATTATCTGACAAAGATGTTATAATAATTATGGTCAGACTTACAGGTTTATAAAATAGGGTTTTCATTTGTTTAGTCATCCACAACTATACAGGGTGTTAATTAAGTAAGTACGGAAACTTTAAGGAATTAATCCTTGATTGCTTTTAAGACCGAAAGTTCATATAATTATAGGTCCGCAAAAGCTCCGTTTTCGAGATACAGTGTTCAAATTTAAAAAAAAATTCACATTTTTCTATTATAATATTGAATGGTATCAGTTACTTCATTGAAACATGGTACACACTAATAGATATTTAGAGCCTACATTTTGCAAGTATTAAGATATTTTTAATTCAACCACGAGCGTAGATATGGGTAACCTTCTTAGGATTTTCAAGCAAAAAATGGCACGCCACTAACTGTTTTAAACTTTTAAAGCCTTATCTAGTAAGCCAGGCAAGAGGTACACAAAAAGTGTCTCTTGATAATTTTTAATAGGATTAACCCTTTTCCAGAAAATTTCCTTATTCGGTTTTCATGCACGCCTATGGACAAATTTAAGTGTGAATCAAAATTGCTCAGAACTCACCAAAAAAAAATACGAGACACATCTTATGAAAATAAATTCAAAAAACTATTCAATCGTTTCGGGAACCGCTTGATTTCCACAATAAAAGGACATTGAAATAATTACAAGGACATTTTTAATTTTTTCTATTAAAAAAAATAATAATTTTAACAAATAAAAACTAAAATATTTATTAAAATTTGCTAGGAACTAAGAAAATTGAAAACTTATAATATACTACATACGCGTTTAAAACTTAAAAACCGTTTTTAGAAAACTATTCTATTAAACAAAGTGTGCTTTGAAAAACAATTATTGCAGTATGGCAAACAACTTGACAGTTACTTATAAGGTAATTAAATTATTGATTTGTCGTTCTTAGAACTTATTTTCGGTGATTATTTTCCGTTCAAAATGGTTCAATTTACTAATAGCGAAATGTCAGACATGCATTTTTGTTATGGAATGGCTCATGGTAATGCTGAAGCTGCAAGACGTATCTATCATGAAAGATTTCCTCAACGGGCGGTACCTAACGCAAGAACATTTATAAGACTCCACGCACGGCTTTCTGAGACAGGAACTTTTAAAAGGTCTACGGTCGTTATAGGGAGACCCGTAACGGTTAGAACAATTCATATTGAAGAAGCTGTTCTAAACGAAATTGAGAGAAACCCTGATACCAGTACACGAAAAATAGCGCACGAATTGAACATTACCCATGTAACAGTATGGCAAATTTTAAGAGATCAGCAGCTATATCCATATCACTTGCAACGTGTGCAAGCTCTATTGCCAAGGGATTTGCCTCTGAGAGTAGACTTTTGTTATTGGTTACGAAGTAAAGTGGTAAGAAATTCAATTTTTTTAAGTCAAGTGTTGTTTACGGACGAAGCTTGTTTTTCTCGTGATTCTATTATGAATTTTCATAATAACCACGTATGGGCCGAAGACAATCCACATGCCATGATAGAAAATAATTTCCAAGAAAAGTTTTCTGTCAATACGTGGGTTGGAATTGTCAATGACCACCTCATTGGACCTCATTTTCTTCCACCTAGGCTTACTGGAGAAGAATACCAAAGGTTTTTACAGCACGATCTACCTCAACTATTAGAGGAAGTTCCACTTATAGAAAGATATCGCATGTGGTACATGCACGACGGCGCTCCACCACATTTCAGTCTAGTTGCTCGTCAATTTTTGGATAAGACTTATCCTAATCGTTGGATCGGGAGAGCATGCCCACAACCATGGCCTCCTCGGTCGCCTGATATGAATCCATTGGATTACTATTTATGGGGACACCTTAAATCATTGGTGTACAAAACTCCGGTTCAAAATGAAGAAGACCTGCGAAATCGAATAGTCAATTCATGTATAATAATTAAAAATACACCAGGTATTTTCGAGAGGGTCCGTAATTCAATGATGAGACGAATAGACGGTCGCATTGCGGCCTAAGGTGGTCATTTCCAGCACTTAATCTAAGAAAATGTTACTCTTTAGGTTTAAGAAATATATTAGTTTTTATTTGTTGAAATTATTATTTTTTTTAATTAAAAAAATTAAAAATGACTTGGTAATTATTTCAATGTCCTTTTATTGTGAAAATCAAACGGTTCCCGAAACGATTTCATAGTTTTTTGAATTTATTTTCATAAGATCTGTCTCGTATTTTTTTTTTTGGTTCTGAGCAATTTTGATTCACACTTAAATTTGTCCATAGGCGTGCATGAAAACCGAATAAGAAAATTTTCTCCAAAAGGGTTCATCCTATCAAAAACTATCAAGAGACACTTTTTGTGTACCTCTTGCCTGGCTTACTAGATAAGGCTTTAAAAGTTTAAAACAGTCAGTGGCGTGACATTTTTTGCTTGAAAATCCTAAGAAGGTTACCCATATCTACGCTCGTGGTTGAATTAAAAATATCTTAATACTTGCAAAATGTAGCCTCTAAATATCTATTAGTGTGTACCATGTTTCAATAAAGTAACTGATACCATTCAATATTATAATAGAAAAATGTGAATTTTTTTTTAAATTTGAACACTCTGTATCTCGAAAACGGAGCTTTTGCGGACCTATAATTATATGAACATTCGGTCTTAAAATCAATCAAGGATTAATTCCTTAAAGTTTCCGTACTTACTTAATTAACACCCTGTATAAGTAGAACAGGATCCAAAAGTTTTCGGCTTAAGGATGTTAGTGAGGGAATAAAATAAAACAACTATAACTTCATTTCTCAATATAACTCCCCTTTATTTCAAGGCGCTCTTTAAAATGGATAGCTGGACTCTCAATGCTGCCAGGAAAGAATCTGAAAATATATGGTCGCGCAGACCTGTATCAATTTCAAACAAAAAACTAATTACTTAAAATGTGCATCCCTTGCAATAACTTAAAGAAATCGTTCAGTAACCTTACAGCCGATGGTTAGTGTTTCGTTCTTCTTTGATGGCATCCCGTAGCTGTTACATTAGTAAGGCATAATCATTTCGTTCGTTGAAATATATTAATAAAAAATCTTCGGCATCTCAAAAAATGGTAGCCGTCAGTTTTTCTGGGGGTATTTTGATATCCTTTTTAGCTAGATAGGGAGACCCAGACGCCGCCACTTCATCGATTCTCTTTTTCATCGTAAGGAACCATAGTTTCATCTCCCGTAACAACTGAGTATACCATTTATCTTTCCTTCCCGTCACAAAGCCCTTAACTTATTCATAATTCATACCAAGATGCGATAGTCGTGGAAAATACGAAGTACTGTGGTTTTTGACGGTCTCCGTGCGTGTCCATCTTATTTAAACACCTTTTCTGCTAGGCAATTGTGTCTCGATAGATAGATAAATCATCCTTGTATTTTTAATAGTGATAAGTATGGTGTAGGGAGTTTGTATTTTTTACTTTATGCTTTGTAAGTTGGTAGGCTTGCATTATTTCTATTTAGCCGATATAATTGTTACATAGTGTCGGTTTCCTTTAGGTAAATTATTTACTTGTAATAATTAATAAAAAATAAAAAATTAAAAAAAATAAAAAAAAGATAAAAAAAAATTCTTATCTACTTTATTCAATTTATGATTGTTCTTGTTATATGTTTATTAATTAATTACTTGGGTCACCACGGCCACTCAGTTTTTTAATTCGCTTGAGAGCTAAGGTCGTAGATTTAATTCAGATAAGATTTTTGGGCGCCATCAACCAAAGGGGTTGAAAAAGATTATAAAGAAAAGAGTAAACAGAATATTTAGTTCCCTAGCCCTGAAAGAGAAAGCAGTATGAATAAAACAATTATTTCAATCAATTCCTATTTTATTAATTAAAAGAATAATATTTTCCAACTAACACCCATTTTATTCATATAGGAAGAAATAAACATAACATAGAAAAAGAATTTGAATAAAAGGCTAAGCAACTAAATCAGAGAAAGAAGATATAAAAAATAACATAGAAAAAGATATGACATGAGCTAGACAGCTCCACTAAAAGATATATTAGATCGTAGGAAATCAAACAGAATAAGAAGTGAGGATTCTTTCTAAACACCCAATAATAGGAGTCAAATACTAAATAAAGCTTTGAACATAATTAAAGTGTAATTACTTTAAAGGTAGTGACCAAAATAAAACAGAATTTAAATTTAATGTAACTAAATCAAATTATAGCATTCATTATGCCAAAATTGAAAATAAAATGTTCTTTATAGTAAAGTCAATGAAAGTAAAGTTAATATAAAGTCATATACATATATATATAGCATTCCCTACGCCAGAATTTAAAGTGAGTTAGAATTTAGAATCAAATTCATAAATAGTAATATCACTTCCAGGTTATATTAATAAAAACATTTACCATGCCCTATTCCAAAATAGAAATGGGAACTTAAAACTTTAGTTATGTTCCCAGCAAAATAGCTTAGGGGTGAAGGTAAAGATTATCTAGCTAAGTCTAACTAATAGATATATAGCCAAAACCTAGAATGACAAAAGATACATACTGATGGTGACTAAAATATCTGGGTCAGTAAGTAATGCATTCAAAACCGAGATTATCAGTCTCTTATTAACCCGCTCAAAACAGATATAGGTATATCCATTACGAGAGTAAGTCCAATGAAGAAGTTACCGATATAGGAATATCTCAACAAATTCATAAGGATATCTTAATAAAATTAAGTCAAAATAGAGAAAATTTCAGCTATAGAAATAACTCAATACTCTATAGGGATATCTTAATCACATTAAGCAAAAATAAAGAAATTACAGATATAATATCTCAATAACTTTAGTGCGAAAACGCATACTTCCTGAGGAAGTTCTAGAATAATACTTAAAAATTAAACATTTAACCGCTACTTCTGTTAGAAAGTAAGACTTACGTTTTTTGTTTAATGTAAATCTCAATTTAAGATAATTAAAATAAACATCTTATACTCCTTGACGAGTAAAAGTTAATTTCATAAATCGAAACTAGCCTGTTCCAGCTAGGTAAGCATAAAACCTACTAGGGATTAATATGCAAATGAATTTACAATAAATAGACCAACCACTCAAGCATTCCTTGACGAGGGAGGTTTCGGTTTTAAATTGAAAACTAAGTTTCGTATGATACAAGATAAGCAGTTTAGGTAATATGTACATTACTGGATTGACCCATCCACTTTAAGCGAAATCTACAAGAATTTACAACAGTCTTAAGCGAAGCTAGGGTAATTATACACTATACATCAAAATATACAGAGGGAAGAATATACAAATATAATACAGTCTACCAAATCACCACATAAAAGGTTTATAACATAGGAAATTAAGTTAAGGTTAACAAATTGACTTTTAGTGGCTATCAGTCATCAAATAAAAAAGGTTAAGTCCGGTAAGTGTGGCATTGTGCCAGTCAAAACGTTACAAGTGAATAAAAAAGAGGCATTTTAGCAATATAACATAAAAAGGTGGCTCTAGGCCCATTAATAGTACATTACGAGTGATTTAACTGAAGTACAGAGGTGAAATTATCCTGAATTATTGGAGACATGAAATTTACTTATTCAAACTCAAAAGAAGGGTTTTTTGGTGTTATATCTTATGAAATTTAACAAAAATTAGTCGGAAGTGGTGTTAGTGCAGTAAACAAGGAGAAAAAATATGCTACTTAGCTCATGTAAGGCAGGACTCTAGCAGACAGGCACGACGGATTATGCATCAACCTCCAGCATCAGATCAATGTGGACGGTTGACCATACAGCACGTCGGGGTGACCGGCACATGCACCGAAACAGGAACTTCATCCAAAATGACACCCCCACTCGTCTTGGCCTCTCTAAGACATACATCCTCCATTCCAGGCATGGGATCCATAGCAGGGTAAAGAATTTAGAGGAAGACTCCAGGTTACGAATACTGACTAAAGCACTTTCAACACATGGCTAAATCCATGTAAAACGTAGAAAATAGAAGTAGAAGGTAGTAAAGGTAGAAGATAAAAGATGTAGGAGATAAAAGAACCAGAAGATAAAAGAAAAATAGACGGTAATCGAAGTAGATAAAGGAAGTAGAAAAAGAAGTTGATAAAAGAAAAATGAAGAATAATGAAGGATAATGAATAACGACAAATGAAGAATTATGAAGGATCATGAAGGATAATAAAGAATAATAAAGAATAATAAATAATGAAAGATAATAAAAGATAATAAATAATGAAACCTAAAACAAAACGTGGACATTAGGACGCCATTTTGTGAAACCCAAAAATACTACTCACCAGATGGTCGGGCTTCCTACGGTCTAGGTGACGAAACAATCCCATTTAAGGCTCAAAAGACAGCTTCTGTGTTAAATTCCGATCCGGCCATTGCCAACACATATAAAATGTGAATTATTAACACAAAACCATAATTTTTATATTTTCGTCACCTGCTGTTCAAGTCTTCTGGACCGGTATTTAGAACGAACAGACCGACGCACTACGCCTTAAAGTCCTTAAATAGACTTTCCTATCCAAAAAAAACAACTTCCCACTCGTGACTCGTACTGCTTCGAAAACCCATGTGACTTCCGGAAATGACAAGTAAAGCTGGAGGGCACTTTGAACTTGAAAACGGGAATCTACTCATTTTAACCAAAAAAGCCATGAAAATAGCTGCAAGTTTGACCCGAAACTAAATGCATCCAAAATACTAGGTTAGGCAACGTCAAAAAACCCGGCAGTCATCCCAAACATGTAAAAGATAGCTTAATACCATCTGGGTGTCCGACAGCTAGTCATGCATATCGTCATATTACGGGTTGCCTATACGTAGGTTATTATATTAAGACGAATCGGCCTGGGTCTAGAACCTTTTAGACAGGGGCGTATTCAAAAATTTTAAAAAAATTTAATTATTTAAATTGGTCAAAATTTGATAAAAACTCGGGCTATCTACTAACGTTGTAACAAGCACAAAAAGATTGTTACAAATACCCCCTTTCAACAAAAAATTAAAAAAATAAGAAATAATTCAGGACAATTGAGTACCTCTTAACGTCTAATTTCCAAAAAATTTTTAGGCTACAGGTTGCCTTTACATTTGAGATACAATATACATTTCGGTTTATATTTTAGTCTTAATTACTAACTTACTAGCTATGGAAAACGGTTGGGTTTAGGGCTGGTCAGCGTCTTCAAGATCAAGACTGCTATCCAGAGGGGATTTAAGATCTTTAATGTGATACCGACCGATGCTTTTATCGTGCTCATCCTTAAGTTCATAAATGATTGGAGAAATTTTCTTAATGATTTTACATTTAATGAATTTCTTTGCCAGTTTTTTAGAAAAATAATTCCCAGCGTCAGACAAGATGAAATTTCTTTTATAGACTACGTCACCCACATTAAACTCAATATTTCTTTTTCTCAAATCATAATATTTCTTATTTCGCTCATAAGCTTTATTGATGTTTTTAATAACTTGTTCATAAATGTCTGGTAATTTAGACAGTTCTTGAGCTAAGTTTTGTCTGTCGTCAAATTTATAGGGACAAAGATTTTTACTTTCTATGATACCAAAATAATCTCCAGAGGTAGGTAAGTTACGTCCAAAAGTTAAGAAAGCTGGTGAAAATGCAGTTGATATGTGTGTAGTGGTGTTTATAGCGTTACATATGTGGTGTACGTATTTGTCCCAGTCACGGTGGTTATTTTCTTTAATATAGGACCTAATCGCGGTGCCTATCACTCTATTTGCACGCTCTACGTTATTTGTTTGGGGATGGTATCGGGCATTGTACCAGATGTGACCTACTTTATAACTATTCATCAGGCTGGTGAATTCTTTTGATTTAAACTGCGTACCATTGTCTACTACTAGAACTTGGGGAACACCAAAATATATAAAAACTATTTCCTCCAGAAAGCTACAAATTTCTTTAGTCAAAGCTCGTTCCATTTTATGAATAAAAGTAAATTTGGTGAACCAGTCTATTACGACGAGCAAATAACAAAAGCCGGACCTGGATTTTGGAAAAGGTCCCTGAATGTCTATAGAAAGTAATTTAAATGGTGTGGAAATATTCTTAGGTGCCCCCATGAGACCAGCCCTAGCAAATTGAGAAACTTTCTGTTCATTACAAACCTGACAACGAGAAATATACGTCTTTATATCTTGTCTAATCCCTGGCCACCAGCATTGTTCTAAAATTTTATCGAGACACTTTTTAAAACCAAAATGTGCACCTAATGGATTATCATGAAATTTTTCTAAGACTTCCGATCTTTTAATTCGTGGTATGATTAGTTTCCAATCTTTTTGGTTAATTTGAACATTGTGACCACTGGGGAAATGTTTATATAAGTTATTACCCTCTATTCGAAAAGCTGGATATTTTTGAGGATGTTTTTGTATTTTATCCCTCAACTGTGAATACCATTTATCTAGTGGAACGTTATCTATTGATGAAATTTCTGGAAAACTACGACTAAGTGCGTCTGCGACGACGTTTGAGGTGCCAGACCTATGCTTAATAACAAAATTAAATTGTGACAGCAAGATGGACATTCTAGCTAATCTACCCATGGGGTTTTCTAAACGGAAAAGCCACTGCAAGGAATAATGGTCAGTTAAAATTGTGAAAGTTGGGCCACCCTCTATATAAGACCTAAACTTTAGTACAGCGTGTACTATGGTCAAAAGCTCTTTTTCTGTAACTGTCATGTGTTTAAGTTGGTATTTTGTTGGGTGTCTCTACTAGATAAGGTTGCAAGTTTTGGTGTGCGGGAACAATTTGGTTGAACCCAGCTTTCAAAGTCATTATCAATTAAATTTTCGCCATTATCAACTTTATTTTGAGATATTGAGTTTAAACTAAATTGTCGTCTATACAGGTTGACGTTTTCTTGTGTGTCCCTACTAAACAAGGTTTTAGGCTGTAATGTATGAGAACAGGTTGGTTGAATAGAGCTTTCAAAATCATTATTGTTACTCATATGTTGAGATACGGAATTTAATTGCGAAGCCTCCTGTGCTGGCCCACGAACAAGAACGTCAGAATGAATAATTATTTTAGGATTTTCTCCTGGATTTACTTTTTGTTCGTCGGTCGCAAAAGATACTCTACGAGAATTTACAATTTCAGGAGTTTCAGAATCGCTTTCATACGAGGTCTCTGAAGAACTTTCATCTGTGTCCTTGAAATGCAAAAGATTGACGTCATTATTTTGAGCTTTTGCCTTTAAATTGGCAATAAGAGAGGTTGTTTCAGTTATAAGTTCGGATTTGAAATTGTCTTCTTCTGGGTTACCAGAAGAGATATACTCTAATCTACGTTTAACATGTAGTAAACGTGACATAGCTCTTTTATAATCAACATGTTCTTTATTGGAATTAAAAATGGTTACCAATCCTTGTAATATCACGAGTTTTCTTTGGCATATTTGTGTTTCTTGTTGAAAATCCATCGATATCGCTGGATGAGGCACGATAGAATCATCTTTCTCAGCTTTCTGTAGCTGTCGCAATAAGGATTTGAGGATGTTGACTTTTGATCCTGGATCAGCCTGGATTCCTCTGACGCAGAGTTCCCAAACCAACTCATCCTTCCACAGGTAGGTAGGGTTCATTTTAGACATTTTTCTCTATACCAAAATGTACCTAAAAAATTCCAAATACAATCAAAAAATGGTCAAAATAATATTTCTGGCCAAGCCAAAAATATAGAAAAGTTATGTGTTTAGAAAGATATCACTGCAAGGAAAAATGAAGATTTTTATCTGAAATGTTGTTAAAAATTTTACTTGTTACATACGACTGAGCTACCCACAAAATGTTATTCCTGGCCCCACGTTAGAGCGTCATTTGTAATAATTAATAAAAAATAAAAAATTAAAAAAAATAAAAAAAAGATAAAAAAAAATTCTTATCTACTTTATTCAATTTATGATTGTTCTTGTTATATGTTTATTAATTAATTACTTGGGTCACCACGGCCACTCAGTTTTTTAATTCGCTTGAGAGCTAAGGTCGTAGATTTAATTCAGATAAGATTTTTGGGCGCCATCAACCAAAGGGGTTGAAAAAGATTATAAAGAAAAGAGTAAACAGAATATTTAGTTCCCTAGCCCTGAAAGAGAAAGCAGTATGAATAAAACAATTATTTCAATCAATTCCTATTTTATTAATTAAAAGAATAATATTTTCCAACTAACACCCATTTTATTCATATAGGAAGAAATAAACATAACATAGAAAAAGAATTTGAATAAAAGGCTAAGCAACTAAATCAGAGAAAGAAGATATAAAAAATAACATAGAAAAAGATATGACATGAGCTAGACAGCTCCACTAAAAGATATATTAGATCGTAGGAAATCAAACAGAATAAGAAGTGAGGATTCTTTCTAAACACCCAATAATAGGAGTCAAATACTAAATAAAGCTTTGAACATAATTAAAGTGTAATTACTTTAAAGGTAGTGACCAAAATAAAACAGAATTTAAATTTAATGTAACTAAATCAAATTATAGCATTCATTATGCCAAAATTGAAAATAAAATGTTCTTTATAGTAAAGTCAATGAAAGTAAAGTTAATATAAAGTCATATACATATATATATAGCATTCCCTACGCCAGAATTTAAAGTGAGTTAGAATTTAGAATCAAATTCATAAATAGTAATATCACTTCCAGGTTATATTAATAAAAACATTTACCATGCCCTATTCCAAAATAGAAATGGGAACTTAAAACTTTAGTTATGTTCCCAGCAAAATAGCTTAGGGGTGAAGGTAAAGATTATCTAGCTAAGTCTAACTAATAGATATATAGCCAAAACCTAGAATGACAAAAGATACATACTGATGGTGACTAAAATATCTGGGTCAGTAAGTAATGCATTCAAAACCGAGATTATCAGTCTCTTATTAACCCGCTCAAAACAGATATAGGTATATCCATTACGAGAGTAAGTCCAATGAAGAAGTTACCGATATAGGAATATCTCAACAAATTCATAAGGATATCTTAATAAAATTAAGTCAAAATAGAGAAAATTTCAGCTATAGAAATAACTCAATACTCTATAGGGATATCTTAATCACATTAAGCAAAAATAAAGAAATTACAGATATAATATCTCAATAACTTTAGTGCGAAAACGCATACTTCCTGAGGAAGTTCTAGAATAATACTTAAAAATTAAACATTTAACCGCTACTTCTGTTAGAAAGTAAGACTTACGTTTTTTGTTTAATGTAAATCTCAATTTAAGATAATTAAAATAAACATCTTATACTCCTTGACGAGTAAAAGTTAATTTCATAAATCGAAACTAGCCTGTTCCAGCTAGGTAAGCATAAAACCTACTAGGGATTAATATGCAAATGAATTTACAATAAATAGACCAACCACTCAAGCATTCCTTGACGAGGGAGGTTTCGGTTTTAAATTGAAAACTAAGTTTCGTATGATACAAGATAAGCAGTTTAGGTAATATGTACATTACTGGATTGACCCATCCACTTTAAGCGAAATCTACAAGAATTTACAACAGTCTTAAGCGAAGCTAGGGTAATTATACACTATACATCAAAATATACAGAGGGAAGAATATACAAATATAATACAGTCTACCAAATCACCACATAAAAGGTTTATAACATAGGAAATTAAGTTAAGGTTAACAAATTGACTTTTAGTGGCTATCAGTCATCAAATAAAAAAGGTTAAGTCCGGTAAGTGTGGCATTGTGCCAGTCAAAACGTTACAAGTGAATAAAAAAGAGGCATTTTAGCAATATAACATAAAAAGGTGGCTCTAGGCCCATTAATAGTACATTACGAGTGATTTAACTGAAGTACAGAGGTGAAATTATCCTGAATTATTGGAGACATGAAATTTACTTATTCAAACTCAAAAGAAGGGTTTTTTGGTGTTATATCTTATGAAATTTAACAAAAATTAGTCGGAAGTGGTGTTAGTGCAGTAAACAAGGAGAAAAAATATGCTACTTAGCTCATGTAAGGCAGGACTCTAGCAGACAGGCACGACGGATTATGCATCAACCTCCAGCATCAGATCAATGTGGACGGTTGACCATACAGCACGTCGGGGTGACCGGCACATGCACCGAAACAGGAACTTCATCCAAAATGACACCCCCACTCGTCTTGGCCTCTCTAAGACATACATCCTCCATTCCAGGCATGGGATCCATAGCAGGGTAAAGAATTTAGAGGAAGACTCCAGGTTACGAATACTGACTAAAGCACTTTCAACACATGGCTAAATCCATGTAAAACGTAGAAAATAGAAGTAGAAGGTAGTAAAGGTAGAAGATAAAAGATGTAGGAGATAAAAGAACCAGAAGATAAAAGAAAAATAGACGGTAATCGAAGTAGATAAAGGAAGTAGAAAAAGAAGTTGATAAAAGAAAAATGAAGAATAATGAAGGATAATGAATAACGACAAATGAAGAATTATGAAGGATCATGAAGGATAATAAAGAATAATAAAGAATAATAAATAATGAAAGATAATAAAAGATAATAAATAATGAAACCTAAAACAAAACGTGGACATTAGGACGCCATTTTGTGAAACCCAAAAATACTACTCACCAGATGGTCGGGCTTCCTACGGTCTAGGTGACGAAACAATCCCATTTAAGGCTCAAAAGACAGCTTCTGTGTTAAATTCCGATCCGGCCATTGCCAACACATATAAAATGTGAATTATTAACACAAAACCATAATTTTTATATTTTCGTCACCTGCTGTTCAAGTCTTCTGGACCGGTATTTAGAACGAACAGACCGACGCACTACGCCTTAAAGTCCTTAAATAGACTTTCCTATCCAAAAAAAACAACTTCCCACTCGTGACTCGTACTGCTTCGAAAACCCATGTGACTTCCGGAAATGACAAGTAAAGCTGGAGGGCACTTTGAACTTGAAAACGGGAATCTACTCATTTTAACCAAAAAAGCCATGAAAATAGCTGCAAGTTTGACCCGAAACTAAATGCATCCAAAATACTAGGTTAGGCAACGTCAAAAAACCCGGCAGTCATCCCAAACATGTAAAAGATAGCTTAATACCATCTGGGTGTCCGACAGCTAGTCATGCATATCGTCATATTACGGGTTGCCTATACGTAGGTTATTATATTAAGACGAATCGGCCTGGGTCTAGAACCTTTTAGACAGGGGCGTATTCAAAAATTTTAAAAAAATTTAATTATTTAAATTGGTCAAAATTTGATAAAAACTCGGGCTATCTACTAACGTTGTAACAAGCACAAAAAGATTGTTACATACTTTAGGTCTGAAGATACCCAATTTCCCTGCTAGATTTCAGTTTAAACATTGTAGAAAAATATGCAACACTTCTTTTTGGTGCTCCAACTCAACTACTACTCTCTATACTCTGTTTAAGATTGGGAGATAAAGTAAGAGGGAGTAATAAACCGTAGTAAATATTGCAAAACGCTCACAAGGTGGTAAAAATAATTTTAATAGGTTCTCTAACGATTTACATTACATATCAGAACCTTTCTTTCTTTATTTGCCTACCTCACCCTGTCTAAGGCCTAATTACAATAGAAAGTGGGTTTTGATCGGCCAGTTATTGATAGACATAGGCGTGTGCCGTCGGGGTAGGATATTCCTATAAATACTTTCTATATATATATACAAAACAACATACCAGTTTTATTAATTAGGCATTTTCATCATAAATGGAAAAATCTGAAGAACTGTCGTCTGCCTCAGTGGCGTGTTTACCATGGAAACTAGGGAAGCATAGCTTCCCCTAAACGATTTACTTAAAAAAAGAAATAATCCAATACAATCCTACTAGAACTTACAATTAATTTTTAAAATTGTCCTAAATTTTAATAGTAATCTGGCGAATCCGACCGCATTTTCATAAGAACTCCATAATATGCTATCTAGTTCTACTTCACGGTGATGCCCGATTGATTTCGAGACATGCCAACGCGCCATTCGCGCCGCGCCGCCGGATTGCGGGAACGGGAAGCGATTAGACAGCAGCGTATTGCCGTATACTGTTTTACTGCATCGAACAAATTAGAGTGGCGCGTGTTTAGGCGAAATTTAAATGGGAAAAGTACGCTGTTTTCAAACAGATTATTATTTTAATTATGGACCCTGTTGCTAGTTCAAGTTCGGCTGAAAGTGAAAATAGACTTTTGTGTGAGTGTATTGTGTGTCAGATAGTGGTACAAGGATTTTCCACTTATATTTTTGAGGAAAAAAAAACAAATTATTTCCAATGATAGGCCCACTCCATATATTCCTAATTTAACAAAAAAAAACTAAACTTTATATTAGACATTTTCAAAAAGAATCATATAAAACTTGTGAATGGCTAACTGGTTGTGAAAATAAGTCTCTTCTGTTTTGCTGGCCATGCCTCTTATTTTCTAGTGAAAAGAATTTGTGGAATAAAAATGGATTTTCGGATTTAAATAATCTACCTACATAAATTAATTAAAAGACACGGGTCTAGTAAGTCGCATTTACAGGCTATTATTAAAGAAGAAACTTTTGGTAATATAAGAATAGAACACGCATTAGACAACCAACTAAAAATTGCTTTTGAAAAATATAACCAGGAAGTAGTAAAAAATTCGAAATATCATCCCCGATGGGGAAAGAATTTCAAATTTTTTATTATTAAAATATTTAAAAATATATTTTAAATTGATGCACTTCATATGCGTAATAATTTGTCAAGATTTACCCAAAAAAGGGCGTGGCACCCCAAAAATTTTAGCCTGCGGCGCAAGACACAGCGCCTTCGGCAGCCCTGGTTACAGCTTCCCATTGAATTAAAGTCTGGACACGCCACTGGTCTGCCTTTAAGTTAATAACAACTGGCTTCAATTAAACTGCCCAACTCCCACATTTTCTAGATTCGTGTTCTATGCATTTCTGCCACTTCTCTGCATTGACTTCCTTGTGCTTTCTCAAAGTGCTTCTGAACATTCATTTCATATGTGGTATTTTATCTAAAGTCTGTGCGTTTTAAGAAGTGCTAAGCCATAAAACCTCTTGAGCATTATGTCGGTGGCTCTCAAACAATAAATTATATTGAAGGTAATTTTGGATGTTGATAAATTACATTTTCCAAATAAAATAATTTAAAGTAAATAAAAAATTAGTTTAGGTAAAGAAAAATAATAATTTTTTAGCTTTTGTAGGTAGTATTCAGACAAATTAGTTTTACGAATTCTTTTTTATAAAGTTTTGGTTCTAAAAAGAACCGATTTTGTAGTCTTGCGACAGAACGTACCTACTTGTAGATAGGTACTACTAAAAGTAGTCTTCCTCTGCATTTGAAATTTCACCCATGCTTTCAGACTCATCAGAATCAACATCATCGTCATCATCATCATTCGTAATAATTAACGGTCTTACTTCGTCTATAACCTGTTCTGTCTCATAAGATTCAAAAATAATTTTTTCTGTGTGTTCAATGCATTTCCGCCATTCTTCTTTGCCCGCTTGGCTAAGCGCCTCCTCCCATAACTTTATAACGCTAGGCTTACCGATATTTTTACAGGCATGTTTGTCATAATAGTTCTTGCTAATACCCCATACCAATTCAATTGCGTTGTAATGACAATGGTAGGGCGGCAATCTCAAAACTTGATGTCCATATTATTACCATTACTTGCACGGGTACTTGAATAACAATGCTTTGAGTCATCCTGCCAAGACGTTTTTGTTGAAGTTCCGTTTGCAAATACCCATGTTTCGTCAAGAAAAACAACTTGTCTTGACAATTCCGATTTTTTGTTGTTTAAATAATCCCTTAAAAATTGCAATTTCAAGAATAGCTTTGAGGGTAACATATTCCTTGGCTTTATACATATCATAAACAATATTCCTAATAGAAAGTTTTATCCCTTGGGATAAATCCAAGGTTTTTGAATGGAGTCGAACCCTTTTATATGGTCTGTCCAAATCGTCTTCACTCTTTTTTCGAAGTCTTCTTAAGGTCTTCTCTGAAATGCCGCAAGCATCAGACGTTCGTTTTTGCACTGCCAAAACAGACTCTAACGGGCTTGAGTTATCTTTTTCTAAAGTAAAATAACGTTCCACTTGTAATACCAAACGGCGTTCACCTGGAGATAAATGCCTTCTAGGCGATGTGCCACCTTGCTGAACATTTTCCATAACTTTGCTTAATAACTGATTTTAATTCACACACAATGAGAAACAAACTAAAAGTGAAAAGCACAACTACTTATTTAAAATAAAGTAGAACATACCATCCCGCACTTCAGCAAATTTTAATTATTTCTTGGAAAATAGTAATTATTATGAAGATTTAATTATAATAATCCCAAAATAATGTCATTATCGGAAAAGTATATACCTGACAAAATCTTTAACATATTTAACCATCCCGCACTTGAGCAAATTTTAATTGGTTCTTGGAAAATAGCGATTATTATATAGATTTAACTATAATAATAGCAAAATAATTCAATTATCTATTTAATTATTATTTATGCTCAACGCGTAATTCTAAGATAATTTTGTTTTGAAACCTCTGATTTCGCCCAGTAATAGAATACAGTAAACCAGTGGGATGTTCGGTGTGATCAAGTATAGCGAAGGTGCGAAGATATTGTAACTTAACCGACTTACTGTTTTAAAAGCGATAACATCCCTTGGTGATTTAATCCGATATCGGACTTCTTAAAACGCACAGACTTTAGCTGCAGAGCTTTTCACTTCACTCGATATTAATTCTATAAGGTTCAGCTCGCGTGTGTCTTCACAATAGTCAGTAGCTCTTTTTTACTATATCGTCTTCAAATGGTATTTGTTTTTCTAAAAGTCACTGGATTATTTTTGTTTTTCTCCAAGTAGTTGTAGGCAACTCTTCACATATTCTTGAATGGCATGGAGCATTAACCAAATTTTTAAATCTGGACAAAGTACAGGCGACTACCACGGTCAAATAAACAGGTAATATTTTACGAAATAGCTTGAAGAAAAACTATTCCCTAATATACCCGATAATTTCATAATTATCTTATATAACTCTATCCAGGAAGACAAGACGCCAACAAAGTAATCTTTAAAAAAGGATATAATTGCCTGGTTGTCCAAGAAAGGTACCGTGTGAAGTGATCAAGTAGGTGACGTAACTCAAAATTGGGGTTGCCACCCTTTAGCAAGATAAAAAAAAGGACAACGTAAATAAATCGAAATTTAATATTATTATATCGTCTAAACATTTCTAGGTCTCGTCCAAATGCATTTTTTAAAACTTTTTTTAGTTTAATGAATAAATCATGATCCCAATAAAAGAAAATGAGAATTATTTGAATTAATTCAGGTGCACAAGCCACCAAACAATCAAAAAAATTATGTCATTGATAGAATAATAAGATCGCACGTACCCCAATAAGAACACCACCATATATGTGTGAACTAAATTCGGTGGAAATGTTGTGGGCGCAATTAAAATATTTTATAAGAAGGCACAACACTACAGGAGAGTTTACAATAAAGTTATTAAAGCAATGGACTGAAACGACTATTGCGTCTAGATCATAACAAGACTGGGAAAAATATTGTAACCATGTCGATGTCTATCGAGAATAGATTTTGGGTAAGTGACCAATGTATGGAAGAAGTGGCGCCATTAATTATTTCAGTTGACAACGACGGTGACGATACGGACTTCAGTAGTAGTATTGATTCAGACTAAGAAACCCAGAAATGGCTTGTATGGTTTTTCTTTTATAATTATTATCCTTGTGCGCCTCGCACTCCCCTTGAAATAAAAGCACTGGATGTTATAATATTATTACGTACTGTGCTTGTCAAAATGAAATCACACTACTTGAAACGTACTATATAAATCTAGAGATATTTTTTTCTATTCTTATGTTTTTACGAATTTAATAACTCATAAAATATTAATATGAAACGAGGCATCGCACGCCTATGTCGCTACAGTTAAGACTTTCTTATGCCTGTTACCCCCCTATCTCCTCAGCCGTCGTAGTGTCGTAGCCACAGACTCGTAAGGCGGACTATATGCGGGTTAAATCCGAAGTACTAAATTTTTCGTCCCTATAACATAATATACCATTTCGTCTTCATTTAAAGGCTTCCTAAATTATGTGTTTCTCATAACGTTCTGATGAATTAACGGTTCCACTCTCCCTTACGTATGAACCTGTAGATGCTCGACTTTCCAATTCTGGTCAACTTTGAACATACCTTCACTGTACAATCGACACTTTTTGCATTATTTTGATGTTAAAGTGCATTAAGTACTTTCAGTAAAATTAATTTTTCATTGATAGATAATGCACATTTAGTCGAACGTTTAAGTGAAATGAATCTTGAAAGACTTTCCATTTTTAACGATACTAAAAAAAGACTATAGGAGTATAATACGCCGCAAGCACTGATGCTCTGACCAGCAAGGTTTCCATGAAAGAAATGTGGACCAATGATATTATTTCCTATTATACCAGCTCAGACATTAAGCGACCACCGATGTTGAAAATTAGTTTCTCGTTTAAAAAATGGGTTGCTAGTTTAATAATACTGGAAGTTATGTTTGTTCATACATCTGTTTCTATGAAATGTAGCCTCATCACTAAACATAACATATTCAGAAAAACGAGGTTGTTGTTGTATCATACCTTGAGCCCACTGGCAAAATATTACTTTATTTTAATAATCTTGCGGCTCTAATTCTTGCAATAACTGAATATGATGATGATGAAGCATTATTGACACTGATGATGCACTAAACGGCAGTTCATTGCCTAGCTGTCGAGTACTCTCGTGAGGATCTTCAACTATACTTAAAGCTGTCATTAATTTATTGTCATCGTTAGTCGCTGGCTTGACTCGTTTATGTGTTTCATAATCGATATTTCCTGTTCTTTCAAATCTCACTTTTAATCGCTCAAAAGCAGTTGCATGAGGATGTCTACTTTGTGGATGTTGTTGGGCATAAATCCTCGAACCTAAAAATTAATTTCTTTCACCTGCTCCCATCTCAATAAGTTCTGCATGTGAAAAGTTGATGGTCAAAATACACAAAGATCAAAAATAGGAGAAGATTTAAACAATATTTACCATATAATAACAATATAAATAAGTTTAAAGAGAAATAATAATAATGAGAACTTATGTCAAGGTAAAGAGTTTATTTTGTCATGACCATCTTGATATATGTTTCTATTTTCCCAATGAAAATTCCAATTTTAATTATTTTGCCCATGGCATTCTTGATTATAACAATAAAATTACTAATTTTCGTGTATCTTTTCATAAAATGTACAATATTTCAAAACTAGAAGATTTAGGTACATGACATATTATTATGTAAAAATAAATAAGGGTATTTGAAAAATACACCTTATTAGTTGAAAAAATACAGGGTGTTCCATTTAAAAAAATTGACTTTTAGAGCCACGAAATTTTACCTGCGATGCACACGGATATGGCTTAGGAGGGCGCCATAGTTAAGCCGGGCATGTGTTGTTATAACATATTGAATCTTGTGAGTCTTACCGGTATTAAGCAGATTTCTAACAAAAAAAAAATGAAATTAAGCTAAAATACTTTTTGTGCGACTTTTTCAAGGCAAACTTATTTGGTTGTTGTTGCCTAAATGTTTGTGAAGAATGTTGCTATTTTACTTTATCGATTTAAATAATCTTAATAATAATAACATGATGTTTGTCAACAATGAATCGGAAATTTTGAGTTATTTTCCGAACAAATGTCTAACTTAAAAATTTCCTCAACGACCTCGTTGGTTCTGGTTCTACGCTACCAACGATATAATAATAATGTTATTTTAAAGAACCGCTTTATTTAAATAAAGGTGTTAAGTAGTTGATTTAGTCAGGGGTGTATTGGGGTTTTACTTATGCCATGAGCTAATTCAGTTGACAATTCTTACTGGAGTTAAGGAACCGCATTTCGATGATCAAGGCTATGCTACATATAAATAGCGACGTATACAGGGTATTCCATACTCGATGGTATAGTATTTTTCACGCTCTAAGAAAGTGACTTTACTACCGAAACGTAAATAAAATTCGATAAGGCCCAAAAGTCGTAAATTTATGGCTATTTATTGGGAGGGCATTGTGCAGGGCCGCACTATTATATTATAATATCTGAAATTTCCCTTATAGTTTAAAGAGAAATTTGAATTTTATAAAATTTATTTGATTTTGATACAGGCTATATTGGGTTTACAGTAGTTTACACTAATATATTAATACATAAGTACATAATATATATTACATTTTATTTATTATTAGATATTATCTAGTTCAATTTCGCTATCGCTACTATCTTGCAAATCAATAATAACTTTTTTTACGGGTTCTAAACTATTTATATCTTTGTGCATACATCTATCTTCTTGAAGTGCCTATCCTCTGTGGATGTTGGCTATCACGTTGGTCCAAATTACTCTATTCACTGCCGTTCTGAATAGAGCTGTGGATGTCATTCCGGTCCATGTTCGTAAATTTCGGAGCCACGATATTCGTCTGCGTCCTACTGACCTTCGTCCCTCTATTTTGCCCTGCGGGATGAGTTGGAGAAGGTGGTATTTTTCATTTCGCATGATATGCCCGAAGTATTCCAATTTTTTGCGTTTGACAGCTGGTAGCCATTCCAGCTGTCCACCGATGCGTTGCAATACCGTATCGTTTGTCACGTGGTGTATCCATGGGATTCTGAGTATGCGGCGGTAACACCACATCTTAAATGCATCTATGCGTCTACATGAGGCATCGGTAAGGGTCCACACTTCCACCCCATATAAGAGGGTTGAAAGTACATAGCATTTTAAAATTCCTATTCTAGTATGGATGTTGAGGGATAGGTTACACAGAATGTTACGCATCTTGTTAAATGTACCTCTTGCTTTTTCGATTCGGCATCTTATCTCTCGAGAGTGATCCCATTCCCTATTCAATGTGCAGCCCAGGTATGTAACCGTCTCGGCTATTGTGAGAGTTATATTCTTAGCTGTAAACTGTAGGTTGTCGTTGTCGTTTTTACTGATGATTAATATGTGTGTCTTCCTACAGTTTATCTTCATACCATATCTGTTGCATGCAGTCTCTACACGGTCTATAAGTCTCTGAAGTCCTTCAGCAGTATCTGCTATAAGGACGGTATCATCCGCATATCTCAGGTTATTTATTATTTCTCCGTTTATTACAACTCCATCCATCCATGTTGTCCAGTGCCTCTTTGAATAATTGTTCCGAGTACACGTTGAATAAAAGAAGCGACAGTAAACAACCTTGCCGCACTCCTCTCTTTATGCTAAACTCTTCCGATGTTTCGTTTTCGACTCGAACAATGCCTTTTTGTTGTAGGTATAGCTTTGATATTATATCTGCGTCTCTGTCATTAATTCCTGACTCGCGTAGGATTGATACGAGTTTACCATGTGTCAAAGGCTTTTTCGAAGTCTATGAAGCATGCGAAGACGTCTGCGTTGACATCTATATGAGTTCTCAATTTTTTTCACGTGTTGAATACAGTTTCTCCAGTTTTCAGCGGTTACATTACTAACCTGAACCAAAACCGAACCCGCAAAAACCGAACCAAAACCGAACCCGCAAAAACCGAACCAAAACCGAACCCGCAAAAACCGAACCAAAATTTGCAATTAATCTCACCATAAGTTTCCTGCGACAGTCTCAATGAAAGTGATAATAACGTGGGCACTTTTTGTTCTGCATACATTCCATAAAGAGTGCGGCGAAATAAGTCTTCTTGAAAGATATCAATGCACTTTGGTACACCATTGTCTTTTCGTGTTTTTTTAGGAGCTATCGAATTATTCACAATTTTCCAAACTGTACTTTCAGGGACGCTCGTTAAAGCAGAAGTCTCTTTCAATGAAAAGTATTTTTCGTGGCCTCGCTTTACTAACTTTAAGTAAACACTTTTAACTATCATTTTTGCCTCAACGGGCAAACATTTGCGCTTTTTGGTAGACATTTTAAAAGACACTATCGAACTTTATAATACCCACTGTTTCAAGGCTCAAGATAAACTGACACAGACAAAGGCGTTGGGACCATACATAATCCGACCCTGTTAGGGTTAGGTATAAAGGTAGAGTCTAATGCTTATTTAATGTTTTTATTGTTTATTGTTCATCTCATGTCATTAACTGGAGGCTAGTTACTTTCTTAGAACGTGAAAAATACTATACGCTAGAAGTATCTGGAGAACAAAAAGAAAAATAATTATGAAATTTTTACTACGGCCATAGGAGGCTGCGCTCTAGCTTTTAAAAATAATTTCGCGGTTGCAGCAGGCGCGGTAATACGGGGGGGTCGTCGATTTACATTATAAAAGCCCTGCCTCCATAAATTGACCAATCGTGTCAAACCCTTAATTTTTTAAAAATATTTAAACGCAAAAAATTATAATAAAAATAATTAAGTAAGTAGGTATAATATAATATAGGTATCTATAATTTTCTTAAAATTTACTTAGCCGTTTTTTGCGTATTTTTCCTACATGAAAACCAAGAATCATCAACAAAAAAGGGCGTGGCACCCAAAAATTTTTCGCCTGCGGCGCTCAGCCTTTTCCTACCACCGCCTCTTTAAATTGACATAAGCCGCCACTGCATGGCCCCCCCTTCAAAATGTTGATATGACTGCCCCTGGGTTGCAGTGGTGCCAGATCTATTGATAACTGACATCAACTTTGGAATTGTAAATGGGGCACCCTGTAGTTTATTTTATTTTTAAATTCTACGGGGTAATCTAGGTTTTTTTTTTTGTAGGATATTTTTCCATTTCTCTTGCCGTTTCTGTAACATTTTAACATCATTTAGTCAACATATGGTACTTTAATTTTGGTAACATAGGATCGCCGAATTCTATACAGAGTGTCCTAAAAATGAATTGCAATTCAGATTTTATAAATTTGGTCAAAAGTCACTTTTTTAAATGGAACACCCTGTATATTATTAAAGTGTTGAATAGAGTGGACCAATTTAATCTTTTTCATATACAGTGTTCCTCTACCTATTTTGAACCGCTTTCGATTTATAAGCCATTTTATGAATATTTACTATTCATATTCGATAACTAGACATTAAAGATCTAAATCGATAAGTGTGCCCTCTTATTTCCTATCTCTTATAGTTTCCTAGTCATCACCAATTTCGGGCACACTGTATAGTATTAAAGTAATCATATTATATTATTGCAATTTTAAGTTTTGATTGATTCAATACTTTACAACCTTTTAATTAATTAATGCATTATAACTTATTGAAAAACACATAAACAATAAAATATGCATCTATAATGGTTAAAAATTGTAGGAAATCTCAGTTATCCCTCCTTGCTACCGCATTAGCGCAATAACATAAAAATGATAAGTTTATTCCGGGCCTGTACAGGTACCCAAACCACTAAAGCACCAAGTGGGTACACCGTACACCTCACGAACCAAAGTTAAGTCACATCGCTAAGAATCGCGCGCCTCACCGGGTTGTAGTGCTTCGAAACGTTAGTAAACTTTTGAAGAACAGAAACATCAGTAAAAATCTTCTTCTTTATTCAGATGAGTCAAAATTTCGACGATTCCTTTAACGGCTTCGGCAAGCAGTTGGAAAAATACATTCCCGACTGCGTTTCGTTGATCTGGCGGCTGACCATCTTCGGGGTGTACGCCGTTTCACCCGTTCGCGTTTTGTCCGTGAAAAATTTTTTGTCTCAATTATTTTAAGACCTAAAAGAAAAAGCCGCAAAGTTGGCTTCGGTAGTAAAAGATCTTTGCTTGCTATATTTGCAATTTATTGCTATAACTATAATATTGAGTTTCGTGACCTATTTGTATATGATATACGTTGCTAAGGAAGAAAATTTTGCTGCTACCAATTGATATTTACCTTCTTTTTTAATATAAACAGTTGTGTTTTGTGTTCTTAAGTGATTTCAAATTCATTTCTATCAGGAGACTGGTGAAATATGTTCTAGAAGTCTGATTTTCTCTTCTGTGGAATTAATTATTCTTGGTGATATAGACAAGTCTGCTGCAATATAAGGTATGTGTGTTAAATAAGTTACGTGTTTGTCCGATGTTTCTAATTAAATGGTTTAACTTGGTGTACAGGGTTGTTACAATCCTGGTTGTTCCTGATTTGGAACACAACCGAGGGAGTGCCTAATTTATTGACCACCACAAGGGTTTATAAACGGTCGACCTGAACCAAACTTGAAACAATTATTGCAGGTACTATAAGCTTTATCGTTTTCAAAGTTTCAACTCACTTATCCCTTAAATAGGGGTGCTTTACCCTTGATATTTTTCACAAAAAAAAAACATTGACCGAGAGTTTAGAAACTGCCGATCTGTACCAAAGTTTACAGAATTAAATATTAAATATATTTTATTTTGTTACTTAGCTTTGTCTCTACCAAACTCGGAAAAGTATTTTATTGCAGATAGTAAGCTTTATCATTTAGTAAAATTTCAACTCGCCAACCTCTTAAATAAGGGTACTGCACCATTGAACCCTTGAACCCCTACCTTTTATGCAATTATATACCTAATAATATTGGTACTTATTATTTTTTGTAATTGCATAATAAATATTATTTCTATTCTATTCTAGTGTGTACAGGGTGTCCATTTTTCGTTGTAATTGGTAAAGGTACAGGCTTGCGGTTTTTACATTACTGCGTTACTTTTTAGTGAAACTAAAGATGCCGCAAACAGAAATGTCATAGCTTTCTTAGTTTTGAAGCTACAGGGTGCTTTCGAAAATGTTGGCTTCTTGACCACCCTCTGTATTTCCGTTATCAAAAATTTGAAAACTTTTTCGAAGAGAGTTTCTCCGAGATCTTTTTCTATGACTTTACACGAACTTCTAGTGCCTCTACAAAAGTCATAACGTTCATTTCGTTCCAGGCTTTATAAATGATCGATTCTTAATTAAATTAATTTTTAAACTTGAAATGTTACTTAATTGGGCTGCGTTCTCTCTGGATATCTATGAAAGTAAGAACTCTATAAGTTAGATATTTTAATTACAAAATTGTGATCTTACCTATTTTCATGGCACTCTATAAAGCCAACTAACATGTCGTCATTTTCAAAATATTCATACTAGTAAAGTTTATTCACAGATTTAAGAGAATGACTTACCGAATCCTGTTGACGCCTGTTTAAAACCAGACTGGGGTCCGCACAGGCCCGCACTGAATTGTATTTCAAGCATGGATGATTTGACACAAATAATAAACAATTTTAGATAGAATATATTATAATAATATATTATATTTAATTAATGCAACTACAGTTTACTCATTTAATTTATTTTCACTGTCACTATCAACACCTATGTTAATAATAAATCTTTCTGTAATGTTCCCAATTTGAATGTATGAATTTTCAACAGTTTTAATATGCGAAACACAATGTTTCCAGCTACTCACAGGCACTTTGTCCACTTCAGTAATAATAATATCCAGTACACTAGCGTTTATAGTGGGTGATACATTATTACGTCTAACGGCAGATTTTAATTGATGCCATAATATGTGCTCTATGGGATTGAATATACAGTGATACGCAGTAGTACTCCTTTTCTAGGTTCAAGTAACTCTCTTTTAGTGTAACTTTCATGAAAATAGATATCATTCTGATACATAAATTCCTATATTGCCATTTTCGTATCTTTTGAACAAGGGTGCTTGTTTAACTGTCTACTGTGGTAACTTGCGTTGTCCATAACAATCACACTGTTTGGAGAAACATTAGGAATTAACTTATTTACGAACCAATCCTCAAATAACTCCGCTGTGGTATCGTTATGGTAATACAAACAGGAGTCATTTATATTCTTGGCTGCCAATAAAAGTGCATTTGGTACCCAACCATCTTCGGACCCTGCATGCACTATGGTTATTCTTTTTCCTCTGTTTGATGGTGCCTTTGTTCTACACCTGTCACTAGAATGAACCCAACCTTTTGATGGGGTATCATGGGTATCAAACCAGGTTTCATCTAAGTATACAATAGGTCTGTTCTCACTTCCGTACTGAGCGATTTTTGTCAAATATTCAAATCGCCATGCCTTAAGTCGTTGCGATTCCATGATAACTTGCCGTTTATCGACTTTTTTAAATTTAAAGCCGATTCGTTGAAGACACTTCCACAACGTTGTCCTACCGGAATTGATATACGTGTTTATCATGCGTGTTATCTATCTCAAGTCTTCTCAGTAAATTATCCAGTGTTGGTACCGTATGCTCTTCATACATCTTATAAATTTGCGTCGGACTAAATCTTCATCGCTGCGATCTAATTTTTTGCAAGTCCCAGAATCTTTCCTTCTTTTCCTTTCGGTGATGGGTTTATTCACAATTTTCCATACTGTTTTTTCCGAAATTTTAGTCAATGTGGCTGTTTCTTCAATACATTCCATTTTACTCAACTTTTCACGTTCTATGAGAGTTGTATATGTATATACATTTTTTATAATCTCTTTAGAATCTAAAGATAAGTGTCTTTTTCCATTTTCATTTCCGCATTCACCAATCCACGGACGCCACATATTTGGATAATCAAAGCTGCTAATAAATGACTGGTTTTGCAACACTGATTTGTCTACTAATTTTTTTTTTCATTATTTAATAAGGCTTTGTAAACTAATTAAGGCAAAGTACGGTCCCTACCTGGATAATAAAATTATTATCTCTATTACTCTTGAAACCTTTTCAACAAAGAATTTTATGATGGGTGATAACTAAAGGCAGGTAGTCATTCTCTTAAATCTGCGAACGGACTTTACATTTTCGTCATTCTTTTTAACTTTAGTGAAATTATGACATGTATTTACATACATTTAAATACAGGGGGTGTTCAAAAAGTAAACATTTTCGAAAACACCCTGTAGCTTAAAATCTAAGAAAGCTATGACATTTTTGTTTGCGGCATCTTTCGTTTTACGAAAAAGTAATGCAAAAACCGCTATATCTTTACTAGTTACCGAGATACCTTGCAATTACATCAAAAAATGGACACATGGTTATTTTTTATATTTACGCACCCACCTACAGGGATTAACGTAAGTCACAGAAAAAAACTTTTAATTCAAAAGTTGCATAAATTTTCCCGTGCTATCTTTTAGATTTGTCAAAAAATACGCGCATCGCAAAGTTGAAAAACAATTGCAAATTTTCTTTTTCTAAATGCAACACGCTATATATTTTCCACCAGGACGAAAGATCTGTTTCCCTTGATTTCAAAAATATATAATATGTCAACATTTAGTTCATCCGTTTTTGAAATATTTGAGTTTGCTATTTTGATAAATTGAACTAATGATAATCGCGAATTGTCAAGGCGTTCCGCATACTGTAATTCAATTTATCAAAATTGTAAACACAAATTTTTCAAAAACGGCTGAAGTAAATGTTGGCATGTTATATATTTCTTAAAATCAAGGGAAAGAGGTCTGTAGTCCCGGCGGAAAATATATAGGATGTTGAATTAAAAAAAAAAGAAAATTTCCAATTGTTTTCAACTTTGCGATGCGCGTATTTTTTTTTTACAAATCTAAAAGATAACACGAGAAAGATTATGCAACTTTTGTATTAAAACTTTTTTTCTGTCACTGTATAAAATATATATAATAAAATAAATATTATAAATATAAAAAATAACCCTTTATAGTGCTTCCATTTTAATTTATCCCACTTTTACATGACTGTAAAATACTTATTTCGTAAGCCAGAAGTTTAAGTTAACAAATAAATAATAGGGTTTTGCGTATAGTTTTTTCCGTTAAGTCAAAAATTTGATAAAATGTCAAATGTCAAAATTAATGAAATAACTTCCATTTTTTTAATAGAACACCCGGTATATTATTAAATACTAAAAAATATATTATTTTTCTGAATACGAATATATGCCATGCCATACATGCCCTTTTTTTTCATTACTTTAGCCTAAATTAATATAAGTATTATTAAAACTGGATTAAGGCTTAGGTTTCCAATTATGCTTTATTTATTGTCATAGTTTTTATAGCTTTATACTTCTGAGGCATTTATTAGATAGATGGACGATTTGTTGGTTTGTAAACATTTTAGTAAAATACTCAAACCTAAGAACAACAAATTTATTTAAAAATAAAATAAATAAAATTTACAAATATTAAACAAATAAGTGGTGCTCCACCCCTTCATTTTAAATACATTTAATATATACTTTTTCTGTATGTCCTTTAATTTTTAACAGGATGGCAGGTATATTACTCAAACTTAGGAACAACAAATTAGAAAAAAAATGTTTAAATTTTTTGTTATTTGTAAATTTGATTTCTTTTATTTTTAAGTAGATTTGTTGTTTCTAGCTTTAAGTAATTAACTGAAATTCCGGAAAATAGTATCAAATTTTTAATAAAACAGGAATCTTCAGCATAAACCGGAAGATATCTCAAAAGGAAACAGTCATATTCAAAAATGTCAACACGACAACAAATTATCTACAAACTGATATTTAAAATCGGACTTCCATAGTTTTATTTTTCCCAGACGATTTTTAAAATTAGGCAGAAATGGCTAATATAACAATCTAATAATTAGTTATGGTACAAGTGTGTTATGTTATATATAAGTCAAATAGAAAATTATATTGTGTCAAAGCAAACCGGAAAACCCTGTATTATATTTTATTATTTTTTTTTTTTTTTTATTATTATTTATTATAATTGACATATTTTTGAATAAAAAATTTGACACGTAAAAGTAGGCTAAGGTGATTTTCGTTGTTATGGAATTGATTAACAATAAAAATTTGAGGGCAGTAAATAATAGTTATTTATGTATCTAGGGAATTATAATGGTCTTAATTACCGAGGGCCTTTGGCCCGAGGGACTGCAATTGCCCGAGGTAATTGAGACCCTTATAATTCCAGTGATACATAGATAATTTTATTTCTGACCGATTTTAGTAACATTTTGTTCATTTTTAAAGTGGAATAAATGTTTAAATAGATGACAATCAAATTGACATTAGATGTTAATCGTTTGATTTTATGTCAAATTTTTCTTAATATCCCAAGGGAGTTATGAACCTTATAATTCCCGCGTAACTAAGACGCTATAAGCTAATAATATACCGGTCAGAAATAAAATTATTATTTTTGCGATTCTCGAGGGTAGTTTTTCAAAATATGGAAGAAAATTTAGCCGAAATTCAAAAAGAAGCGATTCCTGCGTGTTCATTTATTATTCCCCACAAGTCAAGAGACAGTTATGACAAAGCCTTATATGAATGCATATTTTACCACAACCCACCAGTGAGCTATAATCATAACCCACTAACTAGGGTGTTATGATTTATAAGTCACTAGCGTGTTATTTGTTACTTTACTTGTCTAAAATGACATAAATAATAATTCTATAACTAGCAGACGTTGGATAAATGAATTAATATACCTCAGTTGAGAAAGCTGGTACATACCTCGCACATTATATAATGATTCACTACTATCATGTAACAGATCCCTTCTCAACCTAGGTATATAATGTACTATTTTTTACCCTGGTAGCTACAAAACTATTAAGTGTATGCCCTAAGTGTGTTATGTGCTTGGAATCAGCTCTTCTTGAATGTTATAGATCTGAACTAAAATATTTTCCATTTAAAAATATCGTTGATAAAGTCATATCGACTACAAGAGATATCCTGTATAATAAATTTGTATGCCAAAAAATGCGAAATTAAAAATGATTGAATACGTGTCCGAGGATTTTTCCGAAATATTTTTTTATTATTAAATCACGAATTTGTTCCTTACTTTATGTACCTACACACTGTAATACGTAGGTATATACACATATTGCACATTCACTTTCTTATTTCTGTGTTTTTCTTAATTTCAAAAGCTTTTAAACCATCGCTCAATGATTTCTTGTGAAATATGTGTGGGGTAAAGTAAGGGGGTTGGTAAGTCGATATTTTATCAAACGATAAAGCTTAGTGTCTACAATAAATGTTTCAAGTTTGGTACAAATCGGCTGTTTTTAGGCCTTCGGTCAATTTTGGTCAATACATTTTTAGACAATAAATTAAATCTTTCCCACAACCTGGCGGCTACTTGAAATACCAGTGTTTTGGAGTAGGCCAAATTGGGTAAATCCCCTAATTTATGGATGCTAACGTGAACCTTTTCGTAAGAAAATACCTAATATTTTAAAATTTGCTGGTTTTTCGGAGAAAGTACTTGTCGAACTATTAAGAGATATCAGAAGTTAAGGCGAAATTCTCTATTAATTTTTAAAGTAAGACTACATTGCATGTGCAATATTTAAACAAATGTCGTTTTTTTACTCGACTTCAGAGATGGCCAGATATAGGACCGTAAATTTAAAAAAAGTTTTATTTCTGTAAGTTGTAAGCACAAGAATTTAACTAAAAATATTTCATTAATTGAACATCAGCGTAACTGCCTAGCGATTAGTGATCTGGGAATACTGGAAAATAAAATGTTTCGTATGTATCTAACAGCATGAGGTACACCTTAATAACTACCCTTCTTGATTATTCTTCTAAAATTTAATTTGATTTATTAATTCATTGTTATAGCTTATTGCTTTCTAATAATAATTAATTGTATTTTTACTATTGCATGACGTTCATTTAAGCAAACGTTGTAGAACAAATAATATCTGATTGTGTGGCATCAAGCCATTTGTAAGAAAGTGAGCCTTTTTCTAATTATACAGTGAAAACATCTAACATGGAATAAATTCTGTATTGTTGCTTTGCTAGATTTAAAAAAAAATCACTCGGGCACGTGAACTATTATTTTTTTTTGTACGTTTCCTGAACCAAAATATGCGTATATAGATGAACCCACCTAACCTAACCTAACAATACAGTTTAGGTACAACATAGAGAAGAACGCTAATTAATCCGTATTAGATGCATGGACCTAAAAAATGGATTTCATAAACTGAAGAGAACTAATATCTTTGTTTCTGTATTGATTCATTTTTGATAATAAAAGTTGCTGCTTGCGGTTAGATTTACAATTTTTTGCGTTCCTGGAGATGCTTAGACTATTAATTTTTGCATACATTTTACATTGCATATACTTTAACACAGCGTGTCCAGAAAAGTTCTAGACATATGGGAATTTTCTTTATTGTTGATTTTACGAAAAAAAGTTATTCTTTATAAAAAATTTTGCTTGATGCGCAAATAATATTGACATGTCAAAACTTAAGATGACATGTACAGGGCGGCAAAAAAATATAGAAACACAGAATTACGTTAAGAGGGAAGTACCTTCAATTTTTATTTTAGACTATTCCACTCATCATAATTTGAACCAATCAAAATGTAGCAATTTTAGATATTTACCTGTTTTTAATCGGAAAAACCACTACCTTCATAATTTTGCCGACCCCACTGACCAATCAGAATTTCAGAAAATAGCTAGCAACATAGTTTTTAATCGGCAAAATTTTGTTACCTTAGTTACATTTACTGTTAAGATTGGTAATTAATGACTGACAGTAGATTGTCACTGTTACTTTTGAAATGTTGTAATCTCACGTAAATTTATTTATTTTCTTTTGGAATAAAATTAATTTATAATTCAACCATATACCTAGTTTTAATATTATTCGTGAAATAGTCTTGACGAATACCACTCAAGAAAATAATTTTTAGGTAAAATTTTCCTCTTTAATATTCAAGTTTGTTGCTTTTTGGCAATTTCGCTCATGACATTTTTCATAACCACTCGCCTAACGGCTCGTGGTCTTGTAACAGAAATGTCAATCGCGAAATTGCCAAGCAACAAACTTTCATAACAATCGGAAAATTTATTTATGTGGTATTATATATACGAGTAAATTGTTATAAGAAAACTTGACCAAGGACTACGAAACGTGGTCAAATACAATTTTCCGTTGAAATATTTTGATTTACAGGGTACCATCAAAAAGCCTTTGGAAAATATGTTTTTATTTTATTTTTTTAACAGTTACGTGAGTAGAGAGAAACTGAGAGAGCGAGATCAGGTGGTGCTGGTGGTGCGGGTGGTTCGGTGGTGCGTTTTATGATCTAACCCGGGTGGTGCAGGTGATGCGTTTTATGACCTAACCCGGGTGGTTCGGTGGTGCTGTTTACAAAATAACCCGAAATTAAACCCGACTTTTTACGACCTAACCCGGATGCTTTCGCGAGGCGGCTTCTCATCTAACCCTAACTTGATCCTTAATATTTATGAACTGACCCGAGATAAAACCCGACTTTTTACGACCTAACCCGGATGCTTTCATGAGGCGGCTTCTTATCTAACCCTAACTTGAACCTGAATATTTATGAACTGACCCGAGATAAAACCCGACTTTTTACAACCTAACCCGGATGCTTTCATGAGGCGGCTTCTTATCTAACCCTAATTTGAACCTGAATATTTATGATCTGACCCGAGATAAAACCCGACTTTTTATGATTTAACCTTAGTGAAACGCCGCTGCTAAAGCGGGATAATTAAATCCCAATTTTTATAAGCCATCCTTAAACCCAACTTTTTACGATGCGACCTGAGTCATCCTTAAACCAGACTTTTTATGATTTAACCTTAGTGAAACGCCGCTGCTAAAGCGGGATAATTAAATCCCAATTTTTATAAGCCATCCTTAAACCCAACTTTTTACGATCCGACCTGAGCCATCCTTAAACCAGACTTTTTATTATTTTCCCTTAGTTGAAACGCCGCTGTTAAAGCGGTATAGTAAAAAACATTATTTATATTTTCTATCTTAGTGAAACGCCGCTGGTGGGTAGTAAAGCGAAATAAAACCCTAATTTATATGGTCTAACAAGATAAGTATATTAAGGCGGCACATTTGTCACCCCGCAATAATTATTTATACCTAAATAACCCTCTCAAACCCTCTGCCGACTCGATTTAAAAAGAAAGGGACATAAACCTTTATTTATTATTCCGAAGGACCCTCATTAAAATTCAGTAGCATATCTAATAATTGATTCCAATTTTTGCACCACTTATATAAAATACAATAAAATAATTACCATCTAGAACCATTAACTAGAGATTTCTTTGTACTGGAAATGGATAAATTATAGGACTATCTTGTAATGAGAACAGAGTAATAAAAAGTAAATAAAACTTAAATACGTATAAAATACCAAGCAGGTATAGGTACTATACAACTTGTGTTCGCCATCAGGTAAAAGCCCTCATAATGCTTTTATAAAAATTTCGGATAATATCATAATATAAGTAAATAGGCTACAATTTCAGGAAAAAAGTAAAAAAAAATTAATTCACAGTGTAAAATTGTAGTTAAATGGATTGTAAATACGAAATAATATAAAAAAGCTACCTTTTGTTTGCGATGATGTATGCACAATAACTCTATATTATTCGGCCCTTAAACTGAAAATACCCACTAGATAGGTATCATAAGCTGTATTTGTCATCAGGTAGAACCCCCAATAAAATTATGAATATTAGGCGTAGGCATCAAAGTAGCAATCTTAACTTATTTTCAACACGAGCATAAAAATATAGGGTTGTTAAATATTTTACAACCCTAATTCTCAATGGCAACAATAAGCAAATCACGTTGGTTTTTTAATTTATTATTAATCTGGCTAACTTAAGAAACTCACAATATAACGACCATCCAAAAAAATCATAATACATTACTGGGTGTGAAAGCAATTGCGCTGCAAAATATAGTGTATACCGACTCTGAGGTAGTTAATTAAAATCCCAATTAGCGCTAAAAAAAAATCAATTAGATATTTACTTTAGATATTTTAATAAAAAAATTCAATATTCTCACCAACATTTAACTTTTGAAATTAGCATAATAACAAATCCTTTACAATGAATTAAACAAACGCATACATAATTTTAAAATCTCATAATAAGAATATAAGCTAAAATCTAACAAGTTCGGACTACTCGAATGACGTCAGTTTACATCTGTAGAGAATACACAACTCTCGAATCATAAAAAATGGTCAAACTTTGTCGGCAAATACCCTTCTATGATGCAGGGGAAGGACAGGTAACTCGAGATGTTTATAAAGAAACGTTAAAGAACATTATTTGCTTATTTCTAGACTCTTAAAAATTACATGCAATCGAACAATAAATGTTTTCATCATGTATATTTATGAGTAACACATTACCTTCGACATACATAAATTCAAATTGATAATTACTTGCCTTAGTACTTTTTTAGAAGCTTGAATCATTGCATATAACCGTCTGAGGGTACCCAAACTTCCCCTAACATATTTCTCCGCAGCCGGGGAAAAAGAGGTAGAAAAAGTAAAATAACAACTCCAAGTGTCTTTGCGAACAATCGGCAATAAAATAGAGTATTTCAGTTTTTAATTTTTCGTAAATAAAAGTTGGTTAGATTAATAGTCTCTGTGAATATAATAACATAAACAAAGTGATATGCCGTAAATTTAGGAGTACAGTATAAATTATGCCTCTATTAAAATATACCGCAATAACTAACTACCAAAGGATTTTTGATATTTTGAATATATTTGATGCTCATAGCATTATCACATTTCCAAAGGCTCTATATTTTAGAAAAATGTTCTAATAGAATATGTCTATCAATATAAAGTAAAGGTATTGTTAGGTTTTTTTAAAAAATACGACCTACAACAGTCTCTGCTACAGCATGGCTGACTCTGTAGAAACTTCTGTGAAACCATAATAATTATATCAATAATCGAGTTGTCGTTATGATAATATTTTCTTCCAATATCCGACTCCACTATCCATAAAAGTTATGTTAGAAAATTCATAATTGAGCGCATTGTAATTTTTTAAAAAGAAATTCACTTCACACACAAAGATGTAGCCATTCAATCCATGAAAATAATGCAAGTCAGTATGCGTATGTTATGGCTAACTGTTTAAATGTCTATTCCTTCCACGTTTATCGGAAGAAATACTTTTTTATACTAGTATTTTAGTTGAAAATAAGATCATAAATCATCTATACAAAACAAGCGTCCCTTATGGATTTGAACGAAAATCATAGATTCGACTATTTTCATGAAAAATAAATCTAAGTACGGAATAATGCAGGAAGATTATCTATTTTCTTGGTTTAGAAAGTGATGTAGTTAAGATTTATAACTTAGGAATAAATAAATTATTATTAATCTTTTCGACCTATTTCTCTTGCATATTTAATTTCTTTGATAGTAAGAACTAATATTTTTATTTTACAAAGTAAAAAAAAGCTAAAGATCGGCGTTGTCAGTCAGGTATAAGAACTGATTTAACACGATGGTTTTTGTACAAACGTTCACATACAATTGTATGCTTTTTAACCGATTGTGTTGGAAAAAATGACGATTTATAGATTAGATATTTAGACGAAGAGCTAACCTTCTCAATAAACTATTGATTATTGCCCTGCTAGCTAGACAACACTTTTTATGTTAGTCAAAAAAAAAATTTTTTTTTTCGGACGCTATTACAGATTTCATCGTTAACTAACAAACATTAAGACCAAAAAATTAGCGTGCAAGATGAAATGTATAGGTTCACTTCATTTCTACATTATTTTACAACTCTCAATCGCATTAAAAACAAGATCGAATAAAAAATAACTTATGACATATGGACGAAAAATGTTTTTCGGGCTATTTAGGTTAGCGACCGCATTACGTCTGAAATACTACATTTTTCGAGCTTATAACATAATTTACTATTTTAACGTTAAAATAGGGGAAATGATGTATCGAAATGCATACTTTTTTTTGTCGGTCACGAGATTATAGTTTCTTTCAAAATGAACTCTAATATTTACAACACAAATTATCCTTTAAGCCACTTTAGTTTAAAACTCGTCTGTCGCTTTCCCTATATTGTGAGTTTGATTAAAGTATAGCGTAGTATATATTTAGATGAATTTCGCAAATGTTGAATACTTTCAAAACTGAAAAAGCCGCCCTTTGCAATAAATATCTCCGTAGAGTTAGGTACCCTGCAGATTAAGGGTATTTCAGCGGATAATCATATACAAATTCAAAGATTTTGTCTATTTTAATGGATTAACAAACAATATCTATAGGATGACTTTACTGATAAAAAAAAAATAACAAAAATCTATTAAGTCTAGGCTCACATGAAATTCCATAAAGAGCAGCTGCATAGCCTTATCACATCAAACTATATTTTTATTTCGTTCTATTGTCAAAAGTCTGTGTTTAGGAGATTATCGCTCATTTTAAAATGAACTCTAATATGTACATCACCATAAACTACCTCTTAAGCCGCCGTAAAAATACACTTTTCGATTTACCTCTATATTGATTTTCTAATATTAAATATCTACAATAGTCGAAATTCGCTCGCTAATACCTATGTATGCAAGGTTTCTTCAAAAAATGACAATTTTGTTGTTTAATGGCTTGAAAAAATGGAAAAAGGAGGTTTTTGCATCCATTTATTTCCAGATGAGTGTTAAAAATACTTATAAAACTCGGTATACCGAAGATCAACCATTAATGAGAGGGTTGAGTCCTGTTTGCCAAATCCTGATTTATAATTTGACGTTGGCAACGGTACAATTTTTTAACATTTATCATAAGAGGCGTATATTTTTGGGGCTTAGATCTACCAGTTTATCCACGCCCCATTTATTGTTAGTGCTTTAGTAATTTTACTTTCCAATTATTTTTTACCAAAACGCGTAGTTGAAACAGTGTCTATATCAGACGATATAATAAATTTTAAGGATTAATTTGCTTACAAATACACTTCAATTTATTTAGGCTAAAGCAGCCAGACATATACTGGAACTACGAAAACCCTATTACAATTTGGTTGCCTAGAGAAAATTTTGTAAAAAACATAGCTTTCTACACAAATGCTTGCACATTATGTACCTATCATTTTAAGATACCTGGCGACATCAATGTAAGCATTGACATAATGACGCAAGATATAGGTAGGTACTAGAATATTCAAGATTTCTATTAACGATACACTTCAGCATACATGCGAGATGTCATTAATGTCTACGGAAGGCAACAGACATACCAGCTATTTTTACATGGGATTCCATAGACTTGAACGCTTCTTGTTTAGAAATATTTGATGTCATCTTGAGGAGTTCCGTATTGAAGCATCAAACCTACCTGCCAAATAATTGACGAAATATGGGATATCATAAAATATGTCCCCCATCGAACTAAATGATCCTATAAACCAGCTTCACAGACCGTAATTTGTGATGCTAACACGATTAATACGCAATAGAACAAGATTAAGAAACAAAATTTAAAGTAGCTCTTTATCACACGAAAATAATTAAATAATTTACGGTTACAGAACAATAATTATTTTAAAAAGCTGTATAACTAAATATATTATGTTATTAGGAATATTCTGTCTAAAGTAACAGCTGATCTTAGTCGAAAATGAGATCGTATTATTGATTGTTGAATTCGTTAGGTATGAAATAAAATTAGAGATTTCGTCTATTTTTTTCACGATTAAAAAAGAATACCTCTATTTAGCTAAAAATGAAACGATTACAGTGGTAGATTAATTCACTTTACCAAGCATGTAAACTACTAATTTTGCAATAAATATCTTCTATATTTCTAGGTAGGTTTACTCGAAAATGTTGGGCTATTTTCATCAAAAATCCCGATACGAAATTGAAAAATTTGCCTATTTTTGTCGGTTTACAAAGTGATAGTGGAATATTGATTTGATCAAAGAACAATAATTATTTTAAAAATGTTGTATAATTAACTAAATGTCGGTGTTATCAGGCAGGCAAGAAGTTATTTATCTGAATCTTATTTGTACCATTAGCGTTTATATACAAATGTTAGTGGTTTTCAAAAATTGATATCTCGGAAATTATTAGGTTTAGACTTATAATACGCTTATTAAAAAATAATGACTACTTTATGCAAAATTCAAAAATATTATAAGATGTAGGATATCCCAGTAACTTAACCAAAGATTTTCGGTCTTCGTAAAGCTTTATACGTTTCTTCAGCGTACCAAACATTCACTTTTTTTAAATATTGACATCGGGTTAGGATTCTGAACATAGGATTAACATCACTCCAATAGTGAACATGTTGCGTTGTCACAGTTCCATTCGTCGAAAAGTAAACAAAACCGTTTGAGCTACGTGGGGAATAAATAAAGTTGGCTTGTTGAAAAATTTTAATATTTATTAAGGTAAAAGACTATAAATATATCGATACAACACTTTGGCATTTCTAATACTACAAACATGAATATCTAAAATGTGATATTTAAAACCATCAACTCTCTCTCCCTTCTCTAATTTTGGTACACCAATGCTGTCTTCTAAGTTTATAATATATGGCGTCCTGCAGTTTAATTCCAAAAATGTTTTAACTAAAAATTCCTCTTTAACACGTCCTTTAACGTAAATAATGTCTGCGTCTATCAGATTGTTGGATATGATATTATGTAGTTCCTTGTAATCGGTATCACCATAATTATAAAGGATACCATGATGATTTCCAAATAGATATTTGACTTGTTTCTTGCAAGCCTTACTTAAGGTGTCGAATGGTTTAACTGGTTTAAAAAAGTAACTTTTCATACTATTTCCATCATAAATAGCCAATTCTTTCGCGTAAAATTCAGGTATGTTAAATCCTTGAATATCGACTACAACGAACTTCATTGTCTGAAGACTCAAATCAAGCAAGTATATTTTCATATTTTTATCGCTCTTAAGTTCGATTTCAAAAGCACACCCCCACTTTTCGATAATTTCACAGTCTTAGCACATAGATCTTATATTTTTATTTACGATCAATTCATCTTTATTCGCCAATCGTCTCAAACGAGTCTGCTTTTGAAAGTAATATAGCCTTAGTATTCAGAAAATATTAATAATATCGGAGCTTAAAACATCCTTGACACTAAAAAATCATTGTGTTTCCTAACAAAACCCATCATCTTGTCTATTTAGCTTGCTTTCCTATTGTTTAGCAGGTTAAATAAAATTATTATTTCGCTCTTTTTGTCGGTACTGAATCGTTAGGGGAATACGTTTCTAGTTCTATAAGAGAGACAGTTAAAATTTATGTAAGCAATCAAAAATCCTACACTATGAGCTACTTAGTTAAAATTTCATATTTCCTTCCTGGATCAGGCAAAATTTGTGATGTGTCGGACAAAATTTATAAAAATACGAAAAAAAAATGCTGGATGCATTTTTAGCGTGACTTTCTATTTAATACCATCTTATTTCAAGCTATAATTCGGTTGTCAAAATGAGAATAAAATAATTTTCCCATGGTTTATGTCATCTTAAAAAAGTCAAAAGGTTATATTCTGTAGAGGGTCAGATACATTCAAATTTAAATATTTTCTCCAAGAAGAATTTTAAGATAGTATTATAGTAAATAAAAATTCTATACCTCCAATATTTCTTGGAAACATATCGTGTTCTAGCGACATAACCCAAAAGTACCTCTATTCAGAAACGCATCGTACTTTTCTTGTCAATAATTGTCTCATTGTCCCATCCATTACATTATTATAATCTTAAAGCACCTGTTACCAGCATTATCTGTTTTTATGGTTTTCATAAAACATAGCGATTACCGATGAAAATTAAACGAAAACTTAATAAATAACTTTTTTTTCAACTGAAATAGACTGATTTTCGATGGAAAAATGTTACTTATAACTAAAAATGAATATAAGACATATACGCAATGATATTTAGAATAAATCAATGTTTTCTAAAATTACTATGAAATATTCACAAAATCGTTTCGTTATAACCAAAGCAGCAAGGCTTGCAGATTTCGTATAGAGTTCAAACGCGATACTGAGATGATCTTTTTTTTTTATATTTTTGTAGAATAATGCACCACTACGTTGTAAGTACTTGAGAGAGGACTTTCTTGAAAAATCCTCAAATTTCTCTGCAATTTTGTTCCTTCTAGAGTTAAATTCACACAGAAAACCCCGTATTCTTATCTTTCAGGTTGGTATATTAAAAAGGGCTTATTAGTATGGTTTAGAAAACAAGCAATATTAATTAACGGATGTTTTTTCGTCGTATGAAGAGTTGAAAAATTTTTTTTTTCCACTCCAATGGTTGCGATGCAGAGAGTCGGGTTTCATCATAATCTTTCAGGGTAGCTCAGGTTTGATTGCATGTAGAGAGTCGGGTTTCATCATAATCTTTCAGGGTAGCTCAGGTTTGATTACATGTACTAAGGTTAGTGCTCCTTGCAATCGGTTTCAGGTTTGACGCGCCCCCCTCAGGTTTGTTCAGGTTTCTCAAACGTTTGAGAAACCTGAACAAACCTGAGGGGGGGCGCGTCAAACCTGAAACCGATTGCAAGGAGCACTAACCTTAGTACATGTAATCAAACCTGAGCTACCCTGAAAGATTATGATGAAACCCGACTCTCTACATGCAATCAAACCTGAGCTACCCTGAAAGATTATGATGAGACCCGACTCTCTGCATCGCAACCATTGGAGTGGAAAAAAAAAATTTTTCAACTCTTCATACGACGAAAAAACATCCGTTAATTAATATTGCTTGTTTTCTAAACCATACTAATAAGCCCTTTTTAATATACCAACCTGAAAGATAAGAATACGGGGTTTTCTGTGTGAATTTAACTCTAGAAGGAACAAAATTGCAGAGAAATTTGAGGATTTTTCAAGAAAGTCCTCTCTCAAGTACTTACAACGTAGTGGTGCATTATTCTACAAAAATATAAAAAAAAAGATCATCTCAGTATCGCGTTTGAACTCTATACGAAATCTGCAAGCCTTGCTGCTTTGGTTATAACGAAACGATTTTGTGAATATTTCATAGTAATTTTAGAAAACATTGATTTATTCTAAATATCATTGCGTATATGTCTTATATTCATTTTTAGTTATAAGTAACATTTTTCCATCGAAAATCAGTCTATTTCAGTTGAAAAAAAAGTTATTTATTAAGTTTTCGTTTAATTTTCATCGGTAATCGCTATGTTTTATGAAAACCATAAAAAACAGATAATGCTGGTAACAGGTGCTTTAAGATTATAATAATGTAATGGATGGGACAATGAGACAATTATTGACAAGAAAAGTACGATGCGTTTCTGAATAGAGGTACTTTTGGGTTATGTCGCTAGAACACGATATGTTTCCAAGAAATATTGGAGGTATAGAATTTTTATTTACTATAATACTATCTTAAAATTCTTCTTGGAGAAAATATTTAAATTTGAATGTATCTGACCCTCTACAGAATATAACCTTTTGACTTTTTTAAGATGACATAAACCATGGGAAAATTATTTTATTCTCATTTTGACAACCGAATTATAGCTTGAAATAAGATGGTATTAAATAGAAAGTCACGCTAAAAATGCATCCAGCATTTTTTTTCGTATTTTTATAAATTTTGTCCGACACATCACAAATTTTGCCTGATCCAGGAAGGAAATATGAAATTTTAGCTAAGTAGCTCATAGTGTAGGATTTTTGATTGCTTACATAAATTTTAACTGTCTCTCTTATAGAACTAGAAACGTATTCCCCTAACGATTCAGTACCGACAAAAAGAGCGAAATAATAATTTTATTTAACCTGCTAAACAATAGGAAAGCAAGCTAAATAGACAAGATGATGGGTTTTGTTAGGAAACACAATGATTTTTTAGTGACAAGGATGTTTTAAGCTCCGATATTATTAATATTTTCTGAATACTAAGGCTATATTACTTTCAAAAGCAGACTCGTTTGAGACGATTGGCGAATAAAGATGAATTGATCGTAAATAAAAATATAAGATCTATGTGCTAAGACTGTGAAATTATCGAAAAGTGGGGGTGTGCTTTTGAAATCGAACTTAAGAGCAATAAAAATATGAAAATATACTTGCTTGATTTGAGTCTTCAGACAATGAAGTTCGTTGTAGTCGATATTCAAGGATTTAACATACCTGAATTTTACGCGAAAGAATTGGCTATTTATGATGGAAATAGTATGAAAAGTTACTTTTTTAAACCAGTTAAACCATTCGACACCTTAAGTAAGGCTTGCAAGAAACAAGTCAAATATCTATTTGGAAATCATCATGGTATCCTTTATAATTATGGTGATACCGATTACAAGGAACTATATAATATCATATCCAACAATCTGATAGACGCAGACATTATTTACGTTAAAGGACGTGTTAAAGAGGAATTTTTAGTTAAAACATTTTTGGAATTAAACTGCAGGACGCCATATATTATAAACTTAGAAGACAGCATTGGTGTACCAAAATTAGAGAAGGGAGAGAGAGTTGATGGTTTTAAATATCACATTTTAGATATTCATGTTTGTAGTATTAGAAATGCCAAAGTGTTGTATCGATATATTTATAGTCTTTTACCTTAATAAATATTAAAATTTTTCAACAAGCCAACTTTATTTATTCCCCACGTAGCTCAAACGGTTTTGTTTACTTTTCGACGAATGGAACTGTGACAACGCAACATGTTCACTATTGGAGTGATGTTAATCCTATGTTCAGAATCCTAACCCGATGTCAATATTTAAAAAAAGTGAATGTTTGGTACGCTGAAGAAACGTATAAAGCTTTACGAAGACCGAAAATCTTTGGTTAAGTTACTGGGATATCCTACATCTTATAATATTTTTGAATTTTGCATAAAGTAGTCATTATTTTTTAATAAGCGTATTATAAGTCTAAACCTAATAATTTCCGAGATATCAATTTTTGAAAACCACTAACATTTGTATATAAACGCTAATGGTACAAATAAGATTCAGATAAATAACTTCTTGCCTGCCTGATAACACCGACATTTAGTTAATTATACAACATTTTTAAAATAATTATTGTTCTTTGATCAAATCAATATTCCACTATCACTTTGTAAACCGACAAAAATAGGCAAATTTTTCAATTTCGTATCGGGATTTTTGATGAAAATAGCCCAACATTTTCGAGTAAACCTACCTAGAAATATAGAAGATATTTATTGCAAAATTAGTAGTTTACATGCTTGGTAAAGTGAATTAATCTACCACTGTAATCGTTTCATTTTTAGCTAAATAGAGGTATTCTTTTTTAATCGTGAAAAAAATAGACGAAATCTCTAATTTTATTTCATACCTAACGAATTCAACAATCAATAATACGATCTCATTTTCGACTAAGATCAGCTGTTACTTTAGACAGAATATTCCTAATAACATAATATATTTAGTTATACAGCTTTTTAAAATAATTATTGTTCTGTAACCGTAAATTATTTAATTATTTTCGTGTGATAAAGAGCTACTTTAAATTTTGTTTCTTAATCTTGTTCTATTGCGTATTAATCGTGTTAGCATCACAAATTACGGTCTGTGAAGCTGGTTTATAGGATCATTTAGTTCGATGGGGGACATATTTTATGATATCCCATATTTCGTCAATTATTTGGCAGGTAGGTTTGATGCTTCAATACGGAACTCCTCAAGATGACATCAAATATTTCTAAACAAGAAGCGTTCAAGTCTATGGAATCCCATGTAAAAATAGCTGGTATGTCTGTTGCCTTCCGTAGACATTAATGACATCTCGCATGTATGCTGAAGTGTATCGTTAATAGAAATCTTGAATATTCTAGTACCTACCTATATCTTGCGTCATTATGTCAATGCTTACATTGATGTCGCCAGGTATCTTGAAATGATAGGTACATAATGTGCAAGCATTTGTGTAGAAAGCTATGTTTTTTACAAAATTTTCTCTAGGCAACCAAATTGTAATAGGGTTTTCGTAGTTCCAGTATATGTCTGGCTGCTTTAGCCTAAATAAATTGAAGTGTATTTGTAAGCAAATTAATCCTTAAAATTTATTATATCGTCTGATATAGACACTGTTTCAGCTACGCGTTTTGGTAAAAAATAATTGGAAAGTAAAATTACTAAAGCACTAACAATAAATGGGGCGTGGATAAACTGATAGATCTAAGCCCCAAAAATATACGCCTCTTATGATAAATGTTAAAAAATTGTACCGTTGCCAACGTCAAATTATAAATCAGGATTTGGCAAACAGGACTCAACCCTCTCATTAATGCTTGATCTTCGGTATACCGAGTTTTATAAGTATTTTTAACACTCATCTGGAAATAAATGGATGCAAAAACCTCCTTTTTCCATTTTTTCAAGCCATTAAACAACAAAATTGTCATTTTTTGAAGAAACCTTGCATACATAGGTATTAGCGAGCGAATTTCGACTATTGTAGATATTTAATATTAGAAAACCAATATAGAGGTAAATCGAAAAGTGTATTTTTACGACGGCTTAAGAGGTAGTTTATGGTGATGTACATATTAGAGTTCATTTTAAAATGAACGATAATCTCCTAAACACAGACTTTTGACATTAGAACGAAATAAAAATATAGTTTGATGTGATAAGGCTATGCAGCTGCTCTTTATGGAATTTCATGTGAGCCTAGACTTTATAGATTTTTGTTATTTTTTTTTTATCAGTAAAGTCATCCTATAGATATTGTTTGTTAATCCATTAAAATAGACAAAATCTTTGAATTTGTATATGATTATCCGCTGAAATACCCTTAATCTGCAGGGTACCTAACTCTACGGAGATATTTATTGCAAAGGGCGGCTTTTTCAGTTTTGAAAGTATTCAACATTTGCGAAATTCATCTAAATATATACTACGCTATACTTTAATCAAACTCACAATAGAGGGAAAGCGACAGACGAGTTTTAAACTAATGTGGCTTAAAGGATAATTTGTGTTGTAAATATTAGAGTTCATTTTAAAAGAAACTATAATCTCGTGACCGACAAAAAAAAAAAAGTAACCATTTCGATACGTCATTTCCCCTATTTTAACGTTAAAATAGTAAATTATGTTATAAGCTCGAAAAATGTAGTATTTCAGACGTAATGCGGTCGCTAACCTAAATAGCCCGAAAAACATTTTTCGTCCATATGTCATAAGTTGTTTTTTATTCGATCTTGTTTTTAATGCGATTGAGAGTTGTAAAATAATGTAGAAATGAAGTGAACCTATACATTTCATCTTGCACGCTAATTTTTTGGTCTTAATGTTTGTTAGTTAACGATGAAATCTGTAATAGCGTCCGAAAAAAAAAATTTTTTTTTGACTAACATAAAAAGTGTTGTCTAGCTAGCAGGGCAATAATCAATACTTTATTGAGAAGGTTAGCTCTTCGTCTAAATATCTAATCTATAAATCGTCATTTTTTCCGACACAATCGGTTAAAAAGCATACAATTGTATGTGAACGTTTGTACAAAAACCATCGTGTTAAATCAGTTCTTATACCTGACTGACAACGCCGATCTTTAGCTTTTTTTTACTTTGTAAAATAAAAAGATTAGTTCTTACTATCAAAGAAATTAAATATGTAAGAGAAATAGGTCGAAAAGATTAATAATAATTTATTTATTCCTAAGTTATAAATCTTAACTACATCACTTTCTAAACCAAGAAAATAGATAATCTTCCTGCATTATTCCGTACTTAGATTTATTTTTCATGAAAATAGTCGAATCTATGATTTTCGTTCAAATCCATAAGGGACGCTTGTTTTGTATAGATGATTTATGATCTTATTTTCAACTAAAATACTTAACACTCAGTATACAATTTTCAGAAATGTCATGATTAAGAACGGTTCTAGTCATTTTATACAAGATTTCACATGATTTAACAAATTTAAAACATTTTTTTTTAATTTTTACTAAATTCTAAACACTCAGTATACACTTTTAAGAAAATATGACGATTTGCGACTGTTTTAGTCATTTTTTACAAAGTTTCACAGGGCTTAATAACGTTAAAACATTTTTTTTTTAATTTTTTACTAAATTCTAAACACTCAGTATACAATTTTCAGAAATGCCATGATTAAGAACGGTTCTAGTCATTTTATACAAGATTTCGCATGATTTAACAAATTTAAAACATTTTTTTTAATTTTTACTAAATTCTAAACACTCAGTATACACTTTTAAGAAAATAGGACGATTTGCGACTGTTTTAGTCATTTTTTACAAAGTTTCACAGGGCTTAATAACGTTAAAACATTTTTTTTAATTTTTTACTAAATTCTAAACACTCAGTATACAATTTTCAGAAATGTCATGATTAAGAACGGTTCTAGTCATTTTATACAAGATTTCACATGATTTAACAAATTTAAAACATTTTTTTTTAATTTTTACTAAATTCTAAACACTCAGTATACACTTTTAAGAAAATAGGACGATTTGCGACTGTTTTAGTCATTTTTTACAAAGTTTCACAGGGCTTAATAACGTTAAAACATTTTTTTTAATTTTTTACTAAATTCTAAACACTCAGTATACAATTTTCAGAAATGCCATGATTAAGAACGGTTCTAGTCATTTTATACAAGATTTCGCATGATTTAACAAATTTAAAACATTTTTTTTAATTTTTACTAAATTCTAAACACTCAGTATACACTTTTAAGAAAATAGGACGATTTGCGACTGTTTTAGTCATTTTTTACAAAGTTTCACAGGGCTTAATAACGTTAAAACATTTTTTTTAATTTTTTACTAAATTCTAAACACTCAGTATACAATTTTCAGAAATGTCATGATTAAGAACGGTTCTAGTCATTTTATACAAGATTTCACATGATTTAACAAATTTAAAACATTTTTTTTTAATTTTTACTAAATTCTAAACACTCAGTATACACTTTTAAGAAAATAGGACGATTTGCGACTGTTTTAGTCATTTTTTACAAAGTTTCACAGGGCTTAATAACGTTAAAACATTTTTTTTAATTTTTTACTAAATTCTAAACACTCAGTATACAATTTTCAGAAATGCCATGATTAAGAACGGTTCTAGTCATTTTATACAAGATTTCGCATGATTTAACAAATTTAAAACATTTTTTTTAATTTTTACTAAATTCTAAACACTCAGTATACACTTTTAAGAAAATAGGACGATTTGCGACTGTTTTAGTCATTTTTTACAAAGTTTCACAGGGCTTAATAACGTTAAAACATTTTTTTTAATTTTTTACTAAATTCTAAACACTCAGTAAACAATTTTCAGAAATGACATGATTAAGAACGGTTCTAGTCATTTTATACAAGATTTCACATGATTTAACAAATTTAAAACATTTTTTTAATTTTTACTAAATTCTAAACACTCAGTATATCATTTTCAGAAAATAATACAATTCTGTACAGTTTTACAAATTTTCACAGGTCTTAATAACATTAAAACATTTTTTTAATTTTTTACTAAATTCTAAACACTCAGTATACAATTTTCAGAAATGACACGATTTAGAACAGTTTTTACAGATATTTACAAAGTCTTAATAACATTATATTAATAATTATCTAACATAATGTATACAATTTCAAGAAATAGTAGATTTTTAATCCATGTACAAAATTCAAGAATCTAAAATACAATTAAATGTAGGCTTTTTTAATTGGCATCTCAGGCAAATTATTTCCCCCAAAATTATCTAAAAAAGATATACCAAAAACATTCTAAAGCGGTTTTTTTACCTCTATAAGTATGCAGGCCGATCCGACCCTTGTCGGTTTTATTACCCGCATAAATTAACACAGTAGAGGAATATGGACAGAGTTCTGGGGCAGCGGCGTTTCACTAAAGCTTTGGTTTCCTACAAAGCGGTACCGCAAAAGAGTGGCCGTAATTTGACGGCGAGCTTTGCCGCGACAAAGCGTGTATGTACTTGCAAATCGGAGTGTGTTCCTCCAGAGCGTTCGGCGCAAAAAATACGGCACCGTATTTTCTGAAGCGGACGCTCTGTACGTTGGGATAGTGCAAGCACGATTTTTGACGGTGCGCCAGTGTAGTGATTGTATGTTTTAATTATAATATTTGGAAATTAATTGGTCTAGCGAACAAGATAAAATTTTAATCGAGTTTTTTTTACTATATCGCTTTAACAGCGGCGTTTCACTAAGGTTAAATCATAAAAAGTCGGGTTTTATCTCGGGTCAGATCATAAATATTCAGGTTCAAATTAGGGTTAGATGAGAAGCCGCCTCGCGAAAGCATCCGGGTTAGGTTGTAAAAAGTCGGGTTTTATCTCGGGTCAGTTCATAAATATTCAGGTTCAAGTTAGGGTTAGATAAGAAGCCGCCTCATGAAAGCATCCGGGTTAGGTCGTAAAAAGTCGGGTTTTATCTCGGGTCAGTTCATAAATATTAAGGATCAAGTTAGGGTTAGATGAGAAGCCGCCTCGCGAAAGCATCCGGGTTAGGTCGTAAAAAGTCGGGTTTAATTTCGGGTTATTTTGTAAACAGCACCACCGAACCACCCGGGTTAGGTCATAAAACGCACCACCGAACCACCCGGGTTAGATCATAAAACGCACCACCGAACCACCCGGGTTAGATCGTAAATTGCACCACCTGCACCACCTGGGTTAGTTGCACCACCAGCACCACCAGCACCACCTGATCCAGCTCTGTCCGTTTCTCTCTACTGGCGGCTTTTTCAGTTTTGAAAGTATTCAACATTTGCGAAATTCATCTAAATATATACTACGCTATACTTTAATCAAACTCACAATATAGGGAAAGCGACAGACGAGTTTTAAACTAAAGTGGCTTAAAGGATAATTTGTGTTGTAAATATTAGAGTTCATTTTGAAAGAAACTATAATCTCGTGACCGACAAAAAAAAGTATGCATTTCGATACATCATTTCCCCTATTTTAACGTTAAAATAGTAAATTATGTTATAAGCTCGAAAAATGTAGTATTTCAGACGTAATGCGGTCGCTAACCTAAATAGCCCGAAAAACATTTTTCGTCCATATGTCATAAGTTATTTTTTATTCGATCTTGTTTTTAATGCGATTGAGAGTTGTAAAATAATGTAGAAATGAAGTGAACCTATACATTTCATCTTGCACGCTAATTTTTTGGTCTTAATGTTTGTTAGTTAACGATGAAATCTGTAATAGCGTCCGAAAAAAAAAATTTTTTTTTTACTAACATAAAAAGTGTTGTCTAGCTAGCAGGGCAATAATCAATAGTTTATTGAGAAGGTTAGCTCTTCGTCTAAATATCTAATCTATAAATCGTCATTTTTTCCAACACAATCGGTTAAAAAGCATACAATTGTATGTGAACGTTTGTACAAAAACCATCGTGTTAAATCAGTTCTTATACCTGACTGACAACGCCGATCTTTAGCTTTTTTTTACTTTGTAAAATAAAAATATTAGTTCTTACTATCAAAGAAATTAAATATGCAAGAGAAATAGGTCGAAAAGATTAATAATAATTTATTTATTCCTAAGTTATAAATCTTAACTACATCACTTTCTAAACCAAGAAAATAGATAATCTTCCTGCATTATTCCGTACTTAGATTTATTTTTCATGAAAATAGTCGAATCTATGATTTTCGTTCAAATCCATAAGGGACGCTTGTTTTGTATAGATGATTTATGATCTTATTTTCAACTAAAATACTAGTATAAAAAAGTATTTCTTCCGATAAACGTGGAAGGAATAGACATTTAAACAGTTAGCCATAACATACGCATACTGACTTGCATTATTTTCATGGATTGAATGGCTACATCTTTGTGTGTGAAGTGAATTTCTTTTTAAAAAATTACAATGCGCTAAATTATGAATTTTCTAACATAACTTTTATGGATAGTGGAGTCGGATATTGGAAGAAAATATTATCATAACGACAACTCGATTATTGATATAATTATTATGGTTTCACAGAAGTTTCTACAGAGTCAGCCATGCTGTAGCAGAGACTGTTGTAGGTCGTATTTTTTAAAAAAACCTAACAATACCTTTACTTTATATTGATAGACATATTCTATTAGAACATTTTTCTAAAATATAGAGCCTTTGGAAATGTGATAATGCTATGAGCATCAAATATATTCAAAATATCAAAAATCCTTTGGTAGTTAGTTATTGCGGTATATTTTAATAGAGGCATAATTTATACTGTACTCCTAAATTTACGGCATATCACTTTGTTTATGTTATTATATTCACAGAGACTATTAATCTAACCAACTTTTATTTACGAAAAATTAAAAACTGAAATACTCTATTTTATTGCCGATTGTTCGCAAAGACACTTGGAGTTGTTATTTTACTTTTTCTACCTCTTTTTCCCCGGCTGCGGAGAAATATGTTAGGGGAAGTTTGGGTACCCTCAGACGGTTATATGCAATGATTCAAGCTTCTAAAAAAGTACTAAGGCAAGTAATTATCAATTTGAATTTATGTATGTCGAAGGTAATGTGTTACTCATAAATATACATGATGAAAACATTTATTGTTCGATTGCATGTAATTTTTAAGAGTCTAGAAATAAGCAAATAATGTTCTTTAACGTTTCTTTATAAACATCTCGAGTTACCTGTCCTTCCCCTGCATCATAGAAGGGTATTTGCCGACAAAGTTTGACCATTTTTTATGATTCGAGAGTTGTGTATTCTCTACAGATGTAAACTGACGTCATTCGAGTAGTCCGAACTTGTTAGATTTTAGCTTATATTCTTATTATGAGATTTTAAAATTATGTATGCGTTTGTTTAATTCATTGTAAAGGATTTGTTATTATGCTAATTTCAAAAGTTAAATGTTGGTGAGAATATTGAATTTTTTTATTAAAATATCTAAAGTAAATATCTAATTGATTTTTTTTTAGCGCTAATTGGGATTTTAATTAACTACCTCAGAGTCGGTATACACTATATTTTGCAGCGCAATTGCTTTCACACCCAGTAATGTATTATGATTTTTTTGGATGGTCGTTATATTGTGAGTTTCTTAAGTTAGCCAGATTAATAATAAATTAAAAAACCAACGTGATTTGCTTATTGTTGCCATTGAGAATTAGGGTTGTAAAATATTTAACAACCCTATATTTTTATGCTCGTGTTGAAAATAAGTTAAGATTGCTACTTTGATGCCTACGCCTAATATTCATAATTTTATTGGGGGTTCTACCTGATGACAAATACAGCTTATGATACCTATCTAGTGGGTATTTTCAGTTTAAGGGCCGAATAATATAGAGTTATTGTGCATACATCATCGCAAACAAAAGGTAGCTTTTTTATATTATTTCGTATTTACAATCCATTTAACTACAATTTTACACTGTGAATTAATTTTTTTTTACTTTTTTCCTGAAATTGTAGCCTATTTACTTATATTATGATATTATCCGAAATTTTTATAAAAGCATTATGAGGGCTTTTACCTGATGGCGAACACAAGTTGTATAGTACCTATACCTGCTTGGTATTTTATACGTATTTAAGTTTTATTTACTTTTTATTACTCTGTTCTCATTACAAGATAGTCCTATAATTTATCCATTTCCAGTACAAAGAAATCTCTAGTTAATGGTTCTAGATGGTAATTATTTTATTGTATTTTATATAAGTGGTGCAAAAATTGGAATCAATTATTAGATATGCTACTGAATTTTAATGAGGGTCCTTCGGAATAATAAATAAAGGTTTATGTCCCTTTCTTTTTAAATCGAGTCGGCAGAGGGTTTGAGAGGGTTATTTAGGTATAAATAATTATTGCGGGGTGACAAATGTGCCGCCTTAATATACTTATCTTGTTAGACCATATAAATTAGGGTTTTATTTCGCTTTACTACCCACCAGCGGCGTTTCACTAAGATAGAAAATATAAATAATGTTTTTTACTATACCGCTTTAACAGCGGCGTTTCAACTAAGGGAAAATAATAAAAAGTCTGGTTTAAGGATGGCTCAGGTCGGATCGTAAAAAGTTGGGTTTAAGGATGGCTTATAAAAATTGGGATTTAATTATCCCGCTTTAGCAGCGGCGTTTCACTAAGGTTAAATCATAAAAAGTCTGGTTTAAGGATGACTCAGGTCGCATCGTAAAAATTTGGGTTTAAGGATGGCTTATAAAAATTGGGATTTAATTATCCCGCTTTAGCAGCGGCGTTTCACTAAGGTTAAATCATAAAAAGTCGGGTTTTATCTCGGGTCAGATCATAAATATTCAGGTTCAAATTAGGGTTAGATAAGAAGCCGCCTCATGAAAGCATCCGGGTTAGGTTGTAAAAAGTCGGGTTTTATCTCGGGTCAGTTCATAAATATTCAGGTTCAAGTTAGGGTTAGATAAGAAGCCGCCTCATGAAAGCATCCGGGTTAGGTCGTAAAAAGTCGGGTTTTATCTCGGGTCAGTTCATAAATATTAAGGATCAAGTTAGGGTTAGATGAGAAGCCGCCTCGCGAAAGCATCCGGGTTAGGTCGTAAAAAGTCGGGTTTAATTTCGGGTTATTTTGTAAACAGCACCACCGAACCACCCGGGTTAGGTCATAAAACGCATCACCTGCACCACCCGGGTTAGATCATAAAACGCACCACCGAACCACCCGGGTTAGATCGTAAAACGCACCACCTGCACCACCTGGGTTAGTTGCACCACCAGCACCACCAGCACCACCTGATCTCGCTCTCTCAGTTTCTCTCTACTTACGTGCAACAATTTATGCAACAACTATGTGCAATACTATAGTAACGAATATTGACGTGTTAGTCAAAAATCATTTACTATTTTTCGACTTATTAACAAGAGTTTTTTGTTAGTTTCGTCATGGTTGTAAAGTTAACGCTGCAGAAGAAAATAGAAATTGTACGTATCGTCGGAGATCACATAAACCTATTAGGGAAGCCGCACTAACAAAATGGTATGTAGCGCCACTACAGCAAACGTAATGAATAAATCTAAAGGTACTGGTTTCGTCGAAAATGTATTTAAGAAACAACACAACAAATTAATGGTCTACATCAAAAGAAAAGCAACTCAATGTAATGCAAGCGGTTATCGAAGACCCGAAAATTTCTTTAAGAAAATTTTCATAAAGTATTCCAGTTCACGTCAAAAGGTCTACTGCTAGTAATATTTTAAAAATAAATAAATTTCATCCATATAAACCGAAATACATTCACACGCTTCTTCCTAGAGATTTTGAATCCCGTTTCCTATTTTGCGCGTGGTTCCAAGGCGAGTGTGAAGTTGATCCTTTTTTTGCAAGAAAAATATTATTTACAGATGAAGCCATGTTTACTTCCAACGGTGGAGTGACAACAATCCAAATTTTATAATCGAATGCCGTAGTCAATATTCATTTAAAACCAATGTTTGGTGTGGCATTTTTAATGATCGGATCGTTGGACCATACCTTTTTCGACAAAATATAAATGCTGCCATTTACCTGGACTTCTTAAGGAACCAGTTATCTCAATTTCTTGACGAACTGTTACTAAATATAAGGCGTACAATTTGGTATCAACATGATGAAGCCCCATGCCATAGTACTAACACAGTTACTGGGTATTTGAATGAAGTATTTCCGCACCGTTGGATAGGCAGATGTTCAAATATTCCTTGGCCAGCCAGGTCGCCTAACATCACGCCCCTGGACTTCTTTTTATGGGGCCGATTAAAAGAAATGGTGTATGGGCACAAACCTTTTCAGGATATTGACCATCTTGAAGCAGTAATAACAAACTGTGTCCAAGAAATCACTCCCATTATGATACGGGCGACAGTAAGAGAAATTACAAGGCGTAGTTTGCATAAAAAAAGAAAGGGGGAGGGGGGCATGTGGAGACATAATTTTTCACTTTAAACTATCTGTTTTTAGATCACTTTTATCATGTAATTGCTAAAATATTGTTTATTATTCACATTCACAATTTATTTTTGCTCTAAGGAAATTAAATGTTTCTAATATTCCTGATAGGTAGATAGGTTGATTTTAGAACATGAAATAATCTCGCATTATTTTTTTACGTAATTGGTTTCCAACAAGAGGTAATGAATGCTCAACGTGTTTTTGATGGTACCCTATAAATTAAAATATTTCAACGAAAAATTGTCTTTGACCACGTTCTGTAGTCCTTAGTAAAGTTTTCTTATAACAATTGGCTCTAAAATAAAAATTGAGGGTACTTCCCTCTTAACGTAATTCTGTGTTTCTATATTTTTTTGGCGCCCTGTAATAAGAAATATAATAAAATAAAGCATTTTCAATAATAGTTGCATCATGAATCAAAATTGCATGCATTTTTTTTTATGATAAGGCACACCACTGCAGGATTAATCCTTTATGGCGCTCTGCGAGCGGTGCGTGTACGCAGGAAACGATTCACGTTGGTCTTTAATCTTTGGAGATTATACTTGTTGGAGAACACGGCCTAAGAAAGTTCGTTCCAGAGTGATGACGTTTTCCAGATGAAATAACTTTTAAACAGTCTTGTTCAAGGGAGGCTAAGCTGAACCACGTACGGGTGGGCTGCAGTGGTTCGTCGTGTATTTCTACCATGCGCCGCTCTACGTGGAATCAAGCGGGCAACATCAGTTTTAAAATAAAACATAATTTCAATAATACTGGTTTCATTTTTAATTTTTACTTAACTTTTCTGAAATAACAGAGAAGGAGTCTGAAGCAGGCTTATCGTAAAATCCGAGATTTTATCAAGGCGTAATAGACAAGTTTGTCTATGTAGGAGGATAAAATTATAATACAAATAAAATAGTAGGTGGAATTAATTTTCATTATGTTCCACCTGGTAAATAAATAAAAAATTCACCATAACATCTTCCTCCACCATACCTGGGCAAGGTAAAATCTACATCCCGTTATTTTAATATTTGGAAAACGTTCCTTACTGCATTTTGAATACTCTTTTCAAAGTCAACTACTATTTCTTTTTGATTAAAGCTTAAACTTAATCCTGTATTGCAAAGTGTTTTAATTATATTTAGATATTTAGTGTAAGTTCCTGACAATTTATCTTTTAACAGGCAAACTATCAATCAACTGAAAGTAGCCATGGATAGTAAATAACTGTAAGAAGTACTTAGGGCAGTACTCAAACGTCCCATTATCATAAATGATTTCTGAACTACACGAGGAACTACATAACACTACTAAAATTTGTATGATAACCAAAAATAATAATGTTATGTCCGATGTCATTCACCAGTAGCAACCCTGGTTTTTTGAAGTTTTCGGTGTAAAGTTGAATGTACCTTTTCAACAGTACGGAGCAAAGGTGGCAGTGTTTTTCTTCTATAATTAATTATACTATTTTGTTTTATACAGTCCACATCTTGAGTAGTAAGGCTGTCTACTTGTTCACTCTGAATCAGTCCAGTACGTACAAGTTTGCTTGGTCGCTCAGAAATATGCTCTGTAGCTTTCCTCTTGCAAGTTGTGAATACAATTTGACGACAGATTTTATTTTCAGTTTCTGGATCGTGATAATGCTGTCCTACTTCGGAAATAATAGTCCAGTGGTATACCTTACCGCTGGTATATAGTACAGCTTTGCAACTTTTCCTTTTAATGCACCTCCAGCGGGTTTCATTGTTTTTATTAGTTTTGCTGAGGGAATATTTGTAGTTACGATGAAGCAACAATGTAGTACCACGTTGGCTTAAAATTTATTTTAAATCGGCACACAACACAAAAACAATAATAGTTATTGCAGGAACACTACACAAAACTTACTATATCAAATAACCCTTAAAAATAATTATTTGCTACCTGTATCAGTCTAAAGGCTTCCCGAGTTACTTAATCAATACTTTGATAATTAAAACAGATTTTGGGGCAGGTATCACTTTTGGTCGAATTTAAGGATCCCCTTTCATCAGCCATTTGCCTCAATTCTTGGACTTCATTCTGGATCTCTCTCCCTCTTTCAAATCAAGCATTGCCTTTACCTTTGTTTGGTCATTGAGACCTTTGTTGGCCAAATGTCAAATACGAAAATGGATTTGAGCGTATATAGCCCTAAATCAATTAAAGGGAGGTAGAGCGTCTTGTTAGACTTATTCTTCTCTCAGCTCAAAAAGGCTGGGTTTATCGAGGCATTCTTCCACTTTTTGTGCAATGCAAACTTTCGACTGCCTTCCTTACTATTTACACGTCCTATTTCTCTAAATAAAGCCACAGATCTAGTTAAAACTTTGCAAGACTAGTCGAAATCTTTGACTATGTTGGAAAATCCGTTTGACAATCCCGAATGGCGTCCCGTCTTGAATAATCCCACTGACTACCAAGCCTTCCACAATTTCTCAAGTAATTCTCGATCATGAAAGCGTTTGGATCCGCTGTGATTTTTAATTTTCTTAAAAGTAAAAACTATGAAACTTGACAGTTTTCTTGTTCATTCTTCTTTACCTTTTACCTATGTTACAAGAATACGGCTGACCGCGCAATGCGTCCTTTAATCGCGCGATTTTTTATCGTATGTGCGCGCAATGTTGTACACTTCTATGTATCATATTTCTGCGAAAGAATTATCGCGCAATTACAAATCGTAGTGAGTGTTCGAGCGCGCACTGTGGTTATTTACTGCGCGATTTTTAAATCACGGTCATCTATATGTTGTTTCTCACGCGATATTTTATCATATGTGCGCGCTGTGTAATATGTTTCCATGTATCACATTTCTGCGACAACATTATCGCGCGATTAAACTTGTAGTGCGCGCTCAGCCTAATAATTGAAGGCATGCGTGATTGATTCCACGGCATACCTTGACGTTTATTTTTATTTTACGATATAATATTAGCATATTAGCAATATGACCATGCAGGAAAATCGGTACGTGACTTTTGGACGCAGGCGTTTTGGCGTCGGCATTTTGGCGCCGGCGCCGGCGTATGGGCGCAAGGCATTCGGGCGACGTCCATTTGGGCGTAAGGAAATTTAGGCGCCCATGAATTTTTCACTGTCGAAATAAATGAATTAAAACCAGAATGTATTATTTTTTATTATATTTATTTCATTATTATTATTTATTCATTCATTATGACTTTTAATTATTATTAAGGATAAAAAAATAAAATATTATTTAGGAGCTTATGCTATAAACAAATGAATTAAAGCTTATGGTTAAGTAAATTCTTGGTATAATTTGTATTAATAATAATAGCAAATGAAATTAAATACCTAACTTTTAGGTAAATTTGGTTTATTATTTATAAAGGACAATTCACAGATGCATTTTTTCAATGCTATTTTCTATAAAAGTCATAACCTAACGATAGGCGCCTAGAAGTCCCGGCACCAAAAAAACCTACGCCCAAATGTACCGCGCTTAACCGCCGCCTAAACGCCTGCGCTCAAAAGTCCTGCTTCGCAGGAAAATGGATTTTATTGTTTTACGCGAAATCCATGCGCCAGACAGAAGAAAATCAAGAGATCAGGTTAGCTCAGAATTGTATAGGGATTAAAAAAAGTATGTTATTTTAGGAACAAGCAGTGGCGCACCATTTTTTTTCCAAAATTATTTTGCGCAAATCTCGCACGAACGCCACTGGTAGAAATTTTAAACAAAAGTTGCATATAAGAAAATGTATCTGGATGCGCAGAAAGTGTGTATACCAAATTTCACAAAACTAATAAGGGTGGTATGACAGATATTATAAATTGTCCTTAAAACTTTAACCCTTTATAGTTCAATAGTTAATATGTTTAGAACATAGGTTCATGTGAAATTTTGTTCTTGAAATGGTCCCATGAATCACGCCCTTAAATATTAACATATTATTAAGTAACACCCTGTATAATGTAAAGCGCCGATCCCAGAAATAAAATGATTTATTACGAATAAACTGAATTTCATGTTCAAATAAATCCATATTAATCCATTTAAAATTAAAAAATACTTTCTCCTGTTGATGTTAATTGCTACTGTAGGCATTATTATAATTTCTACCTATTTAATTGTAAAATATTAAGATAAAATGAAGATGTTACTGAAAATAAAAGTGTGCGAGACTAAAAGAAACCGATAGGTACCTGATATTAATTAGTTTCGGCGAGTTTTAAAATGTGTATTTTTTTACTTTGTTCTTTGTTCTGAAACTTTCATACACATTGTGAGCATTTAATAGAGAATAAGTACAATAGGACATTTCGTACCTACATGAAAAAGCTGCACTTTTTGGTTGGCATATGCCATTAGCTATGGCAATTAATAAGTTGTTGTAACATTCAATACCTAACACAAAAAAGGTATTTTTGTATAACTGCCATTAAAAGTAGGTAACACTTTTAATAACAGTCAACAGTGTTAAAAGTGATTGTTTACGTGGAAGCGTGTTAAAAATATTTTTACATGATGAAATCAAATAAAATTTTAATAATAATTTTAGGAAGTGCAAATTTTTATTATCAATCATTACTTACTCGATTACTTATGAACATTAATATTAATTGTACAACTAGAACAATTGCTAACATTAATGCCTTGCGACTTTAGGGAGCTTCGCAACACATTACTAGAATCTCCAGTACCATCATAACTAGTAGAAACCGCGTTGACGTTCCAAAATCTGCTGAGTTGTTAGAGGTTGGGAGAATTTTTTCCGCAATGGCATTTTTATAAGCAATGAAATGATCAACATAGCCCTCGGCTACCGTCGTAGACTTCCATCCACCATGTTTTTTTATCTCCGTAATATTTGCTCCTGATTCTGCTAGCAAAGAAGCGGAGGATCTACGATAACAGTGGCCTGTATATTGCTTTGGTTCTGGCAGTTTGAAAAATTCGACAACAATAGAGGGCATTTTCTCAAATGTATTTATACCTACTGTATTGGCAGTGCATTTATTATTCATGTATTTCAGGAAAAAACGACGATGTTTGATAACGGAAGGGCGCAGTGCAATGTACTTACGGAAATAGTCAACATACTTCCCAATAATACAAAAAGAACGACTGACTTTCGTTTTTGTGTTTGGAAGTTGTATGACCAATGATTTATTTGTTATTTCGATATCTTCTACCAATAAATTACACAATTCTTCACGCCGACAGGCTCCAAATAATCCGAAAATAGTTGCAACCTTAACCATCAAGTATTTCTCATCTGGTGCCTCGTTTATAAACTTTTCAATTTGTTCATGTGTGAGAATTTTTGATTTTTTGGGACGATATCCTTCACTTTTCCGTTTTAAATATGCTATTACCTTGAAATATTTACTAACATTAACAACATTTTTAACAAGGACGCTTGACTTGATCATTGACAATTTGCTCCACAAAGTTGATAACCTCCATATTTTTGATTTTCCTTGTATAAGTATGCTAAGAAAACAGGTTCACTGAAGTTTCCTTCTACATTTTTCAATTTACACCAGGCCAGGAAATTGGTATATGTAATATCGTACTGCTGAGCTGATTTTTTAAGTAGGAATTCCAAAGTTGCTCTTCTTGCAGACTCTTCAATATCCACAGGAACAACCAAATGAACACTTTTATTAATTATTCCACTATCGACAAACATATTAAGCAGTCAAGAACCAAAGACAAAAATTGGACAAGAGCGCAATTATTTAAATGATAGCATCTTTTTATTTGTAAACAAGCATTTGTTAGTAACCATAGCGTTGGCAACGTTTGTCATTTACAACAACCTTGTGATTATTTGAATACTAAAATGCATTTTGAGGTTTAATGTCATTCCAAATTCCCCTATTTTATTATCGAAATAGGGCAGTTATACAAAAAACATTGTATGATATTTGTGTTAAAAGTAATTTTATTTTGTTCGTGAAATTTTTTCACTCACAAAATAAAACATCACTTTAACCACTCACATCATAAATAACTAATAAACAAAAGTTCAAACTTTTATGTTTGATGCCTGTTATTTATACAGGTGTCCCAAAAACATTCTGATAAACTTTAAAGGATGATGAAGGACATTAATCATCATCATCGTCATTTCTTTCCAGTAAATTTTGGGTAAACTACTGACGATAAACAGAGCCACAGTTCTTCTCAGGCAATGATAAAAATCCCCAACAGTAAAAGCGACGTTAGGAAAGTTTTCGCGAAAATCGTCCAGCTCGAACGCTGATTGTATTGCCGCTCACCATTAACTCTAACCCTGTTTCGAAAATACGCTTTGACCATTAATTTTTTGGGCTGTTCCGTAGAACCCATTGCGTGATTTATTCAAGAAATTGGCTAAATTAGCGATGAATCAAATTACTTGTTACGATTGTTAAGGATGACGGAGTAACTGATTGATTGATAATGCTGGTATTTACTGACACCCAATAGGTATTAAGCTCTACTGCTAAGCAGTATGACCTTAGATGTACTGCACACTTTGATGATAATTATTTTTGCTCGCAAAGTACTTTCGAGAGGAATTTGATTGTATAGGTAGTTAAAAATACAGGTTGTAATTCAAAAATCGGTTTTACCGTAAGTAATGTTCATTTGCTTTTTAGGTACAAATTATTAACGCTCTTAAACATAGCTTTAACCTAAATTTAAATAATCTAATAACATACCTCTCTGTGGTTCTATGTAGAATGATTTCGTTTACAGTGTTAACATTCGGTATAATGTAGGAATTCTTCTCATTACTATTCCGTGCCAAGAAAGAAAAAGTTTTTTTTACATATAATGGTAATTTAGTCAAAATTTAAATTGTAAAATATAGGTACCCACATTAGAAATACATAAATGACTCAATATTTTTTATTTTCCCATACCTACTTTGATTAATGATGCTGTGGTTATCGATTGAAAGGTGGATTTTGTAGATTTGAAGTGAAGAGGTCATATTAAATACTCCAGTACAAATATTACAATTTAGTAGAAATAGTACTTTGTATATTTATTTTCTTCTCATACAATAGTGGCCTACGCTCACATTATTAAATAGTTAAATATAACTAGAGGAACGTGATTGTCACGAATGCAATATTTATTTATTTAGACATTTGTCATTTTGTGAATTATTTGTAGAAGTTCAGGATTTTTTTGATTATGAACAGAAGTGCAAAGGACATTTTCTATTGTTTTGTTATACCATTTCTATTTTATAAGATGGAAAATCCTGTTCATGATATAATTTGTTCTTTACATGAAACGCCATTTTATAGACTTATGATGACCGGAGGGATGTAATAAACTATTATAAATAAATTTTCCTTATTAAAAGATAGGCGCATTAACTTAATTTATAGTAAATGAAATTTTTATTGCATTTGCATACACGCATTGTTAATATTTTTGTTGACGTCTTTTACAATGTTTTAATTTTCATAAATCAATTCTTGAGCTGGTGTTCTACAATGACGTAACGGTAGCACTGGACATTGCATACGGAATGCCGGTTCAATATTGTTCATAGCTGTCGAGCTTTCTTAAAGACCGTTCTCTGCGACTGGCAATGGACGGATTTCTTTCAGACATTAACATTAACATCAACGGCGGAGTCCCTCAAGGTTCTATATTGTCGCCCACCCTGTTTTTACTATACATTAACGATCTTTTGGAAGAAACTAAAAATCCTATATATATAGCTTTGCTGATGACAGCACGGGCGGATATAAATTGGGCACTAACCTACCTGCATTCTTTAATCCTACATGTAATCTGGGCACTATTTAAAAACGCACGTGCAAAGCCTATATGTAAACTGGGCACTGTAAAAATGTGAAAATAGTCTACCGAAACGCACAGTGAGAGTGACAAGTGAGGTTATGCTTCTCTAGCTGTTAGTCACTCGACAAAAATTGTAATAATTATAGACTTATATTGGTTAAACAGCGCTAACACGGCATCTAATCCACCTTTTTGGTTCCAATTCGGTATAATATGCTACATAAATCAACAAAGGTACCGGAGTGCCCAAATTACATATCGGATTAAGGTGACCCTTTTTCGAAGTAGGTAAATCCATTAATTTGGTGCCCACTTTACGCCCGCCGGAGAGCACACTTGTTTCATCTTTTACTTTGGATGCTCGGACATCGGCTGGCAATGCACATCTCTATAGGTAGCAAGAGGTCTCATATCTCAACAAAGGCCTGGAAGAAATTCTGTCTTGGGGTGACAGGAACCAAGTGGAATTTAACGCTAAGAAAATCCAGGCGGCAGTTTTTCTAAAAAAGTTAATGCTGAAGAACCAGATATAGTCATGGCGGGACACTCGATGCTCTTGGCTTCATCAATTCATTTATTGGGCGTCAATTTGGATGTATTGGATAGTCATATTGCGGCTATGGTTAAGGCAGCCTCGCAGAAGCTTGGAATACTTTTCCGAACTAAGAACCTCGATACACCCCAACAACTTTTGATGCTCTATAAAGCTCAAATTCGACCATCGCTGGCGTACTGTTTGCATATTTGGCGCTCTGCTCCTAAACATACCCTGAGATTGCTAGATTCCACTTAAAGAAGAGGCATTTGCTTGATCGGTGACCATAATCTGATAAACAACCTGAAAAGCCTTGAAGATCTAAGGCAGGTTGGCGACTTGAGTCTATTTTACAAATATTTTCATGGCAAGTGCTCAATATTGAGGTTGACCGCTTGATTCCACCCAGAGCGGTGTATGGTCGAAATACACGACGAGCCACTGCAGCCCACTCGTACGTGGTTCAGCTTAGTGTCCCTCGAACGACACTGTTTAAGAACTCTTTCATCTGGAGAACGTCATCACTCTGGAACGACCTCTCTGAGGCCGTGTTCCCCAACGAGTATAATCTCCGAAGATTCAAGACCAACCTGAGTCGTTTCCTGCGGACACGCACTGCTCGCAGAGCGCCATAAATGATTAATCCTGAAGTGTTGTGCCTTATAAAAAAAATAATCGTACTACGCTCTACGGTCTTTCATGGAAATAAATTTCTCCAAGACTTTTTCTTTAAAATCATTTATTTCAAGAACTAAATTTCTGTTTACGGACATCATAGCTAGAGCATTCAGTCAGCCATTTTCACAGACATATTTTTATATGTTGAAGGGTAAAAGTCCTATTTTGTGCTTTTACTAACTTGTGTCAGGTTTAAGTCTTGCTTGCTCAATACTTTAAGCTTTAATTTATCTTTTAGTTAAATTACCATTTAGCAAAATACTAATATAGCATTTATGATAACCACGTAATGGATAACGCGACAATACTTACTTATTCCAATTTTAATTTAATTGCCATGTTAGGAAATACCGATAAAGGCGGCACGAGACCAGGAGCCGGGGAGGGGGGGGGGGATATCACCCCTTCCTGGCCCCTATACGCTGCGCCACTATCGTTCTACGAATGACATTCCTATACTGGATGGATATTGAAAAAGGTGTAGGGGAGAGCCCTTTTTTCGATACTAAAATTCCTTGTTATTTATTAATGGCAAATTTAAAAAAGAAAATTCGGTGCGCTTTATTTTTTACCAAATTTCTCAAAATTTGGGCGTGGTCCTAAAATATTTTCGTCTGCGGCGCTTTTTGCCTACGACGCCTACCCGCATGTTCAAGGCACGAGCCGCAACTGCCACAATCTGTGGTTTAAACTAGAAATTATGACAGTTTTACCGAATTATTAGGTGAAAATGGATTTCTTGACTGACATTCGCGCTATACTTGAGGAAGTAGTTTATAAAGAACAGAAACCCTTCTTCAACAAAACATACAATACCACAAATCTGTGACAATGACGATGACCTTACATATGCTGGCAATGCTGGCAACAGAACATTGTAAAATAGACTTTTTTAAAGGGTTGACAATCCAAAGATTAAAGTCTGGTTTTAACCAAACACTAATCTACATTCTACACATTCAGAATGTCGCCCTAAGAGCTAGTGTGTAGAATATGGTGTGGTTTAAACCAATCCATGTTTTTGTTATCCATTTTATAATATTTTGTTACCAGAATATGGATTGTCAATATTGTCAGTGTCATCGTAAGAGATTTATTCCTAATTTGTTGTATTGTTCGGTTAGGTTTTATCCAATAATTCTTCAAAATTGTCATAATTTTTTATATTTAGCAATATATTGTGGTTTATCTTAGGCTTAGGCAGTTTGCTGGTAACCAAAAGATAAAAAATTGATATATTTTGTAATGGGTGTATCCGAGTTGCTAGACGGTGGAGAGTAGGTAACAAAATTATGAATCTGGAATCGTCGAGTTGGTAGACGAAGATGTACGAATTGCTAGAAAAACATTGTCGAATTCCTAGACGGCAAAAATTACATACACTTGGAACATTATATTGCTTAACTCAACTAAATAATGCTGTAACTAATAATAATTATAGACTTTATTGGTTAAATAGGCGCTAACACGGCATCTAATCCACCTTTTTGGTTCCAATTCGCCTTTTTCAAGTCTCTTTATAGACTTTATTGGTTAAACAGGCGCTAACACGGCATCTAATCCACCTTTTTGGTTCCAATTCGCCTTTTTCAAGTTCACCGGCCAATTATTTACCAGCCCTTTTTGAGTCGATCTACTCATAATAATAGCGTAAATATAATTTTCCAGGCTCTAATGATTTTTATTACCTCTCTGTAATGAAGGTCGCGTCTAGGAACTCGACCATCCCCCGTCTAGCAATTAGTGTATGTCGGTCTAGGAATTCGGCTATCTCAATTTATTTTACCTGCATACGTCTAGCAACTCGGCTACACCGTTTGTAATAATGTTAATAGTTAACGACAAAATCCGTCCTTAGTATCCTCCTCTCACTGCACCCAGGTGAATGTTTATGCACAAAGAGTCTGAAAATACAGGTGATCCTAAATTTTTAGGGAATTGCAACCGGTTCTTTTATAGCTACCTGGGTCTGCGCCCTGGTCAACCCTCTGACGAACACTTATCGTTGTGCCTTCGTCATTATTCGGAACATTTGCATAATTAAAATATCCATTTTTATAAATTTTGAATATATTATGTGAGCAGCGTAGTTCGGTCGTTTTGAAACCATCACTAAAAAATCAGAAGCTGCTCCTTTGTTCGTTCAGTTAATTAGTTTGTAGTCTGTATCCTATAATCTCTGTTCATCTCAATTTGGGTTTTCACCGTGTATTAAAATTCAAATCAACTCCCAATATTTAATTTATACACAGATGTAAGTCTACTCATCCTACGCCATTTTTATAAAATGTAGTATAAAGTGTATTAATGAGGCATCAAATATTGCATTTTATCACGTCAAAAGAAAAAAAAAACATTATCTCGAAATAAAAATTGCCAATCACATATCAGGTATGGGTTTGGCAAATTTGAAAGTAAAATTGGTTTGAGGTGTTTGCTTTCAATAAATATTTCAATGCAATAGTCAAAAGTAAGAATACATAAATTAAATCAAAGTTTTAAAAAATTGTCCGAGGTAGAACTGTGATTGAAATTATAAACCTTTGAAAGTAATATTGACTTCCAAGAATAAAAAATAAGTTAATACCGGAACTGTGCGACTATAATCGAGCTAGGAGCTTTGATATACAGGGCGTCCGAAAATGACTATGACTAATTTTATGGTATGATTCTACACAAAACAAATATGAAAAAAAGTTTATATTAACATACGGAACTATAGGCCCTTGAAATTGAACTATCATTTATTGCGTTTTATTTATTGGTATCAACCCTATGCATTACATTTTTAGATGAATTTTTTGAGCCATTGGCGCAATTCCCAAGTGTATTTAAGAATGTATCATTTCAACCAATAAATTCGTTTGTCTTTGGGGGATTACTGGTGTGTGCATGCAAGCACTTTCTTATTCTTATTTCTTACGTTTCCTGTTTACTGAATTTACGCACTGCATGCAGTCGTTCTTTAAGTCCTTTTATCTTGAAAACGGTCGACCATACGACCATATAGCCTTATTTACTTAAATTTTTCAAGGAACCATAGGTTATTTAAAAAAGACAAAGAAAGACCTTATGGGCGGAGGAGACGAGTTCACTCCCAAAATATAAATATTACCTGACTGCCAAAAAGGTGATGGTTGAATTCACTCCCAGACGATTTTATACCGTAATTAGAATAAGTATTTATGATACCTTAAAATCAAAACACTGTTGCCAAGTCATTCTTTTCGCCAAAGTTATTTTATTTCTTAAAATAAAACAGTAGCAAAGTAAAAAAAACAAAATTAAAAAAAAATAAAATTTTATTATGTATACAAACTTTATAAACAAAATCAGAAAATTCCGATTCCGTACAAAAATTCCGAAAAAAAATATAATATAAAGATTTTACTTATACAAATATATACAATTATACAAATACAAATAGTTGTCAAATTCTACATTTAAAAGAAATATTTTTTATAAATTGAAAATTGGTAAGGCGGCCGTTCTGTAGTTTCTTTAAATTATTTTCTATAAAGTTTTTTCTTAATACTATTTTCCGATCGTATACTTTCGCGACGATATTAATACTTTGAAGCTTAATATAAGTATCTAGTTGGAAATTTAAAAGAACATTTAAAAATTGATTAAAATTTGGATGTGCATTGTAAAATGATGCATTATAACGAGAATGAAAAGACTTGCATGCATTTGTTGTCCTTTTCAAAGACGACGAGTTTTCAGCCCAAATGTGAGGAGGAAAAGCTGATGTTTCTTTTATATAATTTTCAACCAAATAGTCATTAAATTTGACCAACTTTTCATTTTCTGGTTGAATTGAAACGATATCTAGAGCAAAGCACTCCCCAACGTCTTCTGTTTTTAGAAATGGTAAACCAAATATATAAGTTAGACATTTAGTTACCTCTGTTTCTGCACCGTTTTTTAACTGATACTCTTTGGCAAGACCTAACTGTTGAATTTTTCTAAACCAACTTTGACCCAGGTGAAATAGGCATCCCTTAATTTCAGTAGTTGGGAACATTTCCCGAATCGCTTTATGTATAGCTGCTTCAAAATCTGCAGTTATGATTTTTAGGAAAAACTCGTGACCGGTTACAGAGAGGTATGCTTCTTTGAAATAATGAAAAGCTAATTTATATGAAGCAGTGTTTTTATTTTTTAAAGGAAAGAAAACGAGAGGAACATAATGACCATTTTTGCAACCATGAATGGTAAATAATTGTAAAAAAAATTTCGGACAATATTCAAAAGTGCCGTCAACATATAATTCCGATATTTCTGTTAAAGCAAGAAAGTTACTTTTACATGAAAACATGATTACATGATTTTTTTCGTCATTTTTTAGAAGAAAACGTTCACCTCTATTTGTTTTTGTTTCTACAGAATTTAGTAAATTATGAAATTCAAAGATATCTTTAGGAAGTTTTGGTGCAGTTTGAGACCTAGCAACATACATATTTTTTCTAATTCTTTCAACGTCAAAAGTGGTAATAGTTTCACATTGGGATTCTCTTAGCTCCTTTCTGATTAAGCCCATTGGTTTTGCCGAAACATCTTCAACTGCTTTCATTTTCACTGAATTGCTTATAGTTTGCCTGTTCAGAATTTCTTCAGATATTTTGTCATGGTTGTGGAATAAATAAAATTCTATCACTTCAACACTGTCTGGTTTAGTTTTAACAAATGCCTTGCACGGCGGTTTCCGGGACGTACAAGCCCATCTTTTTAAAGTGCCTTTTGCTAACAACTTGTGAAAAGAAAATTTGAAACCGTTGATAACTAACATGCCTTTGCCTTTTTCACTTTTAACTATTGAAGCCTCCATTGCAAACTTTTATTACACACACTATAAATCACTTCGTTTTAAACAAATTTGGTATGTTCAATTTGGTATGTGCAACTAATAAAGAATCACACTAAGGGTTTATTATTTCTATTATTTAACTCCTCCCCCAAATATGAATCAATTTGCTGATAATCTCTTTTTAATTATAGTTAATGTTAATTAAAATAATGAGTTCTCTAAATTTGAATCAATTTGCTGATAATCTCTTTTTAATTATAGTTAATGTTAATTAAAATAATGAGTTCTCTAAATTTTGCAATTAGTTATTCTGTGATTTATTAATATCTTTTACATAGTACGTTTTTTCTTTCCTAAGAAAAAATAAATGACTAACTCACCGTGCTTTCATGGATAAAAATACTATTTGGCAACAATGTATCAATTTCTGAAAAGTAATACCTTTTAATCCTCCTTTAATGCATATTCGCTTGGGAATGAACTCGACCTATGTTGGGAGTGAATTCGACCCATGGAAAAACCACCTGGTCAGGCCGGGAGTGAACTAGTCCCTGCCCAAATTCCTCACCACTCTTTTGCTACAATACAACTGGTTGCAATATGGGTAATCTGATATTTAAACAAGTTACCTCCAATAACTCTTACTTTACCTAAAAGTTAATTTCTGTATGGAAACCAGATCCCAATAAATTAAAAAGAAACCCCCTTTGTTAATATAATAACTAATATAACTTTCTTTCTGTAGAATCATACCTTAAAATTTCTCATCGTCATTTCCGAACACCCTGACGGTATTTCTAAAAAAATTTGTCTATTTGTGCGCTACCTAATGGCGAACCTAGGGAAAGTTTCGATAACATGTTTTCAGCTCCTAAATTTATGTTAAAGGAGAGGGTAAAGTGCTGTTGCATTTGTAATTTATACAGGGTGCCCCCGAAATTAAGGTCATCTTACGTCCCAAAATAATTATATTTCTTATGTGAACACCATGCTGAAAACTGCATCCTAAAGGAGCTAACAGCTCCTCAGATAGGCTACCCTAAAGATGGTTTAATTGTCGACATAACTGTTCAAAGTAGAAACCTCTAGTACAGGTCGACACATTTATTTGTAGCTACCGAATGAATGCGGACAAAAAACGTTCAGTTGTTTACGATGTTGCCACATACCAATATTTAATTATAATTTGATATTTGTTAGCAAGGAACCCCTGGAATTAAATGCATCCATTGAAAATAAATAATAATATATTCATGGTAAAATATATTTATTTTTAGAATTCTATGAAATTACAAAGATTTTATATTGGACTTCGTAGAAATATAATGTTATTCATTTTAATTTGTATCATTATTATTAATATAATAATTGTCTATATCTGATGTTTTACAATTTTGTTTACCTATTACATAATAACATAAATATTTTTTGGTGTAAAATTATTTTATTAATATTAAAGTATTATGTTTCATTATAAATGAGTTCAGTATTTGATCATATGGATAATTATTTAATTCGTTAATAATTTTATTTTGACATCTTTGCAATTATTTATCTAAATTTTTATTCTTAGTTTCTTTCCATAAGGATGCTAAATAAGTTTAATTGCTATGTATATGTGTATAATACAGTAATATTTTTGTATGTGTATTTAAATAGTAGGAAATGCTTTTAAACATGCTACAAAACATTTATGATTTGATTAATGTGTTCATTAAAATTTAAATCACTACCAAGAATTAATCCTAAGTTTTTCTATTTTTAAACAGAAACATTTATTCTCATTTAAAAACAATCAACAAATCATTACAATTGCACCATTTCTCAATTGTTTTAATATCACTTTTCAAAGGTTCGATACCAACATCATCAGCATATAATAAAATTTTACCAACTAAATTTAAATTATTAAAATAAATTTAAATTATATAAATTAAAAATAGGAGTGGTCCCAAGACAGACCCTTGAGGAACCCCATATTTTATTAATAATCTATAACTTTAAATTTCGTTAATTTGCTCAATTGAATATCTGTTGTAAATAATTTTGAAATAATTTAAAACAATTTTCTTTTGCACCTATATTATTCCTTTTTTTTCAAGAAAAATATTATGACTCACTACATCAAATGCGTTACCAAAATCTAAAAATAAACAACTAATAATCGTTTCTGATCCTTCTTATCTGCTATTTCCGTATTGTTTTCTTTGGAAAACCATGTTGGTTCTCACTAATCAAATTTATGTTAATTAAAAATCATATAATAGTCGTTCATGAAGGATTTTTTTAAAAACTTTTGATAATATTGGAAAAACAGAAATAGGTCTGTAATTATTTGCATCACTTTTATTATCAGATTTATATAGGTACTAGAAGTGTTTAATTATGTAAGGAATATTTTAATATAATTTCAACGTTATTTAAAATTTCTTCTTATCCTATTATACTCTGTTGCCTAATGCCAGAGAGTAATAAAATGTAAATTTGCAATGACAGGGCCCATTCAGCAGGATGGGCAACTTAAAGGTTGCATTGTAAATTTCAGGTAAATCGCAATGAGAGTTTTTAAGAATTCCGTATTTCAGATATTTAAGATCTACATACCCCCAATCGACCCTATATTAGGGTCACCCTAATTTGCATACAGTAGAAAGGCGAGTTTGGTGAATAAAAGTAGGGTCACAGCGGCGTTACTACAGGTAGTTTGTTAGAATAACAAGTAGAATAATAATTATACCTACTTGATTATAATTATAGAGACAGGCAAGAGGTTTTCAACGTCTCTCATTTTAAGAGTGGTGTTATGTCTTGCTACAAACCCTTTTACTTGCGCCCACACCAATTCTATGGGGTTTAATTTACAGTGATATCGGAAGGCGAAGTACCGTTATGTTTCGTTTTGAAGCGATTTCGTCGACAACAAATTCCTCACAAAGAGGTTTAATCAACTTTACAATGGAGTAGCTCCTTTTTCAGCATATCTTTATGAAATGGCTTCTTATTTGCAGTAAGCCAATAAATTATGTCATTTTCTTTTGAAGAAGACGTTGGTATTATTATATTAGAGGGGAACCAATATATAGTAAAGGTGTAATAATTTAATAATAAGATCTAGCATTTGCTGGAATTCCATCAATTCATTTCCTTCAAAGTTTGCCATAGTTTCTTCTTATCCATGGGTGGAATGAAATTATCCTTTTTCCTTTTAGGCATAATTTTGTCCAAGGTGGATATTTCATTTTTTAAGTAAAACGAGTGCATGGTTCTTCTGATGGCAATCTTTTCGTCCTCATTTATTACAGTTTCTTTTCTTCCTGTACTTCTCTTTGGTGACCTGATGGGGCCGCGTTTATCCTCGTGCACAAGTCGGTATATTGTTGACTGTGCGACTCCAGTCATATTCGAACACATTTTAAATATTTCTGAAACTCGGAATGTTACATGAAATAATAATTGGACTACACCTATATGGAATACGGCGAAGACCACTGGGTTTTATAGTTCAATAATGATTTATTACTCTCTCGCATCAAGCAACATACTATAATTTCAACGTTATTCAAAACTTCTTCTTTATCCTATTAATTTTAATAGTGAAATGACATGGAAATATGGCAACATAGTGCACGATATAGGGAATAGGTGACCCTAGTTAATTTAATTGGTCAGTTAGAATAAACTGTTCCTGTACAGAGTTTCGTTTATTCATATCATACATAGAATCAGATACAATCTTGCAATTTATTGTATTTCATCTTCGATCGCAGAAAAAATAGTATGTGCACCCCGTAGGAAAATCATATTCTCGTCCTCGGACGCTTACTTTTACTAATTTGCATCCTCGTCCGAGAATATGTTAGTTTTCCTACAACATACACATAATATACTATTTACTAACCTAAACTAGAAGACCAAAATTTAGAGTTTAGGAAAAAAGTTACATTTCAACAATACGGATGTTGTTCTATGCTCTTCTAGACATTGTGAGAATTTGCAGTCCCTACGCTGATAATATTAATTATTTGAATTAAAAACCTTTTTCATTGACTCAAATAAATATTTGTTTTCTATTAGCCAAACAAATATGTATTTGAAAAATACCAGGGATTATTTGCCCGAATTAGTATTATCTGATTTGAAACAAATTACTTTTTATTTGGAATTAATCACTAAATACAAAATTCAAGCAAATATTTATTTCCTTAACACTAACCTAACTTAAATAAGCCGCTTCAATGACTTAAAGTAAATAGGTTAAAAGTTAAGTTAACAAAATGTTTATTTGATTGATATTTATATATATTTTATCAAGTATATATTTATTTTACTTTTGTTTTACATATATTTGCCGTAGCAACAACGTTATTTAATTAAACAATTTAAGTGATTGGATTTAAATAAACCTGTAATTTCACAAACCTTATCAAATTGTTTATAGTGTTCAAATAATAAGGCAAACCAACAGAAACAACACATTTTTGCCGAAAATAAAGGTTATGACAAATTACGAGCACGCGCACAACGATTTTTACATAAAAATAACATAAAGTTAAAAGATAATCAACTCTTATTTTATTTTAATGTTATGTTATTTTGCTGTATAAACCCACTATTAGTTGTTGTCCTCCTTAAAATATACGTCAATAAAACATTATAGAGAAGTTAATAACTTTGATAAAAAATTAAATAAAGAATAAAGGCAAATTTGCAAATATTAGGTACAATAATTATTAATTTTATATTAATTACATTATATTTTTTACGTTAGAAGGTTTAATAGGTATTGAAATATGGTGAAAATTGAGAAAAACTGTCTTATTTGTAACACGATTCAAAAGAATATACCTAGGTAGCTATGGTTTATAAATACCTAGCTACATTTTTCTAAAAAGATTTTGTCTTCAAAATTTCAAATTTGGTATTACAAGTATCTTTTCTTTGCCTCTTATCTTATTTTCTTAACTCGTTTCATGCATAACTAAAATATTCAAATATAGTTTCCTACCTTGAAAAGTATCTAACAGATGGGATATACCCCAATATTCTAAATAATTATTCATATTACGTTTATTCCCCATATCTTCGTTTTAATTTTTGCTGAAACCACTAACTTCTGTGTCACTAACAAAGAAGATTTCACTCTCACTCATAAATTTCTACAAGACTAAATCAAACACCAATAACCAAAAACGCGATGATGATTTATCAGGCCACTTTTGTGTAACCAATCAAATTACTCAAAGCACAAAGTAGGCGACAGGAGTTCATTTAAATACTTAATTATTAGTTTGGATGACCTAATTGTTTAAAAAGTTCGGTATTGAATGATTTAAATTAGAGTTAAAGGTATTTAGTTCTTAACTTGAAATGTACTTCGATTAAATAATTAGTTATTTGTAAATATTTGGTTGTTTTATATTAAGGATTTAATGTAAATACATAATTATTTAGTTTAAATGACCTAGACATTTAAATAGTTCTCTATTGGGTGATTTAACTAGCGATTAACGGAATTTAGTTCCTAAATGAAAATTAGTTCAATTAAATATTTATTTTAGTTATTTAGATTTTGTTATTTTAGTGGTTTTTGGGTAAGATATTTGTTTGAAAAGTTCTATGATTTGACACAAATCCACCAACAGTCAAATAATTTTACAAATGAATCGAAATACTCTCATTTCTTTCAGTTTAATAAAACTTAGTTAATTAAAATCACTTTTATTTATTACCAATAAGTATTTACCAAATAAATCAGATTATTTGATTAAGGGAGCAGTTTTATCAGTGTAGTGATGTAAAGCAAAAGTAAAGTAATGCTATTGCATTTAACGGCAAGGAAGCTCGTAACATTAAAATTATCTTGCAAAACGTGACGAAAATAGCTAAACTTTAATGATCAGTTATTTAAAAAGTTAACAATTAATAAAAAAAAACTTATTACGTATACAGACATGTAGGTGTTTGCATAACACTAATACAATATTATAAACCTTCAATAATTTTTCTGTACTGTACGAAAAGGTATAATTATTCGAAATTCCTTTGAATACGTTGTTTATGAATTAATTACTAATTATGATAGCATAATATTATGACATTCCATTGCTTGCCACTTTTAAGTTCCAATAATCATTTTAAAAGTATTTTTAATCTCTCTAAAAAACATAATTAAAAGGAAATAATAAAAAGTCGTAATGTTGAGCTATTATATTTAGTCTGAAATACAAACACTCGCGCGCAAACTTTGTTCTACAGGGTGACAGTAATTTTTCAGTTTACAGGGACCAGGTCACCATACTACATAGTCTTGCATGTGCAAGAGACACCGGCAAATTCTCAACGGCACTCTAGTCTAGTAGTTAATCTATAAACGGCATGTTGTCGAGGGAGAGACCCTTCAGCCAAATGAAGGATGACAGTGGTGCGGATGGTGTATCTCGGACACTGTCTGATATTCGTATGGTTGAGGTAAAAACCTTGCCAGAGCTGTGAGTAACTTAGTGAAAAAGTTACTTTTTAGTATCTAGTTACTTAAAGTAACTAGATACTTAGTAACTAAGATACATTTTTAATTATACCAAAAGTAACTATAACTTCGTTACTTTTGAAGAGTATCTTGTATCTAGTTACATTTTAGGAGTAACTATACACATTAAAAGGAACTAAGATACTTTAAAAGTAACTAGTTACTTTAAAAGTAACTAGTTACTTTTAAAGTAACTAAGATACTTTAAAAGTAACTTAGATACTTTAAGAGGTTTGATGCACCAAAAAAGCACACGTGCCGTCGGCGTCGAATTCTACGAAGAGGTCGGCTGGGCGGCGAGCTGTTAGATCGCGAAATTTCTTGAAAAGTATTTTATTCTAATTATCTCTTGCATATTGCATAGTAGTAGTGCGTTGATTGTGCGTATGAGTTGGGCTTATGTGGTTTAATTTTTTCTAAGGTAAGTTATAAAGCACAACATAATGTAATTATCTTTTAGGATGGTAAGTAAGTAGCAGTAGGAGGCTAGGAGGCATACAGGGTGTACCAAATTCGTTTCTTACCGTTGAGATTTCGAATAATATGCCGTAAAAAATCAAAAATAAATACAGGGCCTTTCAAAATATTTAGAAAAATATAAAATTTTCCGTTCAAATAGAACAAATTACATAAACGTACCAGACCAGGGCTATATTTTAATAAGGATTGTCAATTTAAGGAACAAAACGTCGGAAAACTGGTAAGTGCTGACGCTGAACGTAAATTAAGTTCCGCTCTCATAATTTAAACAAAAAAATCCAGGCTCGTATTTAAAAAAAAATAGTTGATGATGGTCGAACAAAGTCAGGAAAAATAAAAACCAAAACGAAAAATTTTAGATTTTTCCAAATATTTTGACCCAATTTAACTCATATCTTTTACCGTTTCCGAAATCCCACTGATGAGAAACGAATTTGTTACACCCTGTACTTTTAACACAAAGTGATTGTTAAGAAAGCCAATAAAAAATTGCAAATTGCAAATTGGTAGCTAAAAATGCTAAAGTAAATTTAACAGTGCCGTAAAAACCGCCCCCGTAGGCCCCGCAATGCGGGGGGCGCAGCCAAGCCAGGGGCACCCTCAAGTCCCTTGATGAAAATAATAAATCAAATGAAAATCGACATTTATCAATTGTTCTGTACAGGGTTTTTGCGTATATTTTGGAGCACCCCTAGAGCCTTTATTTTAAACGCTAGAAAGAACTTTAAATTACGAATATTGAATGATTTTTTCTGAATCGTCAATATTTGTCATCGGATAAAACAAATGAACATCGTAAATTTGTTTAAGACACCAAGTAGTTGTTTTTTTAAATGGAACACCTTGTATATTACTGAATATTTTATTAGGTCTTAAAATTACATTTTGAAAAATATATATGTTTACTATAATCGGTTCAGTGGTTTTTGAAATATTTAATTTAAAATTCGTCGAAACATAACGCATGGATCGATAAAAGTAAACGAAAGTTACCATTTTGAAGACAGATTTGCATCCCAAATGTTATTAACTGACAAGAAACTTATCTTTCAATTAATTTAAATATTTCAAAAACCACTGAACCGATTATAGTAAACATATATATTTTTCAAAATATAATTTTAAGACCTATTAAAATATTCAGTAATATACAGGGTGTTGCATTTAAAAAACAACTGCTTGGTGTCTTAAACAAATTTACGATGTTCATTTGTTTTATCCGATGACAAATCTTGACGATTCAGAAAAAATCATTCAATATTCGTAATTTAAAGTTCTTTCTAGCGTTGAAAATAGGGGCTCTAGGGGTGCTCCAAAATATACAGAAAAACCCTGTACAATACTTTATATCCTTCTATATTAAACAACGCCTACAAATGACAATATTTTTTACTGTAAGTGTAAAAGATTCAGACAGATGCAAAATAGCAGGGCGCTTTCAAAATTTTGCGAGGGGGGGGCGCACATGCCCTTAGTTACGCCACTGAAATTTAACTATCGCTTAAACCTTTTATTTTATTAACTAAGCACACTTTGCCGCAATTTAGTTCATCGTTTTCCGTAAATTTTAAAAATATCGCCGTACTTATAAATACAGTAAGGTAAATAATATACTAACGTACTGCCTTAACCACCCAGCCAACTTGAACTAAAGGAATTTATTTTAAAAAATCTTAGCATGTTATTTTTATTACTCAGCGACACTCAGCGTGTGCTTTGTAAAAATCCTTAATATTTTTTAATCAAATATATTATTAAGCTACAATATCAGTTACTTAGTAACTGTAGCTACTTTCTTAGAAAACAGTAAATTTGTAACTTTTAAATAATGTTTCACTGCCTGGTATCTATTGTTACTTTTAAAGTATCTTAGTTACAATAACTAGTTACTTTGACCAAGTAACTAAGAACTAAGCTACCTTTTGTTAAAAGTAACTATTCATTTTAGGTATCTAGATACATTTGGGCAAAAGTATCTAAAAAGTAACTAGTTACTTATCTGAAGTATCTTTCACAGCTCTGAACCTTGCCCAGAGAATTGGCGACGAAGTCCCGAGTGCACGGGTCTGATGCTGCTCCGGATAGTTCGGGGGTCCCAGCGACATACATAACTCTTTTAGCTGCACACAAGGACTCGTTGAGGCTTGTGGTGAGCAAAGAGACGTTAATAATAACAAGACCGTAAAAATTCTCTGCCGCGAATAACATTTGTCGGTTATATTGTGTTATATTGGAACCTACGTTAAACTCTAGGTCCCGTCTGGCTGGCATTACCCAGACGTCAAAAACGGGGTCGGCAAAAAGGGTTAAAACTGGCCTACTTGCTTGGCGTCAAAGCCTCACTGTTCGCTACTACTACTACTACTACTCATTATGCCATCTTTGGAAAAATTTGCCTAATCGGTGAATACTATTTGTCCAAAAACTAAGGATTTTTGTCAATTTCTTGTTGCAACCATTGCCATGAATCTACTCTTAATGGAAAATCAGTCGGTAAGAGTACCTGCACCCACTGGAAGGTTATAAGAGATTGTTCTTTAAAATTATAGAAACTGTAGAAGAACTTATATTTACGTTTAAAGCAATCTTTCTGGTACTTGTTGTAGTAGTTTCCTCAATTTCATAAAATACATATTTTTCTACTTGTAGAGTTGCTGCTGTGCGGGCGGGTCACCCGTTTCCAACAGTTTCTTTTTCGAAACTTCCAGTTTCACTAAGACGTTGATGGAGACGGGTAAATATCATATCTGGCGGAATAACACGATTAGGATATTTTTTCTATGGCTGGTAATGAATTACCGTTGATTAGGCCATAAACGAAATGCATATCGCACATTTCATTACTTGTGTAATTTATTTTAAAAAGCTTGACATTTTGACAAGTAAACACCTTACTAATTAATGTCGGTATGCGATGCCTTTTCACCTTTCTCTGTTTTCTGCTCCCGAAAATGATATCATTCTCTTTCTCGAGTATGGTTGCTCGTAGCGACTTCTACCAAGTATGCCTTTTTCATGTAAAAATGACACAAAAATATTTTTTTCTACGAGTGACCGCAAAGAAGCTACTTTGCGCACACTTTTGCATACGCAAAGTAGCACTTTCCCGCACACTGTGCGGGAAATTTTTTTTCCCGCACACTTATTTTAAAGCAAAATTACCATATTATAGACGCGTTTTTTTCTTATATTTTATAATTTTTTTAGATATTTATACAAAAATATTGTAACAAGACAAAGTTGACAGGTGGTTTATGTGTTGCCTTATAAACTATACCGAAGTATTGTGCCGTGCGGCTCAAAATTTTTTTGAAATCTGCATTATTATATTTTCCTCTAATTTTGTTCAAGTTAAAAAAAATCAAGTATTTTTGTGTCAAATGCGGTTTGTTCCCTTAGCAACCAAAATACATTGTCATACAACGCTTTCATGTCAGTTTAGAGGTCTTCTTCAAAATTTTCACTAGCATTTTCACCTATTTAAAATAAAAAAAAACTGTTTTAAAAATGGATATCACTGAAGAAGAACTTCGTGAGAAAAATACGAGAAACAATACGAGTTGTTTTCCAAATGGTGCGAACAAAGGGGGATATAGTTGTTTTTGATGTCAATAAAAATTTAAAATTAAAAAATATATAGTTATTTCACTCGTAGAAAAAATATTGTTCCTAACACGTGCGCAAAGTAGTTTTCCCGCACTTAAAGCTTATCCGAACTCCGCTTCGCGTCGTTCGTCTAACTGCTTTCGCGTGCGGGAAAACATAACTTTGCGCACTGAATAGGAAAACTACTATTTTCTAATTTTGTTTCATAAGAAATCTGTTTCGACACCGTTTTCAGTATCGAAACAGATCTGTTTCGGCACCGTTTTTTTATTTTTTAAAGGTTGGCATTGGTAATATTTAAATGTTTTATTCTGTTGACGTCTGACGTTTCCTGTTATTGTGATCCATGAGAAAAGAAAGTTTTCGGGATTTCTCTGGTAAAAGTTGATTTATCGTTTTATTAGCAATATCCCTTAACTCAGGGGGAGTTGAACTTAGATTATCATGCTCCATATTTTTTTAATTATAATTATGAACAACTCTATGAAATATTAAAACACAAATTTCGTGACAATGACACAAAGAAAATATTATTTATTGTCAAGGCTACTATGATAAAAGTAAATTTATAGTATTACCAACATAGAATTTAGACATACAAATTTACAAAATTTGAAGGGTTGATTTTCTTTTTAAATATGTATTTTCTTATTGAAAAAACTACAAAATAGAAAAAATAGTATAACGTACGTGTTTTATAAAGCAGTTAGAGCACTTGGGTGGACGGGTGCTATAAAATGATGCTTTATAAAACGTGTACTTTAATATACTATTTTTCCACTACTAACCTATAACATCGCCATTATTGACCGATTATTAACGTTAGAAATCGTTTTTCTCTACCTTATAAGTTATTATTGACCATGGTCAATAATAAGGCATTGAAATCCATTATTGACCGATCTTCAAGAATCTATTTGATCGCAGGTAACTCGATTTTTTGATTCTACAACATGAATTCATAAAGGTGATTTCTTGTGGTTAGGCAACCAGATAATTATCAACACATATTAGATTATTACAGATGCTATTGTAAAATATCGATACAATCAACATTTCTTTCTGCTTCCATTTTTAATTCTGGAGGTGTACAAGTACACATAATAATATCATTAACATTTTCTTCGTTAATTTTTTAAAAAAACGGATAACTCGTGAAATCTGATGACATAAATGAACAAAAATTGACATTAACAATATTTTGTCGATTCCAAAGCGCAGGTAACTTGATTAAAAAATATACTTATACCTGCCTATAATTTTTTATAATTATTATTACTATAAAGATAAATGTCTTATAAAAGTTTGTAGTAGTGGAAAAAAACATTATATTAACCACGGTTTAGACAGCTTATAGCCCTCGCGTCTTAAATCCCTCGTCGCTTCGCTCCTCGTGATTTAACCTTGCCGCTCGGGCAATATTGATGGCTGTCTAAACCTTGGTTAATAATATACTATTTTTTGCTTAAAAATTAAATAAAGGCACGTATAAAAAGTTATGATTCCTCAAAAATGTAAGAGCACATGTAGATAGCGCCCTCTATAAGTGGAGGCCATACTAACATCAAATTTGAATTTCGTATCTTAAAATATTATAGATTCGGATTACTGCAGTTGAATCTGAGGATTGGCCCAATAACCGATACCACATTCCACCGGTTAAAACGAAGATGGAAGTTAACCATAACATATATTACTTGGCATTAGTTTTACGCGAGTTTCCTTAACTTATCTAACTTAACGATCTTTTTTCTTTATTGACAAAAACATAAGTAATAATAAATTCATTCGATAGCTAGTCGCCGCCATCCCCTTTGGGCGCAAAACTAAGAATCCGCCACGGAACAAAAAATCTTTCTGATTGGTCTGATACTTGAGCCCCTTCTAAGCGGATTTTCCGGCTACGCCACTGCGCTAGTATGTATTTTTATTGTTTTCAATTTCTAGAAGAAACTGACTTTATCATCTAGCCGACTATAATCTTAATTACAAATTTAAAATGTCCAGTCGCACTACTTATTACGCTTAATAAAATAGGAAATGCTGAAAACGTTGTACAAGAACGATAAACTGCAAGAATTTGAAAGCTGTTTAACCTTGTTAGCGAACACTGCGGGGAAAATATTGTCTTTTGGTGCTGGTGGCGAGAATTATGACAATACTGGAGTACTATATTAATTACTATTATAACCTGTCGTTGTTAATTTCTACATTCTTATATGTAATTACTTAACTGTAATTATTATTCTTAATTTTGTTTTTAGTGCTTTTGTGCAGCGTTAAATAAAATAAATTACACGACACTAACGACTAAATCATAAAGTAAGAAATACAAATCGTCCAGCCATAGGAAAGGTATGTTTTCTCTTTAAAATATACCTTTTGTTGGGCTTATAAGCTATTTTTCCTTGATAATTAAAAAAAATTCCGAAAATGGTTCATTTTATGGAAATCGATAAAAAGTGCCTTTTTCATGTAGAACGTTAATTTGAATGCAGGAAATCTTCTATAAATATTGTAATGATATTGACGTCTTTTCAACGACAACTTTAAAATTCAAGTCAAAACTGAGAGAACTTTTTTTTACACATGTTGTTACTGATTTAATATTATTACTAACTTCTTCCAATCTTCTACATTACCTATATTAATCAAATTAATGTACAAAGTCAATATTAGTATTAGGTTGTAATTGGCGAATGCTTTTTTTTACTTAGTTCTGTAGTATCCTAAATTTTGTAAGTAAATAAAAATAAACTATCTAAACTATTAAAAAATAATATCAAAAGCGCGATAGCGTGACACTTGTAAAATGTTTAAGGTCAAGTATAGTCGGTATAGTGTTACAAGGGAATATCTCGAGAATGGTTTTAAATATTTTTATGAAATTTTGGTTAGGCAATAAGGATATGGGGGGGCATACCGGGTGTCCAAAAAGTCTGGAGACGGTTAAATATCTCGACAAATACACATTGAATCTGAAAAAGAAAAAATACGTCCTTAATAATTTTAAAAGCGCTATCCAATGATACCAAATACGACCCTCACCCTACCTCTTGCGATGGGGCGAGAGGCTACTTTAAAATCTTAAAGGGGTACTCCTATTTTTTATTGCAGAAGTTTATCTGAATCGTTTTTTTCGATTCATAACAGATGGCTCTGTAATCTCAAAATAAGACAGGCCATGCACATCGCCCTTTCTCCGTTGCTAGGTAACGGAGTTGACATCAACAGGAGAGAAAGAAATAATTTTTAATAATTTTTTTTTTCTAAAATAGTGTTAGAGAAAATATAGTTTAGAGCTCGTATAAAATGGCATTTCCTACTTGTTATAGAATATACTATTAAAAGTAGGGGAGACCGGGGCTAATCGCCGCACTTTTAAATTTTTAATTTGTATGCTTTGACATGTTTGTTCTAAACAAATATAAGCAGGTCTAATGGATGCATCTATGGCTTACGTGCATTCTTGCAAGCTTTATTTTTTTTAGCGACCTAATAGATATCAAAAACATATTATTTTTTTAATGCGATGCAAGTTGCGGCAACGTACCCACATTTTATCCAGTCTTCTTCAGGCTTACTATTTTTAAATGTGTTAAAACAATACAGACACAGACAGTTTTCGTTTTCGTCTTCGCTGCTAGAACTATTAACTGCTTTCCTTAGTATAGGCTTACTCCTTTTCTTTGGTAAAGGTTTCTTTTTTGTATCTTCATTATTCTCAAACGTTCTTTTTCTTGATGGGACTTTTTTATTCTGCTCTTCTCTGAGGGCCTTTTTGATAGGAGTGTCGGTCAATATGGCTGTTTGGCATTGTTTTCTGCCTAGTTTTGATAAGTTTTTTCTCGGAACAGCTTTTGGAAAAGGCCTTAGTTTCAGAGGAGTAACTTGCTTTTTAGGAGTGACTTCCCCCAAGTCTTTATGTGAGCTTATCAAGGTATTTGTGCTACATTGTTCTAAACTATCGCGCGAAGTTCCTGGTTCTTCGTGAGTATTTGTAAGCACCTGATTATCGTGACCTCGATCTAAGCTTTCTGTGCTGATCTCCTCATTTTCGTTCAAATTGCCCTCTGCATATGGACGATCTGTTGAATAAGATGGTAGAAACTCTTCTTTCGGAAATATATCTTTACTAAATGGATAAATTCCTGTTATCTGAAAACCTGCCGTAATATTTTTAGGTGTAATTGCTAGCGGTAATAAAGTTGCAACGATATTCAGAATGTCATATATAGACATCGTTGTGCCAGGGTGATTTGTGATCCATGCATCGCAAGCAGAGTTTACATATTTTGTTAATGAATCATAAACGGATCTATCAAGGGGTTGCAATTTATGCGAACAGTGAGGCGGAAAGGATAACACTGTCACGCCGTTTTCTTTCATGAAGTCTAAAGAAGCAATAGACAGATAAGAATTATGGTTATCAAGCAACAGAACTCGTTTTTGTACAGAACATTTGGTGTGCTTAACAAAATGCTTACACTAATCTAAAAAATGGTTTGCTGTCATCCACCCTGAAGAACTCGCACCTCCACAGCCTCCTGTCGGAGCACTAGCTAACATATGTGGCCTAAAATTTACCCTAGGAAATATAAAATATGACGGAACACTGTTTCCTAGAACCGATACAGCAACAGCCAAAGTCACTAACGTTCCTCTTTCTTGCGAAGTAATTCTTCCAGTCTGTTTAAAATCTCTCCTGGTCACAACTCTATCTTGTTTTTGGACGGTAGTGATACCAGTCTCGTCCATATTAAATATATCTTCCGGCCCAATTTTCAGACGATTTAGGACAATGTTAAGGTTATCAAAAAACTTCTCGACATTTGATTTATTAAAATTTGTAGCTATTGCCAAACTTGTCGCTTCTGGAGTTCGGATGAATAGTATCCTGTGCCGCTTCATAAAAAATGTAAACCAGTCTTCGCCGGCCATTTTTTTTGCGTCCCATTGTGGAGGATATTTTATTTTCGGTGCCACAACAAATTCATAAGCAAAAGTTCTTACTTGCTTTGGTGTTAAACCGTAATATATGTCTGCAGCTGTAAGAAACCTAAAAACGTTTAAGCCTTATTAAAAACCGAAAAAATAAATAAAATAACACCTTTTACCTGTCGTGGTTTAGAATATCCAACATGTATTATTGACATCTCGGTAGGTCATCTTAGGTCATCTTGGCTCACTTTTAGTAAAAATCGTCTTAGAGTTCTCTCCGAGATATCAAATCATTCCTTTGCTGCACCCCTAATCGATCTATTCTCTAATTTTACCAGTCTGGCTGCTCTTAACATGATATGTGATGGGGTGGTGCCTCGGTCTGTCTTTCTTTTATATTTTCTCATAATTCTAGAGATTAATGTTTTAAAAAAATATTTATTTAGGCTAAAACTCGACCCAAAGTAGGTTGCCACGCACCCGGGGCATATTGCCGCATGCGGCAATTTACCCCGGGAATAATGCGGCGTTTAACCCCGAAGGTACATTTGGCAAACTTTGTGTTTTGTTACCCTATGTAGGATGACCTTCCATTTCTTAAATAAAAGCCGATTTTTTATAACTAACACTTTTTATTAAATCTCATCCTCGACCATCATTTTCAGACTCTCGACCGAATTGACAAGTGACAACTCTCCCCAAACATATTGCCAACCTAACATTTGGCGCGAAATTTAAAAACGAACTTAACCTACACCTAAAATGTAAATAACTACATAGTTCCAAATATCGCATTTTAAGCAGAAAGCAATGAAAATGAGATAGTTCATGTTTTCATATCACTAATATTTCAAGAGAGTCACCGTCTCGCGAGCCTTTTATTTGCTTTTGGTCTCGTATATTTCGAAGGGCTGACCATACCTAATAAATGCTTCATAAAAATTAGGTAGAGAGTGGAATTTGAGGTTTGACCAAATGATCCCATTCTGGGACACCCTGTATACATGCCCAATGCCAATATTTGTTGTGTGATTTTTGACCCTTGAAACTCATTGTCGAAATGTGTTTTATATAATTATCATGTATCGAGGCTGTAGGTTACAAAATGTGGGTTGTCACAATAAATAAGGAAGGAACCAAATAAAGCTTGGCATTTGTCATTTTATTTTGCACGTTACGTAAGGTGGTTATATACGTATTGTCGACATTCAGGACAGTATTATGGTACCTGTAAATCGCATTGTGTATATAAGAAATGGGGTGATATTGCATTAATACTTTAAAGTACACCATAAAATAAATAAGAAATAACAAAGTGAAATGTGTCGTACTCGCTGAAAAGGTTTGCCCTTTTATCAGGTTTTATTTGACATCAGTTGCAGGTTTACTATAAATATTATTAGTTATTAGGAAGCATATCCTTTGTTTATAAATATAGTTTAGGTTAGTTATTTGTATAGTTATACAGGGTGTTTCATAAATATTGAGAAAATATTCAGGATTAAAAATTTTAAAAAAAGTTCCTATAAACCTATGTCCGGAAATACCTCGTTACGAAGGTACAGAATGTGAAATTTTTTTTTTATTGTTGTTTATTCTAAATAAGCTTTGCAATAATGTCGGAATTTGGACTAAAATTTGTAACTAGGGGTTATTGGAAATGCGAAACTCGAATTTGATGTTAGTATGGCTGTCACTTGTAGAAGGCGCCACCTACATGTCCTTTAACTCTTTTAAGACACCTATTTATACGTGCTTCTATTACATTTCTAAGCAAAAAAAATAGATTTCTCTACTATTTATACGTGCATACTTTGCATACTTTGTAGAGGTCGCTACAAGCAACCGTTCTCGAGAAAAGGAATAATAAAAAAATACATTTATTTGCATATCGTTATGCTCATATTTTGCTTTTTGTTTATCGTTACCGTAACCAAGCTAATACAATATCACAACAAGTCTCTAATTTCAACCTGCAATAAATGTATGCAATGTATTGTGACGGTATATTATAATAATGGTCCCCCTTTGAATAATATGGTAAAGGTAACGGAAGTCTTAATATGCATTCTTATATGGTAAGTTGAATGAACCTTATATAGAAATAAGTCATATATTTTATATGCACGTTCTTCAAAGACAACTAGTCTAAATTAATAAAAAAAATAGATTCGGGAAGCTAATAATAATTGATGCACCTCGACCAACGGGATTATAAATCCTTTGACCTCGACAGTGACCATCAGCTATATGTGCGATAACATAACATGTTCTCGTGGAGCACTATTAGATTTAAAAATTATTGAAAAAATTATCATAGGCAAAATTATCATCATCACCAGTTTCCATCCAACATCGGATATTTTCCAACTGCGCATGCCTTTAGGCTATTCTTATTGCGTCTTGCATGGACTCGCATCGAGTTGCGTGACTGTAATACGGCTTTAAACAATTAACTTGTAAATGTACCCATAACCACATATTTTTGCCGCTTTTTTATGCAGACAGCACGACAACGTTGACAGGTCTCATCTTCTTTTAAGCAGGATGTTAGATTAGTTACTTTTTGACAGATTGCAGGATATTAACGATGTCAGTATAAAGTGGCTGTTCTTAGTTCTACTAAAAAAGGTGAAATTACTGACCTTTGATTGTGTTGAGTCGCCCAATCCAGAAATTAGTGTTATGTAATAGGTAATTTTTTTAAGTAATAATTCCATACTATCTTTATCAGAAACATCTGTCATAATATAAATATCTTCCTTGAGAGCGGACACACTAGATCTCAATTCCTTTCTATTCACCTCAATAAGATAATTCATGTGGGATAAGTTCCATGAAAAAAAAAATTGTATTTTTATTGTAACAAAGTTCGGGTTGTCCTGCTTGGTTAACAGATCCTCAGTAACATATCTGACAAATTGTTGTACGTTTTTTCTTTGGTTAAAAAAATCGTCGTCGATGCCCCAGTTAGGGTCCATTAGAAGAAGTTTTGTCTAAAAAAAATTAAATAAATAAGTACATTATTACGTTTCATTAATTAATTAAGCCTCATTAGTCTTGTAACTGCCTTCGCTTACACTCCATAGACTATGTTCAAGAGTATATGTTCAAGAGTATGACATATGTATTTATTCACACCGAAGTACCACCGAATCCCTCACCCCGCTGAAAAATCCTTAGGTTAGTTACTTGTTTTTATCTGTAATATAGGTACTTACATTACGTGTTTCTAATAATTTTAATTTTTAAAAATATTTTGTTATGAATGTTATACTCTGTTGCTTAATGCGAGAGAGTAATAAAATGTAAATTTGCAATGACAGGACCCATTAAGCAGGGTGGACAACTTAAAGGTTGCATTGTAAATTTCAGGTAAAGTCTGTGCGTTTTAAGAAGTCCGATATCGGATTAAATCACCAAGGGATGTTATCGCTTTTAAAACAGTAAGTCGGTTAAGTTACAATATCTTCGCACCTTCGCTATACTTGATCACACCGAACATCCCACTGGTTTACTGTATTCTATTACTGGGCGAAATCAGAGGTTTCAAAACAAAATTATCTTAGAATTACGCGTTGAGCATAAATAGTAATTAAATAGATAATTAAATTATTTTGCTATTATTATAGTTAAATCTATATAATAATCGCTATTTTCCAAGAACCAATTAAAATTTGCTCAAGTGCGGGATGGTTAAATATGTTAAAGATTTTGTCAGGTATATACTTTTCCGATAATGACATTATTTTGGGATTATTATAATTAAATCTTCATAATAATTACTATTTTCCAAGAAATAATTAAAATTTGCTGAAGTGCGGGATGGTATGTTCTACTTTATTTTAAATAAGTAGTTGTGCTTTTCACTTTTAGTTTGTTTCTCATTGTGTGTGAATTTGTCTGAATACTACAAAAGCTAAAAAATTATTATTTTTCTTTACATAAACTAATTTTTTATTTACTTTAAATTATTTTATTTAGAAAATGTAATTCACCAACATCCAAAATTACCTTCAATATAATTTATTGTTTGAGAGCCACCGACATAATGCTCAAGAGGTTTTATGGCTTAGCGGACTTCTTAAAACGCACAGACTTTACCTAAATTGCAATAATAGTTTTCAAAAATTCCGTATTTTAGATATTTAAAACCTACACACCCCGAATCGGTCCTAAGTTAGGCTCACCCTAATTTCCATACAATAGAAAGACGAGTTTTGTGAATGAAAGTAATGTGACAGCGACGTTACTACAGGTAGTTTATCAGAATAATAAGTTTAATAATAATTATACTTCATTATAAATATTATAATTATAGAGATAGGCAGATAATTGAGATACTACTAATTATTCTAATATTAAGTAGATAAGAACTTATATAGAAGTAAGAGTAATATGAAAATAGATAAATTGGAATAAACATTAATATTTATAAAAAAAATCTACTATGTAGGATACAACAACTTAATTTTTAAATTTTGATCATCATGTTGGGAATGAGTAGTCCGATGAACTATCGTCGTTGAGGTCCACAGAATTAATAAGGGGCTCTTCAGTGTTTTCTAGCATGTTATCAGCTTTCCACATTCTTTCTTCTATTTCAATCACATGTTCGACGCACTTACTCCATTTTTCACAGTTTTTATTCCCTCTTGCAAGAGGTTTCCAACGTCCCTTATTTTAAAAGTGGTGTTATGCCTTGCTACAAACCCTTTTACTTGCTCCCACACCAATTTTATGGGGTTTAATTCACAGTGATATGGCGGAAGGCGAAGTACCGTTATATTTCGTTTTGAAGTGATTTTGTCGACAACAAATTTCGTACAAAGAGGTGTATTCCACTTTACAATCTCCAGTAGTTCCCTTTTCAGCATATCTTTATGAAATGGCTTCTTATTTACAGTAAGCCAATGAATGATGTCATTTTTTTCCAAGAAGACGTTGATATTTCTTCGGATTTTCTTGAGTGATAGCTGACGTTATCCATCACTATAACAGACTCAGGAAAAATAAGATCTAGCATTTGCTGGAAGTATTCTTCAAAGACATCAGCGTTCATACTTTGCATGATAGTCTCCTGTCCATTTTGATTTTAATGCTACTAAGCCGCCATCGACAAATCCATTTTTTCTATCAATGTGAGTTGGTGGCGAAGAGCGTTGAACACATTGAGAATAATAATTTTCTCATTTTTAGAAAGCGCAGTTTTGTTAATCCGTTTCTCAGCAACAAATTCAGAAACACTAGTCATTTTCAAGAACGAAGTTTCCCAACAACTGCCGGAAAGTAACTAAACATTTCAAATTCTTGAAACACTGAGGCACAGGTGGGTAAACTACTTTTTCTCCTAGCAATTTCAAATTATACACGTATAAGGGCGAATCATGTAACCCTTAAGTTTATGAGTATAATAAACAAGGAATTTTATGAGACTTCGTGCTTTGCTGACTTTTATTAGGTTTGTTCAAGCCACCGAGCTCGACCTCACAGTTTTAATTCGCCTCAATTTACGGAATAATTTTATCTGAAAACCCCTAACTAAGGGACCACAAAAAAAAGTAAACAAAAGGAAGAATCATTGAGATCGATCTATTTCTTCTATATACTTATTTTTAGTCTTATTTTTTCCATTCAATTAAATTCGTGATCATGATGAATGATGATAGGTTGTAACCTCTTGGTACTCTTCAAGCGTATCTAAGTACATAATCTAAAAGCTATCAATATATCACGAAGGCATTACCTAACTATTAAATGCATTGCGTAGGTAATTCTAATTTAAAATAACCGGCTATTACGTTGGCTAACGTATAAAAGAAAATGAAGTTTATTTAGTTATTTTTATTGTATTTTATTTACGTCTACGAAATGGTTATGCTTGATTAAGTCAAATATAATATGTCTAAGAAATTTTATTCAATAAGAAACATTTATTATTTCTTGTAGTAGAAAGACATTAAAATTACTCTGTTAATCCAATCATTAATTTTATCTTTAAATTCCTAAAAACTCAGAAACGTAATACTAAAATTCACACGCCGTCATGGACTTATTACGTAAATGTTCCTTAGTATTGTGCAGGTTTGCATGCGTTTATTATTGTTCTCCTTAGCATAACCCCATAGTTATATGCCATAGGCCAGTACGGATTCTATCTAGATCAACAGGAGACCTTCTCGCTTATGCTACTCACGTTTGGAACAACGCAATAGAACATCGTGGGGAGTCCCGGGCGGTAGCACTGGACATTTCCAATGCCTTTGATCGAGTATGACATGAGGAGCTCCTAACTAAAGTGAGAGCGTACGGAATGCCGGTTCAATTTTGTTCATGGCTGTCAAGCTTTCTTAAAGACCGTTCTCTGCTAGTGGCGGTGGACGGGTTTCTTTCAGACACAATTAACATCAACGCCGGAGTCCCTCAAGGTTCTATATTGTCGCCCACCCTCTTTTTACTATACATTAACGATCTTTTGGAAAAAACTAAAAATCCTATATAAAGCTTTGCTGATGACAGCATACTTGTATTATCTTTTACTTTGGATGCTTGGACATCGGCTGCCAATGCACATATCTATAGGCAGCTGTCTTGAGGTAAAATTAAAAAAGTTGATGTTGAAGAACCGGATATAGTCATGGCGGGACACTTGATTCCCTTGACTTCATTAATTCATTTACTGGGCGTCAATTTGGATAGTCATAATAATATGTCTTGACAAAGTTACGTTGCGGCCATCGCTAAGGCATCCTTGCAGAAGCTTGGAGTATTTTTCCGAACTAAGAACCTCTATGCACCTCAACAACTTCTGATGCTCTATAAAGCCCAAATTCGACCATCGCTGGAGTACTGTTCGCATATTTGGGGCTCTGCTCCTAAACATACCCTGAGATTGCAAGATTGCATTCAAAGAAGAGTCATTCCCTTGATAGGTAACCATGATCTGACCAACAACCTGGAAAGCCTTAAACATCGAAGGCTGGTTGGCGGCTTAAGTCTATTTTACAAATTAGGTCAGAGCACTTATAAATTTTTATATGGTTGACCCGGAACAAATTAATATAAAGATTAGACTGATGGCAAACGTTAGTGTTTAGAACACTGATTAACATACTAAAAGTCCCCATACCTCCACCTTGCATAACAGCCTTAATTTTAGGCCGCCATCTTGAATTTTAGCATTTTTTTTAAATTTTTTACTATAACCTTAAAACCAGGCCGAATTTCGGAAAATGATAAGATAGAAATTTTGTTTAAAACTAAATTGTGCATGTTCTAATACTAAAATTATTATTTTAGGTTATGTGATAACAGAGATACAGGTATTTCAATTAAAATCGTACCGAAAAATTCCAATTTATTTCTCGTTTTTATAACTATATTGTAAATTTATATTATGAAGGCGCAACAATAATTAACCTGCCGCTTTTTTTTCTATTTTTTATACAATTTTTGGAAATAATTTCAAAATAATATATTATGTATCCTAATACCTTGTCGGTATAGTAGGCCGCCAAAAGCGCGGTGGCTCTGGACTCTCTGAAACAAAAACATTACGCCTACGCATGCAGTGTTTGTTTGCGTGCACTATTTGTTTTTAGTGGTTTGCTGATTTAAAACTAAAAAGAAATGACAAAGTCAAAACCCTTGCCTATTGTGATAAAAAAGTTAAAGTTTACAATCAAACGTCTCCTGTAAACCCAAACCAACTTTTTAATAGAATTATATGCGTCTGCAAATCTGAAAATAATTTAAAAGAGTGTTTTAATCATGAACTGTCGCCATACCCTCCTTCACTTTTTGAAAATGAAAATTAAGAAAAACAAACAAAGCGGCTCTCTTTGCCTTTATGGACAAACAATCTCCTCCCACAGATACGATACCAGAAAACACTATTTTTGTTATAGACGGCGGACATCTATTACACAAAGTTGTCTGGCAAATTCCTTCTACATATGGCATCGTCTTCTCTCAATACCTTAAATATGTCGAGTATCATTACGGCACAAATTGCACAAAATTGTTTTTGATGGCTATGAAACAGTGACCACTAAAAACCAAGAGCAATTACGTCGTCATCCAAAAACCTGTGCCGATATATCCATTGCCGATTCTGCGGTTTTAACCACTTCTCAAGAAAAGTTTTTAAGTAACCCTCGCAATAAACAAAATTTTATACGTGCCCTAATATCAAAACTTCAGGCTGCTTAAATATCCACAATTCAAGCTGAAGGTGATGCTGATACTAAAATTGTAGAGACAACGATAGCCTTAAAGGAAAATAATAGTTCTGTAACATTGGTTGGAGAAGACACAGACTTACTCGTTCTTTTAATTCATTTTGTCAAAAATTGGGGAATTTTTATGATGCGACCCGGTAGACAATCGAAACCAGACCGAATTACAGACATAGACAAATTACAAAATAAATTGGGCGAAAACATAAAAGATCACATACTATTCTTACATGCGGCAACAGGTACTGATACAACCTCTTGTCTTTACAAACAAGGGAAGCTTAAGGCCCTTAGAGTTATTCAAAACAAAGGGGTGGCTAGGTTGGTGGGAGTTTTTAAAGATCCTTCAGCTAATAGATTCGATATTGTAAAAAATGGAGAATTATTTTTAATGACATTGTTTGGGAAAAGCAAGTGTGCTAAGTCGTTAAACGATATGCGATTTTATAAATATAATACTCTAACAGCACGTCAAAATCTTTGTAGTAACTTAGAAGTTGCAGTACTTCCCCCTACTTCGAATTCGTCTAAGTATCATTTTCTTAGGGTATACTTACCAGTACAAGAATGGTTGGGCAACAAACTAGATCCAAAAGAGTGGGGGTGGGTTGCAAAAAATAATATTCTCTTTCCTCAAACAACAACAGATCCGATTGCTCCTAGTTTTGTTTTAAAATTAATTTACTGCAACTGTAAGAGTGATTGTAGAAATTATTGCTCATGCAGAAAATCGAACGTTTATTGTTCCAATCTCTGCAGTACTTGTAACGGTAATGCTTGTGGCAATATTCCTCATTTTAACGAAAATGATCTAGAAAGTGATGAAGAAGCTTAAATAGTTGGGGTTATTTTTAGAGCCATATTTTATTATTAGTTTTTAGTTTGTCATAATTAACCTTTTTGTCGTAGCAATATTGTCAGAATAAACACTTTCATAAATACACCCTGTATGGAAGAAATTGTATCTATAAACTATGTAAATTTTAATGTTTTATATCAATATCTATGCACATTCCCTTTTTCTTTGATTTATATAGTATACAGTATAGCATCTGTACCTATGTAAGATTAAATACAAATTTATTTTGTTATTTTTTTACTTAATTTTTTTTCATCGGCCAATAAGTAGTAAGAATAAATATGCGGCGATCTGAAAGTAACTTTATCTAATGTGATTTTTTGTTATCTTTATTTTTCCCCTCTTCAATTTTTTTTATTTGTGGAGTGGTTTTTGAGTTATTGAGGTTTATATTGAAAAAGTACCAAAAATCAAGATGGCGACCTTAATTTGAGGGTGTTATGCAAAACGGAGGGATGGGGACTTTTAGTATGTTAATCAGGGCATTAAACACTACCACTTGCCACTAGTCTCATCTTTATATTAATTTGTTCCGGGTCAAGTCGTAAGTGCATTGGCCTAAATATTGTAATGGCAAGTGCTCAACTTGATTCGCGCTGTAGGTGAAATTTTTTTTTGGGCGCCAAGGGCAGAGTTGGGTTTCTACTCACATTTTTGTATTTGACATGTAGGAAACATTTACGTTTAGACAGTCTGACCTAAATTAACCTGAACTCATTATTGTAGCCTAAAGTCTACGCCAGATTAGTCTTTTATGGCGGCCGACGCCATATTTTAAACATGTTTGCCAATCTGTGATGAAAAAGTTCCTTAATTTCTTCGTTGTGTTGTTTCCAGGGCCACTTGCACCAAAAATTAACACCAACCCGCTTTCAAACAAAGTTATTAACTCTCATAAAAGCCACACAAATACTGCTTTTTTCCCTAAGTACGTTTAGTAATAAACAAGCGTTATGTGCAATTAAGAAATACGTTATTTCCAACGAATAATACAATACAAAAAAATATAGACATAGGTTCAAAGTAGTTCATCCTACGAGGAAAGTATTTATTTTAAATTACTATTATTTTGTTATTGACAACGTTGCAAAATGTGTGATAATACAACTGACCTGAACTTACCTGTAGGTATGTGCACATACAGGTTTGACAAACATACAGTTTACCTACCTATATTATACAGGGTGTTTTAAACCAAATGCGAAAAACATAGAGGGGCGATTCCTTGTTTAAAATAAAGGGTAGTTTGTTATACAAACATTGGGTAAAAAGTCAACCCTAAGGGAGATATCATGGTACAAAGATGACGGTAAAATAATGTTTTTATTAACGAAAACGATAGAATAATGAAATTCTGTGGAAGTATTACTAGATTTTATGAACACACACTTTCTGCATATTTTTTAACTTTTTTAAAATAAGTGGAAGGAGTTGAAAAAGACTACGTTATCCGTTCCTTGTTCACGAACATCAAAGTATTTTGTTGTAAAAACAGAATTATTGGTTTTAAGTACCCTATATTATTAAAATAAATACCGTCTGGCTTTATTCTAAAATACTAAAGATTCCTTCTTTAAGTATAATTTTAAGCTTACTTCGAGAACGGAAATTCTAAAAAAAAAAACTACTAAGCATATTACCATGATATTAATTGAGCCTTAAAGTCCCACAAAACAGGGTTATTAGCGAGTCGCTTAGTTTTCATTGACAACCTTAGCACGGGTGTTTATCTAGTAATTAAATTCAATGATATATTGCTGTAGTACTTTAAAATCGTATCAAAAAGGTGTGGCCAAAAAAATCTTGTCTGCAGATAAACTGCCTTTTAAGTGAAGGTAACCAGCTTTTTAATAGACTAGAATGGCATGCTTTATCAACGCAGTACTTACATATCTTACTTGTATCTCTGTACCGTGGTCAATAAATATGTTTGCACTATCACTTCAGGATCTTATAATCTTGATTCAATATAATTTATTTAAAAAAACAACAAAAATGTTGAACCATTTGGGAATTACTTTAGATAAAAAACTAACTTGGAAACAACGCATTGTATCGTTAACGACAAAAGTTAAAAGGGGTATAAATTTACTACGATTTATCTGTAAAACTTGGTGGAGCTGTAATGTTAAAATTGCTCTTATTTTCTATAGGGCTTATATTCTATGGTAGACAGAATACAGTGTAGAGCATTAAGAATTTGCTTGGGAGCTATGATATCAACAACCACTGAACACGATTTTAGCTGAATCCTTGGAATTACCGCTTTGCCTAAGGGGAGAATTTCTCAGCACTAAATTTATTTTAAAACATAGAAACTTGCAAACCACTCTATTAGACAAAATATCTCTAGTAAACACTTCAGATTTGGTGAACATATAGTGAAATAAGAAGACTTCGCCTCCTTTGTGCGTTGCTGTCTAAGAATATAATCAGATAATATGTAATATAGCACAAGTTACCTTATTAAGTGCCGACTATTTTAGTTTATTCAAAGACATAACCGTCAAATATTCAGTGTACCAAGAGAATTCAACAGCTGACAAACGTATCCTTAATACAGAATTATCTGTCACCGAAGACTCTTCAGTAATATATCCAGGTGCCTCTAAGGATCTAGAAGGAAATGGTGCTGCCTTTTATGTTCAGCGTAACAATATATCCTCAACATTTCAAATTAACAAAGATTTCTCAATTTACACAACTGAGGCCATAGCAATTCTGAAAGCACTGGAGTTTGCATGTCAAAATAATATTAATTCTAACATTGTCATTGTATCTGACTCCGAATCTGGTCTATCGGCCCTGGAATTCATAGTTGGAATTATGTCATTCATCCCATACTATTGGATATTAAAAAGTTTATTACAGACTAAGATATAAGGGGCAAAATGTAATATTCGTATTGGCAAAGACAGGCCTTCATGGAAATGAATATGCTGATAATCTAGCCAAAGATGCAATTACACTAGGCAACAACGGAAAAAGGTCAGTAATAAAAATGGCTCAGTCTTATAGATTTTGATAGGTATGTCTAGACACAGACACGCTTATGTCTAGACAAATTTCAATTAGTTTTTCCCCTTCTACGGTAGTAAAATGTTTAAAAATGCATAAGCTACTTCCCTAGTTTAGTCTTATTTCAACTGTCGTATCGTTTAGTGTCTTATTAGTAAACTATATCAATATGCCGCGCGAGTGTGTTAATAGGCCCAGCAATTTTTGTTATATTTGTGAAGATGTTACTTTTCAAGGCCAAAAAAGAAATATAACTCCTTTAATTAAGAAAGACTATCAGTTGTATTTTGGATGTAAAGTTGGTGACCAAGATAAAAACAAAAAATGGGCTCCCTATACAATACTTGTGCCATCTGTCTCCGAGATTGGCTTAATGGAAGACGTCGATCCATGCCATTTGCTGTACCTATGATTTGGAGAGAACCAAAAGACCACACATCTGATTGCTATTTTTGTCTCACACCTCCAATTAGTAAAGATATTACTATGAAGAATAAGGATAATTTAAGGTACCCTAATATACCGTCTGCTATTCGCTCTGTGTCTCATAGTGATGTGTTGCCTGTTCCGGTTCCCCCTGAGAACTATAGTCTTGATTCAGAAGAAGAATTAAAAGTCCAGACGAAGAGCCCCCTACCTCTAAGAATCCTAATTTCCTTCCTGAACCTTGTGGTAGCAAGGAACCACACAGAATATCACAAAATGAGTTGATTGACCTCATAAGAGATTTGAATTTGCCAAAATAAAAGGCAGTTGTTAGGATTTAGGCTACAAAAGTGGAACTTGCTTCAAGGTAATGTGAAGGTTTCGGTTTATAGAAGTCGTCATGAATCCCTTATATCATTTTTTAAAATGGAAAATAATGATTTAGTAGCTTGCCATGATATTGATGGTCTAATGAAAGCTTTAGGTATAGAACACATCCCTCATGAATGTCTACTTTTTATAGACTTTTCAAAACTAAGTCTCAAAGCGGTATTATTACATAACGGCAACATACTTCGCTCAGTTCCAATTGATTATGCCGCTAATTTGGTAGAAACATACACCAATATGAAGATATTGATTGAAACATTGCAATATAAGAAATATGATTGGCAAATTTGTGCAGATTTGAAGGTAGTAGCTATTTTACTTGGTATGTCGAGTTGGGGTATACAAAATATTGTTGTTTTCTCTGCGAATGGGATAGCCGAGCTAAAATGAGTCACTGTCACTATAAAAGAAAAGTGTGGCCACAAAGACAATCTTTTGAACCGGGATTGAAAAACGTTACGAGCATACCCTTAGTTCCTGCAAATAAAATTTTACTTCCGCCATTACATATTAAACTAATTGGCTTAATTAAAAACTTTGTTAAAGCTATGGATAGAGATGGTCCTGCATTCAGTTACCTAAAACAAAAATTTGCCAGATTAAGTGAAGCTAGAATTAAGGAGGGAATTTTAGTGGGACCCCAGATAAGACAACTTCTTAGGGATCCTGCATTTAACGCTGTGCTTGAGAGAAAAAAAAAGAGTCATGGATGGCATTTAGAATGGTTGTAACCGATTTCTTAGGAAATAAAAGAGCAGACATTTATACAGAAATTGTAAACAAGCTCCTCAAAGCTTACGAAAATATGGGATGCAATATGTCCCTAAAAATACATTTTCTGCACTCACACTTAGTTTACTTCTCTAAGAAATGTGGAGACGTTAGTGACGAACATAGAGAACGATTCCATCAAGAAATCACAGAAATGGAAAAAAGATACCAGGGAAAGTGCAATGTTTTAATGTTAGCAGATTACTGTTGGACACTTCTTCGAGAGCAACCAGAGGCTGTGTATAAGAGACAGATTAAATAACGGAAGAAAAGTGATTAGTTCATTAATTGGAATAATCGTTAATAAAAAATAAATGATAATAAAGAATTAAGCTCCTATTTTTTTTTTACGACCTTGGAATTTTTTTTTTTTAACATTTTGGGTCTATTTCAGTCATATACAATCCAAAAATCCTTTTTTTGCCAAATACCTTTAAAAAAGTTTAAATTTGTTGCCCCGTGTTATTAATGGAAGTGAAACTGCCTTTCGACTCGACATATCCGATGGTTTAAACATGGTTAATGCTCGGCTTAAAGATAAATGGACTCATAGATGGCACCATTATACCTTATCCAACGCCTCTAGTTATGCACAGATTCAATCTACTCTACCAAATAAATACTGGCATGATGATTTCAATGTATAAGTCGACGTTATGTAACTACTCTTAAAAGTTTAAGATTTGGGCATACCTGCTATCCTGTCCATCTTTTTAAAATCAATATTTTAAATTCTGAAGTATCAACAATCTCTATAACGTATTAAAAAAAAATATATTTATACCTGCATTAGTAACTTCTTACATCATAATGACCTAAAATTATAGAATTTTATAGTTTCCGAAAATCCAAAAATCCTTAAATGTGTTTCCTATCTAAAGAGTCGCCCTGATAGACTCCTGGGCGTGAAGTGTGTGTCCCCGTTCATTTATGCTTTCCTTTAATCTTTAAGTGACTGGCTGATAAGCCCATGCCAATAAAGTTAAAAAAAAGAAGAGTTAGTAAGCTACCTTCTTATTACAAACTTTGCCAATATGTGGTCTCTGTATTTTTTTTTTACGTGAATTCACAGCACTGCAGGATTAATCCTTTATGGCGCTCTGCGAGCGGTACGTGTGCGCAGGAAACGATTCACGTTGGTCTTGAATCACTGGACTCGTTGAGGAATACGGCCACAGGGAGGTCGTTTCAGAATGATGACGTTCTCCAGATGAAAGAATATTTAAACAGGGTCGTTCGAGGGACACTAAGCTGAACCACGTACGGGTGGGCTGCAGTGGCTCGTCGTGTATTTCTACCATGCACCGCTCTGTGGAGTCAATCGGGCAATTATGAACTTTCTGTTTCAAGGATTCATTCACACTGGGCTTCAAAATTAGTAAAGAATCGGTTCCCTTACTATATTGTTTAATTTTTTATTATACATAAATATTATATATATAATATTATTATAATAATTTGCATTTTAAATAAATATAAACCATTTGCATTCATTAGAAAGTATTAAATATTAAAACATAATGTTTCGCATTTTTCATGGATAATGCATTTTAATGCAGAAATGTTATTGTGCTCACATTTTGAAATTATTTGTTGCCAAATATTAGAAACTGGTGACAATTGAATTTTGATGTAACATCAACGTATAATCATGCTATTTGATTATTCCGATTGAATCAATAGTGAGCATATTTTGACACCAATTCGTTTTTAATTACTGTGTTACACAAGTAAGGCTCCGTTTTACATTCTCTGGTCGTCCAAAGGTTAGGCTAAAAGCAATGTTTATTTTACTACTATGTTAAATCAATAATAAATAAAACGCGATAGACTTTGCTTCATAGTGCATCTTTGCGAAGTAATAAATCAATCAAAACCGTCTTCTTCATGGGTCTGCAAGATTTTCCGGCATGTATAGATTTAAATAGGCCTGAATTTTTAAATTTGTGCATAATTAGTACAAGTATCGACATTAAAATGAAGCTTTGTCTTCAAATATATATTTTAATATTAAATTTTTTAAGCTTACAATTATGTACAGCCGTACCATTTACCTGGAATTTTAGAAAGTAATTTTATCAAAACTAATTAGAGTCTAGGTACTTATTCTGTTTCTGCTCTAATCGTTTTCTTTGTACCTAATCCTGGTTCCCTCTTTGCTAATTATGTGGTTATTATGCCTTTATGGGTGCCTCTATTGGAATAATACACATATTTATATTTATACATACCTACCTTGGGTGTTTGTTTCTCAGTGAAACTAGTCAAAGTGTGAAGTGCCAGTGTTTTTTCAATTTAATATCGGGAATTTTCCACAATTGCCTAAACGCCCTAGAGTCGGTCCATGTACCTACAGTCAATGAAAAAAACTAATTCTTAACTGTTACGATTCTATTAAAAGTAAGAATGCGGATTTGAGTGTTGACAATGCATGATATGCTTAACGTTGGGAAAATAAAAATATGTAAGCTTTTAAAAGAAGAAAAAAGTGACTACCCATTTATGTGTAGAAATACGCTTTGGAAATTATTAAAAAAAGTGGGTTTTCGGTGAAAAAAACATAATAGGCAATCGATTTTAAAGACAGAAGCGATATCGTCTGTTGGAGAAGAAATTACTTAAGAAGCACCCGAAAAGCCAGAGAAGAAAACAAAAAAATATTTTACCTAAACGAAACAAGGCTAAATTAAGGCCACACTGTGATTAAATTTTGGCAGGATGAAAATATTAAAAGTTCAAGGCAAGCTTTTTTGGAAGAATTGTCCACACGATTAAGACCGCCATCTGGAAAAGGACATCGACTTATCATAACCTATATTGGAAGTTCTGAAGGTTTCGTTAAAGGTGGTCTACTGATGTTCCAATCTAGAAATACAGGAGACTATCACCAAGATATGAATGGCGATGTCTTTGAAGAATGGTTCGAGTTAATGTCACTCTAGGCTGACGGAAAAATTATCGACAAGTGCGTGACGTAAAATTGAAATAACAGAATGGCTATAAGTTTAAGACAAACCCGATCGAACTTATATGGGCTCAAATAAAGACAGATGTCGCCAGAAAAACACGACTTATAAAATGGTGGATTTAAGAATACTCTTTATTGAAGCTATGGGTAAAATCAGTGCGGAAAAATGAAAAAAGCGTATCAATCATGTGATAGAAAAAGAAACCAAAATGTGGCAGGTAGATATAATAATCGAAGAAATGGTTGAACCGCTTATTATAAACGATGTTAATAAAAGTTCATCTTCCGAATCGGATCATGATTAAGCCGTAACGACATAGTATTATTCGATTTTTGAAAATGCTTTGTTTGTATGATTCTATATTATATCTTGTTTTTGTAATTATATTATGTAAAATAGTAGCACCGATTGTTATTTATAATTTATACGATTTTTTTAATATTTTCATATGTTATAAATACTTACGAATATAATATAATACCAAAGAGTTACTCTTTGATAATACAATTTTAGGAGAATAGACATGTCTAGGATTTTTAATTTAAAAACTTTCCCAATGCACGCTCCTGGCTAAGGGATTTTCCCAATAACAATGGTAAATCCTCAAATATAATAATAGCTTGCGATAAATTCATGGTGGACCTACCTAAAGAATGCTTATAATTTGGATCCTTTAATGTAAACACAATAGCTTTTAAGTGATTGTGTTTAAACTGTTCTTGATACCCCGGTATGCGGTTTGCATATAATATAATGAGCATTCACTACTTCGCGCCATTTACAGATAGACTATAATCGTAGTTAAAATAATGAATTTATCGCATTGGTAATTTTTCTACTAGCTACAATAAAGAACGGAACTTCCCCCTATGGTTCTTCGTCAGGAAGCCAAATTACAAAAATTGCAATTCTGTATATTTCAGCACGCTCTTCTTGTGGAATTTTGTTTTTGAAAAAGGGGGCGGCAAAGATCCATATCGCGCGGGGAAAAACCTTGAATTAAGCAATAATTTATTTCTGATTAAATCGAAACATCACACGTACAAGAAAACCGTTAATTCCATGAAATTTTAATACTTTGGAAAATTCACGAGATGAATTACTAAGTGCTTTGATATAAAAACTTGCTGACATTGCATCCACACAATCATAAATATTATAAACGACATTTTTTGAAATTCTCGAAACCCTAAAAGGTTAACAGCTTTGGTATTTTGCCATACATTTGTTGGAAGAATTACATATTAATTATTTTTTAAATATCACCAATTAAAATGTTTGGAGGTTACAATTTTTCTACCTAGACTGTTTCATAGTATTTTGGGTATTTCGCAAGGATATTTGTAGGTATGTAATTAATTGTTTGTAATATTTAATTATTATTAAAAAACAAACAAACACACAAACAAACTTTTATTAATAACAAGACTTTCCTTGACCTCACCTAAATTTAAATTTCTAGGTTTTACTCGACGCAACTTAAAAATATGTGTATTATACAGGATGATTGACAGTGGAGTGACAGGACGATCCATACATTTGTTTTTTGGCATAAAATAACATGCCTACTACTACCCAGCTAAAATATTTTCGGCAATGCGGTGTTGCCACTTCTACTACTAAGCAGTAATAGAAACTTTGATATTTTAAACCGATAACCCAGTATATTAATCTAGTAGTTTCTTAACAACCTTCCATATTATTTCCATGCATCTATCTGTTATCGAGATATTAATTAATTTCCAGTTTTTTAAACATGAACTGCATTAAGTGCTGATTTTTTTGAACTATATTGGGTTAAGTTTGATGGCCAAATCTTTCATTTGACTTAACTCTTTAACTTGTGATTTGTAATTTGTCTCTTTAAACATACCCTACACGTAAAAACCTAATGTGTTAAGATCAGGTGATCTCGGTGGCCAATTCCGATAATACAGGGTGCCCAAGATAAGCAGGGCCTCTGTGGTGATCTCGGTTACGTTAACAAATACAAATTTGATTATATGGAGAAAAAAATGTGTAATTAAGGGACTAATGTAATGACACAACAAATTTTGATGCACAATATCAAATTATAACACGAAACTTAAAAATTTAGACATTTGACTGAAATTATATTTTCGAATTTCAAGTTAGAAAAACCACATAAAATTAAAAAGTATGAATTTCTTAAAATTTTGACTCGAATTTTGAAGACAAATTTTAAGTTATAACGAGCAACTTTAAAATTTTGACTTATATTTCGAAATTTTAAAATTTCTTGGTATAACAAGAGATTTTACTCTAAAATTTTTACAAATGTAACTCGAAATTTTAGAAGTTTGATTCATAACTTGAAGTATTGATGTAAAATTTCGAATTATAACACGAAATTTTAAAATTTAGACATTTGACTCTAAATTATATTTTTAAATTTCAAGTTAGAAGAACCACATAAAATTAAAAAATATGAATTTTTCAAAATTTTGATTTATAACTCGAATTTTGAAGACAAATTTTAAGTTATAACAAGCAACTTTAAAATTTTGACTTGCATATCGAAATTTTAAAACTTCGTGGTATAACAAGGAATTTTACTCTAAAATTTTTACAAATATCGAAATTTTAGGAATTTGATTCATAACTCGAAATATTGATGTAAAATATAGAATTTTAACACGAAACTTCGACATATGACTCGAAATTTTTCTTTAAAATTTTAAGTTATAAAGCGAAACTTTAAAATTTTGTGATATACCTAGCTTTCGTGATGTAATTCAATATTTTACATCAAAATTTCAAATTACTGCAAAAATACAAAGTCAAATTCCTAAAAAAAGGTATAATACAAAATTTTAAAAATTAATAATTAATATAATTATATACAGGGTGGGGACTTTAAATGGAACGCTGCTTATAGCTGATCTGAGAATAAGATTTCACTAAAATACCAAAATACGTCCTCAAAGATTTTTTATGGGCTTCGTTTTTGTCATGTAAAAAAAAATTTTGGCCCCAAAGAGGGGGCGCAGCCCAAACCAACTTTTTTTATAAGATTGGAAGACACCACTTGTGACACCTTTTTGGAAAGCTCATTGAAAAAGGAGTTTGTCAATCAATTTTTTTTGACATCTGTCAAACCATGTGCCAGAAATTTAATAAAATCTAATTTTAAACAATTATATTAACCGTAACATTAAAGCTGTAATGTCATCTTTTTAACTTTATAATAATTGTTGAAAATGTGCCCCATTAACCAGTTGGCACAAACCTAACCAATGGTAAAACTCTTCCCTTACTCTTCCCAAAACCTCTGGCGTGATTAAACGTATCTCTGCCCGAATCCTTGCCTTCAACTCTTCCAAATTGTTAGGTCTGGTAACATATACCCTTCTTTTTAAATCCCCCCACAAATAAAAGTCTAAGGGTGTAATATCCGGTGATCTGGGCGGCCACTCTAAAAATCCTCGCCGCCCTATCCACCTATTTGGAAATGCAGTGTTTAAGAATTCTCTTACAATCCTTGCAAATTGGGGAGGGGCTCCATCCTGCTGAAAAAATATCCTTCGATCTAGATTTCCATAATTTGGGAATATTCTTTGGAGTTCTGGTATTAAAAATGTTTGAAGAAAATTTAAATACACGTCTCCATTTAAATTATGTTCAGAAAAGAATGGACCAATTATTCTGTCGCCTATTATTCCAGCCCAAACATTCACTTTCCATTGGCGTTGAGAGTGACATTCAACAATCTAATGAGGATTTTCGTCTGCATAATACCGGTAATTTTGACGATTAACCTAAAATGGAAATTAATTAATAATCGGTTTAGAAAGTAAGACTTTGTCCAGTGATTGTCAAGAACAATGGTTAATTCCCTTTAAATTTCAAACTTACCTGGCCCTCTAAAGTAAATGTTGCTTCATCAGAAAAAAGTATCCACTCTAAATCAATGTGTCGGTTGTCCAATGTGGTCATCATAACTTCGCAAAATTCTACCCTTCTATCTAAGTCATCCTCCAATAACTCTTTCACTGGCTGCATTTTGAATGGCTTTATGCCAGCAGATTTTGTGATCTTCAACACCGTTTTATGATCAATATTGTGGTCATGAGATAATTGCCTTGCTGCAGTAATTGGGTTTTCTTGATAACTCAATAGGGGGTCTTAGTCTCGGAACATGTCTTACATGACCTAATTCCCTAAATTGCTTTTCAATTTTGCTGACTGTACTTCGCGACAGAGGTAGCCAATCGGGATGAATTTCATGAAACAACTCACAAACTTCTTCTTGACTTCGTTTTCTTTCTCCAAACCCGACCGCCATCATCAGTATTTCAATCTTTAAGGTTTCAGTTAAATACATTCTTAAAATTTTTAAATGAAAGCGACAAAAATAAAATTTAAATTAGTACCTGCTTGTCAAACGTAACAAAACTGGCGGCATTACCAAGGAAACAAAACAATAATTATTGACTTACGGTTGACTATGCTAACAGGTTAATGGGGCATATTTCTAACAATTGTTAAGCTAAAAAGATGACATTACAGTTTTAATGGTATTTTAACATAATTGTTTACCAAATTGTTTAAAATTAGATTTTATTAAATTTCTGGCACATGGTTTGACAGATGTCAAAAAAAATTGATTGACAAACTCCTTTTTCAATGAGCTTTCCAAAAAGGTGTCACAAGTGGTGTCTTCCAATCTTATAAAAAAAGTTGGTTAGGGCTGCGCCCCCCCCCCCCCCCTTTGGGGCCTAAATTTTTTTTTACATGACAAAAACGAAGCCCATAAAAAATCTTTGAGGACGTATTTTTGTATTTTAGTGAAATCTTATTCTCAGATCAGCTAAAAGCAGCGTTCCATTTAAAGTCCCCACCCTGTATAAATTAACAGTAATAACTTGTAAATTTGAAGTAAAACTTAAAGTTATAAGTCAAACTTAAAAAGTTTCTTGTTATAACTCGAAATTTTACTTTAAAATTTGGAGTTACAAGTTGAATTCCTAAAATGTCGCTTTATTTTTGTAAAATTTTTAGATTAAAATTTTGTGTTATAAGATGAAATTTTATAGATTTTGTGTATAGGTAAGTCAAAATTTGAAGAAATCTATATTTTTTAATTTTATGTGGCCCTTCTACTTCCTTCCTTTCAAGACTATTATTTACATAAACTGTTTATCTATGCCTCTATCCCCGAAATTGTTGTCTTAATATTTTAGATCCCAAATTGATTTAAATAATCACATTTCTTCTGAACCCAGGCGAAGCGGACCAGGTTGCTTATTTATAAGTGGAATGTGAAACTTTAGTTTAAAATAGGGTTTTGTATACTCTACTACAATTTTTTTTATAAAACGCTTGAATGCGCTTCATTAATTAGGGAAAGGATGTTCTTTTTTTAAAAAGAAGGATGTTTGTATCAATTTAAATTAATTAAATTTACAATCAGTAATCACTAATCTAAAGAACTATTAGTAAAAAATCTCATTAAATTGTACAATGGGAAATTGCAACAGTCAATTGTTTTTTGTTATATTACAATAATGTCTTTATTGTTTCAGAATGAAAAGGCCATCAGGATTATGGATACTTTTATCAGCTGGTAAGAATAGTGTTTGTTTTGTATTGATATGCGCTTTGGTTCATTGTGAACATAGCTGCTTTTCATTGGTTTCTCACTTTAAGTGAGTATTTATTTACTTACAAGCTTCTGACTTAATGATCATAGAAAAATGTGTATATGTTTGAAGGATTTTTCCTAAATTTTCAACAATTTTTATTTTTTAAATAATTTCAATTCCGTTAACGAAGAAACATGTAAAAGCCGAAAGACATGAAATACCAAGATATCCAAAAAGTATCCAGGTTAAAGGTGGACTAAAGGTACTCGTACACTTGTACACTTGAGTGGTGCAAGTTCTTATTGAGTAATTATAAAATTGCTCATTAGGTTCACACAGCAGCAATAAAAAATGTAAAATTGCTACATGAATGAGTAGCGCAACTGAAAAATGTTAAAGATATTTTTAAAAGTTGACAGGCTATTCACATGCTATGCGGCACTTATTAAGCGTAATTTTTAATGTGTGTTGAAACATACCATCTCCGTAGAATTTAAAGGTTGCTTCCCTTCGTCTAGCGCCATGTTTGTTGCAAACAATAAATAGTGAATTAAAATTGGTAAAGAATATCTTGAATGAAAACAGTCTATCAAAGAAGAATAAGGACATGCACGTGCAAGTAGAATTCGCGACCTGAGGGTTCTGTACCGTTATATCATTTTTTGTTCGTCACGTAAATAAGTTATTCCATATAGAATTAGAAATTAATTATTCTCCGATTGTTTCTTCTAGTTGTACCTACTTGTGCTATGGGGAACGTTCGTTCTAAATTTTATTTCAAGACTAGGTCACTATACCCTTATAGGTTGAGAAGTGAGCGGGTATTAACTTTTTGAAAGGCGGTTTTATTTTACTCCTCCGAGTTAGAAGCTTGAATGTTTTACATGACATGTGATTGTATATCGTATTTTCGTATTTGTTATTATTTTCTACTTAATACTGTCACAACTAAAGGAACGGCGCCTCCGCCATGTCACAACCTGGCGATTGTGGGGCCCAACGGGGGTCCTTTTCGGAAGTACAATGAAACACAGGGCTTAAAGACACAAAAGTACCATAATATATTATATGCTTCCTCTTATCGTACACTTTACCAGGTAGCCTAAAGGCGGCTCAGCATATTTCCCATTGGGACTGCCTTCTAGGGTAGGTATGTAGTCAGAGAGACAAAGGTCCTTCTTGCACCCAATGCTCAGGTAGTTATACACAGAAAATGCTGATTGTTGTTTGAATGAACTTAACTGGCATAGCGGTCCGAGACCTCAACGCCCAATGGTGGAAATGTAATAGTATTGTGGAAGCAGCTATTTTGTAGACAATATCTCTAGCCACTTCTGAGAAACATGGTATTGATTGACAACTAAGTGGCCCTATAATGATAAGGGTTCCGTTTTTTTCTTTTAAGGGGACGAAACCGTAAAAAATATCTGTGAGGAATAATACAAAAGGAAATTAGCTGATTTTATGAAAATTTATTTGTATCGCTATAGCCACAAAATATAAATAACGTTGGCCTACCATTACATTTGTTACGCCTATTATTAATAGTGTTATTAATTTTAATCATGCCAAATCTGTATTAAACCGAATTTTCTCTTTTCCTAATAAAAATATTCCTTTTCTCTACGCTGTATAGTAAAAATAACAAAACAATTGAAAAAAGTAAAATATGGTAGAACATATGGTGAAGCGAGTCTAATGGTGTGCATTCGATAGTAGGTGAAGGTTGTCTCGCACGCATTCAAGACACGAACAACACGAGAAAATATAGTTATCAGAATGACAAAATAATTCGATTATAAAGAAGATTTGGGTGTTTCTTGTTTTGGGCGTTGAACGAATATTTTTTTGAAAATGCATGTGAGTTGTTTTCGTAGAACGATAACTTTTTATGATTAGTTATAAACATTGCAAAGAACGGCGCTCTGCAAGCGGTTCCTGCGCAAAGAAAGCGTTCCACGTTGATCTTGAATCGCTTATCTATATTCGTTTGGACCTCAGGAAGATAATTTTTTCAGTACGATGACGTTCTCCAGATAAAGGAATCTTCTGTTCGAATAACACTAAATTAAACCACGTACAGTGGTTTGTCGTGTATTTCTGTATTATTCTGCACCATGACTAGGGGTGCCTGATTCAACACTTGTTGGGCGAATTGTTTTTTAAAATTCGTATGCCTGTTGAAGGTTGCGCTATCGAATTCCACCATTGGCAATTAATTCCATTTCTTCTCTTTTCGAAATCAGTATCAGAATACCTGTTACATTCTGTACCTTCTGGCAGAAATAAAAGATGCTACAAAATCAACGTCTTATTTATAAATTACGTCAATTACCGCCAACTGTATTCCATGTGCTGCTCTGGATCAATAAGCTCCCCTACTTTCACCATGGCGCTGGCTCCATCGGTAGTAATAGCGACAATTTCGGTTGAGAGACATAACTCAAAAGCCAAAAGTCGATTTTCTATTATTTTAACACGGACAGCATCCATCATTGAATGTTTGTATCGAACTAGACCTAAATTCCAACATTTTCCCTGCTGGCCATGCACATTAATGTTCGAAAAATGTTTGTTTGAAGTCGAGGTACACTTATCAAAAGTTAAACTTAATTTTTCACCACACTCTTTCAGTTGGTAAAGTTCGTCAATATTATGCGCACGAGTTTTTTTATAATAGCTCATGATAGTGTATATCACCATTGAATCAGGCATATTTAAATATATCCATATACCCAATTTTATTAATGTACGTTACCAGCAACCCTAAATAAATTACAGCAACTGTCCCTATAGGCTTGTATACGACTACATTGTAATCCCTGTTTGTTTTTAGGGGTTCTGTGGTTAAGTTTACAAGATGTTTATGGCATAAGGGCGACAGCTTTAATTTTTGGTAAATCTACAACATCCACCACAACAGAGGCTACATCTAGCGTTTCAGCGGAAGCAAGAATTGACGAAGAGGTAAGAAATATTTAGTGTTAGTTAAGCAAACGAATAAAGCGCCGATATAGCCGACAAATCGACTTTCTCGCCAAAGACTAAGGATACTTTTGTTGGGCCAGGTATCAATTGATTTTGGTCTCTGACATTTTGCAAAGTGGATTATTTTTCGTTATTTCAATTGTGTTTTGTTGAACTATTCATTTCAGTGCCGACCCAGTGTCCAACGGATAAGGACAGTATATATTACGTATCTACATCAATTTATTAAATTTGCATTTTTCTTGACTCGCAAGCTGCCAGCAAATAACCGTTCCATTTTTTTAAATCGCCCTTGTAACCCCTGACGTAATGAACCGTCTTTGGTCACACTAGATTACTAGCATTTACGTTGCCATCAAATTATTTTTTTTACTTTTTCGTCGCCTTGTAACCACAACCAGGTCAGGCAAGCCTGCCCTGCCATATGAATGAACTTAATGATTCCAGGCGTTAGGATGGGCAACCGAACATACATCACTAATTATTTTAAGACTTAAAACACGGCAAAATCGGATTTACAGGTAAATCCAAGATTTGTTCCAACCCAACCAAAAACCATACCAGTACAGTCCCCAAACGGTCGCCCGACTAATTTACCACTGCAACAGTCGATTGCCAAGCCCAAAATGTAATTAACAGGCTGGAAATTATCGTTCGGGGGTTGGAACAAACCTTTAAAGCAAGCACGTATCCAGGGGGGGGGGGCCCGGCCCCCCCCCCCCCGAAATTTGAAAATTTTTTTATAATGATTTAAGTTTTAATGTGTGATTCGCCTTGCTCTGAATTAATTAAAATAAGTCCACATTTTTTAATGATTTTCGTCCTTGGGCCCCCCCCCCCCCGAAACGAATTTCTGGATACGGGCTTGCTTTAAAGTGAGGTTAGTTATAGGTTGTTTGTTTTTATTCTTAAAAGAAAAGGACCGAATTAGTGTAAAATAAGTCAGAGTCAGTGTTGTCTGTTGAAAAACAAAACTTTCGGTTTGGTTTGTAGATTTGTTTAGGATAACGACCTCCAGTAAGTGTTTTAAAATTTAAATACATATTATATTGTTTAGACGCACGCAACAAGCAATGACATGAAAAACAAATTCAATATATTTTAAGTTTAAAATGTGGATTGTCGTCCTTTCTTTCGTTCGATGAACAACGTAAAATAAAAAACAATGATCGTGTCCGACGACCACTAAAATGTTGAATCTAATTAACACTGTAGACAAAGGGAGTAATAGGTAATTTTAAGAAAATTGGTAGCAAAAATATGCATGGCTTAAGGGACTGAACCCAAAATTAAACTGTTTCGTTGGCCATAATATGAATTTTATGTTCAAATTAAAAAGGAAAAAACTAAAATCCCGTGGTGCGGCTATACTACAATTTAAAAGAACGTGATTTATTTGGTAAACAAAACAAACAACACGCTTTGCTAACCTTAAAACACTAACTTATTTTTTATTTCAATAAAAAGCAGGTTTGAAGAGTTTCCTAAAGTTTTTCCTCAATTTGTTGGAAAATCTGTTGTCAAAGCTATCAATCACTTTTTAACATAGGTAACCAGTTAAAAGTGCAATGCTGATCCGCTAATTTTTGTAAATTGGGAAAAACTTGTGGAAGTGTATTATTTTATTTAGGTACAACGTATAACCTCGCGTATCCCAAGTTAGGGGGGTCATGACCCCCCCCCCCCGCCCGCAAAAAAATGTGTGAAAAAAATATCTCAAACTTACCTATCTACCTTTTTGCATAGAGTTAAAAAAAATGGACTTGAAATTAACTAATTTATCATACATCTGTTTAATGCAAATATTACAATAGTAGACAAAACCGAAATTTGGGCGTAGTCTCAAAAACATTTGTTCTTGGATTTACACCTGTACCAAACTGCTGACTCTGGCTGCCAATCCACTAGACGTCACTGATTCATTTCAGTGCCAGCTAAAAAAGCGCTTCCTTAATCATCCAGTATTGCCAACCGTAGCGGAATTCCGCTACGTATATAGCGGGATTTACTCTCCAGAGCTGCGTAGCGGAGGTGGAACAAAATGAGAGCGAAACGTAGCGGATTTTAATTTTTTCAAAATAAGTATAAATAAAGCGTCTGAAACAGATTATTTATAATAATAATAATAATAATAATAAATGCATTTGTATAGTAATGGAGCAAAAAACGACAACTAATTTTAAAAAATGGTGGTGGTTTCCAACTTACGCTGCTCATACAACCACTCTTATTTAAAATACATTCAAAAATAAATTAATAACGAAAAAATATAATGTATGCCTAGCAACAAATTATACCTAGACATTATAATTACATTAGTTGAAGACAAATTAGCAGAAAAATATTTACAGCAGTAGTAAAAGTCAAAAGAACCTGCAAATATATTATATTAACGACGCCATGATAATAAAAATTTTCAATATACATGTCATAAAAAAAATGGAAGAGAAAAGAGAAAAAGCATTGTCAATTAACAGAAAAACTATATCTGTATGATATTCAAAACTATCCAGTAATATTTTGCAATAAGTTTTACAATAAGAATGGATCTTCTTTAATTACGGTTATTAATAATAAAGTTCTTACTTATTTCGGAAACTAACCTAAACTAGGGGCAGGGGCCGTTCTAATATCGTTAGGAATAGGGTTAAGTATTGAAACTGCATTGTAGGAAAATGAACGCTGAGACGAGGCAGAACTGTGTCTAGGGACACTGTAAAGACCCCAAAATCGTGTCAAACGATGATGAATATCCGTGCATTTGGTCAGTTTGTTATAAAGATAACACCCGGACGCTCGAAAGGCAGGAGTTATATGATCATAATAATAATAATACTTCTTTATTTCAAATTATAATACACAAAGTATACACAAAATGAAATGACGTCATAATATGGGAATGGAATTACCATTCCTTGTTTAAAAAGTCCTGCTGATAGATTTAGCATTATTTGGCAATGTATTGTACAACTTAATACACATATAATACGGACTTTTTTCAGTTACTGTAAGACGATGTCGAGGATACAATAAATTATTGGTTCTACTACTATTTACAGTCTCAAATTTTTCCCTATTTCTAAAGAAAAACATTAAACATTCAAACACGTAGAGAGCATACACCGTCATAATATTCATTTTTTTAAATATTCCTCGGCAGGACTCTAAAAAATTCATTTTATTTATTGTCCTTACTAACCTTTTTTGTACTACAAAAACCCTCTGCAGGTCGGAACTACTTCCCCAGAACAGTATGCCATATCTCATTACTGATTCGAAGTTTGCATGATACAGTATTTTTAAAGTATTTAAATTCATGTAATTTGCTACTACTTTGATCCCATAACCCACTCTACTTAATTTAAGACACAACGTGTCAATATGATTGCTCCATGACAGAAGCTCTTCTATAGTTAAACCCAAGAATATAGTGCTATTATCTAACATATAGTTTGATCCACTTAAAGTAAAATTATCGGGTTTTTCTATTTATTGCTTTGTTCTAAATAAAATCAATTTTGTTTTTTCATCATTTAAGATTAACTTATTCTGTAAAAACCACTCAGTTGTTCTTTCGAAAGCAACTTCTGCCCTTGTAACAGTATCCTGCATGTTTAAACCTGGAACCAACAGGTTAGTATCATCAGCGTAATTTGTTATCGTAAAATTTTCTACAATATTGCTCAAGTCATTAAAGAAAAGTATAAATAAAATAGGTCCCAGAATACTTCCCTGAGCAACTGAGCTATGCCCATACTGTTCCTTTGTATATCCGACTTCACTTCCTTGCTGTCATCCCGAACTACCACTCTTTGCATCCTATCTGACAGATAAGATTTAACCCACGCATAAGAATTACCTCTAATGCCATATCTACTTAACTCTAATGCCATATCTACTAACTAAGATGTTTATTTTCTAAGTGATCCAAAATAGTTTGTGTAAATTGAAATATTGCAGTTGTGGTAGATCTTCCGCCCAGATAACCATGCTGTGTGTGCGAAAATAATTGACGTTTATTCAGAAAATTTGTTATTCGAGAGCTAATTACATATTCAAAAATTTTTGAAAAACTGGGCAATAGACTAATAAGTCTAAAGCTATTAAGATCTTCTAAGCAACCTTTCTTATAAAGTGGTTTTATTTTTGCCAGCTTTAGTTGGTCGGGAAAAACACCATATTTTATAGAGTTATTTATTAAATAGTTCAGGATGTCAACAATTTCAGCAATTGAAGGTTTCACAATACTCGTTGGAATATCATCATCACCACTACTATATTTATTTCTTAGTTTTTGCATTATGTTTAGTAATTCATTATTGGTTACAGGATGTAGATACATTGATTGGTTATTATCTGTTATATTACATTGAAAAGGAATACTATTTTGATTTTTTAACATTTCAGGAATTATAGTTAATAAATGGTTATTGAAATCATGTGCAAATTTTTGTGCATTATTTGTGCAGTGTGTACTATTAATTTTAAATTTGCCATTTATTTCATTACATATTGTCCATAAGCATTTATTTTTATTATCGGAAGTTCTAACTCTTTTCTCATATTTTTTTGATTTTTCTTCGCGGAGAAGTTTGTCGTACCGGTTTTTTGTTTCATTATAAATTGGTTTATATAAATTATTATTTCTGGATAATACCAACAATGTATCCAACCTTTTTTTACACTGAATAATTTCATTGCTTTTTATATGTTGTTTTTTTATTTTTTTTTTTTCTGGTATTGGCATGGGCTGATCAGCCATTCAGCCAGTCACTTAAAGATTAAGTTAATAGTTGCGTAAATATGTAAATATTATATAAGAACGCTTATTTAAAGGGCACACATAAATGAACAGGGACACACACTTCACGCCCAGGGGTCTATCAGGGCGACTTTAAAAGTTCACAAGGACAGGTGGACCCTTTTGACAGGAAACACAATAAAGGATTTTTGGATTTTCGGAAATTATAAAATTCTATAGTTTTAGGTCATTATCATGTAGGAAGTTCATAATGCAGGTGTAAATATTTTTTTTTGATACGTTAATAAATTTAAAAAGTTGAAGGGAGATTGGACTTTGTAGGTACTTATTAATGTTGAAAGGAAATGATGTCGAGATTGTTGATACTCCGTACATTCAAGAAATATATGATCTAAGTCACTGCGCACATTACAAGTATCGCACAATTCAGAGTTTAAAATATTGATTTTAAAAAGATGGGCAGGATAGCAGGCATGCCCAAATTTTAGACGTGTAATAGTAGTTACATAACGTCGACTTACATTGAAATCATCATGCCAGTATTTATTTGGTAGAGTAGGTTGAATCTGTGCATAACCGGATGTGTTGGATAAGGTGTAATTGTGCCATCTATGGTTCCATTTATCTTTAATTCGAGCATTGACTATGTTAAAACCATCGGATATGTCTAGTCGAAAGGCAGTTTCACTTCCATAAATAATTGCATCCTTGGCTAAATAATCAGCATACTCATTTCCATGAAGTCCTGTATGAGCCTTTGCCCATACGAATATTACATTTTGCCCCTTATATCTTAGTCTGTAAATAATCTTTTTAATATCCAATAGTATGGAATTAATTTTATAATTCCAACTATAAATTCCAGCAAGGGCTGATAGAACAGATTTGGAGTCAGATACAATAACAATCTTGGAATTAGTAACATTTTGAGATGCAAACTTCAGTGCTTGCAAAATTGCTATGGCCTCAGTTGTGTAAATTGAGAAGTCTTTGTTAATTTTAAACATTGAGGATAAATTGTCACGCTGATCAAAAAAGGCGGCACCATTTCCTTCTTGATTTTTAGAGGCGTCCGTATATATTACTGAAGAATCTTCGATGATAGATAATTCTGCATTAAGTAAACGTTTGTTAGCTGTTGAATTCTCTTGGTACACCGGAAATTTGACGGTTATATCTGTGAATAAGCTAAAATAGTCGACGCTCAATAAGTTTACTTGTGCTATATTGGATATTATCTGATTATGTTCTCTGAAAGCAACGCACAAGGGAGGCGAAGTTTTCTTAACCCAATATTTGTTTACCAAATCTGAAGTGTTTACTAGAGATATTTGGTCTACTAGAGTGGTTTGCAAGTATCTATGTTTTAAAATAAATTTAGTGCTGAGAAATTCTCTCCTCAGGCAAAGCGGTAATTCTAATGATTCGGCTAAAAGTGCTTCAGTGGGTGTTGATATCATAGCTCCCAAGCAAATTCTTAATGCTTTATACTGTATTCTGTCCACTATAGCAAGAGTGGTCTTGCATGCCGACCCATAAAGAATGGAGCCATAGTCAATAATTGAGCGAATATAAGCCTTATAGAAAATAAGAGCAATTTTAACATCACAGCCCCACCAAGTTTTACAAATAAATCGTAGTAAATTTATACCCTTTTCAACTTTTGTCGTTAACGATACAATGTGTTGTTTCCAAGTTAGTTTTTTATCTAAAGTAATTCCCAAATACTTCACGACTGTATTGGCTGATATGTCTTTGTTGCAGAGACTAATATTTGCAATACTTGGTGTGTTATGTCGAGTAAAAACACAAAATCTGGATTTCTCCTGAGACACCTCAAAACCATTAAGCAAGGACCACTCAAGAAATTTAGAAAAAGCCTCTTCAAGAAAACTTATTGCTAAATTATATGTCTTATTTTCTGTATAGATGCATATGTCATCGGCGTACTGAACAATACGTACATTTTTCAAGTTATGCAAATCAGCCGTATATAGATTAAAGAGCAAGGGACTGAGTGCCGAGCCTTGTGGTAATCCACAATTTAGTAGTCTTGGACCAATTTTTTGATTCTTACTATCTCTAACATAAACCTTTCTATCCCTATACAAGTTGACTATAGAAAAAGCTATATTTATTGGAACACGAAAATTCTCAATTAACTTCTTTTCCAAGATATTAAGATTGACACAATCATATAGTTTTTTTTATTTGAATATACATAAGTTGTAGGAAAGCATTGATTAAAAATTCTTATGTATGCATTAATAAAAGTATTCCATTGTAAATCAACATTCCTCCATTCTACCTGGAAAACATCCAGTCCTGCTCTTTTATACTTTTTATAAACTGATATTTATTTTCCTCATTAAAAAATCTCCTATAAACAAGGTTATTTTTACTTTCCGTGGTAGAAAATGATATTATTTGAGCAGTATGATCAGATATATGTGTTTCTATAACAGATGTTTGAAAATTATTGGTTTCAATATTGGTAAAAATGTTATCCAGACAGCTGGCAGAATTAGGTGTAATTCTTGTATTTTCAAAAATTGTTTCTTTCAAATCATAGAAGTTTAGAAGTGAAAACAGAATACTTTTATTAATATTATCTTTTAACATCTCTGTATTAAAATCACCTGCGATAACTATTATTGAATTGTTACTGACATGAGACAACATACTTTCTAGATTATCATTAAAAAGTTCTTTGTTACCTGTATGAGGTCTGTATACAGATAGTATTAACATTTTTTTACCATTACGAAAACATTCAACATTCATATTTACGCACATCATAGCAAAATCTCAAGCAGGCATTTTTTCAGCTTTTGTATACAGTCTCAGTCAACTTGAAGTAGGGCGAGCCAGTAAACTACGTCGCAGTAGCCTAAATGAGACAGAACAAGGGAGCATAACCTTAGTTTTGAAGCTGAATCAAAAATATCCCTATGCATGTAGAGTAATTTAATTTCCATAGGCCTTTTGTAATTAAAGCGAAACAAGAAGAAAATCTCAAGTCAGAATTTATGATTAATCCAAGATTCTTGCAGGTCAGAGAAGGTTGCAAGACGATATTATTAATTGAAATTTTAAACAATGGGTCTTGCATTATTGCAACTTTAGATTTACCAAATATAATAAGCTGGGTCTTAGCCCCATTCAAAATAAGCCCATGGACTTTGGATACGTTAGCAATCATTTGTAGATCAATGTTTAATTTGTGCACAGAGGCAGCAAGTTCAAAGGGGGGAAAAGAAAAATATATTTTGTGTCATCTGCATATGGATGTGATTGACAAAATTTGAAGAACCTGTAAAAATCAGCAGTATACAAGGAAAAAGTTAAAGGACACAGAATGTTGCCCTAAGCAACGCCCCTAGGCACCGAGAACAGCTCTGACCTTTTACTCTTTAATAAAACCCTTTGTCTTTTGTTGCTAAACATATCCTGAAAAAAATGTTTAAATTATCATAAACATCTTCCTTAAATTATTAATTTTCATTCATGTAGTTTGATTTCATCTTTAATTTTTACTAAAAATAGATCGATAAAATTATTAACCAAGGTATCTAGAATTTCTCGGGAGTTCCTTGACTCTTCTATTTGCAAAGTGTTTTAACTGTTTTAAGTATTGCACCTTACAACCTTATTGTACCGTTTTTGATTTTTTTTTGTTACGTTTTTCGGATATTCTAATCCTGCAGCAGTGGCTTGAAACATGGAAGCTCAAACTTAATGAGGATAAAACACCCGCAATTTACTTTTTCAAAGGCAAGGATAACACTACCCGAGACCAGGGTAAAGTCAATAATCTACCAAGTAATTGGAGCAACAAAGTAAAGTATCTGGGCCTTGTATTCGACAAGAAAATGTCCCGGAATGATAACATTGTTGATATACTGATGATAGCTTAAAAGCAAATAGGGGAAGTGTATCCTTTAATATTTAGAATTAGTAAAGTTAACAACTCGACAAAACTCACAATGCAAGACAATAATACGACCTATCCTAACATACGGAACATCAACATGGTGCACAGTAAACCAGACGAGACTCAAAAAACTACAAATAATACAAAATAAGACGTTACAAATAATAACGAAGTCACAAAGACATCTACCAGTGACAGTACTTCATAACGATGCAAACTTAGAGACAATGGAGCAACACATGACTAAACTAATAACAAACTACCATAGACGGACAGACGTATCGACCAACCCACTTATAATAAACTGAGGTATACGTTCAAATCCTCTACACTCACACCGTTTCCCTTAAGATTGGCTCTCACCCTAGCTCAACTAAATAAAATAGAATAAATTCAAAAATGACAACAAATTAATCTTAAGAATTAATGAAAATAAACAAAGAAGAATAAACACTTGGAAGAACAATGCAAAAAGAACACCCAAACCCAGCTTCAATAGTCACCGAAAAGGAAGACACGAATTATTAATAAAAGTAAAAGCCAAATCTGGCTAACTTGAGCAACTAACATTATAACGATGTTACGTTTTGCTTTAGTTTATAAAGTGTTTATTTTGCTTTCATTAAGTTTTATCGTGTTTATGCCCATTTAAAAAAAAATTGAGAAATAGGAAATTCTCTAGTATCCAAATTTTAAAGCGGGGTCTGGCGGAATTAGAATTGGCTCGGCTGTAGCGGAATTTCTGTAGTGACGTAGCGATGTTCGTAATTTTCTTGTTGGCAACACTGAAATCATCTTATAACAAAAAATGATCTGAGCATTAGACAGGATGCAGGATTCCTATTTTAACGAAGGTCACATCATTTAAACGAAACCCGACAATTTGATAACAAGTAAATTCCAGGCTACAGAAATACGCAATTATTACCGAAATTTGAATAATCGTCGACAATTAAAACATCGTTACTGGAAGAATTTCGTCTCGGTCTGAATAGTTGCCGTACTTTCTATTATTTTTTTCCACTAGCCTGATTGCAGCCTGCTTAATATTAAATGCATGTATGGTTAATTCCTCGATTTTGTCACTTTTGCTTTTAAATAAGTAAAAGTAAAAATGTTTAGTAAACGAAATAAACTCGTGATTGGGTCATACTTTGCAAGGGACCTATATACATAGGATCTTGAGGGGATTTTTATGTCAAGTAAAACCTTTTACCTTTATTCTTTCTTTCAGGGCCAGAACTACGATGGGGCAGTCGGGGCAATGCCCTGGGGCCCCCAACTCGAGGGGCCCCCTGGCAGGGGATGAAAAGGGAAAATTATTTAACCCGATCTGCAAATATTGAAAAAAATTCCTAAAAAAATTATTCAGAAGATATTGATCAAAACGAATGTTAACAAGGGCTATTTTATAATATTCGGTTTCTGCTCATAGACGAAATATTTAGGTATGCTCCATCCCACAATAATTCGTTGATTTCCCGACCGCAATAAAATTTAAACCCAGCCATAAATAAGTGCCTCTTGAAAGGGTACAGGTCCTGATTATCTACTAATTTCAATAGTTTAGGTTAGCTATTTTCAACAAAACAACAAATATAAAATAATAAGTAAGTATCTTTATTTTAATCATGTAATTAATTAGGTATTAATATTTATACAAGAATACTAATCTACAATATTATAATAATACAATATTTAACTTAACCTACTCTATATTCAGCTCTGCTTCACTATCGTCTTCATCTATGCCTAAACTAATTATTAAGGGCCTTACGTTACTATTAATTATGTTATAGGAATCTTCGACTTGGATCACGTGTCTCACAGAATTTTTCCAACTTTCTACTGGGATATTATTTACACATTTTTTAATTAATTCTATAACAGAACTACTTAGTGTAGGGGATGTGTTTTCTCTTCTTCTTATCATCGTCTTTAACTGGCTCCATATATGTTCTATTGGGTTAAAAATACAGTAATACGGAGGGAGGCGTAAAACTGTGTGACCATTAGCACTTGCGAGATTGTCAGAGATATATTCTTTTTCAATATTGAATGTTTTTAAAACATTTAAAAGGTGCTTTTTTGTATAGGTTTCCTCGAAATATATATTATTTTCCATCATATAGTTTTGAATTTCCACTTTTGTATAATTTGAATTTGGCACTTTACTTAGTTGGCGACTGTGGTAACTAGCGTTGTCCATCACAATAACACTATTTTTGGGCACTTTCGGAAGCAGATGATTCTGAAACCAATCTTCAAACAATGTAGCATCCGTGTCTTGATGGTAATCCAAAGATGAATTGGCAATTTTCTTCGCAGATAATAATAGAGCGTTCGGAATAAATCCATTTTCTGAACCTGCATGTAATATCGTAATTCGTTGGCCTTTGTATGAGGGAGCTTTAGTTTGACATTTGATTGTTGAATCGCTCCAACCTTTTTTAGGAGTGTCGTGGGTATCAAACCAAGTTTCGTCCAAGTATATAATTGAACGATTTCCTTCCCTATATTGTATGATAAGATTCAAATAATCTCTACGCTACGCCATACTTGTAAACGCTGCGATTCCATTAGTACTTGTCGTTTGTCAATGGTACGATATTTAAAACCCATTGCTTTTACTATTCTCCAAAGGCTTGTCCTGCCACATGAAATGTCGGTTTCGCCTGCTGTAAGTTTTTTTTTTAGCGTATCTATTGTTGGGAGTATTTGTTTACTGTACATGTCATAAATTTTCCTCCGAATCAAGTATTTATCAGCTTCTTCGATGTTTCTCAATTTTCCGCTGTCACACCATTTTTTCCTTGGCTGGATGGGTTTGGTCACTGTATCTTTTACTGTCGTTAATGCAACTTTGGTCAAAATACTCTTGCACTCCGGTCATACCCTTTTTCTAAAAGGGTACAGTAAACGTTTTTTATGATGTTTTTGGCATCAAGTGATAAATGTTTTTTCTTCGTTACACCATAACTTCCGGAAGCAATATTATCTGACGTTTCACACATATCTGACATACTTTGGATCCTCGATAACACACACGAAAATACCTTTAACGCACAGCTTGACAAACACCAAACGACTGATGAACTAAAATGAAAAGACTATTTATACTGAACACCTGCAATTTGCCATTAACCTACCTAATATACCAATATAATAACATAATTAATAGTAACGTAAGGCCCTTAATAACTAGTTTAGGCAAAGATGATATTATAATATTGTAGATTAGTATGCTTGTATAAATATTAATAGCTATTTAATTACATGATTAAAATAAAGACACTTACCTATTATTTTATATTTGTTGTTTTGTTGAAAATAGCTAACCTAAACTATTAAAATTAGTAGGTAATCAGGACCTGTACCCTTTCAAAAGGCACTTATTTATGGCTGGGTTTAAATTTTATTGCGGTCGGGAAATCAACGAATTATTGTGGAATGGAGTATACGATATTTTAAATGAATTTGTTTCAACCTTTACGTTCTCACTGTAATAGGTATAATTATTAAAAAATACTGTGATTCTTACCCTTCATTTATTTTGAATTGATATTATAAGTAATTCATAAATCGGGCCCCCACATTTCGTCTTGCCACGAGGCCTTTTCAGCCAAAGTTCCTGCTCTGCTTTCTTTGCTTGCTCAGCGTTTCCATTAAAATTTTGAATTTTAAACTCGGCAAGAGCTTTTGTTGGTCGTTTGTCATGTGTTTCTTTAGATTCTTTTTGGGGCTGCTAGCTTTAGCACCTTTAACCGTCTTTTAGACAGTGTTGCATAGTGCTTCTCCGCTGTTTCCAGTTCTCTGCTAATAATTGGGCTCACACATAGGGAGCCAGTCTTTTGGTAGCTTGTAGGTTGAGTCTGGTCTGGCTCTTGAGGTGTGCCTGTTATTAGTATGTTCGTCGAAACGTCCGTTCGTCTGTAATAGTATGTTATCATTTTAAGAAATATTCGTTTATTACAGTTTGTATTCTAAAAAAAATTCTGCAGTACGCTATTCATAGTTTCATCGATGTTTTGTGTAATATTAAACACAAAATATTTTCTCGGAAACAGTAAGAGATAGAATAGGACAGTATTAAGAATGTATATTGTAAGAAGTAAAAGGTGATTCTAAAAACTTAATAATATACGTATATAATTAAAATATGAAAATAAAATAACACAGTTGCAACTATTTTTCGGTAGAGGCGGCATCACTGGAGCACTGAAACTATTTTAGATACTAGTACTTTGACAAACTTTGGGAGGTAATAGCCGACAATATTTTAAGAAAATTTCTTATAAACAGTGGTCCTTGGCGACTTCGTTACCCAGATACAGGGTGTGATACAGGGTGTTGAAATGTTAAAAGAAATAGTAATAATTTTTAAATAACTCCTTAACGAATTATTTTTTTTTATGCAATTTAGTCAATTAAATAAGCATCTAAGGGCACTTATTTTTAAAGTACAACACGTTCGTAAATTTAACCAGTGGCGTCGGTACAAAATGTTGCTAAAATATTTTTTTGTGAAAACTATGCTACACCACTGACTTATTTTATTTTAACTTTCTTCTTATGAATCCTTCCATCATTTACAACAAAAAAGATCACGTGTATTTTTTTGATACGAGGGGCGGTTTAACGGTAAATGATTATTTTATTTGACTATACACAAATATTAAAAAATGTGTTTTTAATTCAAAGATCTATTAAGGTATACCATTTAATTTAATTAAATAAATAAGTACGTTACAGAAATTAAATGATTTTTAAATAAATTGTTCGAAATGTCCACCTTCAGCCAAGATGCAGGCATAAAATCTCCTTTGCATGGAATCTCGCGCGTGCTAAGATATCTGGTCTGTTCCTTATTACTTCAAAGCCATCGATTATTCGGTTTCTTAGCACTTCTGGATTTTTGACTGGCGTTTTGTAAACGATTGACTTCAAACGTCCCCACAAATAAAAATCAAGGGGGGATTTAAATCTGGGGACCTTGGTGGCCACGGTTGATTTCCTTCCTCAACTCCCCTACCCATCCATCGATTTGAATAAATTTGATTTAGATGAGTCCTGGCCACTATGCTGAAATGAGCGGGAAATTGGTCATGCATAAACCATATACGTCTTCGAGTTTCTAAGGGTACATCATCCAATAAGGGAGGAAGTTCATTTTCCAAAAAGTGTCGGTACGTATCGCCATTAAGCCAAAGTGGAAGAAAAGAATGTCCCATCAAGTAATCGCCAACTATTCCTCCCCACACGTTAATTGAAAATTGGTACTGAGAATTTCGTTCACTAACTGCGTGGGGATTTTCCAAATACCAGATATGGTTATTGTGAAAGTTTGTAATCGCAAAAATTTTCTTAAATAATCCATAGTAGGTACCTTATAAACAATACTAATAATATCCAACCAAAAAAACCAAACTGAAGAAATAAACCACATTAGCAACGAACTGTCAAATATGTTTTAATTTATCGACAAATGCATTTCCAAAGCCGCCTTGTAAAAATACAAAATATTAAAAAAGCATTTCCAAAGCCGCCTTGTTAAAATACAAAATATTAAAAAATAACATACTAATAAATAAATATGTGTATGCCACTGAGCACGTATTATACTTAGAAAATAGGCATCTTCAGATGTATGTATTCGTCGAAATACTTTAATAAATATTTGAGGGTATTTGTGAATTTAAAACACATTTTTCAATATTTGTGTAAAGTCAAATAAAATAATCATTTACCCTTAAACCGTTTCTCGTATCAAAAAACACACTGATCTTTTTTGTTGTAAATGAAGGGGGGGGGGGGTTCATAAAAAGAAAGTTAAAATAAAATAAGTCAGTGGTGTAGTAGCATAGTTTTCACAAAAAATATGATAGCAACATTTGAGGACTTGAAATCAATAACGTGCTAAGTGCCAAAATAATGAAAAATGAGTTAATTCCTGAATAACGTGGTAAGTGCCATGCCCAACACCCTGTAAAGCGTGCTATGTGCCTCGACCAATTTTAATACAGAAAAAAAATTCCAACAGATGGCGCCTGTGGTATCCGCCAGCGCGTTGTGGTAAAATAACGTGCTAAGTGCCACGTGTGCCCGAACGAGCGTTAATTGCCAGGGAGTTATTCGAGGTGTCTGCATCTTAATAAGAGTGTGTTATAAGTATTTTTTATAAAGATGGAATTAAACAGTAATGAAAAACAAAAACGAAAAAAGGGACAATCAGTGCGTGATGAAACAAAGAGACTTAGAAGTAAAGGAGAACCATATGTGAATAAGAAAAATGTTTTGATTGAAGGAAAGACAGAACCTAAAAATGAGGTATGTGCACGAATTTTTTCAATTTCAATTACAATTTTATCGAGTTTCAGTAAGATATTTTTAACTAATTTTGCAACTATTTCTTTGAATATTACGTTAAAAAATATAACTCTTTTCTTAACTAGTGATTGTTTCGTTTCAGGTCAATTGCAAATGTAAGTTCATGTGTCGCAGTATCCCATATACTCAAAAACAAATTCTGTTTAAGGATTTCTATGCACTGCAAGACAACTGTAAGCAAAATTCTTATTTAATGGGTCTAATGGTTATTACTCCTGTGAAAAGAAGGCGCCATGGTCAGTATGATAATCCAAAAGAGAGCAGACGGCAAGCAACGGTTAGTTTTTCTCTGCCGGATGGAACTGGAAACATCGTCCAGGTCTGTAAGAATTTATTCATGGAAGTTTTTGGAGTGGGTAGGCGCAGGGTTGAGACTCTAGTGACAAGGAAAAAAAAGGGCGAGTCTGTGTATATTGAAACACGTGGAAATAAGCAAAAAAAATCCAAGTTTACCGTTGCAGATAAGGACCTTATTTTAGAACATGTCAACTTATTTCCGAGAGATGAGAGTCATTACGGAAGGAAAAAAAGTCAAAAAGAATATTTAAGCCAGGATTTGAATATCAGCAGACTCTTTCGTGCGTTTCAAGCAAAATTTCCTGACTCTTCGGTCACCTACAGGTTTTTCTTTGAAACGTTTAAACAAAATTTTAAAAATGTTTCATTTCACAAACCACGTACGGACACTTGCAGTAAGTGTGACTTGCTGTCAGCAGAAATGGCGGCAAAACCTCGTGATACCAAATCCAAAGCCATGTTAGAACTTCATCACAAAAAAGCAGAGAAAGCAAGGCAAGAAATGAAACAAGACACCGCATCATCTCAGCTCCCTACCAGTGATGTTTGTGTGTTGTCCATGGACCTAGAACAAGTTCTATCCTTACCTTCTTTGACACACAGCCAGATGTTTTATTCACGTCAACTATCCTGTTACAATATGTGTGTACATTTTGGTGACAATAACAAGGGGCACATGTTCTTATGGCATGAAGGTATGAGTGGCCGTGGTGGTAATGAAATCGCTTCATGTCTTTTTAAAGCATTGACTTCGAATCCTACCGAAAAACGTAAACTTACTATTTGGTCTGATAACTGTATCGGACAAAATAAAAACAAGATGCTTTTATTTCTGTGGATTTATTTGACAATTACAGGTAAATTCGATGAGATTAATCATAAGTACCTAGTGTCCGGGCATTCCTTTCTGTCCTGTGACAGAGATTTCGCCCATATTGAGAAGCGTAAAAGGGTCGAAAAGTGTGAAGTACCAATGGATTTAGTAAAACTCATAGTCACGGCAACACCAAGCAACCCATTTACAGCCACTCTGCTACAGCCGGAAGAGTTTTATGATTTTAAAAAAGCAGCAGACATGTATATAAATACAGGAAATCTTAAAATTTCAAAATGTTCTTGGCTTAGAATTAAAAAAGACAAGCCCGGCGTGGTGCAAACTAAGACTACTTTCAATGAAATTGAAGCTTGGACCACATGCAAAGTTCTCAAAAAAGGTGTAAAAGTAAACGCAATCAAAGATATGAATTTTCCGTCCCTAGTTTGTGAGAATAAGATGTCAGTTGAAAAGAAGAAGGATCTTCGAGAAATGCTTCCCTTTATAAAACAAGAAAATAGAGAGTTTTTTGAACAATTAATCGTATAACTAATGTTAAATTTTGTCTACATTTTCTATTAAAAGTTCAAACTTACTGCGTAGATGTAGTTAACTTAAATAAGTATCAAGATTTGTTTCATTTTTACAATAAACACAAACAACTAACAAAAAAGTTCGACTTTTATTTTTTTGGCACTTACCACTTTTTTACATATATACTGCAGCGACTTAACACCTTCTAGCATTTTTCTGATATAATTTTTTTTTATCCAAACACTGGGGAAAAAAGGCAACAAATTTTTTCATGAGAGTGTTAAGTATGAGGTAGTAAAGAGTATTAAAAATTTTTTGATATGAATTTTTCAAAATTTTCTTCATATTTCAATAAAACGTGAATAACTCAAATATAACTTTTTGGCACTTGGCACGTTATTGATTTCAAGTCCTCATTTTGTACCAACGCCACTGGTTAAATTTACGAACATGTTGAACTTTGAAAATAAATGTCCTTAGATGCTTATTTAACTCACAAAATATTTCAACACCCTGTATCTCCGTAACGAAGTCGCCAAGGACCACTGGTTATAAGGACTTTTCATCTTAAAATATTGTCGGCTATTACCTTCCGAAGTTTGTCAAGGTACTTTTGAATCACCCTGTATAAGAAAGCAAATTTTTAAAACAATCCTCTTACCCGTTTTCCCTATACGTCTAACGTACTGGTGATCCTCAAATCAAGGCGGAGGCGAATCGGGAAGCCCAGGTAATCAGGGATTTGTTGAGCGAAAGGCAATCGAACCTGTGGGACGACAAGGTCCAAGGTCGGTCTATAGTGGATAATTCCATTTATATAGAATGACTAGGGCCTTTACCAGAGGCGCACGAGCACCCATGTCTCACCTGAAAAACCAGAAAACAGGTGCTTTTAATCGATGCCAAGGATAAATCTGAATTGCTCGCAGACAAGCTCTGCGACCAATTCAGTGAAAACCCGATGAAAGGGTCTTAGGGACGATACAGATTTATAAAACCATCAATTACCTGTTTCAGGCCTTTCTCCAAGTCACCTTAAACGAGGTTAAGTCCCTAATACGCGTGTAGAATGTTAAAAAAGCCTCCGGTTTTGACGGTTTAAAAAATATGGCGTTGCGAAGTCTAGCAGATCGAGCTTTAGGGAACATAGTAAGCTTAGTCCAGCCGATAATCAGAGAAGGCCACTTTCCAACTGCCTGGAAACTTCTAAATTTAATCCGTAAAAAGCTCAAACATCCAAGCAAACAGTTCATTACAAATTTCTACAAACCATAAAGCTAAATTACATTACCAAATAATCAATAGATGTCAAAGGAGTTTCTCCTGACGTAGAAAAACATTGAATAACCGTGGATCACCCTGTATAACAAAATAACCATTAACCCTGTGCACCCATTTTGCTATTAGGGCTTTAATGCTTATTGCAAAATCATATCGGTAACAGGCAATAAAGAAATTTTATTTGTTGATTTATTTATTTAATTTCTGTTAAGATGCATTATCACGAAGTAACTAGAACGAGTTTATACATTCTCTTCATTATTCTTTTCCTTCGGCGGTGCACTTATACTTACTTGGAGCCTCTAAGCTGTTTCTGCAAGTAATACCATAATAATAGACTGTTCTAAAGTGACATTTTATTAGAAAGTAAAATTAAAACGGGTTAGAATATAGCTGAATTTATAGGTGCAACTTTTGTTTTTCAGCCTTGGTTACACCGCAGATCAGCAGCAGTGGTTGTTGGAATTCATTACGCTAACGAATTTTTGCATTATTAATTATAATTGTTGGCAATGCTGCAGTTGATTGGTCGCGAATTAATTAAGTTACATAAATATTAAATAATTATAAATGTTTTGAAAAACGAACCTAATTATTTATTTATTTATTTATCAAAACACATAAATAACAGACAGAGCTGCCCAAATATAGTTGATGCAAAACAAAAACCGATGCACGCCATATCTCTCGACTGACGTCAGTTATCGACAGTGTTGCTAGCTTGTAACCAAAATATCCGAGTGAGGGAATTACATAGCTTCTTTTTCACAAAAATAAGATAAATATAGAAAAATTTCTCATAGTTTATATATTTGTTTACTTCATAATACCTTTTACCATCAACTTTAATAGATCTAACACTTTTTTTATTTTCATCTTGCCAAGATCGACCAATAGAACCATTCTGAAAAATCCATGTTTCATCCAAGAAAACGAATACAATTAGAGGTTAAACGACTTACCTGTAAGGAAGTTCAATCCTCAATTATACTAGTAGTTGCATCCCAATTAGATCACACTGTAGTTATGTCTTAGCGCCAGCGCGCGCCGCTGTGTTTAAAGTGTGGAAGAAAACCCCTGACCCTGCCTTCTGCCCTGGAACCACCTAATCAATATTTTTAGCGCGGTTTTCCCTAAATCTTCCAACCTACTACATGGGGTCTTTAACAATTTACGACCGTAGTGGTGGGAGGGAAGTGATCTAATTGGGATGCAACTACTAGTATAATTGAGGATTGAACTTCCTTACAGGTAAGTCGTTTAACCTCTAATTATACAGCGTAGTTGCATCCCAATTAGATCACACTGTAGATGTTTAAAGGAAAGGTTGGAACGATCCACATAATAAAATATATATAAAAATAAATGAGATTTCTGGTTTTTTAATTTTAAACCGTCCTTTAACACAAAGCAAGAACTAGCAGTACATAATAATTGGAGTAGTACAAACCATATTTGACTTTATTTTTAAAACAGTACTAATTATATTACGGTTTAGTGTCATAAGTAAAGTAACATCCTTAACTAATAAAAATATATTGCATTAAGCTTTCTTTATTTTCTATACGGCTGGATTATAGAATTTTGCAAATACTTGCGACTTTGTTGACCAACCTGCTGTTTTTAATATACAGGCCACGCTGAGCCCAGCGCGATTGACCGCTGAAGTTGCAGAATGACGTGTAGTATGAGGCCGGAATTTGCTTGTGTTAATTCCGGATAACTTTAGACCCTGTCTTATCCAGCGGCTTATCGCTTGAGGTGACGCTTCTCTATGTGGTTTTTTATGGGTTACGAGTAAGTATGGAAAGTTTTGTCTTATGTTTTTTGTTGATTGTATGTAATATACAATAATGCTGGCAACACAAATTTTGGGTTTTTCTTTGAAAAAAGGCGCTAGCGTTTTTAGGAAAGCCGATAAGGTTATTTCCATTTTAGTTTCGGTCGTAGAGATATCTAAAAGTCTGATTTTACTTATTGTTTGCGCTCTTTTGGCTGTTGCTAAGGCAAGGGGTACTGTAAGTTTAATGCTCAAAGCTTTAAAATGTAGGTTGAAATGTGGATACAGAGACGAAAAATACTTAGTTACTGGTTCAGGATTTCAAGTTTCATTATACCTTGGAAAACTTGGTATTGACCTGAATACGCCTTTGAGAAGTCTGTTAATAATACTTTTATCATTTTTGTTAAGCGTTAAAATAAATTTAAAGCGGATCTATGAGTGCTTAATGTGGAAAATTTAGCTTCTAGCTCAAATTCTCTGACTAAGAGTTTTGACACTAAGTTAATATACGGATTGAAGATTTTTGATTGATTACTTTGCAAAAATAACACCATTTTTCAAAAGTGGTATTATATTGTTTTTCCGTAGATTTACTTAGTGATGTCCGTATTAAGTCAACTGCGGAGTCATCGAGATATCGATTCCGGTAAGCTTCCCTGATAATTTGCAAGCAGTCAAGCACCCAGGGTAAGGTTTTTCCACAGAGGGTGCGGTTTGCTGAAAGGAGAGACTAAGAGATTATAACACGGTTTTATAGCGTGGATATGTGAACCTCGGAGATGATCCAGTTTTGAAAACCAAAGCTGAGATTTCCACCGGGCAAACACTAATATCCCTTTCGCTGAATCATTTTCGATTTTGCTCAAAACTTTGGTCAATATTGGAGAGACTCTATTTTATGATTACCGAAAAATTTTATTATTTTATTAAAGACCGATTTATTAAGGCTATATTTCGTTTCAAAATTTTTTAGCCTGGAACTTTTATCTGCTGAAAAGTTGTCTGCTGACTTGATACAAGGTGCGAAAATTGTTATGTGTCTCTTTTTTATACCATTTCCATATGTGCCGAGATATATTTTGGAGTTCAGTGTTTCGTGTACTGCCCATCTTGTTGATTAGAGCAAATGCGGTAATATTATCAATTTGTAAGAGAATGTGACAGTTTATTTTATGATTTACAAATATTTTGAGCCCGTACTAGGTTGCTTATGTGTAGAGACTGTTGCTCCTTTTTTCAAAATCCACTCGCCGTTTCTTTTTTACATGCAACTCCCCAGCCAGTAAGTAAGGCGTCAGAGAAAATTTCTATTTCGTATTGCACAGGTAGTAGCGAATTTTTAGCAAGTGGAAGTGAGTTTATCCACCATTCGAAAAACTTATCGGATATAATCATTACTTTGTCATAATTACCCTGTGATACTTTTAATGCTGGGGTTTTAATCTCTCCAATTCTTTGGTATATAAACAGCCATATGGAACAGCCGGACAGGCTGCGATTAGCGAACCAATGAAACTGGTAAATGGTCTTATTTTAATTTCTTTTTTACTTTTAATTTTGCAAATGTTTTTAAGTAAATTAGAATTTTTCTCCTCTGGTAGGGAGATTGACATTTTTTGACTGTTAAAATTAAAACCAAGAATTTTTATGTTTTGACGAGGAAAAGGGTTGCTTTTATTCTTGTTTATTTTGAGACCCAGTCGTTTAAGAGGTTTGAGGTGAATAAAACATGCTTATGACATTCTTGTTGAGTTCTCCCTAAAGGAGATATGTCATCTAAATATACAGTGGACATGAATCCTAAGGATCTACGGTGATTTAATATTGGTTTAAATATTATGGTAAATACGTACTGGGCCGAGCTTAGCCCAAAAGGAAGGCAAGTAAGTTCATAAAAATAACTCTAAAAAGGGGACCTTAGATATTTTCTATGTGTTGGGTGTAATATGAATTAGAAAATAAGCGTCTTTAGGATCTATCAAAGCCATATAATAATTTTTTGTAAGCTTTTTACTGTTCTGTAATCCTCCAATTTAAAATGTGGGGTTACTATTTATTTATTTAAATTCTTTAGATGCAAAATAGATCGAAAGTTGATTTTTTCCTTAAGAAAAATTATAATAAAATTTAAGTTTTTATGGCCATTTCCTTATGGCGCCAATTTCTAATAGATGGTTTATGCGTGTTTTCCGGTTTTACATTAAGATTGCTAAGTTTTAGCTGTCTAGGAGTTTTGATAAAGTTTAATTTGTACCCCTTTACCTATCTAAGTATTTTACTATAATTTATTGTTTTTTGCCAGTTTTTAACAAAAAACTTAATCCTGCCTGCATAGCTACTCACTTCGGTTAACGGTGTTGAGGAATTTGACGTGCTGCATAAGGTTGTATTTTCCTGCTTCTGTTGTTTGTTGGCACTTGGTATCTTGGCCTGTTTCTCTCCTGTTTAGCCAAGTCTGATCCAAAAAGAAGAGTGTCAATTTTGTTTTATTTGCAAGTTTTTGAACGTTTTCATAAAGAGAGTGGTGAATGTCGCAAATCATTTTTCCCAGGGATACCAGATGTCCTATATCACCAGGGGCGGTCATATCAACATTTTGAGGGAGGGGCCATGCAGTGGCGGCTCGTGCCAATTTAGAGAGGCGGCGTGAGGAAAAGTCTTAGCGCCGCAGGCGAAAAATTTTTGGGTGCCACGCCCTTTTTTGTTGATAATTCTTGGTTTTCAAGTAGGACAAATACGCAAAAAAACGGCTAAGCAAATTTTAAGAAAATTATAGATACCTATATTATATCATACCTACTTACTTAATTATTTTTATTAATATTTTTTGCGTTTAAATATTTTTAAAAAATTAAGGGTTTGACACGATTGGTCAGTTTTGTCACACGCGCCAAGCGCTGTTGCCGTAGTTCATAAAATTTGTAATGTAAATCGACGGAAATGGGGGGGGGGGCCATGGCCCCCCCCCCGTATGACCGCCCCTGTATATCACTGAAATCTCCTTCGTGGAGCTGCTTAGATATAAAGATACCTAAGCGACCTAAAGTTTTTCTAATTTGGTCTGAAGGGCCACGAAAACACCATCTTTTCGTATTTCTGTGGACTTTAAAATAGAAGATATTTCGGTGTTAACTGTTGGAGCTTGGAGGATTATGCAATTTTTGGGGAATTTTCCACTTATCTAGGGTTTGAGGTATTTGCCTGGTCCATTTAATTACCAAATTATTTAAGATTTCGGGCCCCAAGGTGTCATCAATACTGGGGTCTGTACCCAGTATCTCTGCGAAGCGATCGTCGCCGTCTGCCAAAACTTTTTTCCCCATTTGAGTTTGATTCGTCTTACCCAGAAGGAATATCGGAATCCTCGGTTTGGGAGCATTCTTCCGCTTCTGTAAGAAAATATTAAATATCGAGGTATCTTAATATATTTAGTTGCTATAGAGCAATTATTTCAGTATATCGCCATTAAAAAATCGGCAACATTGCACGAACAGGTCCAAAAAGTGTTTAAAATAATAACCCTATAAGTATTTGAGAAATTACTTTTGGTATAAAGCTGTAAACAACGTCTAAACTTAAACTTAAATAAGCGGAGAAAGGTTTCTTTGTATCATGAGTTGGAGCCCGGCAGGTTATAAAGTTGTCATTTATATCACGAGTGGTGAGATTCGACCCGCTGAAAAATAGGCTACGTGACTGAATTCTGGAAATCGTTTAGTAATAGATCACAGCGAATGGCTGTGGGTATCGTAGCGAGTGGCTACTTAAAGATTTCCACAGAATTTCGAGTGTTTGGCAGCGAATGGCTGCAAGGTTTTACAGCGAGTGGCTGTTTAACGTTTTTTGCAGCGAATGGCTGCAAAGTTTTACAGCGAGTGGCTGTTTAACGTTTTTTGCAGCGAATGGCTGCAAGGTTTTACAGCTAGTGGCTGTTTAACGTCTTTTGCAGCGAATGGCTGCAAGGTTTTACAGCGAGTGGCTGTTTAACGTTTTTTGCAGCGAGAGGCTGCTGTAAGTTTTACAGCGAATGGCTGTTTATAGTTTTTTGCAGCGAAAGGTTGCCGTGAGGTTTAACCGCGAGTGGCTGTTTAACGTTTTTTGCAGTGAAAGGCTGCTATAAGTTTTGACAGCGAATGTTTATAGTTTTCTGCAGCGAAAGGCTGCTGTGAGTTTTACAGCGAGAGCTGTTAGGAGTTCTTACCTCTAATAAACCCTTAATGCTAAATGATAATATCTACGAAGGTAGATATAATGTCTTTTTCGATATGCCTGGGAGGTGTATATATCAGTTGTTACTTACCCGATACATTGTCTTTTTGGCTGGCCAAAAGGCAGGGTCAGGGGTTTTCTTCCACACTTTAAACACAGCGGCGCGCGCTGGCGCTAAGACATAACTACAGTGTGATCTAATTGGGATGCAACTACGCTGTATAATACGGTACAAAAATGCTTTTTTGTCTTACATATATTCTTTCAAAATTACCAGTCGTTTGGAAGCTACATGGGAAAGTTCCATAAGCCCAGGGCCGAGCCGTGCCGGAGGTGCAAGGGGTGCACAGCACGCGGGCGGCAACCCAGTAGGGGCGGCAAAATTAAAAAAAAGTAAAAGCCAAAAGCATTTTTTAATTGAGAGATGAATCAGTTGAATCACCAGAGTTGAATTTTAAAGTTAATTTTTATTTCTATATTCTTGATATAGTATCATCAAAATTAAATGACAGATTTGAACTATTAAACGAATACAACGACTATTTTGGCTTTTTGAATAATTTAGGTTCTTTATCCATAGATAAAGAATAGTTAATGAAATATTGTATGGATTTACAGATTAAATTAACAGATTTATCCACTAAACAAATGGATGTAAATGCAACTGATTTGTGCAATGAAGTTGAAATGTTGTCTACCTATAAAAAATTTAAATCGGCCAAGGAGGTCATAGAATATCTTGTGCTTAATGATTTAATTAGTACTTTCCCAAATTTATCTGTAGCCCTACGAATTTTTCTAACGATGCCTGTCACTGTTGCTCATGGCGAGAGATCGTTTTCAAAGCTGAAAATAATTAAAAACTACTTGAGATCTACTATGAGCCAGAACCGACTTACGAATTTGGCTGTGATAAGCATCGAGAAAGAAATCTGCGAGGCATTCGATATAACGGATTTGATTAGAGAATTTGCTATTAAAAAAGCAAGGAAAGTTGCTTTTGAAATTTAGAATTTATATGTAGGTACATAGTTTAACTCAAGTGTATAACTTCTAAGTTCTGTTCTATGTTAATAATAAGGTGAACCATTATTTCAAATTAGTTTCTTTCAGTTTATATTTTATACGAATAATACAGTTTATAGTAACATTGTTTTTAGTTTGCAGTTACAGTTACCTATCAAGGAATTTTCGAATTTTGATTTTTACAATAAATACTATTTATGTCTATAGTCTATAGGGGCGGAAAGTTATATCTTGCACCCGGGCGGCAAATACCCTAGGCTCGGCCCTGCATAAGCCCTCGCCTCGTTTCATCTTTTTACCATCCAAAGCCTATTTTCTTGAAAAGGCTTCTTAAAGAGTTAAGACAACCATCAAACAGTTCTCTGTCTTTTAATTTCTAACTTAAAGTTGTCAAAGTTAAGTGATGTTCTAAAAAATGTTAAAGCTTATATATTCAATCGATGTAAAATATTATAATTTTTTAATAATACAACTTAGTTGTTTCCTATATTCCATAAATAGTGTCACGGATAGAACTTATATCCAATCTTCACACATTTACAACTCTCTTTGAATTGGAACGTTTGTTTTAAGGTGGAGATATTCAAATTTAGGGCAGCTGCTACACGCGAAAAATTAGTTAAGTAAAAATAAAATTAGTATTGGGCTTAGTGACCTCAGTATCTAGACCTTAACATAGGTACTCTTCAAATTTACTTCTCTGTACTGCTGTCAAGGGTAACAATAGGCCATTGCTGGTAAGTTCTTCCTGAAAATAGCTTCTTAGAGAAGCTAATAGCTTTTTGCACCGACTATTTAAATGCTTCGGCATTTTTCACAAATATAGTAAACAACGTAATTGACAGAGATATGTATGTGCACATTTGTGTCTCTTAATAGAACAGTTTTTAATGCTATTTATGAAAAGATCTGAAGTTTCTGTTAAAAAATAGACTCACAGCAACACGGAACTAACGAGTGATTTTTAATTATTTTGCTCAAAGGAGGCCATGCATTTTAAAAGCATCATGGCCGTACTGCGTAGATAAGATGACATGATTGTTTTATGACATTTGCGTCTTATTTGAATTTGTGTATTTGTAAAGTTTAAAAATTGGAGAAATTTTGTAATTTTTGCAGTTATTTGAAGGTAGGTTACTATTGCTTTAACTAATATTTCTCCGGGGAGTCGTCTTTTGACTATTATAAAGTGCTATTTGCAGGATATGATTTAATTTTTTATTTTTTTTTTATTTTTCAGCGTATCAAGTTTTGGTGAAGCTTTGTTGCCGGATTGAAAGTTCTACAGTAAAAATGTTTAGTGAAGCACAAACAATTTTTATTGTTGAAAGTTTTTTTAGAAATGGACACAAAATAGGCGGTGTGTGGAATTACTCTATGCATGACTGCTTTGATGAATTTCGAACCGAGTTTCCTGATGTTGCGGTGACCTTTCATAATTTTCGTACTGGGTCACAATACCTAATTGATAAATTTCGTCAGACTGGTTCTGTTCAACATAAAAAAGGGGCTGGAAGACCAACGAAACGATCGAATGAGGTTATTGAAGAAGCGCGACAAATTATGGAAAATAATCCTTCAACTTCTATTAGGCATTTATCTCAACAAATTCAGCAAACGGATTTATGCTACAGTACATGTCAAACACTTTTGAAAAAGGATCTGCATCTATACCCTTATCGTGTTACGGCTATTCATGAACTCCTTCCCAATGACGTTCCCCAAAGACTTAATTTTTGTGAATGGTTTTTAAACAATTTTCAAGAAGAAAATAGTGGTGCAATTGAAAAAACATTTTTTACCGATGAGGCTTATTTTTATTTATCAGGCTATGTTAATTCACAAAATATGCGAATGTGGAAGTAGAGAGAAACTAAGAGTTCTGACTCAGGTGGTGCTGGTGGTGCTGGTGGTGCAACTAACCCAGGTGGTGCAGGTGGTGCGTTTTACGATCTAACCCGGGTGGTTCGGTGGTGCGTTTTACGATCTAACCCGGGTGGTTCGGTGGTGCGTTTTATGACCTAACCCAGGTGGTTCGGTGGTGCTGTTTACAAAATAACCCGAAATTAAACCCGACTTTTTACGACCTAACCCGGATGCTTTCATGAGGCGGCTTCTTATCTAACCCTAACTTGATCCTTAATATTTATGAACTGACCCGAGATAAAACCCGACTTTTTACGACCTAACCCGGATGCTTTCGCGAGGCGGCTTCTCATCTAACCCTAATTTGAACCTGAATATTTATGATCTGACCCGAGATAAAACCCGACTTTTTATGATTTAACCTTAGTGAAACGCCGCTGCTAAAGCGGGATAATTAAATCCCAATTTTTATAAGCCATCCTTAAACCCAACTTTTTACGATGCGACCTGAGCCATCCTTAAACCAGACTTTTTATTATTTCCCCTTAGTTGAAACGCCGCTGCTAAAGCGGGATAATTAAATCCCAATTTTTATAAGCCATCCTTAAACCCAACTTTTTACGATCCGACCTGAGCCATCCTTAAACCAGACTTTTTATTATTTTCCCTTAGTTGAAACGCCGCTGTTAAAGTGGTATAGTAAAAAACATTATTTATATTTTCTAACTTAGTGAAACGCCGCTGGTGAATGGCAAAGCGAAATAAAACCCTAATTTATATGGTCTAACAAGATAAGTATAATAAAGCGGTACATTTGTCACCACAATAATTATTTATACCTAAATGATCCTCTCAAACCCTCTGCCGACTCGATTTAAAAAGAAAGGGACATAAACCTTTATTTATTATTCCGAAGGACCCTCATTAAAATTCAGTAGCATATCTAATAATTGTTTCCAATTTTTGCACCACTTATAGAAACACAATAAAATAATTACCATCTAGAACCATTAACTAGCGATTTCTTTGTACTGGAAATGGATAAATTATAGGACTATCTTGTAATGAGAACAGAGTAATAAAAAGTAAATAAAACTTAAATACGTATAAAATACCAAGCAGGTATAGGTACTATACAACTTGTGTTCGCCATCAGGTAAAAGCCCTCATAATGCTTTTATAAAAATTTCGGATAATATCATAATATAAGTAAATAGGCTACAATTTCAGGAAAAAAGTAAAAAAAAATTAATTCACAGTGTAAAATTGTAGTTAAATGGATTGTAAATACGAAATAATATAAAAAGCTACCTTTTGTTTGCGATGATGTATGCACAATAACTCTATATTATTCGATCCTTAAACTGAAAATACCCACTAGATAGGTATCATAAGCTGTATTTGTCATCAGGTAGAACCCCCAATAAAATTATGAATATCAGGCGTAGGCAACAAAGTAGCAATCTTAACTTATTTTTAACACGAGCATAAAAATATAGGGTTGTTAAATATTTTACAACCCTAATTCTCAATGGCAACAATAAGCAAATCACGTTGGTTTTTTAATTTATTATTAATCTGGCTAACTTAAGAAACTCACAATATAACGACCATCCAAAAAAATCATAATACATTACTGGGTGTGAAAGCAATTGCGCTGCAAAATATAGTGTATACCGACTCTGAGCTAGTTAATTAAAATCCCAATTAGCGCTAAAAAAAAATCAATTAGATATTTACTTTAGATATTTTAATAAAAAAATTCAATATTATTAGCGTCACCTACGCATAGGGTTAAAAAGTATGAGAAACTTTGCGAATATCATTTCCCATGATTCTCTCGACGATCACATCAATGTCACATTTCAATATTCTCATCAACATTTAACTTTTGAAATTAGCATAATAACAAATCCTTTACAATGAATTAAACAAACGCATACATAATTTTAAAATCACATAATAAGAATATAAGCTAAAATCTAACAAGTTCGGACTACTCGAATGACGTCAGTTTACATCTGTAGAGAATACACAACTCTCGAATCATAAAAAATGGTCAAACTTTGTCGGCAAATACCCTTCTATGATGCAGGGGAAGGACAGGTAACTCGAGATGTTTATAAAGAAACGTTAAAGAACATTATTTGCTTATTTCTAGACTCTTAAAAATTAGATGCAATCGAACAATAAATGTTTTCATCATGTATATTTATCATTAACACATTACCTTCGACATACATAAATTCAAATTGATAATTACTTGTCTTAGTGCTTTTTAGAAGCTTGAATCATTGCATATAACCGTCTGAGGGTACCCAAACTTCCCCTAACATATTTCTCCGCAGCCGGGGAAAAAGAGGTAGAAAAAGTAAAATAACAACTCCAAGTGTCTTTGCGAACAATCGGCAATAAAATAGAGTATTTCAGTTTTTAATTTTTCGTAAATAAAAGTTGGTTAGATTAATAGTCTCTGTGAATATAATAACATAAACAAAGTGATATGCCGTAAATTTAGGAGTACAGTATAAATTATGCCTCTATTGAAATATACCGCAATAAATAACTACCAAAGGATTTTTGATATTTTGAATATATTTGATGCTCATAGCATTATCACATTTCCAAAGGCTCTAAATTTTAGAAAAATGTTCTAATAGAATATGTCTATCAATATAAAGTAAAGGTATTGTTAGGTTTTTTTAAAAAATACGACCTACAACAGTCTCTGCTACAGCATGGCTGACTCTGTAGAAACTTCAGTGAAACCATAATAATTATATCAATAATCGAGTTGTCCTTATGATAATATTTTCTTCCAATATCCGACTCCACTATCCATAAAAGTTATGTTAGAAAATTCATAATTGAGCGCATTGTAATTTTTTAAAAAGAAATTCACTTCACACACAAAGATGTAGCCATTCAATCCATGAAAATAATGCAAGTCAGTATGCGTATGTTATGGCTAACTGTTTAAATGTCTATTCCTTCCACATTTATCGGAAGAAATACTTTTTTTATACTAGTATTTTAGTTGAAAATAAGATCATAAATCATCTATACAAAACAAGCGCCCCTTATGGATTTGAACGAAAATCATAGATTCGACTATTTTCATGAAAAATAAATCTAAGTACGGAATAATGCAGGAAGATTATCTATTTTCTTGGTTTAGAAAGTGATGTAGTTAAGATTTATAACTTAGGAATAAATAAATTATTATTAATCTTTTCGACCTATTTCTCTTGCATATTTAATTTCTTTGATAGTAAGAACTAATCTTTTTATTTTACAAAGTAAAAAAAAAAGCTAAAGATTGGCGTTGTCAGTCAGGTATAAGAACTGATTTAACACGATGGTTTTTGTACAAACGTTCACATACAATTGTATGCTTTTTAACCGATTGTGTCGGAAAAAATGACGATTTATAGATTAGATATTTAGACGAAGAGCTAACCTTCTCAATAAAGTATTGATTATTGCCCTGCTAGCTAGACAACACTTTTTATGTTAGTCAAAAAAAAAATTTTTTTTTTCGGACGCTATTACAGATTTCATCGTTAACTAACAAACATTAAGACCAAAAAATTAGCATGCAAGATGAAATGTATAGGTTCACTTCATTTCTACATTATTTTACAACTCTCAATCGCATTAAAAACAAGATCGAATAAAAAATAACTTATGACATATGGAGGAAAAATGTTTTTCGGGCTATTTAGGTTAGCGACCGCATTACGTCTGAAATACTACATTTTTCGAGCTTATAACATAATTTACTATTTTAACGTTAAAATAGGGGAAATGATGTATCGAAATGGATACTTTTTTTTGTCGGTCACGAGATTATAGTTTGTTTTAAAATGAACTCTAATATTTACAACACAAATTATCCTTTAAGCCACATTAGTTTAAAACTCGTCTGTCGCTTTCCCTCTATTGTGAGTTTGATTAAAGTATAGCGTAGTATATATTTAGATGAATTTCGCAAATGTTGAATACTTTCAAAACTGAAAAAGCCGCCCTTTGCAATAAATATCTCCATAGAGTTAGGTACCCTGCAGATTAAGGGTATTTCAGCGGATAATCATATACAAATTCAAAGATTTTGTCTATTTTAATGGATTAACAAACAATATCTATAGGATGACTTTACTGATAAAAAAAAAAAATAACAAAAATCCATAAAGTCTAGGCTCACATGAAATTCCATAAAGAGCAGCTGCATAGCCTTATCACATCAAACTATATTTTTATTTCGTTCTATTGTCAAAAGTCTGTGTTTAGGAGATTATCGTTCATTTTAAAATGAACTCTAATATGTACATCACCATAAACTACCTCTTAAGCCGTCGTAAAAATACACTTTTCGATTTACCTCTATATTGATTTTCTAATATTAAATATCTACAATAGTCGAAATTCGCTCGCTAATACCTATGTATGCAAGGTTTCTTCAAAAAATGACAATTTTGTTGTTTAATGGCTTGAAAAAATGGAAAAAGGAGGTTTTTGCATCCATTTATTTCCAGATGAGTGTTAAAAATACTTATAAAACTCGGTATACCGAAGATCAAGCATTAATGAGAGGGTTGAGTCCTGTTTGCCAAATCCTGATTTTTAATTTGACGTTGGCAACGGTACAATTTTTTAACATTTATCATAAGAGGCGTATATTTTTGGGGCTTAGATCTACCAGTTTATCCACGCCCCATTTATTGTTAGTGCTTTAGTAATTTTACTTTCCAATTATTTTTTACCAAAACGCATAGTTGAAACAGTGTCTATATCAGACGATATAATAAATTTTAAGGATTAATTTGCTTACAAATACACTTCAATTTATTTAGGCTAAAGCAGCCAGACATATACTGGAACTACGAAAACCCTATTACAATTTGGTTGCCTAGAGAAAATTTTGTAAAAAACACAGCTTTCTACACAAATGCTTGCACATTATGTACCTATCATTTTAAGATACCTGGCGACATCAATGTAAGCATTGACATAATGACGCAAGATATAGGTAGGTACTAGAATATTCAAGATTTCTATTAACGATACACTTCAGCATACATGCGAGATGTCATTAATGTCTACGGAAGGCAACAGACATACCAGCTATTTTTACATGGGATTCCATAGACTTGAACGCTTCTTGTTTAGAAATATTTGATGTCATCTTGAGGAGTTCCGTATTGAAGCATCAAACCTACCTGCCAAATAATTGACGAAATATGGGATATCATAAAATATGTCCCCCATCAAACTAAATGATCCTATAAACCAGCTTCACAGACCGTAATTTGTGATGCTAACACGATTAATACGCAATAGAACAAGATTAAGAAACAAAATTTAAAGTAGCTCTTTATCACACGAAAATAATTAAATAATTTACGGTTACAGAACAATAATTATTTTAAAAAGCTGTATAACTAAATATATTATGTTATTAGGAATATTCTGTCTAAAGTAACAGCTGATCTTAGTCGAAAATGAGATCGTATTATTGATTGTTGAATTCGTTAGATATGAAATAAAATTAGAGATTTCGTCTATTTTTTCACGATTAAAAAAGAATACCTCTATTTAGCTAAAAATGAAACGATTACAGTGGTAGATTAATTCACTTTACCAAGCATGTAAACTACTAATTTTGCAATAAATATCTTCTATATTTCTAGGTAGGTTTACTCGAAAATGTTGGGCTATTTTCATCAAAAATCCCGATACGAAATTGAAAAATTTGCCTATTTTTGTCGGTTTACAAAGTGATAGTGGAATATTGGTTTGATCAAAGAACAATAATTATTTTAAAAATGTTGTATAATTAACTAAATGTCGCTGTTATCAGGCAGGTAAGAAGTTATTTATCTGAATCTTATTTGTACCATTAGCGTTTATATACAAATGTTAGTGGTTTTCAAAAATTGATATCTCGGAAATTATTAGGTTTAGACTTATAATACGCTCATTAAAAAATAATGACTACTTTATGCAAAATTCAAAAATATTATAAGATGTAGGGTATCCCAGTAACTTAACCAAAGATTTTCGGTCTTCGTAAAGCTTTATACGTTTCTTCAGCGTACCAAACATTCACTTTTTTTAAATATTGACATCGGGTTAGGATTCTGAACATAGGATTAACATCACTCCAATAGTAAACATGTTGCGTTGTCACAGTTCCATTCGTCGAAAAGTAAACAAAACCGTTTGAGCTACGTGGGGAATAAATAAAGTTGGCTTGTTGAAAAATTTTAATATTTATTAAGGTAAAAGACTATAAATATATCGATACAACACTTTGGCATTTCTAATACTACAAACATGAATATCTAAAATGTGATATTTACAAGCATCAACTCTCTCTCCCTTCTCTAATTTTGATACACCAATGCTGTCTTCTAAGTTTATAATATATGGCGTCCTGCAGTTTAATTCCGAAAATGTTTTAACTAAAAATTCCTCTTTAACACGTCCTTTAACGTAAATAATGTCTGCGTCTATCAGATTGTTGGATATGATATTATGTAGTTCCTTGTAATCGGTATCACCATAATTATAAAGGATACCATGATGATTTCCAAATAGATATTTGACTTGTTTCTTGCAAGCCTTACTTAAGGTGTCGAATGGTTTAACTGGTTTAAAAAAGTAACTTTTCATACTATTCCCATCATAAATAGCCAATTCTTTCGCGTAAAATTCAGGTATGTTAAATCCTTGAATATCGACTACAACGAACTTCATTGTCTGAAGACTCAAATCAAACAAGTATATATTCATATTTTTATCGCTCTTAAGTTCGATTTCAAAAGCACACCCCCACTTTTCGATAATTTCACAGTCTTAGCACATAGATCTTATATTTTTATTTACGATCAATTCATCTTTATTCGCCAATCGTCTCAAACGAGTCTGCTTTTGAAAGTAATATAGCCTTAGTATTCAGAAAATATTAATGATATCGGAGCCTAAAACATCCTTGACACTAAAAAATCATTGTGTTTCCTAACAAAACCCATCATCTTGTCTATTTAGCTTGCTTTCCTATTGTTTAGCAGGTTAAATAAAATTATTATTTCGCTCTTTTTGTCTGTACTGAATCGTTAGGGGAATACGTTTCTAGTTCTATAAGAGAGACAGTTAAAATTTATGTAAGCAATCAAAAATCCTACACTATGAGCTACTTAGTTAAAATTTCATATTTCCTTCCTGGATCAGACAAAATTTGTGATGTGTCGGACAAAATTTATAAAAATACGAAAAAAATGCTGGATGCATTTTTAGCGTGACTTTCTATTTAATACCATCTTATTTCAAGCTATAATTCGGTTGTCAAAATGAGAATAAAATAATTTTCCCATGGTTTATGTCATCTTAAAAAAGTCAAAAGGTTATATTCTGTAGAGGGTCAGATACATTCAAATTTAAATATTTTCTCCAAGAAGAATTTTAAGATAGTATTATAGTAAATAAAAATTCTATACCTCCAATATTTCTTGGAAACATATCGTGTTCTAGCGACATAACCCAAAAGTACCTCTATTCAGAAACGCATCGTACTTTTCTTGTCAATAATTGTCTCATTGTCCCATCCATTACATTATTATAATCTTAAAGCACCTGTTACCAGCATTATCTGTTTTTATGGTTTTCATAAAACATAGCGATTACCGATGAAAATTAAACGAAAACTTAATAAATAACTTTTTTTTCAACTGAAATAGACTGATTTTCGATGGAAAAATGTTACTTATAACTAAAAATGAATATAAGACATATACGCAATGATATTTAGAATAAATCAATGTTTTCTAAAATTACTATGAAATATTCACAAAATCGTTTCGTTATAACCAAAGTAGCAAGGCTTGCAGATTTCGTATAGAGTTCAAACGCGATACTGAGATGATCTTTTTTTTTTTTTTATATTTTTGTAGGATAATGCACCACTACGTTGTAAGTACTTGAGAGAGGACTTTCTTGAAAAATCCTCAAATTTCTCTGCAATTTTGTTCCTTCTAGAGTTAAATTCACACAGAAAACCCCGTATTCTTATCTTTCAGGTTGGTATATTAAAAAGGGCTTATTAGTATGGTTTAGAAAACAAGCAATATTAATTAACGGATGTTTTTTCGTCGTATGAAGAGTTGAAAAAATTTTTTTTTCCACTCCAATGGTTGCGATGCAGAGAGTCGGGTTTCATCATAATCTTTCAGGGTAGCTCAGGTTTGATTGCATGTAGAGAGTCGGGTTTCATCATAATCTTTCAGGGTAGCTCAGGTTTGATTACATGTACTAAGGTTAGTGCTCCTTGCAATCGGTTTCAGGTTTGACGCGCCCCCCTCAGGTTTGTTCAGGTTTCTCAAACGTTTGAGAAACCTGAACAAACCTGAGGGGGGCGCGTCAAACCTGAAACCGATTGCAAGGAGCACTAACCTTAGTACATGTAATCAAACCTGAGCTACCCTGAAAGATTATGATGAAACCCGACTCTCTACATGCAATCAAACCTGAGCTACCCTGAAAGATTATGATGAAACCCGACTCTCTGCATCGCAACCATTGGAGTGGAAAAAAAAATTTTTTCAACTCTTCATACGACGAAAAAACATCCGTTAATTAATATTGCTTGTTTTCTAAACCATACTAATAAGCCCTTTTTAATATACCAACCTGAAAGATAAGAATACGGGGTTTTCTGTGTGAATTTAACTCTAGAAGGAACAAAATTGCAGAGAAATTTGAGGATTTTTCAAGAAAGTCCTCTCTCAAGTACTTACAACGTAGTGGTGCATTATCCTACAAAAATATAAAAAAAAAAAAAAGATCATCTCAGTATCGCGTTTGAACTCTATACGAAATCTGCAAGCCTTGCTACTTTGGTTATAACGAAACGATTTTGTGAATATTTCATAGTAATTTTAGAAAACATTGATTTATTCTAAATATCATTGCGTATATGTCTTATATTCATTTTTAGTTATAAGTAACATTTTTCCATCGAAAATCAGTCTATTTCAGTTGAAAAAAAAGTTATTTATTAAGTTTTCGTTTAATTTTCATCGGTAATCGCTATGTTTTATGAAAACCATAAAAACAGATAATGCTGGTAACAGGTGCTTTAAGATTATAATAATGTAATGGATGGGACAATGAGACAATTATTGACAAGAAAAGTACGATGCGTTTCTGAATAGAGGTACTTTTGGGTTATGTCGCTAGAACACGATATGTTTCCAAGAAATATTGGAGGTATAGAATTTTTATTTACTATAATACAATCTTAAAATTCTTCTTGGAGAAAATATTTAAATTTGAATGTATCTGACCCTCTACAGAATATAACCTTTTGACTTTTTTAAGATGACATAAACCATGGGAAAATTATTTTATTCTCATTTTGACAACCGAATTATAGCTTGAAATAAGATGGTATTAAATAGAAAGTCACGCTAAAAATGCATCCAGTATTTTTTTCGTATTTTTATAAATTTTGTCCGACACATCACAAATTTTGTCTGATCCAGGAAGGAAATATGAAATTTTAACTAAGTAGCTCATAGTGTAGGATTTTTGATTGCTTACATAAATTTTAACTGTCTCTCTTATAGAACTAGAAACGTATTCCCCTAACGATTCAGTACAGACAAAAAGAGCGAAATAATAATTTTATTTAACCTGCTAAACAATAGGAAAGCAAGCTAAATAGACAAGATGATGGGTTTTGTTAGGAAACACAATGATTTTTTAGTGTCAAGGATGTTTTAGGCTCCGATATCATTAATATTTTCTGAATACTAAGGCTATATTACTTTCAAAAGCAGACTCGTTTGAGACGATTGGCGAATAAAGATGAATTGATCGTAAATAAAAATATAAGATCTATGTGCTAAGACTGTGAAATTATCGAAAAGTGGGGGTGTGCTTTTGAAATCGAACTTAAGAGCGATAAAAATATGAATATATACTTGTTTGATTTGAGTCTTCAGACAATGAAGTTCGTTGTAGTCGATATTCAAGGATTTAACATACCTGAATTTTACGCGAAAGAATTGGCTATTTATGATGGGAATAGTATGAAAAGTTACTTTTTTAAACCAGTTAAACCATTCGACACCTTAAGTAAGGCTTGCAAGAAACAAGTCAAATATCTATTTGGAAATCATCATGGTATCCTTTATAATTATGGTGATACCGATTACAAGGAACTACATAATATCATATCCAACAATCTGATAGACGCAGACATTATTTACGTTAAAGGACGTGTTAAAGAGGAATTTTTAGTTAAAACATTTTCGGAATTAAACTGCAGGACGCCATATATTATAAACTTAGAAGACAGCATTGGTGTATCAAAATTAGAGAAGGGAGAGAGAGTTGATGCTTGTAAATATCACATTTTAGATATTCATGTTTGTAGTATTAGAAATGCCAAAGTGTTGTATCGATATATTTATAGTCTTTTACCTTAATAAATATTAAAATTTTTCAACAAGCCAACTTTATTTATTCCCCACGTAGCTCAAACGGTTTTGTTTACTTTTCGACGAATGGAACTGTGACAACGCAACATGTTTACTATTGGAGTGATGTTAATCCTATGTTCAGAATCCTAACCCGATGTCAATATTTAAAAAAAGTGAATGTTTGGTACGCTGAAGAAACGTATAAAGCTTTACGAAGACCGAAAATCTTTGGTTAAGTTACTGGGATACCCTACATCTTATAATATTTTTGAATTTTGCATAAAGTAGTCATTATTTTTTAATGAGCGTATTATAAGTCTAAACCTAATAATTTCCGAGATATCAATTTTTGAAAACCACTAACATTTGTATATAAACGCTAGTGGTACAAATAAGATTCAGATAAATAACTTCTTACCTGCCTGATAACAGCGACATTTAGTTAATTATACAACATTTTTAAAATAATTATTGTTCTTTGATCAAACCAATATTCCACTATCACTTTGTAAACCGACAAAAATAGGCAAATTTTTCAATTTCGTATCGGGATTTTTGATGAAAATAGCCCAACATTTTCGAGTAAACCTACCTAGAAATATAGAAGATATTTATTGCAAAATTAGTAGTTTACATGCTTGGTAAAGTGAATTAATCTACCACTGTAATCGTTTCATTTTTAGCTAAATAGAGGTATTCTTTTTTAATCGTGAAAAAATAGACGAAATCTCTAATTTTATTTCATATCTAACGAATTCAACAATCAATAATACGATCTCATTTTCGACTAAGATCAGCTGTTACTTTAGACAGAATATTCCTAATAACATAATATATTTAGTTATACAGCTTTTTAAAATAATTATTGTTCTGTAACCGTAAATTATTTAATTATTTTCGTGTGATAAAGAGCTACTTTAAATTTTGTTTCTTAATCTTGTTCTATTGCGTATTAATCGTGTTAGCATCACAAATTACGGTCTGTGAAGCTGGTTTATAGGATCATTTAGTTTGATGGGGGACATATTTTATGATATCCCATATTTCGTCAATTATTTGGCAGGTAGGTTTGATGCTTCAATACGGAACTCCTCAAGATGACATCAAATATTTCTAAACAAGAAGCGTTCAAGTCTATGGAATCCCATGTAAAAATAGCTGGTATGTCTGTTGCCTTCCGTAGACATTAATGACATCTCGCATGTATGCTGAAGTGTATCGTTAATAGAAATCTTGAATATTCTAGTACCTACCTATATCTTGCGTCATTATGTCAATGCTTACATTGATGTCGCCAGGTATCTTAAAATGATAGGTACATAATGTGCAAGCATTTGTGTAGAAAGCTGTGTTTTTTACAAAATTTTCTCTAGGCAACCAAATTGTAATAGGGTTTTCGTAGTTCCAGTATATGTCTGGCTGCTTTAGCCTAAATAAATTGAAGTGTATTTGTAAGCAAATTAATCCTTAAAATTTATTATATCGTCTGATATAGACACTGTTTCAACTATGCGTTTTGGTAAAAAATAATTGGAAAGTAAAATTACTAAAGCACTAACAATAAATGGGGCGTGGATAAACTGGTAGATCTAAGCCCCAAAAATATACGCCTCTTATGATAAATGTTAAAAAATTGTACCGTTGCCAACGTCAAATTAAAAATCAGGATTTGGCAAACAGGACTCAACCCTCTCATTAATGCTTGATCTTCGGTATACCGAGTTTTATAAGTATTTTTAACACTCATCTGGAAATAAATGGATGCAAAAACCTCCTTTTTCCATTTTTTCAAGCCATTAAACAACAAAATTGTCATTTTTTGAAGAAACCTTGCATACATAGGTATTAGCGAGCGAATTTCGACTATTGTAGATATTTAATATTAGAAAATCAATATAGAGGTAAATCGAAAAGTGTATTTTTACGACGGCTTAAGAGGTAGTTTATGGTGATGTACATATTAGAGTTCATTTTAAAATGAACGATAATCTCCTAAACACAGACTTTTGACAATAGAACGAAATAAAAATATAGTTTGATGTGATAAGGCTATGCAGCTGCTCTTTATGGAATTTCATGTGAGCCTAGACTTTATGGATTTTTGTTATTTTTTTTTTTTATCAGTAAAGTCATCCTATAGATATTGTTTGTTAATCCATTAAAATAGACAAAATCTTTGAATTTGTATATGATTATCCGCTGAAATACCCTTAATCTGCAGGGTACCTAACTCTATGGAGATATTTATTGCAAAGGGCGGCTTTTTCAGTTTTGAAAGTATTCAACATTTGCGAAATTCATCTAAATATATACTACGCTATACTTTAATCAAACTCACAATAGAGGGAAAGCGACAGACGAGTTTTAAACTAATGTGGCTTAAAGGATAATTTGTGTTGTAAATATTAGAGTTCATTTTAAAACAAACTATAATCTCGTGACCGACAAAAAAAAGTATCCATTTCGATACATCATTTCCCCTATTTTAACGTTAAAATAGTAAATTATGTTATAAGCTCGAAAAATGTAGTATTTCAGACGTAATGCGGTCGCTAACCTAAATAGCCCGAAAAACATTTTTCCTCCATATGTCATAAGTTATTTTTTATTCGATCTTGTTTTTAATGCGATTGAGAGTTGTAAAATAATGTAGAAATGAAGTGAACCTATACATTTCATCTTGCATGCTAATTTTTTGGTCTTAATGTTTGTTAGTTAACGATGAAATCTGTAATAGCGTCCGAAAAAAAAAATTTTTTTTTTGACTAACATAAAAAGTGTTGTCTAGCTAGCAGGGCAATAATCAATACTTTATTGAGAAGGTTAGCTCTTCGTCTAAATATCTAATCTATAAATCGTCATTTTTTCCGACACAATCGGTTAAAAAGCATACAATTGTATGTGAACGTTTGTACAAAAACCATCGTGTTAAATCAGTTCTTATACCTGACTGACAACGCCAATCTTTAGCTTTTTTTTTTACTTTGTAAAATAAAAAGATTAGTTCTTACTATCAAAGAAATTAAATATGCAAGAGAAATAGGTCGAAAAGATTAATAATAATTTATTTATTCCTAAGTTATAAATCTTAACTACATCACTTTCTAAACCAAGAAAATAGATAATCTTCCTGCATTATTCCGTACTTAGATTTATTTTTCATGAAAATAGTCGAATCTATGATTTTCGTTCAAATCCATAAGGGGCGCTTGTTTTGTATAGATGATTTATGATCTTATTTTCAACTAAAATACTAGTATAAAAAAAGTATTTCTTCCGATAAATGTGGAAGGAATAGACATTTAAACAGTTAGCCATAACATACGCATACTGACTTGCATTATTTTCATGGATTGAATGGCTACATCTTTGTGTGTGAAGTGAATTTCTTTTTAAAAAATTACAATGCGCTCAATTATGAATTTTCTAACATAACTTTTATGGATAGTGGAGTCGGATATTGGAAGAAAATATTATCATAAGGACAACTCGATTATTGATATAATTATTATGGTTTCACTGAAGTTTCTACAGAGTCAGCCATGCTGTAGCAGAGACTGTTGTAGGTCGTATTTTTTAAAAAAACCTAACAATACCTTTACTTTATATTGATAGACATATTCTATTAGAACATTTTTCTAAAATTTAGAGCCTTTGGAAATGTGATAATGCTATGAGCATCAAATATATTCAAAATATCAAAAATCCTTTGGTAGTTATTTATTGCGGTATATTTCAATAGAGGCATAATTTATACTGTACTCCTAAATTTACGGCATATCACTTTGTTTATGTTATTATATTCACAGAGACTATTAATCTAACCAACTTTTATTTACGAAAAATTAAAAACTGAAATACTCTATTTTATTGCCGATTGTTCGCAAAGACACTTGGAGTTGTTATTTTACTTTTTCTACCTCTTTTTCCCCGGCTGCGGAGAAATATGTTAGGGGAAGTTTGGGTACCCTCAGACGGTTATATGCAATGATTCAAGCTTCTAAAAAGCACTAAGACAAGTAATTATCAATTTGAATTTATGTATGTCGAAGGTAATGTGTTAATGATAAATATACATGATGAAAACATTTATTGTTCGATTGCATCTAATTTTTAAGAGTCTAGAAATAAGCAAATAATGTTCTTTAACGTTTCTTTATAAACATCTCGAGTTACCTGTCCTTCCCCTGCATCATAGAAGGGTATTTGCCGACAAAGTTTGACCATTTTTTATGATTCGAGAGTTGTGTATTCTCTACAGATGTAAACTGACGTCATTCGAGTAGTCCGAACTTGTTAGATTTTAGCTTATATTCTTATTATGTGATTTTAAAATTATGTATGCGTTTGTTTAATTCATTGTAAAGGATTTGTTATTATGCTAATTTCAAAAGTTAAATGTTGATGAGAATATTGAAATGTGACATTGATGTGATCGTCGAGAGAATCATGGGAAATGATATTCGCAAAGTTTCTCATACTTTTTAACCCTATGCGTAGGTGACGCTAATAATATTGAATTTTTTTATTAAAATATCTAAAGTAAATATCTAATTGATTTTTTTTTAGCGCTAATTGGGATTTTAATTAACTAGCTCAGAGTCGGTATACACTATATTTTGCAGCGCAATTGCTTTCACACCCAGTAATGTATTATGATTTTTTTGGATGGTCGTTATATTGTGAGTTTCTTAAGTTAGCCAGATTAATAATAAATTAAAAAACCAACGTGATTTGCTTATTGTTGCCATTGAGAATTAGGGTTGTAAAATATTTAACAACCCTATATTTTTATGCTCGTGTTAAAAATAAGTTAAGATTGCTACTTTGTTGCCTACGCCTGATATTCATAATTTTATTGGGGGTTCTACCTGATGACAAATACAGCTTATGATACCTATCTAGTGGGTATTTTCAGTTTAAGGATCGAATAATATAGAGTTATTGTGCATACATCATCGCAAACAAAAGGTAGCTTTTTATATTATTTCGTATTTACAATCCATTTAACTACAATTTTACACTGTGAATTAATTTTTTTTTACTTTTTTCCTGAAATTGTAGCCTATTTACTTATATTATGATATTATCCGAAATTTTTATAAAAGCATTATGAGGGCTTTTACCTGATGGCGAACACAAGTTGTATAGTACCTATACCTGCTTGGTATTTTATACGTATTTAAGTTTTATTTACTTTTTATTACTCTGTTCTCATTACAAGATAGTCCTATAATTTATCCATTTCCAGTACAAAGAAATCGCTAGTTAATGGTTCTAGATGGTAATTATTTTATTGTGTTTCTATAAGTGGTGCAAAAATTGGAAACAATTATTAGATATGCTACTGAATTTTAATGAGGGTCCTTCGGAATAATAAATAAAGGTTTATGTCCCTTTCTTTTTAAATCGAGTCGGCAGAGGGTTTGAGAGGATCATTTAGGTATAAATAATTATTGTGGTGACAAATGTACCGCTTTATTATACTTATCTTGTTAGACCATATAAATTAGGGTTTTATTTCGCTTTGCCATTCACCAGCGGCGTTTCACTAAGTTAGAAAATATAAATAATGTTTTTTACTATACCACTTTAACAGCGGCGTTTCAACTAAGGGAAAATAATAAAAAGTCTGGTTTAAGGATGGCTCAGGTCGGATCGTAAAAAGTTGGGTTTAAGGATGGCTTATAAAAATTGGGATTTAATTATCCCGCTTTAGCAGCGGCGTTTCAACTAAGGGGAAATAATAAAAAGTCTGGTTTAAGGATGGCTCAGGTCGCATCGTAAAAAGTTGGGTTTAAGGATGGCTTATAAAAATTGGGATTTAATTATCCCGCTTTAGCAGCGGCGTTTCACTAAGGTTAAATCATAAAAAGTCGGGTTTTATCTCGGGTCAGATCATAAATATTCAGGTTCAAATTAGGGTTAGATGAGAAGCCGCCTCGCGAAAGCATCCGGGTTAGGTCGTAAAAAGTCGGGTTTTATCTCGGGTCAGTTCATAAATATTAAGGATCAAGTTAGGGTTAGATAAGAAGCCGCCTCATGAAAGCATCCGGGTTAGGTCGTAAAAAGTCGGGTTTAATTTCGGGTTATTTTGTAAACAGCACCACCGAACCACCTGGGTTAGGTCATAAAACGCACCACCGAACCACCCGGGTTAGATCGTAAAACGCACCACCGAACCACCCGGGTTAGATCGTAAAACGCACCACCTGCACCACCTGGGTTAGTTGCACCACCAGCACCACCAGCACCACCTGAGTCAGAACTCTTAGTTTCTCTCTACTTGTGGAATACGCAAAATCCGCATGTTTTTGTAGAAAGACCTCTTCATCCTCAAAAAGTTGGTGTGTGGGCAGCAATTAGTTCTAGAAGAATAGTAGGCCCAATTTACTTTGATGGCACAATTACAGCTGAGAGATATCGGATCGAAATTCTGACAACATTTATTAATGAGCTTCACGATGATGAATTGCGGGAAGGTTACTTCCAACAAGATGGCGCTACACCTCATGTAACCAGAGAAAATTTAAATTTTTTAAGTGAATTTTTTGAAAACAGAGTTATAAGCCGAAATACGCAACAAACATGGCCACCTCGTTCCTGCGATTTAACACCCTGCGATTTCTTCTTCTGGCCTTTTATAAAAAACTCCATTTATCGAACACCAATTGAGGATATAAATGATCTTAAACGAAGGATTTCAGAAAAAATTGCCGAAATTAATAATTCTCCAAACGTATTGGTTAATGTGTCTCTGAGGGTAAGAAGAAACATCAGAAGGTGTCTAGAAGTAGGAGGCGGCCATATAAAGTAGGCTTTCAAAGTAAGATAGCTCAGGATTTTATATTACATACCGTCAAAAAACATTATTTTAGGTTTTCAACGTGACAACGCTGCTTTCTTGCAAATTCGCCCTATGATTTAATCTACGCGCTACTGCTACACTATGTATACTGGGTCACAGCCGCCCTTGAGCAAAATAATTAATAATCACTCGTTACGAACAATTAAGGTTAGTTTTGCATGAAATATCAATCCAAGCCAACGAACGAGCTGGCGCCACCGCACAGTTTACAGTTGTGTTGCCAACTATCGGCCAATAAAATTCATATTATATTAATTTTACAAGCTCAAATACACAAAATATTTGCAGTAAGTGGGTTCGTATCAAAGAAGAATACTTTAAGTTTGCAGTAAATTCAATATCGCATAAAGTTTTAAGGTTATTTACCCAAATTTAATTTTCTCGTGTTTTCTTACGGATTTACAATTATCAGCTGATTGATGACGTGCATCGGTTTTTGTTTTGCATCAACTGTAGTAGTACATACCTAAATTTAAAATATAATAACAGCGACAATTGCAAAATATATTATAAGTTATACAGGGTGCCCGAAATTGGTCCTGACAGTATTGCGATCTCGGAAATTAGAAGAGATAGAAAGACGGTTAAATGGGAAAAGTTTTAGGCAATTATGTAAGTAGTTTATTGGTGCATACGGATCGATTCTGGTTCTTTTGGGTTTTGAGGTATTTTGAATTAACCAAAATGTTGCATTTTCTTAGATCGGTAATAACTTTTTTATTACCCAATATTTTTCAAATCCGAAAACACATTTTTATTGCCCCTTTTTACATAGAAGATGCCTACCTGATCATATCTTGGTTACAACATTTCGGTTTCCTATAACCATCATCAACTTTCTTTTTTCTTATGATCGCCATATTGGATTTTTTGCTCATCGAAAAGTACCTAATTTTTCCTATACTATGATACTAAACAATAATACAAAATAAAAATTCTTTAATTGGCAGATTTCTTATCATTATAGGAAGTTTATTATAGAAGTGGATTGCCAGATGTCCAGGACCATCTTGACACCTCTTTAGCCGTCAGCTGTTTAGTACTAGGTTTTGTTTATGACGCGTATCGTACGAAGTGAAGAGATGTATGCGTCGTGTTCGTGTATTGCTCAACGTGTATTCTGACATATAGAAGATTTCCAGAATAAATAAATATGGTTGAGTTAAAATTTCATTGTTTATAAAATCTTGTCTACAGTGATCCCGGTACGACGTTCCTGCAATTATAATAATTCTTAGGGCCTTTTTCTGTAGGCCAAAGCCAAAAACCTTCTATAACCAATCTATGATTTATTTAATGATGTGAGAGGAGAACTACAATTTCTGTTACCCCACTCATCCTTAGAACCTGACTATTTCCAACAGTATTCAGATCTATCTATGGATGTGTTTGTATGCCCAGAAAAACATATTAACGACGCCCTTACTTCGACGTTGTCAGTTTATTGATGGGGTGATTGGTTGGTTGAAGGCGGGGGTCAGGTTAACCTCTTGCTTTCTCTCTTCTTTGCACTGCAGCCTTACAGCTTATTGTGCTCCCCTGTCTTGTCAAAAAAATTCTATTCATTTGGTTAGATCCAGTAACTTCCTTCTAAGATTTTCATGCTGAATTGGTCCAAATATATTAAGTCTTCTGCGAGCCAACGCATCGCAGTTGTAAATGATCTACAAAGCGGGTTCCTCCTCTTCATAGTCTGCATTCTATGGGTCCGACGTGAATACCAACTTCTGCGGGTGTTTTCTCAAAGGACACTGGCCGGTTAGTACCAAAAATTTGGTGCTTTAATTTAATTTATTTTGAGGAATTTTTTACGTACCAGTTGTAAATACATATAATTATTTCAATCAGATTACAAAAAAATGATGCTAGTGGCATAGAATCTATTTCCCTCTCTCTATCCCTCATTGGGAAAATGGAAATGTAAATGTCGTTGCTTCTAGTCACCTAAAACAACCCTTGCTTTTATTCTCCTGCCACAACTTTACAAAATCTGGCTTTGCCAATGAATCCGGCCGTCTTGAAGTGTATTGGGAACTAAGCCTTGCCAGCAGGTTTTGTATCTGATTTGATAGCTGTGAGGAGGGTTAGTTACTGCCCTTCCTGACTGTTTATTTTACGTGCATTATAAAATCAATGTAATTGTAATCACCGGGTCAAATTAAACCAGACAATATGCCTTCGACCGAACAAAATAGAAAGTCCAATCAATTATTGGGTATTTAGAACAATATAAGGTTAGGTTACATAACGCGATGATAGATGTTAAATAATACAACAAAGAGTTCGAAGAAGCACCTACGCAACTTGGAAGCAAATATTATTCTTTTGAACCTTGAAATTAATGCGCTAAAAACCAGAAATGACATCTTTATTAATAGATGGTAATGATTATTTGTTCTATGTCATTATGTATTTATATTCGCAATAGATAATGAGAATCAGTAGATCTGGGGTAATGTAATTCTTAAGGGCAATGGCAATCACCAAATTTAACATGCTTGTTCAGGTTAGTTCAAGATGTATTAAATCATATCCTATTTTAGAAAATTTAAGACGCATTTAACAGTAGGCAATAGCTGAGATGTTGTTAGATGAACAATGGCACGAGTATTATTTTAAACTTAATTAAAAAAAGTATAAACCTTGAACTAACCGGAAAAATCTTTAGAATTCAAAAGACTCTGTTTTTTCATATTTATCATTTTACGGCGACCTGAGAGAATCCTAGTATTATGAAGATCTTCTAAGTACCATGTCTTTAATTTTGTAATGTTTACATTTCCATTTCAGACAGATATACCAGATGTTCAGCTCTTTTTTAAAAATATATCAGACTTATTTCTTACGTTGTGTTAAAGAGATTTTAATATTGTATGATAATTTACGTAGGTTAGACGTTTATAAAAATATTAGTAACAATAATAATAACTGTAGAATTTAAAGGTTGCTTCCCTTCGTCGGATTCATCCCCAGACGCGTTTCGCCGTATAACGGCTCATCAGTGAGGTTATAGAATCCGACTAAAGGAAGCAACACTGAGAGTCTACTGGACCCTGAAAAGTCGATGGAGAATGGCAGATGTAGCTTTCGAGCGACACCTCTTGCCAGTCAAATGCATCACCTGGGCCGTCCGAAAAGAATCAGTCACAAACGGAGAAGCACCTGGCGGCGACTCCTGCAATAATGACCGGCTCGTCTGGGCTTTGCAGGAGTTTGCTTCTCCGTTTCTGACTGATTCTTGTCGGACGGGCCAGGTGATGCATTTGATTCCCAAGAGGTGTCGCTCGAAAGCTATATCTGCCATTCTCCAATAATAATAAAGTTGCACAATTGTAACAAAATATACATACAAATATATTAAGAAATTAAACTGTGGAACAAAAAATCATTGAGTCAGCTTTCCTGGTAGAACGTCAGATGCTATTGAGGCCCTTTATATTAAACATAAACCAAGACCTATACTAAGAAGATAAATTAGTATGAATACTACTGGACCATAATAGATTTGGTATCTTCTCTAGACTTTTAAGTTAGGATACATCCTGTGCCTTCTATTAAACTTTTGGTAACTGTTTAGGTTTCTTCATTTATAGGAATTTTGAGATTGACTTTTGCCTCGAATATTTTTGAAAAAATTTAGTTGTGTATTGCGTGTATAATTTATTCGAAAGAATAATTGGTTACAATCGTAGCAGAGCGCTTTCGGCTTTCGCCATCTTCAGTGCTATTCGTCAGTAATTAATACATGTACTATCTTCAAAATCTTAGGAACTCTGCAGTTAGTCTGTTACCTTTCAGTCATAATTCGTTAAAAATAATTAAAAAACAGAAATGGACGAAAACAATTAAAATATTTCAACAGCACGTTACATTTTGGTTTCCTATTTCCGTAATAATAAAGGGCTTCGCACACAACTTTACATAAGCGCATAGCATAGACGCATAACAAATTTGGCCAATCACAGGCCGGGTTCGAGCGGCCATATTGGATTTTTACTAATTAAAATGAAATCTCTAATTTTTTTTTTTCATAAATATTTAGTTAGGGCCAGCGGCGGCGTATTATTGCAGAAGTTTTAGGGGGCTGTCGCTCTCGTCAATCATACGTATTTTACCCAAAAAAGGGCGTGGCACTCAAAAAATTTTTCGCCTGCGGCGCAAAGAGACCACTTCGCTCCAAGGGATTGTAACCGGCTCCCCCCGAACGAAATTTCTGGCTGCGCCACTGTGGTGCGTTATTAGTAGTCTGTAATTATCTTTATGAAAAATTCGTTTATTGTCTGCATCCGGAAAACTTGGTGCAGTATGCGGTTCATTGTGTATCTCGGTAGGTCGGCGATTGTTTTTAACGCCCTATTTTATATTACCTGAAACTTATTAAGCTCCGTATTGCTTTTGTTGCACCGCGAAGGTGCACCATAAGTTAAAACCCGCCTGACTAATACTTGCCAATGCCTTGTACAGGTTTACTTTAGTCCTGTTATCGAGCCTACTCGGCCTGTGAAGTGTGAAACAGGGGGTGGATAAAACCTAATTGCCGCAACGCAAGCTTTGCTCTGTTAATTGAATTGAGTCTCCAGTTCAGTCATTGGTCAGATATAAGTATTGGGGGGAGAGGTAAGCCTTGCGGCTTGCGGCACTCTCTCCCTAATGCGCTTAGTCAAAGAAAATTCGTTCTCTGACGAGACAGCACTTGATTAAGCAGTTCGGAGCTCCGTGTCTTATTAATTTTGAAAAAGCCCATTATGACAGACCTGGTCAAACGCTTTGCTTACGTCAAAGAAGATCGCACCATAATAAACAAAGTCAAAACGAGAGAAGCGAAAAGTTTCCAAATCAATGGCGGCTTTTTAATAAGAGCTGCAGAGCTGCAACTAAAATAATTATAATTTTATTTTTTTAATTAACTTATATATAAAATATGTACTTTTAATACTTCTGTACATACGAACTCGTCGGCTATGTTTATTAGCACACCTCGGTGTCGCTGTTGAAAAACACCATCATGCGCGCCGCCCGATCGTTCGCAGCCTAAACTTCAACGTTATCCCTGATAAAACTCAGTGGCGGGTTGGGAATTTGGCCTTGAGCGGGCCAATCAGAGTGCCATAGATGAGATTTGTACTGCCATGTTCGCGCCGGGTGGATGTATTCTTGAGCCAAGATTACTATTTTTGATGGTTTACCATATAAAATAGTTTATTAAGTAATAATTTTGTCAATTTAAGAATACACCCATAAAAATATATTTACTAGGTCTCGAATTAAAGGGCAAACTGCAAGAACGGTAATTTTCATTTTACCTTATTAAAAAATTAAAAATGGACAATTATATTATATTAAAATATAATTGTTCGCGTTTCAAGTAGTTTGGTAAGTTAATACCGTTTTATTGTATCTAGTTCAAGAGTAGGTATTTGCAAAACGTAGAAAAATGTTGCTTTCCATAATAACTTTTTAAAAAAATATCGTTAAATTTCGACTGGATTTGTATGCAGCACTGCCTGGTTGTAACATCACGAGTGTATAAATATTTTTAGCAGATAAAAGACGACTTTTAGGTTTTGCCTTATAGCCTAACCAGTGGCTGCTTGTGGGTTGGCAGTCAGGCTCAGCAGGAGCGTTGAAGGTGCAAAAATCGCACTGCAGGCGAAATTTTTTTGTAGACCACGCCCAAATTTCGTTTTTGTCGATTGTTCTAATATTTGCGTTGAACAGATGTATGATAAATTATTTAATTTCTACGCAAAATGGTAGGTTTGAGAAAATGTAAATGACATATTCTTTATTCATAATAATGATATTATGTAGTGTCACATTTTTTTGGTCATGACCCCCATGACGTTCGGTTTAGTTCAAGTTATGGTCATGGCGTTTGGCTTACTTTGGGGAATATTTTTTCAGTTATTTTAGTTAGGATACTCGCACGTAGAGGGGACTTGCAATACTAAATTCATTCTGTGTGCGTCACAGTGGGTAAATAATGCCTGAGGGGCAATGATTTTAATTTGCGCTTGTCAGCCGTTTGATTCGCCCGTCATAACTGCAGCACCGACCACCGTCGTAAGTTTGACCAATTACTTTATTCGCTAGATCGAATATATTTAATTTTTATTGCACCATATTTAAAATATACTCGGCTTTGTGGCTTTTACTGACATTAGTGCACCCTAAAATTCTCTCAAAAACCTCCCCTTTTAACGCGTACTTTAAAATGACAGATAATTAAGCGTGATTGTCACGAAATATCTGTGGTTTAATCAATTTCAAGAGAAAAGCAAGTCGCGCTCCTAATTTCCTTTTCTATGATTGTGCCTAAAATGTAACTAATAATTTCGATCAATTTATTTTAAAATATATTTGACCTCCTGCTAAAGATTTTTAAATCTAATAATAACTCACTAAATTCACGGTCATATTTTTTGAATAGGTTAATTAATTCCCTATAGTTGCCTTGGTTTAACGATTCTTTAGATTTATCTAAACGCTAATTCTTGACAACCGAAAAACAAAAAAAAACAGGATGTCAATTAATCGACGCAAAACAGATTGATTGTATTGTTTACCACAACTTGTAATCAAGCTGTATTGTTAAGAGTCATATAAATGTTTTTTACCAAGCAAATCAAGTTCAGATGCTGACCCGTTGGTATTACCAGAGCTATAAAACAAGCAAAAAAAAATCAAGTTTTAGCTGGCCCAAAACAATTTTTTTAAATTGCCGTAGTCAACTTTCCACTACGAATTTCGATTATTTCCTTTTTTATTTAAAAACAAAAGGCATGGCCAATAAAACAGTTTAATTGTGGTTTCACTACCCATTAGCAGTGGCGTAGCCACAGGGGGGCGAAGGGGGACGATCGCCCCTTTACTACTTAAATAATAATTCTTAAAAAACAAGATCGGTCTAATTTTATTTTTAGTGAAGAAGAGCGAGGGTCATAAACTTAATAAAATCGGTTTTAAGAGCATCTTACCCCATAATATTAATTTTTTTATATAGCGGACTTTCACTTCGTTTGGGGCCAGACCCCCGTTTCCTAGGGAGCATAAAGAAGGCGAATTCCTACGAAATTTGAGCGTGGTCTCAAAAAATTTTTGCCTGTGGCGCTTTAGCTCCGCGGTCTACGCTCCTACTATAGTTTGCCCCTTCACCCTGGCTACACCACTGCCCATAAGCCATGAATATTTTTGTGGCAATTTTCTAAAAATGCTGTATTACTCTCCTGCCTTCGGTATTATTTAAGTTCAACATTTTAGGGGTCGGACGACCATCGTTTTTTTATTTTAATTTGTTTAACGAATGAGAGGGATGAAAATCCTCATTTTAAACTTGAAATACAGGTTGTCTCACGGTCGATGGTAGGTTAGACGTTTACGGAAAACGGGACATAGAAAATTACTGAAATTTTGGCAACTTAGGTAATTAGCTTTGCTCTATCGATCTAAAATATTTTCAACAACGCAGCGTTGCCGCTTATACAAAAAAATAGCAACATATTTGATATTTTAAATGGAACACCCTATATATAATTGCATTTTCCGCTTCACTATTGATTTCTAATTATTTTTATATAATACGTTCCTATACCTATCTTTAGCGGTTTTCAAGAAATTAATTAATTTCCATATTTTTTGTTCAAACATAGCTCTAATTAAATGTTTATTACTGCGGCATTTGGATTCGTAGACAGCTGAAATTTTGGATGTAGTTTACCTTGTCCTGTGTATTAGTTATGCATAAAGAAATTTGTTCTGTGTTATACAGGGTCGTTCAAAATTCGTCATTTTTTGATACAAAAATGGTGAGAAGTGCATTTTTTCAAATAGGACACCCTGTATATTATTATATATCCTGCAAGAAAATTAATGTCCCTTCCAAATGATATATCATGTTCCTATACCCAAATAGTTTAAATGTCGAAATAAAAGCAAGTTTTTGTAAAAATCGGATTATTTTGGCATATTTGTCTTAGATAGCCATGAAATCCCAAGATGGAACATATCTTTATGAAAATTTGATCAATAATAACAAATTTGCTACTTTTTAACTTTTAGTAAAGAAAGCGACCTAAAAAGTTTTAAAATGGAGGGAAATAATTATTCAAATGAAATTTTGATATTGTTTATTCTTCATGGACAATGTAACCAAATTATAGCAAGAACATGCAGAAGGTTCAACGAAATGTTTCCCGATCAACAACTAATCAACGAGAGAAAGTTTGCAGGATTACAAAATAATTTTGTTAATTATGGGTCAAAACTGAAAACAAAACTAATTTCAGTAGGGACAAATAACATGAATACAGTCAAAAAGCAAATAACAATACAAGACAAAAGCATATCATAAAAGGGTTAAAGATTTTTTTAATAAATGTTCAAAATGACGACCGTTGACTTCCAAACATTTTTCAATCCGTATACTCGGAGATTCAGTTGTGGCCTTCCTTATTTCACTGGCATCAAGCTGTTCAATGTAAGTGATCACTCGTTGGCGAAGGTCTTGTTTGCTCTGTACTGGTGTCCTGTATACTTTTCTTTTCAAATCACCCCACAAGTAGAAATCAAGTGGCGTGAGATCGGGCGATCTAGCAGGCCAATCCCACGGTCCCAAATGTCTTAGCCAACGATCGTCGAAGATTTGAAACAACTCTCTTGTTACTGTCCCAGTGCAATGGGCTGGTGCCCCGTCCAGTTGAAACCAGCAGGTATGATACTCTTCTAATGATAAATTGTCCAGAAACTCGTTCACAACTGATTTTAGAATTTGAAGGTATCTTTCGGAATTTAGAGATTCCTCGTAAATGTGATACTCTATTTTGTCATCTTTTAGGAGGCAAAAAACGTTAAAACTGAACCTTTCCTGAAATCCCATTTCCTTAACAACATGTGGATTTTGGTCAGCCCAGAAATGCTCGTTCCTTCTATTGAAAATGCCCTCCCTGGAAAATTTAGCTTCATCCGTCCAAATTATTTTCTTTAGAAAGTTAGGATCTTCTTGGATGCGGATCAGCATTGCTTCACAAAATTGTACTCTACGTTGGTAATCTTCCAGTTTCAGGGCTTGAACTTTTGTGAACTTGTATGGGTGCATGTCATGATTATCAAGGATCCTTTGAACAGAGGGAGTTATGCCTAAATCTTCTTCTGCACTTCTAGTGGAAGCTTGAGGAAAAGCGTGAAAATAGGCTAAGACATTTATGATGTTGTCTTCATCAGAAGTTACAGGCTTCGGTAAATGTCTTTCCGATTTCAGTTTTGACCCATAATTAACAAAATTATTTTGTAATCGTGCAAACTTTCTCTCGTTGATTGGTTGTTGATCGGGAAACATTTCGTTGAACCTTCTGCATATTCTTGCTATAATTTGGTTACATTGTCCATGAAGAATAAACAATTTCATCAAAATTTCATTTGAATAGTTATTTACCTCCATTTTAATTCTTTTTAGGTCGCTTTCTTTACTAAAAGTTAAAAACTAGCAAGTTTTTTATTATTGATGCACTAACTGACAAATTTTCACAAATAATGTTCCATCTTGGGATTTCATGGCTATCTAAGACAAATATGCCAAAATAATCCGATTTTTACAAAAACTTGCTTTTATTTCGACATCTTAACTATTTAGGTATAGGAACATGATATATCATTTGGAAGGGACATTAATTTTCTTGCAGTATATTTAATAACATACAGGGTGTTCCATTTGAAAAAATGCACTTTTTACCATTTTTGTATCGAGCGGTAAAATGACGAATTTTGAACGACTCTGTATAACACAGAACAAATTTCTTTATGCATAACTAAAACACAGGACAAGGTAAACTACATCCAAAATTTCAGCTGTCTACAAATCCAAATACCGCAGTAATAAACATTTAATTAGAGCTATGTTTTGAACAAAAAATATGGAAATTAATTAATTTCTCGAAAACCGCTAAAGATAGGTATAGGAACGTATTATACTAAAATAATTAGAAATCAATAATGAAGCGGAAAATGCAATTATATATAGGGTGTTCCATTTAAAATATCAAATATGTTGCTACTTTTTTGAATAAGCGGCAACGCTGCATTGTTGAAAATATTTTAGATCGATAGAGCAAAGCCAGTTACCCAAGTTGCCAAATTTTCAGTAATTTTCTATGCCCCGTTTTCCGTAAACGTCTAACCTACCATCGACCGTGAGACACCCTGTATATTGAATCATATACAGGGTGTTACTTAATAATAGGCCGTAGTTCTAAGGGAGCATTTCTGAGCCAAATTAAGTAGATAACACAAAATTGTATATAGTTTACAATTTTGTGTAGATAAACATATAAACATGTGTCCTAAAAGGTCTGTTTTTCAAGGTACAGGGTGTTAAAGTTTAAAGGAATAATCGGTTTTTTGTTAATATCTCAAAGATCCTTTTGCCGATTTTGGTGAAAATTGACAGTTTTGTTCGTTGTAATAAGACGCTCAGTCGGCACTAACTAGATGATAATAATTATGAGTTCCAGTGGGGTCCCGAGGGGCATTCTCAAATATTATATTGTTTTCGGGTTAAGCAGCTAAAAATACAACTTTTTTGCTTCTTGATATTTCTTTGTATCTTACTTTGTTTTCGAGAAACAGAAATAGAAGCCACTTCATTGCATAACGAAAAATGTTTTCTCTTGAAAACAAAGTAAGATACGAAAAAATATCAAGAGACAAAAAAATTTGTATTTTTAGCTGCTTAACCCGAAAACAATACAATATTTTTAAATAAGTCAGTGGCGTACATTTTTTCTGTCAATGTTTTTGTGTGACTGCCCCCTGGCAGGTCCGGCGAGAGGGAAAGGGGGGGGGGTCGGGGGTGATTCCCCCCCGGGCCCGGAGATTTTGAGGGGGCCGGATTTCGCTCAAGACCGGCGCGCTTCTTGATACTATTAACTGAATAACTTCATCTCTCCACTGATAAAACTGTGCTCCCTTAATCAAATAATTTGATTTATTTGGTGAATAATTATTATTGGTAATAAATACATGTGATTTTAATTAACTAGGTTTTATTTAACTGAAATTAATGAGAGTATTTCGTTTTATTTGTAAAATTATTTGACTGTTGGTGGATTTGTGTCAAATCATGGAACCTTTCAAACAAATATCTTACCAAAAAACAACTAAAATAACAAAATCTAAATAACTAATTATTTAATCGAACTAATTTTCATTTATGAACTAAATTCCGTTAATCGCTAGTTAAATCACCCAATAGAAAACTATTTGAATGTCCAGGTCATTTAAACTAAATAATTACGTATTTACATTAAATCCTTAATATAAAACAACCAAATATTTACAAATAACTAATTATTTAATCAAAGTACATTTCAAGTTAAGAACTAAATACCTTTAACCCTAATTCAAATCATTCAATGCCGAACATTTTATGGGGCTTTGAGTAATTTGATTGGTTACACAAAAGTGGCCTGATAAATCATCATCGCGTTTTTGGTTATTGGTGTTCGATCTTGTCTTGTAGAAGCTTATGAGTGAGAGTGAAATCTTCTTTGTTAGTGGCACAGAAGTTAGTGGTTGGTTAAAAATAAGATATGGGGGATAAACGTAATATGAATAATTATTTAGAAGATTGGGGTATATCGAGGGGTATATCCTATCTGTTAATTACTTACTCAAGGTAGGAAACTATATTTAAATATTTTAGTTACGCATGAAAGGAGTTAAAGAAATAAGATAAGAGGCAAAGAAACATACTTGTAATACCTAATTTGAAATTTTAAACACAAAATCTTTTTAGAAAAATGTAGCCAGGTATTTATAAATCATAGCTACCTAGGTGTATTTTTTTAAATCGTGTTACAAATAAGACAGTTTTTTTAATTTTCACCATATTTCAATACCTATCAAACCTTCTAACGTAAAAGATATAATATAATTAATATAATATTAATACTTAATTTAAAGAAATAGTCCATTCTCGAAGTGGAGTTGAAATATAGGGAAATGGGGGAAAGAAAGTCAAAAAGTATTATTAATAATTATTGTACCTAATATTTGCAAATTTGCCTATATTTAATTTTTTATTAAAGTTATTAACTTCTCCATAATGTTTTATTGACGTATATTTTAAGGGGGACAACAATTAATAGTGGGTTATGGCAAAATAACATGACATAATAATAAAATAAGAGTTGAATCTACAGATCTGCCATAAGACGTTTATATAACCAAATAACATAACATAAAAATAAGAGATGGTTATCTTTTAACTTTTATGTTATTTTTATGTGAAAATCGTTGTGCGCGTGCGCGTAATTTGTCATAACCTTTATTTTTGACAAAAAATGTTTTTTCTGTTGGGTTGCCTTATTATTTGAACAATATAAACAATTTGATTAGGTTTGTGATTATTATGGTATAGGTACTGATTAACCATATTCAATAGCAATAGGGGATTTGATCTGCTTATTTCTTATTTTTATGTGACGTCTGTATAAACACGTACTTAGATAAAATAAGAACTGATTTGAATGAACTTTCTGATCCACTTAAAATTTAAAAAAGGTATTTATACCAAATAAAATTATACTTGATCTAAATAAATATAAAAGACAAGTTAAACAATTATGTACTTGAATAAAAAAACAACGAGTCTGATGGAAATTACCGGTTTACTTAAATCCAATCACTTAAATTGTTTAATTAAATAACGTTGTTGTTACGGCAAATACATGTAAAACTAAAGTAAAACAAATATATACTTGATAAAATATGTATAAATATCTCGATAAATATCAATCAAATAAACATTTAGTTAACTTAACTTTTAACCTATTTACTTTAAGTCATTGAAGCGGCTTATTTAAGTTAGGTTAGTAGTATTTAGGAAATAAATATTTGCTTGAACTTTGTATTCAGTGATTAATTTCAAATAAAAAGTAATTTGTGTCAAATCAGATAACAGTAGTTGAGGCAAATAATCTCTTGGTATTTTTCAAATACATATTTGTTTGGCTAATAGGAAACAAATATTTATTTGAGTCAATGGAAAATTTTTTTAATTCAAATAATTAATTTTATCAGTGTCCTAATACTATCTTAGTAATCTACTCTTACTACAAATTTGTAATTGTGTGGCACGAAAAAATAGGTGCAGGGGGCCCATAGATTTTCTACCCCCGAGCCCCGATTTTCTCTCGACGGCCCTGTCCCCCGGGACGCCACTGGAACTCATAATTATTATCATCTAGTTAGTGCCAACTGAGCGTCTTATTACAACGAACAAAACTGTCAATTTTCACCAAAATCGGCAAAAGGATCTTTAAAATATTAATAAAAAACCGATTTACGAATTACGGCTTATCATTAAGTAACGCCCTGTATAAGATCACTTTTTACCTCTGTTTCAACTTAGTTTTTCATGTCGTTGCGTGCATTACCGTCAATGTTTCGAAATGTCCACACAGGATATTTTATTTAAGTTTTAAAACACTTACCTGATGTACTAGTCTTAAAAAAACCGAAGTAAGTCCTTCTCTTTCAAGAATAATCGTAAGAACTTTGATAACAACAGATCTGTATATACAAAATCTTTCTTGTCGATAAGGAGTAATAGACTTAGCCATAACCTCACTTTTAATTATAGGATTTTAACTTCGATCGTTTTCGATACATAGTGTATGTTTGGTTTCCTATCTTTATGCCTGAAATTCTAGTCTTCCAAACTGATATTCTAACGACAGGGCTGGCATGCCGACCCGAGCCAGGGATATTTGAAAAGTAAATCAATTTATTTTATTAAGAGAGAGACTAGTAAATTTTTTGTTTTAACTGTATAATCTGCTATTTATTGCAGAGCGTTTCGGCCTTAGGCCATCATCAGCAGTTCTTTGTCAGGAAATAGGAGCAATTCATTGATGAAACTCAAGTGGGACATACCATATATAAAAACTTTTTAAGTATATAGAACATTTTAATAATTACCTGTCAGCTGTAACTTGGACACGGAGAACCATTGTTACTTCTCGAACACACTAAATCTAGCCCGTATATTTATTTAAAAATATGATTGACAGTTTTACACGACTTTCGTTAATTTTGTATTTGCTTCAATTGATTTAGAGTACGTAAATAAAAAGCTAACCTGAACTTTGATTTTTACTTGCCGCAACTTTTTTAAGTAAAAAAAACTGACCCTGAGGACAGTTATTGTACTTTAATGTCTAAACAAAACATCGACAGATGCCGCAACAATTTCGATAATTTATGAAAACCTTGAAATTATTATTCTTCATCCAAATGCCACTATAATTGTTTAAAATACCATCATGGTATTATTAATATTTATTGGCTGTTTACATAATAGTATGTTATTTGCCTTATGGTTGATAATTATGTTTTAAAACTTGTGTTCAAAGTTGGTCATTTTTAATAATACGACTAAAATTGGCTAATATCCTGATGTAAAAAAACTGACCGGAAAGTTGTATTTTGCCTCTGATACATCATCACGATACAACCAGAGAACTACGACGAACGAGAAGCGACAATATCTGTCGGTCCCTTTGATATTGACTGGCCCGTTTTCACAGAGCGAATTCTAGGAATACACAACTTAATATACGCTGAGAAACCTGCTTATTTTCTACACTGAGCAAACTAAATTATATAATATCAATCTCGCGCTAGTTAACTATTACGACCGTGAGAGTCTGTTTTTAAAAACATTTATTTTTGTTACAAATACAGCAATTGAAAATAAAGTACAATAATTAAAGATTAAGTATTCGGAATTATGGCTTCTGACTGACTGCCTGTCTTCTCCTGGGTTGTATTCTATATGTTACTTGAGATGCACACTCAGCACTATTCAGTGTCGGACCGTGATATAACTCCTCCCTCCTCAGATTTAACTACACCTAGTAGGGGGTAGTTCAATGGGTAGACTGCTGACATCAGTTGGGGTAGCATTCTTGTGTAACCATCCTTTTCGTACCATATATGTACATAGCAGGTACACACCAATGGCAATTAGGGCGACATATACAAAAATAGTCCATACGCTGGGTACGGTCGGAACTTCGCCAAGAATATGTGGTTCGTTCTCTTCGATTTTATTTCTAAGTTCATGTAGTTCATCTAGCTTTATTTTCGGTAGGTAAAAGCTCAAATTAAGTAAAGGAAGCTGCGGCAGCGCATCTTCGAGATCTGGAAAAAGTATTGGTTGCTTTCCAGAATCGATTATTTGTTGATCATTGGTAATCGATTTTCCATCAAATTTGAATCGGCATTCGATTGGTATGGTAACCAGAAAAGTACCATATAATTTGCGCCTTTCTTCTTGTAGTGGACATTTTAGTTCTACTATTTTGTCAATAGGGAATATTAGTAACCAACTGTTTGATTTGTCTAATTGGTTCATGACTGGTTGGGTTATTGTGACGTCAATTTGTTGACATGTGGAGGTGCTTTCTGTGGATTGAAGTAGCTGTATTTCGCATGGGCTTCTCATATCTATTTCTCGAAGTTCTTCTTCTTCGCATATGAATAAATTGGGCACCATTTCTTTGCAGGGGGTTCCCCGATATGAATAGTGTAATTGATTTTTTATTAAATATTTATCGCGAGGTATTACCACCTTAAACAGACTCTGATGTATAGTTGGTACAGAATATAAATGATAATATTCAAAATCGCTCGCCTTGCAGATTGGTACTCTTAAGAGATATGTTATTTTGTTGTTTAAAATGAAACAATCAATGTCAATAATTTTTTCGAATGAAAACATTTTTTCTAATTTTATAAGTAAAGGCAATTGATTAAATCCTACTAATTTTTCAAGTTTTTTAAGTTCATTTAAAAGGTCATTTAATGCTATTATACTTGGATGCATAATTTTTAGTCTAGCAAAAGTAATAGAATTTTCAATATCTTGCAATATTGAATTAATTATTTCATATAGGTTAATAATTTGATTAAGTAGGTCCTTAATAAAATGCGCATTTTCTTTATAGGTTGTAGTTTGTACTATAAGACTAATTTGATTTATTTTCTTTTCTATTAGTTTTTCATTTTGACCTATTTGTTGTATGGTTGAGTTAAATTTGTTTATGACGCTTGTAGAAATGGAGTTTTGATTTCGTATATTACCAGCCAATTTATTTTGATTTTCTTCTAAGATTTTGATAATTTTTTCATAACGTTCTCCATCCGACGCATCTAGATATCCTGTCACAGCTTTGAATACTGAACCTACTATATTAACTAACCCTCGTCTAGTTCTCTGAGGATGTGGTAAGATTTCTTTTATTTTATTTTCTACCCTATCTTTGGTTAAGTTTAATAATTTTAAATAGTTAGATGACTCGGTGAAATATTCTTTATGCTTTATGAGTGAATTAGTAATATTTTCCGATTTAAAATGCAATTTGTTAATTTCTATTAAAATTGGGTTTAGGTCGTAGTAATGAATCAAAGTGTGGGTGTATTCCGTAAGTTTTGCGTGTCCTAGCTTTAATGGTAATATTCCTGGGTTGCCCTTTAAAGATCTGATTGTAATTTTATCTCTGTCTCCGATAACAGTAGAAAACAACCTGAAATTAAATATAATATTTTAGTCAAAGCTGTATGTTTGTCTGAGTGGGCGTTTTAAATTGTCCATATGGACCTTAGCGCGGGATTGTGTTGTTAAGGTCTTACGGTTTTGGTTCACTGATTCAATTTTTGTTGGTTTTGCGAATTTATCGGATACTTTTTGTCTAGCATGTTTTTTAATGTAAACTTGTTGATTAGGTTGAAATAATTCCGGTTTATCACGATTTTCGTTAACTTTAGAAATAATTTTTTGTTTATTTTCGGCCAATTTTTGGTTAATGTTGGAATACATTAATTTGGATTTTTCTCTATGGGCGTTAACATAATCGTTTAAGAATAATTGTTCTAATTTTATATCGAAAGGATCGCTATTAGAAATGTGACCGTTAATTACGTCAATAGGTCTTAAATTAGTTGCCGAATGGATAGTATGGTTATATGCTAATATGGCATATATCATTTTTTTAGATATTGGTGTTTTGGCAAAATTTTGATTATTTAATAAACGTATGTGTTCAACCAAGGTAGAATGAAGACGTTCCATTACTCCGTTTGATTGGGGGTGGTCCGGTGAACAAAAATGTAATTTAATTTTATGTAAATTAAGAAGTTCAGTAACTACAGTATTTTTAAATTCAGTTCCATTATCGATTGTAATTTGTTTCGGTATACTGTGGTGTGAGAAGTATAATAATAGTTTGTCAGCAATTTCCGTAGCTGCCAGCGATTGAAGTGCGTATGCCTGCGCATATTTAGAAAAAGTGTCTATTATTGTTAAAAACTTAGTTTGTTCAAGTGTATATGTGTCTAGGTGCAGGATTTCAAAAGGTTGAGATGCCGTTGGCGTTATATTCATTTCCATCTTTATAGGATGACGTTCATACTTACTTTTTTGGCAAATTTCACAGTTGTTGATGTAGGTTTGAATGGAGTTTTTAAGATTTGGCCAATAATAATTTTCTTTTATTTGTTGTAATGTCTCGTCAATACCACGGTGATTGGTTTTTGATTCATGATATTTTTGTATTACTTCCGGAATGTCGTTTTTATCAGTTACATCTATTAATTTCTTTAGGCACCGTTTTAATTTTAAAGAGGGCCATTTAAACGTTTTTCGGATCACTTCACAAAATGGTTCATACATTTCGGGTTTTTCAAAATATAAGTGGTATTGTTTATCAGGAATTATAAGTTCTTTAACAAAGTTTAATATGTCTTCATCGAAATTGTTTTGTGATATTTGAACATTGAAACGGCGTTTTTTCTCAAATAAAATAGTAATTTTTGGTTTTGCCGGAGAGTGTAATACTGGTGAAATAATTATCTGATTTGATCCATAATTTACAGGTATCTCGCATATAGGAATTCCTACTATAGGGTCTTCGCTCTCGTTTGTATGTACGGTCATGTGCTCGTCAGGTGGTTCTTGATCAGCTGATTCGTCACTTACCTTATCGTTGATCTGCGCAAGGTCATTGTCTCCTGCTTGCGCGACTGTTGACATTTGGTCTATATTATCGTTGTATGTGGAATTCTCTCCTTGTAGTGTTTTGTTAAAATCTTCTATGTATTCCTTAAGAGTAAAATTTTCTTCTGTCTCTTTCGTATGTAATTCGATACGTGATAAAGCATCTGCATTTGTGTTTAGCTTTCCTTTTTTATATATTATATCATAGTCAAATTCGTCAAGTTTTATACGCCATCTTAACAATTTTGAGCTAGGGTCTTTTAGCGAAAACAACCATTGCAGTGGTTTATGGTCCGTAATAAGATTTATTTTTCTTCCAAAAATATATGGGCGAAAGTATTTGGTGGCCCACACAATTGCCAAAAGTTCTCTTTCTATGGTTGAATAATTCCTCTCAGAATCGTTTAACGTTCTGGACGCGTACGCCACCGGAAGATCTTGGCCTATAGGTCCCTGTGAAAGCACTGCTCCTAAACTAACCATACTTGCATCGGTGGTTAGGTTAAACGGTTTGGAAAAATCCGGGTACTGGAGTATCGGTTCGTTCATTAATAAATTTTTACATGTTTCAAAGCACATAAGAAATTCTTGGTTATGTTCTATGGTTGCACCCTTTTTTAAACATTTAGTCATAGGTTTTGTCAGCTTTGCAAAATCCTTAACAAATCGCCGATAATAACCTAGTAACCCTAGGAAGCCTTTTATTTGTTTCGTTGTTCTTGGGATGGGAAAATCTTTGATGGCTTTAATCTTATCCGGGTTTGGTTTTACGCCCTCTGCCGTTACGACATGTCCTAAGTATGCAACTTCCTTTCTTAGGAATTCAGATTTATCTAGCTGGATCTTAAAATTGGATTCTCGTAATCGTTGAAATACACTTCTTAATCTTTCTAAGTGTTCTTGTAGTGAAGTTGAATACACAATAATGTCGTCTAAATAGACTAAACATTTTTCGTTCTGGATTCCTCGAAGAATGTTGTCCATTACACGCTTCATTCACGACATTCAGTCCAAAGGGCATGCGTAAGAACTCATAGTGACCATTTTCGGTGTTAAATGCCGTTTTCTCTATGTCTTCTTCATGCATTTGAATTTGGTGGAACCCACTAGCCAAATCCAATGTGGTAAAGTATTGGCATTTTCCTAATTTGTCTAATAATTCCGTTATGTTAGGAAGGGGATACCTATCGTCCAGGGTTTTGGAGTTCAAACCCCTAAAATCACAAACTACCCTCCATTTTTGCACCCCCGAAGCATCGGCTTTCTTTGGAACTACCCAAATCGGTGAACTCCAGGGTGAGCTACTGGGCTGTATGATTTTTTGGGCCAACATTTTCTTAATTTGTTTTTCCACTTCCTGCTTATGAACAAATGGATAACGATATGATTTTGAATAAACAGGTATTTCATCTGTGGTCTTTATTCTATGTTTTATTTTACTAGTAAAAGTTAGTGTTTGATTTTCATTATAAAAAATATCGGTATATTCTTTAATTAAATTTAAAATTTTTGCCTCTTCTTCATTATTAAGGTGATCAGTTCGGAATTTGGAAAAATCTAATTTTAAATCTTTTGAATATTCGTCAAAATTATTTAAATTAATTTCTTGCATTTCTACAGTGCTGAATGTTTCTACGTCAATGGGTTCTGAAAAATCTAGCGTTACGGGCTCACACGTGTTGTTTATGATTGTTGTCAAGGCGTATCCATTTCTAGCGACAGATAAGCATTCCGGTATCTCACAATTATGCAATTTTTGATGCGGTATTATTATGTCACCATTTTTTATAGAAGTTTTAATCTTAATAACTTGTTCTACACGCGGTGCAATTGTTATACAATTTATTTCACTCTGCGTTTTATGAAATTGTAGTTTAATACGAGCATATGGTGTTACTAGATATCCTTTATTAAAGTCGAGATTCGCTTGTAAAATTTTAAGATTATCAAGTCCGAGAAGTCCATCAAATACATTGTGAAATTTAAATAAATAGAATTTTAGGCTTTGATTTTTTGGTAATTTAAATAGTTTTGAAGCCGGTATTAAGGCACTATGTTGATGGGCTGATTTTTGAAATACCGTTGAAACTATAAAAGGTTCATTTATTAATTGATTTGGGTATAAACGTTTTGCAATATTTGGGTCGATAAACGATCTAGTAGAACCTGAATCGATCAAAAATTTTAAATTAGTTTCCGGAAAAACAATGTATGATAGCTCGCTATGATTGGACATGTTGAATGAAATTATCTGTGGTTCTAAGTTATTTGGTTGTCTTGTGTAACCTCGTGAAAATTTCCGTTATTTTCGGAGTGTTCATAAGGGTTCTGTTGAGCTAGGTCATGGTCAGATGATGACGTATGAAAATCGGGTTGAACGTCTGTTTCATAATACACTTTGTTGGCGTATTGTTGCGGTTGGTCATGATAAGAGTATTGATCAAAATAATTATACTGATTTTCGTCAGTGGCAAAAATTTCCGATCGATTTACATTTTCAGTTTCGGCGTTATAAATTTCTTCGAAAGCTAATTTTGGTGGGTTATAATTTGACGTACTCTGTAACGGTTTAAACATTGACGTTTCTACGCCGGACATAGCTGTAGGCTGTGTTAATTGTTTTTGCTGGTTTGGTCTAAAAACGTTCGTCCTGTTACCGGGTTTATTAAAAACTTGAGAGTTTGTAAAATATTTTTGCTGCGGCCTATTAAATTTAGGCCCAATATTTACAGGCTGTGATGGAAAACTATGCCTAAACGCATTATTAGGCGTGTGCGCATTAAATGGATTATTTGGTCTTGCAATAAAATTTGGCTGCCAAGAATTGTTAAAATGTGCATTTTGTTGAATTGGCCTAAAATTATTGTTAGGTTTTTGGAACGCCGCACTCGGCTTTGTTTGGTTTTGGAAATAATGTACATTATATTCTTGGGTAACAAATTGTAGTGCTTGCATTAAACATGTTGGACGCATACATCTTATTGTAGTCCCAAGGGGTTCTTTTAACCCAGATAGAAACGTTTTTAAAGAAAGTTCATTATATAGATTTCTTTTTAAAATTTTTGCTGCATCGTTATTTTCGTGTGAATCAATAAACGAACACAATAAATTTAAAATATACAATACCCTATCATAAAATTGACTTGGCTTTTCATTAGGTAATTGTTTCATCATTACCAAATCTCGATTTAAACAAGCTTCATCCCTCTGGTCGGCGAAATTACGCCTAAGGGTATTTTTTAACTCATCCCATGTACCTACATTTTGAATATTTATAACAAGTTTAGCTTGGCCAGATAATTTACCAATAAGAGAATTTAATAAATAGATATTTTTAAAATCTTGAGGCCTAGTTGCATCGTAAAAAGTGTCAATAAGTGATTGACAAGTCGCTAAATAACGATTTAAGTCATTTGGACTTCCATCAAAATTCGGTACACAATTTAAATATTCCGGTTTAAATTGAGCCATTGTACTTATTTCTAAAGAACTATTGCTAGATTGAATATTACTATTACTTTGTCTTATATTAGGAGTTTCTCTTGAATTTAATGCTTCTAATTGATTACTAGAAACAGAGTCAGCCGAAGGTGTATCTAAATTTAAATTCCATAAATCACTAATAAGGTTATCGATCGACATAAACTTCTACCAATTACACTTACATAAAGAAAAACAGGTCTACTCTGGTCATTCCTATAAGGGCAAGCTCTGGTTAGGCGATTGTGGTCCGTCCCAAAATCTTGGTCCTTGCGAAGATAAGCTATATTGGTCCTATCCTCCGATGATTAGCTGGTAGATGGTAATCCACAGATCTTCTATAGATTGGGAATTTTCGATTTTCAGAAAAATCCACTCTGCTTTAAACACCTCCACCAACGTCACAACACTAGGTTCTTTTTCGGTTAATTCGTTAAAACGAAAAAATATCCACACGATCGATTCGTATCGATTTCCCGAAAGATCCTACCGACTGCGCCAGTTAACTATTACGACCGTGAGAGTCTGTTTTTAAAAACATTTATTTTTGTTACAAATACAGCAATTGAAAATAAAGTACAATAATTAAAGATTAAGTATTCGGAATTATGGCTTCTGACTGACTGCCTGTCTTCTCCTGGGTTGTATTCTATATGTTACTTGAGATGCACACTCAGCACTATTCAGTGTCGGACCGTGATATAACTCGCTTGTAATCATCGTAGAAGAGGATGAAGAAGAGGTTTAAAGGAGAGAGGAATAATCTGAGTTATATATGAAAAACGTGCAAATGAAGGCACATGAATTTACCTCAACTAGATCAAAAAACGTTATGCCAACTGTTACACCGACACCGCTTTGAATCTAACAGCAGCGCTATTTTACGTTACGGTGTTCGCTTTGTTATACTTAAATCGTATAGCAACTTTTACTGTGACGTAATTCACCGTATTTTGACGGCCGCTATATGATGGTGCGGCTTTCAAGGAAACCCCAGCTTATGCGAAAATTGCCCTTGTTAATAAAGACATTTACGTTGTCAAGGTGATGCCAACTTTGCGCAAAATCTATTGAAGATTTTCACGATTTTGGTATCTCACGGCCAGTGTGATTGTGGAAGTGTTACGTAACTGTTCTTAACCGCAGCTTAACTTCTAACAGTACAGTGTGTATAATTAGAGTTTCACTGATAAAGTAGACAGTGCGTAAGTAGGTTCTTACTAATATAGGAGTAGAAAACAGTATGTTCTTATGTATCCCTTTATTTCTTTTCAAATATTGAACAGCAGTTTTGTTACCCTTTCAAACAACAATCTTAAAACTAAAATAAACAATTTTTTCCACTACTAACCTATAACATCGCCATTATTGACCGATTATAATTATTAACGTTAGAAAGCGTTTTTCTCTACCTTATAAGTTATTATTGACCATGGTCAATAATAAGGCATTGAAATCCATTATTGACCAATCTTCAAGAATCTATTTGAAGGCAGGTAACTTGATTTTTTGATTCTACAACATGAATTCATAAACATGAATGTGGTTAGGCAACCAGATAATTATCAATACATATTAGATTACTTGATAATGTAAAATATCGATACAATCAACATTTTTTCTGCTTCCATCCTTAATTTTGTAGGTGTACACATAATAATATCACTAACATTTTCTTCGCTCATTTTTTAAAAAAACGGAAAACTCGTGAAATCTGATGACATAAATGAACAAAAATTGACATTAACAAAGCCACCTGACAAAACAACAAAATATTTTGCCAATTCCAAAGGTAACTTGATTAAAAAATATACTTATACCTACCTATAATTTTTTATAATTATTAATACTATAAAGATAAATGTCTTATAAAAGTTTGTAGTAGTGGAAAAATATTATATTAACCACGGTTTAGACAGCTTATAGCCCTCGCGTCTTAAATCCCTCGTCGCTCCGCTCTTCGTGATTTAAACTTGCCGCTCGGGCAATAATAATGGCTGTCTAAACCTTGGTTAATAATATACTATTATATCTAGGTCCGCTGGTCCTAAATTTACGTAATAAATAAGGGTCTCATTTAAAATGAAAGTGGCGGGGAATTCCTTCTACGAAATTAACGATCTTAACAACATGAGAGAAGCCAATCAGAATATAGTGAATTACGCCGATGACACTAACTTAACTATAGGGGGCAAAAAAATGGATCAACTTATTAATGAATGCAGAAGCTTTTTGGATACAGTTACAAATTGGTTCTCAAAAAACAAACTTATCATAAATAAAAATAAAACAAATAAATGTAGTTTTCTTTAGAACAAGGGCATCAAATGTACAAAAACCAGCAGAGTTTAATAGTGACGATGATATTAGCTTTTCTGAAAATACTAAATTCTTGGGTGTACAAATTAATGAATTTCTGGATTGGTCCTATCAAGTCAAGTGTATTTTGCAAAAAGTAAATGCAATTTGTTATGGTATTTGTGTCACTGCCAATTATATGAACGAGAAGACTTTAAAAAACCTGGGACTTTGAAGCTCGCGTTAAATACGGAATTATATTTTGGGAAAGGGATAATCAAGTTCAGAATGTATTCGTTCAAAAGCGACTACTTAGAACAATTAAGAAAATGAAATATAAGCCTTTGAATATAACGAAACGTGAAGGTATGTCTTTAAAAGTACAGGATTGTTAACTATATATGCATTATACATTTACGAGTGCCTGATGTTTTTCTATAAAAATGAAAATTATTTTTAAAGCCCAATAAATCATCAGCGGAACAGTAGAACTGTTAATGTTAATTATCCAATACATAGACTTACTGTAACAGAAAAGTCACACGATTATGTGCTGAAGGTTGTACAATAAATTACCTAACAGAATCAAAGGGTAGGGAAAACAATTTTAAAGCTGAAATAAAGAAATCATTACTTTTCTGCATATTTTGTCAATTTTATAATAAAATGGATATTTTTCCCAAATTATTATTTTATGAGCATATTTTTATGTTTCCGGCGTTATCAAAAGATTAAAAACGCCCGGTCATGAAAACTCGTAGACTCATGAGTTTAATGTCCGGTCCGGCACTTGTTTCAGGGATTTTCCAATCTAAAGATAATTATATAATAATTAGTATTTACATTTTGGTTATACACAAGGTATTTATTGGGGGTTTACGGGTATATTGTTAGTGGTTATTTATTGTCATTTAATAATGCCTTATTATTACCTGCTTAACAAACTGTATTTATATTGGGTTGTAATACGTACTTCTGTTTTACTTTGTCAAAAGATTTCAATATTTTCACTGTGAAACTAGTGATTTCAAATTTGTGTTCAAAATGTCTGAAGTGGCGAAAACGTGTATTAAAAATTTCTCAGAGTTAGAGTTTAGTGGAGAAAAAGTCTTCTGCAAAGCTTGTGCAAAAGTGAAAAGAAGTTTCAAATCGATCAACATTTGAAAACACCGCTGCATAAATCAAAGTTACAAAAAATGAAATCTGAGCCAGTTCAGCTGAGTGTAAAAAACGCATTTCAAAATGTTAAAGAAAAATCGAAATCTGGAAAATTTTCAAGAAGACTTATGCAAGGCTTTGGTCGCAGCAAGCATACCCTTACAAAAATTGCAAAATCCGCAATTTAGAGGATTTTTGCAAAAATATCGTCATGAAACCATTCGTGATAAATCCACGTTAGAAAGAAGAATGTCCATTCAGTATACGAAACCGTTTTAGAAGAAATTAGAGCTTCACTGGGTGTTTTTATTAAGGTTAATTTCAGTTTTATACCGGACATAATATCCTCGTTAGAGAGTAGAAATTTAAGTTTAAGAGACTCACTTTTAGTATATTGAAACTTTTTCCGCTAAATGTAACATCATTTCCAGTAAAGTGAAAAATAGTAAATTAACATCTTTTTTAGAACCCAGTGTGTTTCTTTACCCTATTTTACTATAATAAATTAAGAAATATTGCATACCAGTATGCATATTTGGTCAAAAAAATGCATATAACTGCATATTTTAAAGGCAAAAAAGGCATATATGCATGTATATATTCCGACCTTTAGTAATTAGTAATAATTGTAATTGCCGCATAATTTGAAATAAAGAAATTAAGTAGTAGTACTTACACAATGTCTTGCAAGTACAAACGTTATCAGAATATTACATGAAATAATAACAAACTATTACAAACAGACATACGCTTCCACTAACCTCCTAATAAAACAAACTCACGTTCACTCGACACGTTCACAGAAACTGGCTGCTCTACCCGCCAAGACAGTTGAAAAAATGTCAGAGCTGAACATGAACTAAGGCACCCAAAAAAAACAACAAAACTAAAAGAATAGGGGCCAACCCAACAAAATCCAACCAAATGCGAATGCCCTAATTTGTGTATCTTCTAGTACTACAGTTCTTGGCTCAATGCCAATGGTGCGATATATTGTATTATTTTTATTGATGGTAACTTTTAACTTAATTTTAAATGAAATTATTTATATTATTAATATATATTTTTTGAAGTTCTTATAACACGTTCAACAATTGCCGCCTTTTTCGTGCTAAATGTAGAATAATGAGTTATATTAAATTTTTTTATAAATGTTTATTAACGACTATTATATGTATGAGGAACATTGAAAATTTCATATTGTCAGTTTCCCTTTCTTTTTCTAAATTTCGGCCAAGTTTTTAACTTTTATGAACTATCACAACATAAAGAATTCTTTTGTTTACTTTTAGACTGCAACTATCACAGAAGCCACGGCAAGTGAAAACAGCACAGCTAGTAAAAATAGCACGTTGACGGGAATCCCTCAAATCGACTACCTTATGGACCCAAATTTGCCCCAGATACTAAATGGGTACAATTTGTCCGAGTACCCCTTCTATGAAAGGGTAAGTTGGTAGTAAATATAGTAAGGGATATAAGTAAAACTTACTAGTCAAAAACAAGTCAAAGAATAGTGCCCCTGTTTACTTAATATAATGATATGAATATGAGTAAAACCTCATAAAAACATTGTTCTAAATATTACTGAGAGGCCCTTTTGAACACTATCAACCGCACCCTTTAATAATGTGAAATGTTTGCTAAGCTGGTTGCTATGACATAGAATTCAGTAAATAATGAGCATTCTATTTATCTAAAATTTGTCATTACTTACCGCCTCCTGATCGATAATAATTGATCACTTACCGATTAATATCGTGTAAATATAAGTTACAAATGCTATAATTAATTTAGTAAACATATCAAATTACGTGAGTGTGCAAGAAACGTCGTTTCAAATATCTCGATAGCTGCATTGTTATTAGAACTTTTTTGATCAAGAATAGGGCCTCATTTAAAAGCACAAGTTTACCTATTTTGAACTTAATACGAATAATGGCTTCGAAACTAATATTTTCTACTAGTGTTTCTTGTATAACTTGCATGAAGCGTAGTGAAGCCCAAACATAGCGCACAACTTATTTATAACACACAAAGAATAACTTATATTTTATTTTTTTTCTTTTAGGTACCTGTAAATATAGAGAAAGAAATAGATTTTAAGTGTGACGGATTGCATGATGGATTTTATGCAAGTATACCTCATAAATGTCAAGTAAGTAGTTCACTTTTGTACTAATAATACAAAAAACCTCTATTTCAAATTGAGTTCACTACTATAAAATTGAATGTCGTCAGAATTACACACAAAAACACAATTATTCAAAATATTCCTTTAAAGAGTATATATCTAAATCAATTAAACAGTGTTTAATACATTTTTATAAATATAATAGTCTTATTATGAATATTAAGTAGGAAAATCGTTACAATTCGAGACACATATAACGGGGATTTTTTGTCTCTTGGTATTTAACGATGGATTGGATAATTGGCATTTAGGGTTCTTGTAGAATAGAATAGAATAGAATAGAATAGAATTTATTTAACTATGGTTGTACAAAAAAATATACATTATAGCAGGTAAAAAAAAACAATGTCCAAAATATCTAGTACTCGACCTAGTAAATAATATGACAATGAAAAAAGTAACATACAAAAGAAAATTTTACAAACTAAAATAAAATAATATAACTAGACATAAACATAGCACAAAGTCAAAGATAGTTCTAATGTCTTTGCACAAAGTCGATACATGGTTAAAATAAAATAAAATAATACGTGGTCTACGAATGGTACGCACTGCCTCACAGAAAAAGGTTTGAGGCAAGGAATTCCTGAACAGAATAAAAACAGTGTTTTAAAAGATAATTTTTTATTTCCATCTTAAATATTTTCTTTTCTCGCCCAAACTCTGCATTTCGCTGGGCAATTTATTATAAAGTTGGAGGTTTAATAAGTTATTAACAGACTTTGCCAATCTTAATCTTGGTATTAGGAGAGTATCCTTCCTCAACTTATATTTATGAATCGTACTGGATGACTGGTAACTTGATTTTTTCTGGTGAATTTCCACCAACGAATGAAATATAAAAATGCATGGCAACGGCATTATTTCGAGTCTTTGAAATATGGGTCGACAATGTGCACGATAATGAGAGCCAGTAATAGTTCGAATGGCTTTTTTTTGAGTTCTAAATATAATTTGGGCTGCGGAACTATTTCCCCACAAAGCTACTCCATAAAGCTATATTAACTCGTGAAATATTTCGAAGATAACCTTGTTTTTGAAAAAGAACATGAGACATTCATATTCGTACACTGCGAATTTGTAACTTGGAATGAATTCAGTAAGTCCAGTATATTTTTTTTTGCAAAAATTCTCGAACAAGGGTATTGATGTTTTAAGGTATAAAAAGTAGTCTAAGGGAATAAGGTCTAGAGATGGTCTTCAGGAGACCCCAGGGTGGCCATTTAATGGGTCTCCTTCTACCAATCTATCTGCCTGCATCTATATATTCACGGACAGACAGTGGCGGCTCTTATATAGGAGCACTTGAGCACGTGCCTTCCTAAGATTCAGCCCCACATCGACCGACAAATATTCACTTTAAATTACTTATTTAGTTTACAATACAATGTCTGTTACAAAGCAATTCTAACATGATTTAATAAACTCCCTATCCAATTATCGTTTCGCTAACTAAATATTTTGTAGCAGGTCTCTAATCCCGACTGCTTATCGCAGGAAAAATGTGCTCCGTGGCTATCGCTACTTGATATGGATGGTTCGCTTCCCGTAATAAATGCACCTTGTCGTCCCATCTCTTTATAGCGCACGGCTATAAATGGGCTTTCATTCCTTTCAAATGAGCACGCTTTTGCTGTGCTGCATGCCGCCGCCTTGTTTCGGATGGTTTTTGAGAGATCGTTTTATATGTTTTGCTGATCCGTGTAGCGCGGTAAAACCCTCCATAAGCGCGGTATAGCTTGTGTATGTCATACAGTGTTGCCAGACCTTCTGTTTTAACAGAAGATCTCCTGCTTTTGCCCTCACTCCTGTTATTCTTTTAAAACATGTTGCAAGATATTCCTAACTTAAATGACTTAGTTACTGAGAAATTTGCTAAACTTAAAGGCAGAAGAATGCATTTTTTGTTTAGACACTGTGTTTAATCAGTTCTGTTTTTTAAAATTATTTTTAGTTTTTTTATGCTGTCGTTGTTGACTTTTCTAGTTACTGCTTCCCGAGTATGCTGTATATTGGTAAGTTTTCAATTTAAATTTGTATTTCGTTTTATTAACATATTTACGTACAAAAAGAACATAAAAATTAGGAAAGCTTTTTACTCGTAAATTTGACACTTAACTATACAATATCTTGTGGTTGGGACGGAGGGGTGAAATAAAAGGAAGGGGTAGGGGTGGGCGGAGATATGCGCAAAATTTCGTTATTTTTTTTGCCATGCTTGATGCTTGTGAACCTCCACAAACTTCCGTCACAAGCCGCCACTGCGGTCAGCTCTTTCAAAACGGGAAGGCGCATCATCTTGCTGAAACCAGATCTTTCTATTCGGGACATCAAAGTCGACAGCATCAGGAAACAGAAGAGCCAAATTCGGAACTAGTTCTTCCTGCAAGAATTCCAAATATCTTGCCCAATTGCGATTCTCTTCAAAGAAAATTGATCCTATAACTCGATCACCAACAATACCTGCCCAAACATTGACTTTTTCTAGATGTTAAGTGTGGCCTTGCGTCAGCCAGTGTGGATAGTCGTCTGCCCAATAACGACAATCTTGTTGAGTTTACGTTACCATTTAATATGAACGTTGATTTATCAGAAAAAGGAATGTTTTCTGTGTTTAGGTTATTCCTCTCTAGTAGGTTCATCGTTAGCTCGTGGTGAAGTCTAGAGTCTCCTATCAGGATTATTTTCTGTCAATTCCTGGAGAATTGTCATTTTGTAAAATTGAAATTTTTGCGCATGGAGAATTTTTACTACTGCAGATTTTGCTTATTTCGTGTTCGGTAGCCAGCTGCCCGGTGGGACTATTAGGGTTTTCTTGAATACTTAATAATACATTTACGTTGACCTCTTTATTGAGCGCACTCTGTCGATGTCGATCTAACATGCCCATTTTCTCGAAACTGCTTTTCAATCTTGTATACTGTACTCTGGGATATGGGTGGGTAATCGAGATATTCCTCTCTGAATAATTGAAGAACTTTATGTTATGTTCTTCTCCCATTCTTTATTGTGTTTTATTTATTAATAAATAATGGTGCAGTAAGAATATGAGGAAATGCTGATACCCGGGATGCAAGGGTTCTGCATTCTACTATCTGAATACTTTATCTATACAGCACCAATTGACTGCCAATCGTCCAAATAATAGTTATTTACGATATAAGTGTTGTAAAGATTCATATTACAACACGAGATGTTAAAGTTCTTAAACGAGGCGTCAGCCGAGTTTAATAAAACATCGAGTGTAGTAATATGAATTTACAACAAGAATATTGTACAAAATTTTATCTACTTTCATCTATGAATAAAAATATTTGGCAAAAGGAATTTTTAAAAATAAAAATGCACCTGCTATTAAAAATCGTTTTGTAAGGGCATCTATTACAGCACTAGTGCTGTAATGGCATCTATTACAGCACTAGTGCTGTAATAGATGCCCTTACAAAACGATTTACAGAACTGTAAAATTCATATTACTAAATGAAAGTAGATAAAAGTATATATAAAGCTGGATAATCTTTTATTTTAACTATTAAATAACTCGGACAAATCCTTTTAGTCAGCAGTATTATAATGGGTATATATAATAGGCAGGATCTTGCTTGGATTGCTTTAGCTATATTTTCTTCTTCGTTCAATTATGTTCCTTCAGTTGTGCCCTCGGTCACACCTTCTGTTGTACAACAAACAAGAAATTGTTACCTCTTCAAGCTCAACGTCTCTTCACGCTCACTATACTCAACTCAATACTAAAACATTAGGTAAAAAAAATTTATATAGCATTCAACTGTATGCTAAAATATTAGGTAAAGAAAATGTATTAGTTGCACAGAGAATAATAATAAATACATACCTCCTCACTGCCCTCCATTCCGAAACTGCGTTTGCTCACAACTCACAATTCTAACAAACCAAAATCAAACTTCAAATCAAACAATTAATCTGTATAGACACATCACAGTTTGCGCTCGCCCTAACCAAACAATTCCTGCGAATAATCGCTAAAAATTAAAATGATTTCAATATTACCGCCCCCCCCCCCCCCTTTTAAAATTTGGGAATTAGTAAAAAAAACTTTTCATACGTAAAAGAGCTTTTGTTTTTATCGGATAAACTTTTATTTTTTACGAAAACTAGATTGCTTAGAAATTTAACGAGAACAAACTAATGATAAAAACGCGACAGCGAAGCTGAAGCGTTTTTATCTATTGCCGTTTGTTCGAGTTTAAATTGCTAAAAAGTAATCTAGTTTGAGTTTAAAAAATAAAAGTTTATCCGATCTTAAAAAAAAGATCGACTAATTTTTAGCTAGAGAAATTCACGAATTTTGGCATGAATAGATACTAAAAAAAATAATACTTCACTAAAAAAATGTTTGACAGCATCAAATTAATTTGTAACAATATGTCAGGTTGCCGAGCAATGAAAAAGAAAAGCTACTCGATTTTGAGTTGGAGAGGTTTTTAGTGTTTTTACCATTTAATTTTTAGCTGAAGAGGGTTTTATCGCGAATATTCCACTCACGTATAAAAAATCCCATAAGGACAGTTGTATTTTCGAAAACTTACAGCGGATAGGTATACAAAATCGAAAACACCAAAACGAAAATACCACTTGTCAGTGTCACTTTGTTGACAAATTTCTATTTATTATGTCAAAGTTGACAAAATTAATGTTTTTGGATTCGTGAAATATTCCTTTAAATACCATGCGTGCTTTAAAACTAACCGGATAATTTTTCACTTACGTGTTTTCTTTACAAAGTTCACTCGTCCTTCGGACTCGTGAAATTAAAGAAAACACGCATTCATAAAAAATTATCGGTAATTTTAAAGCACTCGTGGTATTACACCCGATTATTTCGTACACCTGCCGATTTCGCCGTTTCGTCCAATCGAACCGTCTCGATTAAGCCAATCACCTAGTATAATACTGATAAAACCCCTTGGGATTTTAGCGATTAAACGTCGCCATTGGCCCGTCTAGTTCTGTCACAATATTTCGAAGTATAAATCAATGTCAATTATTTTTTCTAACTTTTTCATAAAATTTCTGATATTTTAATACAATTACATTAGTACTATATTTATTTCCCTACTTGTTTTTATATTATAATACACCCATGTCTATTTTTTCTCCAATAAGCTTGTTATTGTAAATTACACAACATTTAAAAAAACCTATCAATGTCATTTATTATATTATAACGAATCTAAAATTCTGACGTATTGCTTTTGCTTTAACATATTTTGCTGCAATGCTGGCAACCAAGCATACAATAATAAAATTATAATAAATGTATTTTGGTTGTCAGCCTCAAACTAAGAAATATATAAAACATTATTACTCAATTAATGGATGGGACATTTCACATATCACTCGACCATCATTTTTTTATTGGTTAAATTTTCCATTGTTCACTCAAACTTATTTGGCAATTTTACTCGTTGAACTTTGGGCATGTTTATTCAATCAGCATAAACATGTCCAAGTTCAACTCGTAAAATTTCCAAACAAAAAAATTTTCGTGACAGCTGAAAAACTTAACCGATAAAAAAACGAGGTCTTGTGATATTACTATTGATAAAAAAGGATGCACCTTTTTTTATCGATGTCAAAGTGATAAAAATGCAAATGTCAAATGGAAATTTTATTGTAGGAGTGAATTTATTACCACTAAATTTAATTTATTTTTCATCTATCAAGTATTTACTTATAATACCTTAAAAACGGTTGCTATAAACATCATCGTAATATCATAGGAAATAATAGCGGGCGATAAATATAAAATATTGAAAAAAATTTGTCCTATTTACTTTTAACAATTTTTTTACATAATAGTTTTTCCTATGTTAAATGTACAATTTTTGAATTTTCCTGAGAAAGAAGCTGGACCAACTATGAAATTTTGCGACTCGATTGCTAAGATCCTCGATGTGCATGCGGATTCCTGCGCCATTTTAACATTAATTAACATATTTTCTCTTTCGGTACCTAACAGAGCTAGCTATCATTTTTGCTATTCGGTTTTTCGACGTGATACTTTCCTCTATATAACCCTCCACTACGCGAGTACTCTTTCACTTTCCGTGTAGCTCAAGGGTTGCAAGGGAAGCACCACTTTTAATAAGAAGTGTGGACGAGGTCGGACGTAGGCAATGTCCTGCATATTCCTTGGCGTTTTCTAAATTAAGAAATTTTGCTATGATTGAAGGAACACGTCCTAGTGTATTTTTACCCACAGGCATAGCTATGCATTTACCATTTCGGTATGTAAGAAAAAAATCTGCGTTCCTTAATTCCTTTTGGCCTTAATGCCAGGTACTGTCTAACCAATTTTAAGGCATCTGTTTGGTCTCCTTCGATTATAGTAAAACTTTTTGACGCAGCAGTTTTAGTTTCTGATACCTTGACAAGCATAACAGGCCCCTTATCTTCAATATGATCAATGGTCATTTTTACCATCTCATCCCATCTTAGGCCGCCAAAAGCTCCCATTACGAGTACTACTTTATGCAGCAGGAAGGTATCATTCGGCAATTCGGCGCATTTTTGATAAAAGTTAAAACTTGTTCACCTTCCAAAACTTTTGACTTTTTAGGAAGATATCCCGTTGATTTAACTTATAAAAATGTTATTAATTAACAATATCTTGAAATATTAATGTTTTCCTTTACTATAACTTCAGACTTCACCTGGGAATATTTTGTCCAAAGGCTATTTGGGGTATATTTTTTCGACTAAAATAAAGTAAAAATATTTCAAAATTGTTGTTACATACAAATTCCTGAAAGTAAGCCATCATTACTGTTTCAGTAATCACCGTAATTTGGTTTTTTACTTTCTATTGTAGAAAATTTTCATAATCCTTGTCGTACAGGGCTTTAGACTTTGAGGGTAATAAGTTTTTTTTAGCTTTTTCAGCATTTTCTAAAATATTTTGTGGAATTTCCATATTTTCGTTTATAAAATGTAAAAGACGCTTAAAATAAACAACCCTTAGCGACCGTCAAACTTATTCTATGATAACCGATCAAAGCTCACTAAATACTAAAAATTGGCGAAAATAGTTTTAAAAAAATGCAGGAGTTTAACTATTTATATTTTAAAATTATTGAAAAATAAAGTATAGCATAAACCACAGGCGTTACTAGACTATAATGCCCGGAAGGCGAAAGTAACTGCGATATTGACTTACAATCCCCAAAAACTTTAAATTGAGAAACGAAGCTCTAAAAAAAAAAGTTTGTCTAAAAGGACTTTCAGAAATAAAACCTATTGAAAAGAAAAGCAAAGGGAAGAAAATCATAAAAAAAACGACATAGAAATGAAAACCAAAGAAATGTATTTGTACTCGGACGATAAGGAAACCTTTTGCTTAGCCTGTTGTGGAGTCTACTCTTCAAGTGTAGAAGATTGGTTACAATGTCGTGTGTGCAAGCAGTGGGCTCATTTGAGTTGCACAAACAAAAGTCCCTTTTGTGTTTGCGTTAATTGTGAATCCGACGATGACCTAGAATAATTATGCATAATTAACTTTTTGCTTATTTGTGAACTTAAATATTATGTTTTGAAAAATAATTTTTATTTTTGTTAGCATTGTTTTTTTTATTCGTTTTTAATTAAAGTTTTTTAAAATTATTTAGTTATTTGTGGTATGTGCTGTTGTCTAGTTACGTTACAAATGACACCACGTTTGGTACAATCGACACCAATATGGTGTCACTTGTAACATACGTTCCTTTGATGTATATGGACCTATAAGAAGTATTGGGACCTAAAAATAATAGTTTCAAATATAAGATGTAAAAGAATAGATTTTGTTTAACGCAACAAAAAAAATTAAAATATTTTTAAGTATAGGTACTCTTACCAAAAAAAATATATTTTGAATTTTTGTTACAATTGATACCAGTCTCCCCTACCTAAAAAAGTGTCTTTTACTCGCCTATAACTCCTGCTACGTTTTATCTAAATTCGTGAACACGGAAGATAATTCCGTGTACAAGTTTACAAGGGCACTGTTAAAAGGGGGGAGAAAACCTATTTCTTATCTGAAAGACACCAAAAACAACAATAAAATCGCCTCTGATCCAAGCGAAAAAATTAAACTGTTCACAGAAAGCCTCCGCGAGCAGTTTAATAAAAATGAGACAGGAGACCCATGCAGAGAGAGATCTGCGAGTCGCCAGAACCATTGAAAATTACAAAGCAATGCAACATCCGCCAACGGACCTTCAAAGGGTTGGACCTGAGGAAGTTCGGACCATAATGCAGAATATCAATGCAAAAAAAGCGCCTGGCTTTGAGGGCATACGGAACAAGGCAGTCAAAAACTTGCCAGAAAACACAGTAACCGAAATTGTAAACATAGCCCATGCAATTCTTAAGAAGGGCTGCTTTCCGGACACTTGGAAGAACGCCAAGGTGGTAATAATACCTAAGACCGGCAAAGATCTTACCCTGGCTGTCAATTATCGGCCGATAAGCCTCTTATCGTGCCTAGGCAAGATTATTGAAAAATTAATACTGAATCGGGTAACCGATTTTGTATTTAACAATAGTGTTTTACCACTAGAGCAGTTCGGTTTCAGAGCTGCTCATTGCACAGTGCGCCAAACAACAAGGTTGGCAACCAATGTGCTGAGAGGTTTTAATAGACGCATGTCCACGGGAGCAGTCTTTTTTGATGTCTCAAAGGCATTTGATAAGGTCTGGCACAATGGCTTAATACTCAAATTGATAAGGTTAGGTGTGCCAAACGTTTTAGTCAATGTAATTATCTCTTACCTTGAAGATAGAACATTCATGGTGTTATCAGAGAACACAATATCTGAGAAGACCCAGATCAGGGCTGGTGTCCCACAGGGTTCAACATTGGCTGCTATTTTATATAATATATACACTAGGGTGGTCCTTATTTTCGAACTTCAAATATTTGCATGCAGGACCTTCTCAGTTTGTTATTTTATATAAAAAAATATTCCCTGTGAAATTTTGGATCAATGATTAAATATTAACCCGTGCCCCAAAGGACTCAAAGCTAAATTGTATTTTTAAATATATATTTTTTAAAAGTGACAAATGTCTCATAAACCAGTGTTTGTTGTTGGTTTAATGCAAAACCAGATAACTGGTAGTAAATTACCATCCCGGAGAAATGTTTTAAGTGTACTTTTTTATAATATGCGTAAGGTGAAGTTGAATTTACATGACAGTGCTTCTCTTGTGATTGATGAGACTTTAATATTTTGGAAAAAAGCTCGTATACCGATGCAGGACCGCTCAGATTGCATTAAAAAATGTAAGAAGCTATACGATTCCTTACGTAATTTGGAAAAGCATAAAAGACGCGAAAGTGAATCTTGTAGACAAATAGAGAGAGAATTTGAGGCAACCTTAAATGACCTCTTTGATATAGCGCATTCTAATGCTCTGGATATGATAAAAATTCAAGAAGATAAGGAATTTTTAGTTATACAAAGACAAAAAGGTCGTCCGGGTTATATGCTAGGACTAGACCGAAAATTATCAAATGCCGAAATCAAAAAAGCTACAATAGAAGAGAAGAAACTGCAAAGCAAAGCGAAACAGGATTTGAAAATTTTAGATACAGGTAAAGTTTTTTTTTAATATGACATTTGTAGAGGTAGACTGCCGTTGTTTTATTTGATTATATCAACTCCACTGTAATGGACTACTTCTTCAAATTATTAGATATTGTTCAAGCCGTCGTTTTCGATACAACTGCTAGCAATAATGGCCGCTTTAACGGTGCATGTCATCTCCTGGAACAAAAATTGGAACGAGATGTTTTACATTTGGCATGCCGTCATCACATTTACGAAATTGTATTGCAGGGTGTGTTTCACGAAATACAAGTTTCGCCTAGTACTGGACCAGATATACCTTTATTTAAAAGATTTAAAAATATGTGGAAGGACATTGACCAAACGCAATGTTCAACATGGTTGTCAGATGCCGATCTTACAGAAATATTAAAACACGATGCTAATGAGATTTTGGCATATGCAAAAACAAAATTAAGGACGATCTACCCCTTGATGGCTATCGAGAATTTTTGGAGCTAACTATAATATTCTTAGGAGAGACGCCAAGGAGAGGTATACATTTTCGACAACCTGGAGCATGTCACTTGGCCAGATGGATGGCCAAAGCCATATATTGCTTGAAAATATATTTATTCAGACAGCAATTTAATTTAACGCAAAAGGAGGAGAAATCACTTAGGCGAATTTGTTGTTTCATAATAAAATGCTATACCAAGGCGTGGTTATCGGCTCCGAATGCTATCGAAGCTCCTCTTAACGACATACATTTTCTTAAAAAATTATTAGCTTACAAGGTCGATGACCAATTAGTTGCAGAAACAGCAATCAATAAATTTATTAACCATTTATGGTATTTAAGTGAGGAATGTGTCAGTTTAAGTCTATTTGATGAAAGACTAAGTGACGAAGGGAGAAGAAGTTTGGCACAAGAAATACTAATGGATGAAATAAATTATGGCAAAGAACTTAAAACTAAACTGTTTGTTAAATTCGATGAGTTGGAATACTTCCTTAATAAAAATCTCCCTTTAGAAATATATACGAAAAAATCCAAGAAATTATTGGATAGGTTTAGAATATCCCAAGAATTTCTTCAAGTAGACCCTGCGCATTGGAAAGATCAGGAAGTTACATAAATGGGAGGAAGATCCTAAAATCTTTGAGAGTTGTAAATGATACAGCGAAAAGAGGTGTGAAATTATTGGAAAAATTCAACTCTAAATTTACAAAAGATGAATCCCAAAAACAAGTTCTTTTACAGGTGAGGTGGTCCTGGATCTTATGATTATTTTAACTTTTTTGTTTAAAGTTCAAATAGGTTTGTTTTCAATTTATCTTTTACTTTCCAGACGGTCAAAGATTATAGGAAAAAGTATCCAGAGCCTACGAGAGAAGCGTTAAGGAAAACATATTAGTAATTATTTTATTATTGTCCGTGTCAAGTAGGTATTTAAAGTGTTCGATTGGTATTTAAATAATAATTTGTAAAACTTATATGTGTAACTAAAAAATATTAAGCCAAATAATATAAAATTCATATTCTAAAATATAGGTGAATGCAGTATATTTATGCATTATGCATTAAAAAATTTGGCATCGATGGGGCACGGGTTAACGAAGTCCGATCGAGCTCAAATTTTCTGCAGTTTGTCTGTCTGTACTATGAAAGAAAACTAGGGGGGTCCTACCATTAAAATTATAATTTTAAATAAATGCCTATATAAATAAGGACCACCCTAATATACACAAGCGACATCCCTAAACTACCACACAAACAACTTTACCTCTTCGCTGATGATTCTGCGATAACTACAACCATCAGCCAATGGGAATAATATTCGCGATTCGCATTTGGCAATTCGCGTCTATACGACACTAGCTTGAGCAGTTTTATTTCTAGCGGCAATTAAGTAGGCTACTGTATAATTATGCACGCACTAACCTTCTTTGAATAGTTCGGCAGGAAGTGTTTGCATTTGGTGTTTCGGCTTTGAACTGAGGACCCGACTTCCACGGGTCGTTTTGAGAACTGCGCTTTATGAAACTGAGATTATGCATGAAAGTGTACTAGAAATTAGCGAGATCCTTTCAGCATTAGCAGCTTAGACATAGCTAGCGTTAGCAAATTCTAAACGCATTTACCACGAAAAACAACTAAACATGGCAACAAAATATATTTGTTACGATACTTAAAAGCCTCTACACACAACCCAAACTGCAGGGGTCCGATTTGCAGGGCATATAGGAAAGGGAAAATCGGGTGCTGCTCTTCATACCACCCGATCTCGCAGAAAATGCTTGGTTAAAAAGTGGTTATTAGAGAGGAAAAAGTTTAGCCATATTTTCTTAAAGAACTAGGACCAATCGACTTTAAAACTTTCGTTCCTTGGCTCCGCATGTCTCTATTTAAATAATGTGGCGTTGGAAATATCCCACAGGCAAGGCATATCACTATATAGCTCAAAAACCTCTCTTCAAGCTTGCTTCTTCCTTTCAGACATCTTCGATTCAAAATACTAAAAATTCACGGCAATTCTCTGTCACAAATAAGACATGACGTGCCCCGTCAAAAATCGACCCAACCACGTCGGGAGACCGTATGGTTACCTAAACCAACCGCCCGATCTGGATTCTGTCGGTCCGGCATGCCTACACACTACACACTACCCAATTTGCAGGATCTCTGCAGATTGGACTCTGCAAATTGGGTCATGTGTAGAAGCTTTTAAGGAACAGCAAACTACTAAACGTCAAATTACAAATGTTGATCAAAAAGTGTTTTATTAAGTCAGATATGATCACGGCCAACTCGAAAAACAATTTTGTTGTGATGTTGTGATGTTTGTTACAGCAAGCTTGCCAAATATCAGAATTTTTTTAATTTTTCATTTTGTTGCGATACCTTGTGTCCGATAGTGTACGTGCGACCTACTCGTTAAATTGCTTGCTTACAATTTTCAAATTAACCATTTTTTTCAATTTAGTAAAGTAGGTAATGCCATTTCAGACAATACAACCACTAAAAATGTTGCAATCTTGGTAATAATATTTCACGGTTTAGTCTATCGTTATTTATTCATATTTCATAGCCACAGTTTTATAACTTTAACAAAATTTTACTCCAGCAGGCTTAATTTCTTGTACAGGGTCTTTGATTATATTTACGTGAGCTCTAGAGCCTTTATTATTAGAGATGGAAAAAAATCTTATATACAAAAGTTCTAGGGTTTTTCTTCTATTATCTTTTGAAGTTATCAGAAAAAACAAAGTCGCATCGGAAAATGAAAAAATATAGGCAAGTTCAAGTTTTTTAAATGGAACACCCTGTATGTTATGCGCTAAAATGAAAGATATTTTTTCCGTGATTCTAGATATATATATGTTGATGACATTTGGGTGAGCCATTTTTGACATATCTTAGCTTAAAATATAAATAAATTGAAAAGAAGGTTGATAAACTTGTCAAGCAAACCATGGAAACAATTGTTAAGTTATTTATTCGCTTTATGAATTTGACATCTCGATATTTTAAGAGATAGAACTTTATCTTTTGGACTATTGAAAACAAATTATATTGCTTACATGGGTATGGGCTATCCAGAAGAACAAAAACTCGCTATTGTGCGTCTTTTTTATGGCAATAATAATGATGTGGCGAGAGTGCAAAGGGAATATCGACAATTATATCCTCAACAATCGGTTCCATCCATAGACACTATTAAATACACACTAAGGAAGTTTAGCGAAACAAAAAGCTTAAAAAGAAAGAATAGGACCGTAACACGAAATGAAAACGAAGATTTGGAAATGCTGCTTTTTTTTCAAGGTATGAGTTATCACTATACTTTTTCTATTGAACAAGCACTACTTTTAATCTATTTTTAGAATATCCTGAAAAATCAATCTCGGATGCGGCATCTGAACTAAATAAAACGGATTATAAAATTCATTCAACCTTGAAATTTTATAAATTACATCCTTCAAATTTATGCCCGTTCAAAATCTTACTGAACAAAATATGCGAGACCGACTTGAATATGCTTTGGAAATGGATAGGCTTAAGCACCAGGATCTAGAGTTTTTAAATAAAAATTCTATTCACCGACGAGTCTTCCTTCACTACAGCGGGAATGTTTAAACGTAAGAATAAACATTATTGGTCTAGAGAAAACCCTCACAAAATTCAGCCGGTTAGGATTCAGGGGCGTAGATCGCTGAATGTATGGTGTGGAATAATGGGAAACAAGATAATTGGTCCGATATTTTTAGACGGAAATTTAAATGGAGAAAAATATATCAATCTTCTTCAAAATAACATCAAAAATCTCTTAGAGGATTTACCCATTGGCCTTTATAACCGCCTCATCTGGCAACAAGACGGCGCTCCACCCCATAATACCATAGCTGTCACAAATTATCTTAACAACCGTTATGATATTTGGATCGGTAGGCATGGTACTATTAGATGGCCAGCCAACAGCCCGGACCTAAATCCCCTAGATATTTTTTTGTGTTGTGTTGTTTCTTAAAAAACAGGGTATATTATAATAGACCTCTAGACTTAAACGTTCTAAGGCAAAGAATAGAACACGAAATATTCAATTTAAACAATGAAAATCAGCATTCTGTTTCCGCTTCTATTAATAACAAAATGCGGGAAAACTTGTTTAGATGTATTGAAAACCGCGGAAGATATGTAGAAAATATATGATTTCTTTGATTCTTTGTATGTGTGAGCTTAAAAATTGTTAAATTCATAAAGCGTAATAAATAACTTAATAATTGTTTCCATGGTTTGCTTGACAAGTTTATCAACCTTCTTTTCTTTTTTTCTTTCTATCTTTAAATGATGCGAAATAATAAATCAATCAAAACCGTCTTCTCCATGGGCGTACAAGATTTTTCGGCATGTATAGATTTAAATAGGCCTGAATTTTTAAATTTGTGCAGAATTCGAACAAGGATCGACATTAAATTCAAGTTTTGTCTTCAAATATATATTTTAATATTAAATTTTTTAAGCTTAAAATTATGTACAGCCGTACCATTTACCTGGAATCTTAGAAAGGAATTTGATCAAAACTTATTAGAGTCTAGCTACTTATTCCGTTTCTGCTTTTATCATTTTATTCCTTTTTTTGTACCTAATTCTGGTTACCTAGTTGGTAAGTATGTGGTTATTATGTCTTTATTGGTGCTTCTATTGGAATAATACACCTATTTATATCTATACATACCTACAACTTGGGTGTTTGTTTCTCAGTGAAACTAGTCCAAGTGTGAAGTGTCAGTGTTCTTTTATTTAAATTTGGAAAATTTTTAACAATTGCTTAAAAGCCCTAGGGTCGGTCCGTGTACAGCAAATGAGAAAAAATTAATTCTTAACTGTTACGATTCTATTAAATGTAAGAATGCGGATTTCAGTGTTGACAATGGAGTGCAATTTACAACAGATATGCTTAACGTTGGGATAACAACAATATATAAACTTTTAAAAGAAGAAAAAAGTGTTGGAGTCAAACCTCCAAAAACTTCCCCAGGACGACCAAAACTTAAGCTGGATGACGTTTTAATGCAGAGAATAAGTCGAAAAGTTCATAGTTTCTTTTTAAAGAAAGATATTCCCACGCTGGAAAAAACATAACAGGCAATCGATTTTAATAGACAGAAGCGATATCGTCTGTTGGAGAAGAAATTACTTAAGAAGCATCCGAAAAGTCAGCGAAGAAAACAAAAAATATTTTACCTAGACGAAACATGGCTAAATCAAGGCCACACCGTGACTAAATTTTGGCAAGATGAAAATATTAAAAACTCAAAGCAAGCTTTTTGGAAGGATTGTCCACAGGATTACGACCGCTATCTGGAGAAGGACATCGAATTATCATAACCCATATTGGAGGTTCTGAAGGCTTCGTTAAAGGTTGTCTACTGATGTTCGAATCTAAAAATTCAGGAGACTATCACGAAGATATGAATGTCTTTGAAGAATGGTTCGAGCAAATATTGGATCTTATACCAAAAGATGCGATAATTTTATTGGACAATGCAAGTTATCACTCTAGGCTGACGGAAAAATTACCGAGTGCGTGGCGTAAAAGTGAAATAATAGAATGGCCAAGTTAGAGACGAATAAAATTTCCATTGGATTAGAACTATTGGTACTAGCCAGTTTACATAAAAATGCATTCAAAAAATATGAAGTCAATGAAATGGCAAAGTTACGAGGAATATCTGTGCTCTGACTCCCTCCTTACCACTGCGAAATAAACCCGATCGAACTTATATGGGCTCAAATAAAGACAGATGTCTCCAGAAAAAACACGACTTATATAATGGTGGATTTCAAAAGACTCTTTAATGAAGCTATGGGTAAAATCAGTGCGGAAAAGTGGAAAAAATGTATCGATCATGTGATAGAAGAAGAAGCCAGAATGTGGCAGGTAGATATTATAATCGAAGAAATGGTTGAACCGCTTATTATGAACGATGTTAATAAAAGTTCATCTTCCGAATCGGACTATGATTAAGCCATAACGACAAAGTATTATTCGATTTTTGAAAATGCTTTGTTTGTAAGAGGCTATATTATATCTTGTTTTACAATACACGCTCCTCCAAGATAACAATGGTAAATCCTCAAATATAACAATAGCTTGCGATAAATTCAGGGTGGACCTACCTAAAGAATGCTCATTATTTGGATCCTTTATTAAAAATATATATTTTAAGGGATGGTGTTTAAATTGTTCTTGATACCCTGGTATGCGTTTTGCATATTTAATAAGCATTTATTACTTCGCGTTATTTAAAGATAGACTATAGTGGCGAAATGTGGTCTCTTTCCTACTCCTTGAGCGATTACTGTGAGTGGGAGTGAGATCCATTCGAGAATGTTTTAAACTTTAACTTTTTAGTCCTAAATTAATATTATACAAGTAGATTGACAAAAAGTTTTACATTTAAAACCATTAAAAGCACTAGTGAATGAAGATGTTACATTACGCATTAAAAGAAAATACGGAATATAGCCCGGATAATAGTATTATGTAAATACCTACCCATCCATGCATGTGTAGAAATTTTATTCGAGACTATTATACCTATAAAATATTCATAATAAAGTTGTTTCCTTAAGAATAATAATATTAGTTGTGCACTGGTCTCTTACTAATATCAAACTTTAAAGTAATGAGCCAAATACATTTTAGACTTACGGTTCCATTTGATGCATATACATAATAAGCTAGCTAGATGCAATCGGGTTGCCTCCGCGTAAGATGCATTCAAAAATTTAAATAAAATAAAGATTGTCAATTTAATCAATAAAATAAAACATTACTAACATAAATGTCAATTTACTTTTGACCATCCCCCTGCGGACTATGATTTGGAAAAATCGGGTTTTGAGTCAAATAAGGATTGCCATTTTAATGCGTGGCCTTGGCCACACATTGTTAATTATTTGGTGTAATTATGCGAGGTCTATGGCCTCGCACTTTCTGCGTTATTCTTAAGCGCGTATATTTTTCGAATTGTTTTAAATGAATTGGGACAAAAATAATTATTATTTCTATTATAAATATTTTGCATTAATTAAAATTAAATATTATATTTTCTGCTTAAGTATTTCATTGATTGTGCGAGACCTACCGCCACGCACAGTTTGAATATATAATTATTGAAAGTATTGTCGTCAACTATTTATTTAATTATTATTTTAATATTAAATTAAGCAGTCTAACTTTATATTTCTTTTTAAATAATTAAATTGGGATTTTTATTTCTGTGCGCAACTTATTATGTTTTCATCTCGAATAATAGCGAAAACTTGTCGGCCTTTTAAAGATGGTGAGTTTGTTAAGCAATGTTTAGATATCGCCGCAAAAAAAAATTGTCCGGAAAATGTAAAGAAGTTTGAAAAAATTCAGTTAAATTGGAGAACTGTTCAAAGAAGAATTAACGTATTAGCAGCTAATATAGAAGAGCAATTAGCTACGAAATCGAGAAGTTTTGAGTATTTTTCTATAGCACTCGACGAATCTACAGATATAAGTTCCACTGCTCAACTCTTAATATTTTTACGAGGTATAACGCAAAATTTTGAAGTGAGTGAAAAACTGATTGGTATGAGTTCTTTGACAAGTCAAACCAAGAGGAGTGACATGCTCAAAGCTCTTCTGGAAAAATGTTCCATAATGGATTTGGATTAAACGAAAATATCTGGAATTACGACTGACGGAGCACCTTCAATGGTTGGAAGTACATCTGGGACAGTACCTATGTTAAAAAAATATTTACAAACTAAAAACGTAAATACCAAGGAATTAATGCAGTTTCATTGCATTATACATCAAGAGGCCCTCTGTTCAAAATTATTGGGATTTGAAAATGTGATGAAAGTTGTAGTACCTACTGTAAATTTTATAAAACCACGAGGTCTCAATCACCGACAATTCAAACAATTTCTCGAGGATATTGAAAGCGAATATGGTGATCTCCTGTTTTACACTGAAGTAAGGTGGCTAAGTCGTGGGTTGACACTACAGCCGTTTCTTAACTTGATTAAAGAAATCCAATTATTTCTGGCGGAAAAGAAAAACGACGTCCCCGAACTCGACAACCCTGATTGGCTGTGTGACTTAGCGTTGCTTGAAGACACCACAAATCACTTGAACGTCTTAAATACGCGACTCCAAAGCAAAGATCAATTGATTTCGCAGTTATACTCTCATGTTTCGTCCTTTCAATGCAAATTGAGCCTTTTCAGGACACAAATCAATTCAGCCAAATTACAGCCATTTTCCGAACTACAAAAAAATTATGGAGAAAGTCAATAAAACTGACGTCAATTTCGCTCAAGTTGAAAAAATTGATATTTTGATACAAGCTTTTCAAAATCGTTTCGTAGACTTCAAAAAAGGTAAACCTCTATTGCAAATTTTCAGCAATCCTTTCAACATTTTACCCGAAAATGCGCCGGAATCAATGCAGCTGGAATTAATAGACATGCAAAATGATGATAGTTTACGAAACAAATTTAATGAAGGTAATTTGCTCAACTTCTACCGTTGCGTTGATAAAAACGCTTATAAAGAGTTGCGAATAAATGCATTGAAATGCGCAAGCTTATTTGGATCGACGTATATTTGTGAACAAACGTTTTCAGTGATGAAACTAAACAAAACAAGAAACCGAAACCGCCTAGCAAATGAAAATTTGGAAGCAATTTTACGTGTGGCGTCAAGTAATGTGGAGCCAAATATAAAAAAACTTGTTAGTTCAATGCAATGGCATGCATCAAAATAATAAAACATGAAATATTACATTGTAATGATTGGATTACCTTACGATTACATAATTACAACAAACATTTTTGAAGGTTCTTTTATTTTTATCATTGTATTTCATACTCTTTAAAAATAAAAATGTTTGTGTTAATAAGTATTGTTTGTAGTGGCCCGTCCTTGGCTTATATTTTTCCCGAGTGGCCCCTGTTCCCTATAAGTCTGTGCATGCCTGTATTATATTGTTTGGTCCTGTTGATTCTTTTTGCGTTTGGCATGCGTGCGCTTACACCAAACACATTATGATCACGTGACGTTAATCTGTACTTTCACCACTCCAACACCGAAACAGTATGTCGGGCTCACTTTAAGAAGACAGGTGGCCATTTACATCGCCCTTTCTTCGTTGCTGGGTAACGGAGTTGGCATCGACAGGAGCACTGCCGTCGCCAAGGAAAACATAATCATTTTTAATAATCTTTTTTTCTTTTTTTTAAATGGTGTTAGGGAACGTATAGTCTAGAACTCGTATGAAATGGCGTGTTCTGCTTGTTAAAGAATATACTAGTAAAAATAATGATAATAGGCTTCTGCTTTAACTGAACAAAGAAACAGTCAGCGCATCTCCTTTTAATATGCACTAAAGGACCGTTGCACAAGTTCAAAGCGAACGAACTGTAGGAGGTTATGACGTCACCGCCTCGCGAGTGTTTAATTTGATTTTAATCTCGTATATTTCGAAAATTACTTATCGGATTGACTCCAAATTTTCAGGGCTGACCAAGACCATACCTTATAAGTGCTTCAGAAAAATTAGGTAAAGAGAAAAATTTGAGGTTTGACCAAATGACCTGATTAGAGAGACATGATTAAGGTGAGATGTTTTGCTGCAGCATTGTTTTTATTATTGCTCACTAATACAAGGCCCATAATAAATTACAAATGGCAAAAAGCTTTTAGCAGTTCACTCCCAACTGATTGATGGAAAAGGTCTGAAGCTTGTCCATCTGATGCAGTCCTTAATGCTCTTCAATCAACCTAAATAGAATTATTTTTAAAATAATTAGGGAATCCAATATTAGACTTCAAAATTTCTATGTCCCGCCCGACCAGGCAACTCGCGGTTTATATAATATTAGGAAAACATAAAAATCAAGTTTTGACGAAAAGTATAAAATAAAACTGACGAAGCAAAGAAATAAATTCGTGCGGACCAATTTCACCGGTAAAACAACCGTGGAAAGTGAAAGTGGACAATATTATATCGACGGCAAGGTTAAATTTTTTGTCGCGCCAATTAAATAAGGTTTGTGTTATTGCTTAGATGAGGAAATACCTGTAATCTGTAATGTAACGACATACGTAATTAAAATGCATAATAAGGAAAAGATTGAAAAAAATATTGAGTCGACTTTTTCTGTTGCACGAAGGTGAAAATTTTGCATAAGATGGGAGTGACAGTTTGTTAAAAATGTATTTCCTGTGACATTTTAAAGTTATATGCGGTACAGGGTCTTTCCTTATAAATATTAATCTACACCGAGTTTTTAGAATCCGTTTCCAGAAAAGAACATTTAAAGATAACAAATTTTTACCTTAAAACTGAGCTTTTTAAAGCAAAAGTCGAATTTGACCAAAGCCTAGTTTCTCGATGCAAAAGCAGAGTTTCTTTCTTGCATAGATGCATTGGATGAACTAAGAATTCTGGATCTAAATGTCTGGTAATTTCCACAACTGGAGAAGACGAATTGAAGTTGAAGCTTGAGAGCACGTCAGTCAAAACTGGACCTATCTTAAACATGAATTGGAAAACGTATTGTCGAACCAAATAGGTATCCCTAAACAGTTTTTGTTTATGGGGTCGACTCATTTTTTATTTCGACTTCAATTCGCCTTCTTCAGATTTGGAAATGAACACAAGACGAGCTAAATTTTCTTTTTACCCTTTAACTTCGAAATTTTTTCTATATTTAAAAACCATGTACCTATTGCCTATTGTATGTCTCTGTTTTTAAATACCGCATCATCTGAAAAATTTCAGGATGGTCTCCTCAGCGCAGGAATCCATAGCATCTAAACTACTAAACTTTTTAATATTTTTTAGAAACAAACCTATTGGAAGGCATTAGATCTACAATTTAAATTTATTTGGAATTATACAGAATGTCCCAAATAGGTTTGGTTTATCAAACACTATTTTTTTTAATTGACCACCCATGGTATTTGGATTTCTTGATCAATCCTAAGAAAATTTATATTACATATCGCATATCTAAATTAAATACTTTTTGAGTTATTAACGATTTTTCAACAATTTGGCGTTTTGCAGCAATTAAAAAGTATGCACTTGTCGGTATACTCTGTTGCTTAATGCGAGAGAGTAATAAAATGTAAATTTGCAATGACAGGACCCATTGAGCAGGGTGGGCAACTTAAAGGTTGCATTGTAAATTTCAGGTAAATTGCAATGATAGTTTTTAAAAATTCCGTATTTCAGATATTTAAGACCTACACACCCCTAATCGGTTCTAAATTAGGGTCAACCTATTTTGCATACAATAGAATGACGAGTTTGGTAAATGAAAGTAAGGTGACAGAGGCGTTACTACAGGGAGTTTATTACAATAATAAGTATAATAATAATAATTATAATTCATTATAAATATAGAGATAGGCAGATAATTCAGACATTAATTATTCTAATATTAAGTAGATAAAAACTTATATTGAAGTAAGAATAATATAAAAATAGATAAATTGGAATAAATATTATTATTTATAAAAAAAAATCTACTACGTACAATACAATTTAATTTTTAAATTTTAGTCATCATGTTCCGAGTAGTCCAATGAACTATCGTTGTTGTGATCTAGAGAAATATTAAGGGGCTCTACAGTATTTTCTAGCATGTTATCAGCTTCCCATATTCTTTTTTCTACTTCAATCACATGTTCGACGCACTTACTCCATTTTTCACAATCCGCTATCTTTATTCCCTCTTGCAATAGGTTTCCAACGTCTCTCATTTTAAAAGTAGTGTTATGCCTTGCTACAAGCCCTTCTACTTGCGCCCACACCAATTCTGTGGGGTTTAATTCATAGTGATATGGCGGAAGACGAAGTACCGTTATATTTCGTTTTGAAGCGATTTCGTCGACAATAAATTTCGTACAAAGATGTTTATTCAACTTTACAATCTCCAGTAGCTCCTTTTTCGGCATATGGAGTACGGCGAAGGCCACTGGGTTTTATAGTTCAATATTTATTACTCTCTCGCATTAAGAGACAGACTATAGTACAGGCCGACAGAAATAAATAAAATTTGGGATATGGATGTGATTGGTTAGTAGCGACTAAGGCGTATTTTAAAAAATAAAAATTCTTATTGGCCCCTTGTAAAATGGCCTTTTAAATGTAACAACTTTAAAAATCCTAAAAGTCTGATATTTTAGATGGAATCCATAATATTTTGCACGCCTAATTAAACGGCATGTCCCCACAGGAAAAAATCTAGACTGTTTAGATCAGGGGATCTAGGTGGCCACGATTGTGTTCCTCTGCGCCCTATCCATCGATTACTATAATGTTGATTTAAAAACTCTCGTGCTAAGAGACTGAAATGAGCAGGTGCACCATCGTGCATAAACCACATACGATGTCGGGTTAAAATAGGGACGTCGTCTAGCAAATTTGGTAAAGTGTGTTCAAGAAATTGGCGATAATTGATTCCGTTCAATCTGGCTGGTAAAAAATAAGGCCCAATTAAATAATCACCAATAATTCCAGCCCAAACATTTACAGAAAATTGCTCTTGGTGGTGGGATTCCGTAATTATTATGAAAGTTATGAAAATTTTGTATGGCGTTCCTGGAAAAATAAGCTTCGTCCGTGAACAAAATTCTGGCATCAAATTGGGGATTTTCGGTAACCATTTGAATAAACCATTGGCAGAAATTGATGCGTAATGGAAAATCCTTAGGAAGTAGGGTCTGGACCCGTTGAATATGGTACGGATATAACAAATAACTTTGAAGAATTCTCTAGACTAGGACATGAGTAATATTCAAAATATTCCCAATTTTTCTGATACTTATATTAGGGTTTTGTTGCACTAAATTTAAAACAGCTTCTTCGGTTTTCGGTGTGCGTGTAGTTTGGTGTGCCCCTTTTAAGTAGTTTTTTGTTTCAAAAGATCCCGTTTCACATAACTTTCTGTGAGTTCCTGAAATCGTTCGTGCATCCGGAACTATTCTATTTGGATAACGCTCTTGGTATAATCGTCTGACTTCGAATGCATTGCCGTCAGCAAGCCCGTACAGGTAATGCATATCCGCAAACTCGACATTTGTAAAATTTACCATGATACTTATACGTTTAAAAAGTATTACGTTTTTAAAATTTAAGTTAAGTGGAAAGCCGTGTACATAAATAAATAGCTGTCAAAACTATTTGGCATTAAATATTTCGTTATTGTCATTGTTTCCTTAACAAAGTTCATAGCCTACTTGTCAGAAACCATAGGCACATAGCGAATGCGCATTTAATTCTTTTTATTTTTTTTGTCGGACGATAAAAAGGCAAGATATTAAATTTGGCCTAAAATGAATGAGTATTTTAAAAATAATTTTTATCTTGAGAAAAAGCAGTGGCGTACATAATATTTTTCCAAAATGTCTAGTCCAAACCCTTTCAGGACGCCACTGGTTAAAGATTTTTAAAATTTTTCTACATTAAAAAATGGCTATTGATGCTTAGAGGGCATGTGTGAAACATTCATAAAAATAGCTAGAAAGTTGTTAAAGTTATGATAGAAAAACGATTTTTTTTCTTAAAACTTTAACGCCCTGTAGTTCGAAAATTGATAGGTTAAGGATTATGTTAATTTGAACTTTTCTTCTTAAAATCACCTAAGGATTCACACCGTTAGGGATCAGCATCTTATCCTGAAACACCATGTATATTACTTGTACAGCAACGTAGTTGTTAAAAATAATAATATTGAGTTTTTTGTTTCTTGGCATTATTTCATTTTCTGTTTGTAGAATATAATTTTGAAATAAAGATTTATTATTATTCGTATTAAGTATCTTCAAGATTATTTTGAAAAAACTAACCCGTACGTTTTGTATACATTTGCACATTTTAACGAAGTTTTATACATTTTTAGGTTTATCATCACTGCCTTTTTGGAACAAGATATGACTTTTTGTGTGCCAACTATACTGCCTTCGACCAAAAAACTTTTATCTGCCAATTTGTGTCCGAAGTTGACTGCGTGAACTCAAAAGATTTTTGGCATAGGTAAGCTTCCTTAACTTGAAGTTAATTCTGAGTTACATTTACACCACAGAAGAATGCTTTAATTTTTTATTTTTTTTTTTATTTTACTATTTTACGGTTCGTCGGCGTATCTGAGGCCATCTTGCACCGGTCATCGACCGTACGGTTTTTAATCGTGCGGTCTACCGACTGGGGAGTGTGAAACGGCACCTTCATCCTACGAGATATCCGATCTCATCCGGCCTGTCCGGCGTGAATAGGATGGTTTTGATGTCGATTCATTTTACACTCTTTCCTAAGACAAGAGCACGCGGTGTTCCCCAAGCGGTCACCCATCTAAGTACTAACCGCGCTCGACACCGCTTAACTTCGGTGATCTGACGGGAACCACTTTTAAACTTCTTTATTATCCTATTTCTTTGTATAATGCCAACGTATAACTATCTTAGCCTAGCCTAACCTAATGTACAACACTAAACTAAGCTAAGCTATTTACAGAGATGGGCGCATACGGACCGAAATGCGCCCAAATAACCGTGCTTTAGGTGTCGCTAGGCCCTTGCCTATGCTTTAATTTAAACGGTATAGTTACGTTGAGAGGGTCCATATTCTCAAGTCATACCTCATTATTTAATAGCGACTTTTTAAATGCCAGCTATAACCAAGTTATAGAGGATATTTAGTAGCTCTTATTAAAAATAGCGACTAATTTTATACAAGTCGCCATATTAAAATGTTTTTTTAACATTGAAAATGTTTATAATATCGCACGGGCACGTTAGTATGGGTACGGAATTCAACGAAATTCTTGTGTTGCATTTGTCCCATGCGTCACACAGTCTAACGACACCGAATTAAAATGATCCACAAGCGGAACGACGCGAACCGCCGCTGCCGAGCGGTGGCCCGATGATGATGGGGAAGGGAGAAGGGACGAAGGACGACGGGATCAGAGAGTTAGAGGCGCGCTAGAGTTTATAACCTTTATTTTACTATTTTTTATATTCTGACTCAATAAAACTTATATCAACTACCTTAATATTACATTCAAATCTATGAGTTTTCGCAGATCTCAAATCTCACAATAGTCACAAGCGTTGCACTCTGCTTCAGCATTTTCAATATCCTCCCCGGTTGCATCTTTGTAAGTGATAAGTCCGGTAAATCAACTTTTACAGTATGAGTGAAATGTTTCGAGACGAGGTGACGAAGGAGCCGAGTCTGGAAATTAAGTTTTATTCTGCGTCGTTATTTGAAAAGTGCTTATGTTTACTGGTGGAAACATTGTGTGTTTGACATTGATTAAACTAAAACTTACAAATTTCAGTCCGTTAAAGAAATTTTACAGGACTAGTCCGGTAAAAAAATTTTGCGGGACTTATTGCTGTAAAACCTTATTTTCTGGACTAAATTCAAATATGTAAAGGTGTGTTTTACAATACAGTATGAAACAAATTTTTTTTAAGAGCAACTAGCTTGGTACTTCGATAGCACGTCTCACTTTAGAAACCAAAAACAATTAATGTCTTTCCTACAAACTATTCCTAAGATTCCAGTTTTTTCTTTATCATGCCAGCTTATAATTGTTGAAGTATTGTATTTTGTATGTAAATAAGGTGATTTTTGATGTTTTGGCGATACAAATGTGAACTTGTCACTTAGGTTTAGGTTAAATTTGTAAACTGGTGTACTTGTGAAATGGATAACATGCTTACTTCTTACTTGACAAGATCTTTCAAACGTTAGACTTCAGCGGCACGTCAGCAAGCTTAAATTGAACATGCAATAATGGCAGCGACAGGTTGTCATTGCACAGACGCTGCTCTATCCACTTTTCGACTAATAGCTAGGGCAGGGGGTGGCAACATTTTCTATATGATTTGTCGTGCGGTAGAAGTTGGAAAGTGTAAAGTTCTAACCATAAGCAAAAATATAAACCATTTCTGCAATTATGACAGTTAATTAAAAATGTAATTAAAAAAGGGCTCTATTATATCCTTTGTTCACTTCTACCATTTGTTATGAAAGTTGCTCGTCAATATTTAAGGCTGCACAACAATTTATTTTTTATGTGGCTCCTAAAATTTTGAACTTATTACCAGAGCAATTTAAAAGAAAAAACATATAGCACATAAAAAGGGACTTTAATATATAAACTGCTGGCCACTCGAACTTACCGATAGAGATTTTTAGGCAAAATTTAAAGTTTAATATTTTCAACAGGAATGTAAATTTTTCAACGCCGATTGCAGATTTTGAAAGCTGGTTTTTTTCGGATTAAGCTGCATGACGTATATTTATTGTAGGACCATAGGTTTATTATATACGGGGTGATCAATAATGTCATGCAAAAAATCAAAAAGTTTGTATGAGTGAAATTTCCAAAATAAATTTTTTTGGTCGTTGCAATAGGGTCCGTTACTTAGGTAACATCAATATCTCTAGACGTTTTTGTCAGTTTTTGGATTAAGGACGTTAGGTCTTGTACACACTACTAAACATAAAATGTGGGTAGCAAAATTTTTAAAATGCTATAACTTGACATTGGATGGACGGTTCTTGATGATTTTTGCGGATTTGGAATCCTTATTTCACGTAGATTTTCTACGATCTAAATATTTTATTTGAGGGTGGAAATTTACACATTATACCGGGTCGATAATAGACAAAAACATAGCGACAAGAACAAGTTTATTACATTATATTCTACAATATACAAGATTGGTTAACAACGGCCCAAAGTCAATCCTTACAAAATTTCTAATTCTAAGCCTAATTTAAAGGTTACTGCAATCCCTAAAAAAATCTGATATACTGTAATAACAAAGATTAGGTATGTGTGGAAAAGGATACCTAGTGATAATTGATATTGGTAATTTTTAGTTAATAAAAAAAAATGGCCTGAAAAACATAAATTGTTTGTCCATTAATTTTTGTTTTCAACCCACTGCGTCAAAGATGGGAATTACAACCTTGCATTTTTGGAGTTTAAAATGAAATTGGGTATTTGTTGGCAATAGCGTGTTAAAAGGACGAGGTCATTAAAAGCAACCGGCAAATATCAATGGAAAAATGCCAAGTGTCCTATCTTTAAATACCTAATCTTTGGTAATAATTTACCCGAAATTAAGTAGGTGCATTATAAAAAAAAGGAACTAATATTTTGTTGGTCCTCCTGCTCGACGTATTACTTCCCGACATCTGTTTGGTAGAGTATCCACAAGATTATTTATAAAATCTTGTGGAATATTCTCCCATTCTTCACGAATGGCCTCATTAAGCGTTGCAAAGGTTGCAGGGGGTACATCACGCGATCTTACTTTAAGTTTTAAATAAGACCAAACGTGTTCGATGACATTAAGATCCGGAGACTTTGCAGGCCAGTCCATCCTATTGATGTTCTGTGCCTGCAAAAACTCTGTGATCCTTCGCGCTCTATGAGGTGGAGCGTTGTCATCCACCAATAGAAATTCTGGACCGTAATTTCGAGCAAAAGGAACAACAATAGGTTGCAAAATTTCCTCCTGATAAACATTAGCGTTAACAGTTTGGTTGGTAATGAATAGCTCGGTTTTACCATTTCTTATGATACCTCCCCATACTGTTACACCTCCGCCACCAAATGCCTCTTGAGGGGCCATGTTTTCCTCCAAATACCGCTGATTTGGCCCTCTCCAAACTAATATTCGGCCATCGGAGTGAATCAAATTAAATCTTGTTTCGTCAGAAAATAAACAATGGCTCCACTCTGCATTACCCCAATTCGCATGCCGATTTGCCCATGCCCGCCTATTCGCTCTATGGTGTCGTAATAACAACACACATTTTGCTCTGCGACGGGCTCTAAAATTTAAAATGTTTGGCATTATGTTGTTTTTGTAAAAATAAATTCTCACCTTAAGTTGTTTTTATTCAATGTTCTTCTTACTGTTCTGTTCGAAACTCTCACCCCAGTTTGTTGCCTTAAAGAGTCATTTAGTTTCCTAGAGTTCTTTGTTCTATTCACCATAGCTTCTCGAATTAAAATTCTTTGGGTTCTTTGGTTTATTTTTTTTGTATGTCCACCCCCATGCCCATAATTATGATCACCAGTAGTTTCGACGCGACGGTTTAAATTATAAATTGTCTTTTGGCTGACATTGTAAATGCGCGCAATTTGCTTTTTTAGCATTCCTTCGTTGAGAAGTCGAATGCAATTTTCTCTTTCTGTCGTGGTTAAACGCCTCATATTAATTAAAATTTACAAAATTATAACATTGAAATGTGTCAGGTTATTTTTAAAATAATGTTAACTATTTTTAATTCCATAGCAACAAATTTGTTTTTGCAATGCCTACTTTGAAATTGACGCGTCGCGTAGAAATTACAGTCGATCATAAATATGGGCATCGGGGTACATATTTTCGACCCGGTATAATGTGTAAATTTCCACCCTCAAATAAAATATTTAGATCGTAGAAAATCTACGTGAAATAAGGATTCCAAATCCGCAAAAATCATCAAGAACCGTCCATCCAATGTCAAGTTATAGCATTTTAAAAATTTTGCTACCCACATTTTATGTTTAGTAGTGTGTACAAGACCTAACGTCCTTAATCCAAAAACTGACAAAAACGTCTAGAGATATTGATGTTACCTAAGTAACGGACCCTATTGCAACGACCAAAAAAATTTATTTTGGAAATTTCACTCATACAAACTTTTTGATTTTTTGCATGACATTATTGATCACCCCGTATATAATAAACCTATGGTCCTACAATAAATATACGTCATGCAGCTTAATCCGAAAAAAACCAGCTTTCAAAATCTGCAATCGGCGTTGAAAAATTTACATTCCTGTTGAAAATATTAAACTTTAAATTTTGCCTAAAAATCTCTATCGGTAAGTTCGAGTGGCCAGCAGTTTATGAATTGTGAATAACACTCAAATAATTAAAAATGTTGTTACGTGTCTATTACTGTCTATGAACTGTAAAAATTGTAAGAATTGTAAAAATGGGCTTACTATTAAATAATTAGTTTAGGATGATGGATTTTACATAAGTATTAGGTATTGACGTGGTGTAATTCAGTGACTGTGTGCACACACAGACTTTAGTTCATAGTGCACACATAGAATTTAAATTATTTTTTACAACCTTATAATTGGTACCATGTAGTGTAGTGAATTTAGTATTGTAATACGTAATGGATAAATAAATAACTAAATAAATATAACGTTAATAAAACTATAGTTTGCAGAAGTGTATGTCTCTGCGTTTACAGTAATTTTTTTTTCATAAATTTATGATATATTTTTATCTATATCCGGTTTTATAGCGTCCCAGGCCTTCCGGTTCTCAGCTTCCATCCTCTTCCATGTCTGGGTCTTAGGTTTCTTTCCAACATGGCTTTCTGAATGCCGCAAAGCCAGGTTGTTTTTGGCCTCCCTCTTCTTCGTTTTTCTGCTGGGGTCCATCTCAAAATTAGTTCTGAGATTCGATATTTCGCCATTCTTTCCACGTGTCCATACCAGATGAGTTGTTTTTGTTGTATTTCTTCTAGAACTGTGGTTTTAATTTTCATCATTTTCCTTATTAATGCATTTCTGACTCTGTCCATTCTTGATAATCCGGCCGATCTGCGCCAGTAGTCCATTTCGAGTGCCAGAAGTTTTTGTTCTAAATGCTTGGTCATTTCCACTAATCACAACCATACAGTATAATGCTCTTGAGCACCGCATCATTGATATATTGTTTTGTTTCAAGCGACATGTTCCTTGGCCAAAGAAGGACAGAGTTGAGGTGACATATTACCGCCCTCCTCTTACTTATCCTTTGTTCTATATCCTGTTCGGTTCTTCCGTCTTTTCCCATTTTTGTTCCTACATGATATACATACTCCTCATAACCATCAATAACTTCACCGGTATTTAAAGTAAGATTTTCTTGTTGTTCTTATATGCACAGATATTTAGTCATTTCTAGTTGACTCTCAGACCCCAATATCTATAATCTTCAAACAGTCTTCTCGTCATGAGTTCAAGGTCTTCTTTATCCTGTGCAATCACCACTTCGTCGTCGCCAAAGTGTAGCGTGTAAAATGCTGTATCGTTTGTCAGTTGTATTCCCATTCATCCACATGCTCTTCTCCACCTCTTTACTGCCTTGTTCAAATAAATTCTAAACAATGTGGGGGATAAATAACATCCTTGTCTGAGTCCTTTTGTTAGGGAGAAGCTATCCGAGACATATATGGTCACAGTTTTATTCATGACTATAACTGGTTATATATTCCTTTATGGTGACAATTAATTGCTGTATTATTGATGAAGGATATTTCTAGTATTTGCCACATGCTTTTTCATTGGGACGGTATCGTAGGCTTTAGTTAGATAAACAGAAGGTGCAGTTCTCTATCGGTTGACGTTTTTTGCTTTTACACGATTTATTCGTTGATCAACCTTACGTATAGAAAAATATCTGCCGCTTGTACGCCCCTATATTTAGGAGGGATAAATTTGTAAAAAGGTAAAAAAATTGCATCTATATCATCAATTCGTTTCTGCAACTTAGCAGGCTGCTTCGTTGATATGTAATAAATATGAAAATAATAGTTGCAAAAGTCAGCTGTTCTACCATTTTATACAGGGTTATTGTTTTAACCCTGATATGGGCCAACTTGTTTATTTATATATATATAGACCTATAAGCGAACTTTTAGAAAATAGTCTTACTGAGAAAAATAAGAAAACAAACTTTCACCAGTGTTGCCAGTTTGAAAGTTATTTCAGAAAAACATTATTTCTTAAACAATTTTACAAATTTGGATACTCTTTGTGATTCTAAACAAACACAAGCGGTTTTAACTTTTTACTTAATTTTAACTATACAGGGTGTCCCAAAATTAGAGGCAATACTTTACCACCATATTCCCCGACTTAAATAAATAAACTTGGTTTATTCAAAAAATCTTTATATACATATTATATTATACTTAAAATATTGTATTTATATATGTTTGAATAAACTTTTTTATTATTATTATTATTATTATTATTAAAAACAATAAAATTTTTTCAATGAGCATAAGTGCGGAAATGCTTTAAGCTGAATCAGTTTCTAAATTCAGAATTTTAAAATTTTAATCATAGGCGTCACATCCCGGGGTGGTTAAGGGTTAAAATAATTCCATTTTTTCAACTAGTCGTTGTTTCTTTCTTAAAAATTGTTAAACTTCACAGTATTCTACGTTAAAAGGTGCCCTTATTTCATCTTGATAGGACTTACAGTTTGTGAGTGAAATCGTTAAAAAAATCACACCCATAAAAGAGTTAATAAGAAAAATAATCAAAGTGAGATTTGTGAATATAATGCCATGGATTAAAATTGATATTTGTTTGGTTTGAGATTTCTGTGTCAGATATTGGCTGCTGCTATTACTGTTCTACAATTAGATTTAATAAGTAAGAAAATGCAAAACCTTTCAAACCACGAGCTTACTGATATCCATTTTGTATACGGATATTGTAATGGACGTTCCCTTGCTGCGATACACGAATATTGCAGACGTTTTCCGCAGCGGAGACTTCCTGGGCGCAAAGTATTTCAGAAAGTTCATAGAAGTTTGGTGGAGAATGGTTCGTTTCAACACCTTCATGGGCAAGGACGACCTAGGGGGGATTATGATTTGGAAAATACACTTCAACAAATAGACGATAATCCTCATAACGGATATTTATTTTAGATAGGAAGAATGACTCAGAAGCAAGGTCTTCACCCATATCATTACCAGAGAGTTCAAGAGCTGTTGACTAGAGATTTTCCACCCATATCGATGGATTTTAGGATATCAAAATTTGTTAATAAAAATTTTGTAGTCTAATAGGGCAACATTTAGTAGGACTGAAGTGTTTAATATCCATAACACTTACTTTTGGCACGATGAAAATCCGAGAGCAGTGCTAAGAACTAATTATCGTCGTCAATTTGTGGGCGGGAATAATTGGAAATCATTTGATTGGTCCAATTGAAATGCCAAATAATTTAAACAGTGAAACATATCTGGACTTTCCTCAAAATCAGTTAGCAGGAATATTCGACGAAGCACCCTTGAGGTCCAGGTTGGGAATGTATTTCCAACACGAAGGTGCTCCTGTCTATTTCGACTGGCCAGTTCGTAACTGGTTAGATGAGAATAAGGTGGACCAATATCCTGGCCAGCGAGATCGCGGGATTTACTCGATTATAATTTTTGCGGTCATACTATGTGCAACATACGCTGAGCGAAATATCGAGTTGATATAACTCAAATATGAGTTATCCTATACCGACGCGTGTTGCTAATAGGGGACAGCTCAGACCTCTAAATTACGGCAACTAAATCGAAGAAATTGCATCAAATCCTTGTTCATGAGTTATAATAGCCCTGAAAATGGGTTGTTTTAGCTAGCTAGCTTAGCTAATCGTAACTGGGTTTGACGAACACGTGCGACGTGGGCTGCAGCAATTCATTGTTTAAGCTGCCAGAGACCAATATGGGAATTGTGATGCGTTACTACTCGGGCTAGATTAACTCATGATTAGAGCTATCAAAACTGGAACTTTTAGTTGTTCTAGCTTACTTAACGACTATTGATTTAATCTGTCCTAAAGTTGGAGTATCCTCATTTTCACGCACCTGTATGAGGACAAACTCTGAACAAAAATAAAAAAGAATCCCTCCGATCAACGATTGCGCGGATAGCAAGTCCAGTTATGTGGTCCAAGACGACTCGACGTGCACGAGGTACTAATAACAATGGGATGAAGTTACCGCGCCAAATCGGCACGAGCGCGAATTCGGAACTTTCCGTGACCTTTCGATCGGTGATTTACCCTCGACATGAGTTTCTAGAGCACTCTTTATGACTTATTTCAACTCAAAATAATTTACACATGGTAATGAGTTAAAATAATGCACGTCTGGGTCAAAACGGCACTTTAAAATCAGTTAGTAAGTTTCCCAATCCAAAAACTAAGTTCAGATAACTCATAAAATGGTCACAAAATGAAGGATTGTGGTAATCCCAAATGTGTTTAAAATGTTGATATTTCTCTGAGTTATTGTAGCATTTTTAAATAATTTGTGATAATTCGTAGGCTCAGTTTGAATAACATAGAAACGTGCGTTAAAGTAGCTCTAATTCTGCAACCCACCGCATTGGTAAATCCATTTTTGTCAGTGTAGTTTATGTAATGCAGGTGGATACCCGTAACTATCTGCTTCAACGAAATATTCAGCTAGAAATGAAATAAGAAGAAATCCTTTTCAGATTCTTCAGGCCTCTTACAACATTCGGCGTAGAGCTAGACTTTGTATCAAAGAAAATGATGGTCTATTTAAGCACCTTCCCAAGGAGTAGTTCTTGGTTTCAATTTAAATTTTATTTGTTCAAGACATAGCGGTATTTTTTGTCGCATTATTACTTTGTAAATAAATTGTGATATTTATTTCGTTTTCAATTTATTTAGTACATATCGTAAGAGGAGTGAGAGCTGAGTGCCTAATAATTTATTTTAAAAACTCAACGAACGAACACATCTGCAACTGTTATTTTTTAGTTCTGGGTATAGATTAGAAACAAAGAAAATACAAGCAAATGACTTAATAAACAATTTTTTTATATGGTACAATTATTTTTATTATAAACGCAGAGGGCTAGGCTTATAATTTTATTATAAACATTGATTGTAGGTATGCACATATAAAAATTGCAAAAGCAAACTAATAATATAGTAGCAGTTTCTTTTTAAAGTCCGGAGAAGTCAAAATTTATTTATAATAAAGGGTGTCAAGTGGAGTAAAAGTATACAAATTTGACGATATCCTGTTTGTCTATTTTTATTTTAATTTTTTAAACTTACAAATTGTTGAAATAATAGCATTAATAATGATTAATAATAAATAGCTTTTTTGTTATTGCTCACTCATACACAGGTTATAATTACAAAGTTTCTTAGGAAATTCTTATTAGATCTAGTCATTTACTTGTAATTCTTGTAAAGATACATAAGGAACAAACTCAAAATATTTTAGGAATGACGCCCTGTATGAAGCTGCCTCTACTACAACTATTGCTCCCCTAAGGGCGAATATTTACACAACGGCCCCACCTGGTGGAGGAGAACCCATCACCCCCAGAAGGCCTGCAGGTTAGTAGTAACTGCTTCATCTGGAAAATTTAACAAAAACAAAAAAATATATAACCCTCTTAAAAAAAAAACAAAACTGTAGATGATAAGTAGCAAAACCTTTAACTTTGCTGTGGGAAACTTTTAAAAGCATTTTTCTTATAATAATATTTCATGCCGGATGCCGCTGTAATTTTATTGGTTAGATCGGCCATATCTTCGACTGTTTCGTAGACCATATCCTTTAAGTGGCCCCAAAGAACAAAATCTAAGGGTATTATATCTGGTAACCTTGCTGGTCATCTTACTAGTCCATTCGTTTCAAACCATTGATTGGGATACAGTCTGTTCAAATAGTCCTTTAAAATTTCAGCATTATGAGCAGGAGCCCCATCCTCTTCTGTTCTTCTGCAATGGAAGAGAATGTTAATAATAACGTTCTCCAGTTAAAGTGGCTTCGTAAAAATGAGGTCCAGTGAGATATCTATTTTAATAAACTGCACCGACCATAAATTCTAAAAACGCTTGGATTTCCTCTTTCTCTAATTTAAAGAGGATGATTCTGGGACCAATAATAGCGACAATTATGTCGGTCAAGACTCCATTATTCTGACAGCGGCTATCGTCCCTTCATAAAATGTTGGACAAGATATTTACATTTTGGCAGTACAGTTCGGAAATTCTTGCTAAGAATTCCAGTCTTCGTGCGGGATCCCCTGGCTCCAATGTATGTGTTGAGGCCGCCATTATATGCTTGCGCCAAACATAAATTGTTTACTGTATTTTCTATAGGTTGCGTGGTTTAAAATATGTCAGTTGAAATAAAAGGCTTTTTTCTCACACAAAATATCTATTTACTTCTGGTATTTCATTTACTCACCTTCACGTCCGTTCTGAGTAGCAGCAAATGCTTTTTACTTTTACAACTTAGTATGGTAACTACTTACTGCATTAAACAGCTGTACATTTTTACATCACTAAACAAACAATAATATCGGGATACACTACTGTATTCTTAAACCATCGAGACCTTATCGCATCTACGAACTTGAGACTGTTGTTTTACAACAGTTGAACTGGACTCGCGTCGTGGTATAAGAACTACGCACTAACTCCGCAAATTAACTGAGTTATTTCAACAGATAAACGAGACTAGAGTTGGGTGTACTAATCATATTAGATGCACCTTTGGGATTCTATCCGCGAACTTTCCAACTATTGCATGGCTTGAATACCACAAAATCAACTCAAACCGCGCCAAATGCCGCGAGAAGCCCGTGTGCTTTTCACGACTACTCATGCAGATCTCTACTGACTGCCCGACAAACTCAAACACGTAAAGTCCTCCTTGCGATATATCAATCTCTTTCTCGCACCCAGTAACATTTTGTTATGCTGTTTCAACCCCTGCCTCAACCACGTAGGCTTATATCGCCTTCAGCGACGCTATATGCTTGCTTTCCGGGAATTTATTCTGGGTGTCCTAGACGGCGGATTTCCAGAAAAATGTTATTGGTTATATGCTTTAAAACTCAGCTGTCTTGTCTTGTTTCCATACGGATTTATAGTTTTTATGCACCGGAGATAAATTAAAGGTTATAGAGAGCGGCGTTGCCGTACTTCCTATACTTTGAATTAATTAATACTTGTCTAAGTATATTTAATTATGTAACTAGATAAGTGAACCTTTCTCCAACACTATGGATTCATTTGATTTTGTATGAATGAAACTTGTTGTGTAGAATCCTTCATGACGAGCTTCCGGATACATTTTTTTTTATCTTGGCTAGTGAAGTTTTAGAACTGTCATTAACTTGCTGTGAAACTTGGACTGTATTTTCATCATTTGTAACAATTTTCCTATTATCTGTTTTCGCTTTACAAAGCAGCCATACTCTTTTTAAGTTTCTGCACAGAGTTGCAAAAGTTTTGTCATCAGGAATTCTTCTATGATGATAACAATGCCCATAAACACTCTTTGTGCATCTGTCTTGCACCCCTTATATTATTTTTTTCCACTACTAACCTATAACATCGTCATTATTGACCGATTATTAACGTTAGAAATCGTTTTTCTCTACCTTGTAATTTATTATTGACCATGGTCAATAATGAAATCCATTATTGACCGATCTTCAAGAATTTATTTGAACGCAGGTAACTTGATTTAAAAAAAAAAAACGGAAAACTTGTGAAATCTGATGACATGAATGAACAAAAATTGACATTGACATTGACAAAATATTTTGCCTATTCCAAAGCGCAGGTAACTTGATTAAAAAATATACTTACACCTACCTATAATTTTTTATAATTATTAATACTATAAAGATAAATGTCTTATAAAAGTTTGTAGTAGTGGAAAAAATATTATATTAACCACGGTTTAGACAGCTTATAGCCCTCGCGTCTTAAATCCCTCGTCGCTGCGCTCCTCGTGATTTAACCTTGCCGCTCGGGCAATAATGATGGCTGTCTAAACCTTGGTTAATAATATTATACTATTTCTTAAAATGCCTTCTCTGATATCGAGCAAAGGCGACCTGTACGCATTTATCCGTGCTGAGCGTGATACACGGATAAAAGAGACCTACAGTTTGACGCCGGTTCCTAACGGCTAATTTAGAGATGTTTTACTAGACAGAGGCAGGTTACTCTCGAAGGTTTGCCATTGCTATCCGAGAGGGGAGCCATCTATACACTTATATAACTTGATACCGTTAACTGGACTAAATATTTTATTTTAAGGATCACGGAGGCCATACCGCACCCGCCTTCGCAGGCCTCAGGTTGAATACTACGACGACGAGTATTACGATGATGAGTATTATGACGAAAGACCCAGAGCAACCAGAGGTCGGAAGAGACCTCGGCCTCGCCCAAGACCTGTTTACGACGATGAAGATGAAGAATACGAAGACGAAAGGTAAATTTCTCCGATAGTAAGCCCACAATAAGTCATTTTAGAGTTTTAATAATACATGTGATGGCAATCAATTTTGAATAATTTTCTAAACGATATGCGCTACGAAACAAAACTGTTCTTAAGACAATGCTATTGGATAATTATAAATTAATTTGCTACTTTTAAGTTCTACTTTGCTAGTTCGGTTTGACATTTCAAAATGAGGTTAGCTGGAAGTGTGGAGTAGTACACCTCTATTAAAAATACTAAACTTCCTTCTCTGATCTAATAATAAAAAAACAACAGTGATAAATCAATCAATTCTGATATAAAAACGCAGAATAAATAATGACAAATAAATAAATAAATACGTTTTATATATTACATCTTTGATTTATTTATTTTTTTAAACAATCCAAATGATAATATTTTCTATAATGGGGCACTTAGGTTAAACATTTCCATGATGATCTCCTCAAAGTTCAACAACCCTAAGATGTCTTTATTTAAGTTTATTCGCATTCAAAATTTCCATTGTAAGTCGATTTCTTAATCGATTTTTTATGTATTTAAGTGCTGAAAAGCATTTTTCGCACCCTACTTGCATGCACGCCAAAGTAAGGACACACTGGTAGGCCTTAAAGAGACTATAAGCATAAATGAATAATCTGCATTTATACAAAACATTAAAACAGCAAACCAATCATTGTTATTAACTTAAATGTGAAGAACATTTTTCTTTAGAATATTCTAATTCATTCCCTGTATCCAACCCTGTGTCATTAACATAATCTTTATCTTCATCGTTTGATTCAGGAAGATCGTACAACTCCGTCTTTTTTAAGTCGGACCATTATCTTCTAAAATCCTTTAATTCCTTCCGTAAAACAGCCCCGTTATATCCTAGCAATTTACCTAATTTATTCAAAGCATCGTGTGGTATTAGTTCGGAAAAATTGCTTGGATCCAAACATGAGATATCAGCACAAATATCTCTATGCCTCGAATAAGATGCTTCTATTTTTTTTATGATGCGATCCATGGCCACATCGTGTACTTCCGCCTCAAATTTAAAAATAGCAGTAGCTGGAGGAGTATTATCTGCTTCCTCCCCTGGCATCTTGTTTTTTAGGAGAACGAATTGCGAGTAATGAGCCTTAAATTATTACATCACTCTCATTTGCTTACAGTCCTGCATTTGCCCACTTGACAAGCTTGTTGTCCTGTTGTTCTAAAGATTTTTAAATATACCTGAGCAGTTGGAATTATGTCAAATCTAGTTAACGCTTGAATTAAATTTGATGCAGTGGTTCTTGTTTCATTATTGAAGTTTTTAGTATCAGCAGTGGCCATCATGGTAATCGCATCGCATCTGTAATCACAATGTATAGAGACGAAGACGGATTATTTTAAAACCCTAATATTTTATTGAGGAAACCTCCTTTGACCACCATAGTGTTGTATCAACAAGGTTCAGGACGCGACTATTTACGGTCATTTCTCTCCAGACATCCATTCTTTTGTATGCTTCACGCAAGAACACTGCACATGAATTTAAGATACCAAAGAGGTTAACAGCTGCTGTAGAAACTGAGGATGTTTCCACCATGACCAAGACTTAAAACGTGCGCATAACACCAAACATGGCACTGATTTGGTGATTTTTTTTCAAGCTATGCCGTAAACCCGTTGTATTAGCCGCGCATATTTATAATCCCATCAGTTAAACTACCGACCACTGGCCCCCGGACCGATCGGCAAACTGGGAAATTCCCAGTGTCCCGGTAGGTTCATCCAACCCTGCCTATGTAACATAATATTTAGGATACAAATAAGTTTACACCGATTACCGATGGACATTTGGTTTCTCCCAGACCATAAACTAAAACACACACCGAATACCTACCTATGAGTAACACTGAATGTAAAAACTATTTCAAGACTTCAAGAGTGGCCACGGACGGATGACTTTTAGACACATCTACCATCAATGGCGGAGTCCATCAAGGTTCTATATTGTCTCCCACCCTCTTTCTATTACCTTTTTTTTTTTTAAATCCTATATATATGACGACAGCACATTTTCATCATCATTTTAAACATATTATTGGACACTCATGTCATGGTCTTGACATAGTCATGGTACAGCCATAGCTAAGGCAGCTTTGCAGAAGCTTGGGGTGATTTTCTGTACTAAGAACCTCTATATACCTCAACAGCTTCTGACGTTCTATAAAGCCCAAATTCGACCATCGCTGGAATGAATACTGCTCACACGTTTGGGGCTCTGCTCCGAAACATGCTTTGAAACTGCTGAATTCCATTTAAAGAGCCATTTGCTTGACCGGCGACCATGATCTAATAGAACATCGAAGACAGATACTATATTGTTTATTAGGTTTGTCTGAGCAATTTTCAAAATCAATTTTCATGCGAAGAAGCATTTGATATGATGGCTGTTTATTTTCGAGTGTGTGCAAGATGAAACCATTGCCGCAAGAATTCGTGCTGTGCGGTACTCCAGAAGGCAACACGGTGAATGTCCTACATATAGGTACCTGGATTAAGCATATTCTGAGAGGTGAATAGGAAGGAGAAGTTTATTTTCATGGTCTCCTAATCTAACTTGCTTACCTTTGGGTAAAAGAACTTTTTAAACAAGACCCACCACGAGAGCAGGCATGATCATTAGCCATCAGTTCATCAGTAAGATAAGAAATGCAATTCAATATTTGTCAATAATATAGATTTAGATGACCGTGCTTTAGACTTTATATTTCCATTGAAAATGACAAAAAATATTTCAAGCATCTAGGAAGATACGAAGGTTCAAGAAGTAGTCAATTTTCTTAGTGGTTAAAATTTTTAAATGGTAGAAATAAAAGTCTGTCTAAACCATAAATATTTCTAACTATAAGAAATATTGGGGGAAATTAGGACATGTTTCGACCTTGGTGAAAGTCATCTTCGGCAATAGCAAATATTTATAGTTTAGGTAAGAAAACAATGACAGAGGAGAACAATCTGAATGAGGGGCTAATGAAGTTTATACATATTGAAATCCGTAAACATAAAGGGGTAGTAATAAAGCAGGTTGACATTAGGATAGGTCTGGAGTTAGGTATTCTAAATAACTACATTGTGTCACATACGTTGAGAAAAATATTATTTTTAAAAAAGGAAGCTTTAAATTTCTGCATTACAAGGTTTACTCAGTTGGTCCATTATTGTAATATATTTGGGCAATTGTGCATCACAAAAAGATAAAAGTAATAAATTAAATGTAGAACCTCGAGGGATCTGACAGGGTCAAACATGAATTTTTCCTTCTTCTCTTGGCCCATGAAAAATGAAATTATTTCCAACTTTCTAAAGAATACAATGTAAATATTTTTAATATAATATAGACAAATTAAGGAGAAACCCCTTTCAATTTGAATGAAACTACACACTTTTTCAAAAAACAGGTTTTTAATTTAGCATAAATCATAAAATGCGTTTTTTCAAGAATACATATTGCCACAAGTTTAATAAAGCTACAATCTGTGGTCCATTCTCGGAAGGTTATTTGGGTGGGGAGCTGCTTAAGCTTATACAGGGTGTCCCAAAATATGATTACATTACCTTAAGTCTAGAAATTAAATCCGAAAGACTTTCACCTAAGAGCATTTTCTTATTATAATTATTAAGGTTATCCAATGACGGGAATTGAGAATGGTTCGTACATACACCTAAATGTGAGGCTGTAATATGAAAAGGCGATCTTACATGATTAAAAGTATTTTTAAAGAGTATCGATTACTTTTTTAAAAAGATGGGGATTATTTTTTGCTATATAGCCCGTTGCTTAATGCGAGAGAGTAATAAAATGTAAACTTGCAATGACAGAATCCATTAAGCAATGTGGACAACTTTAAGGTTGCATTGTAAATTTCAGGTAAAAAATTGCAATGAAAGTTTTTAAGAATTCAGCATTTTAGATATTTAAGACCTACACACCTCGAATTAGGTCACCCTAATTTGCATACAATAGAAAGACGAGTTTGGTGAATGAAAGTAAGGTGACAGCGGAATTACTACAGGTAGTTTATTAGACTAATAGGTATTGAAACAGTGATACCCGATCTCGAGACCCCTGACAATAAACATAATTAAATAATAATAATACACTACACCTATGGAATATGACGAAGATCACTGGGTTTTATAGTTCAATATTATTAATTAATTAATTAATTATGCATTAAGCAACAGACTATAGAAATCTAAAAATGTCAATTCCGTCTTGGGGTATATTCTCAGGCTTCAAGATCCCGTTATTTGATAATTTAAATAATATACAGGGTGTCCCAGATAAGAATGCACTCTACAGGGATCTCGTCAACCATCGGACAAATTAAATGGTTAATAATTCAACGTTTCTTTTTTTCGCAACCATTATCACTTTGCCTTTTTAAATAGGCCAAAAATTTAATTTAAAACTCTACTATTTATTCTGAATCCAACGACATAAGTATCAGACTTATTTTTTGTTACAGGATTCGGGCTAAAAACACATCATCAATGCAAATGAGCACCTCATTTAATTTTTGTTGTTGTATTTAAATTCTAGTTGGCGTTAAAAAATTTCTTTTTTATTTTACATTATTTACAATAATATTAGAAACGCATGAATATTAAACATGATAAAAAACTAATAACAAACCATTATATAGAAACGTATCCTGCTTGTTTTTGGTGCCTTTTCCTTACCGTCCTTTTAAATGGTGCTGTGTTGATAGTGCTTACTGCTTCTCCAATATTCTAGTGCCTCCCTACTGTTGAATGGGCTCGCCAATAGAAAGCCAATCTTTAGGTAGTTTGTATGTCGAGTCAGGTATTGCCCTTGTATGTGACTGTGTTATGAGTTCGTTGGTCGAAATGTCCGTACGTTTGTAGTATGTTTGTAGTAGTCGGTTATGATTTTTAAAAAGAACTCCTTTATGGTCTGTATTTTAAAGTCATTGTGCAGAACTCGGTTCATAGCATATCTCGGTACATTCGCTATTAGTTTTAGTGCTTTCTTCTGAACTACCTGGAACTTGTTCAGCTCCGCTTTGCTTATGTTACACCACGAGGGCGCACCATAAGTTTAAACCGGCCTGACCAAGACCTTGTAGAGGTTGACCTTTGTGCTCTTGCCAATTCTACTCCTCCGGTGAAGCAGGGGATAGATAAAGCTCAATTGTCGCAATGCAAGCTTTACTCTATTAATTGAATTTAGCGTCCAATTCAGCCTTTGGTCGAAGATAAGTCCCAGGTATTTAACTTCCTGGCATCAATTCACTTGTACCCCGTTGACGCTATATAAATAATTTAGAAATTATAGAAGCTTATCTAAAAAATCTAACATTTTTATACAGTGTTTCTACGTAAGTTGGCGGCATATGGGAAACTTTTTTTGTTATTAATGTTACGAAAAAAAGTTATTCTTCTTAAGTTCTGCATGGTCTAAAACCTAATACGCAACCATCAGATATCAAAATTTATCAGTCGTATACGAGGTTTATCAAAAAATATAAATTTTGCTCAAGAGTAAAGTACCTTTATTTTTGACAATGTCGAAAATTATTATAAAAAAAAGATGTTAAGAATTAAAAATAAGTTTCAAATATTTATTAAAAAATATTTCTTAGAGATTTTAATAAAATAATATCAATTAATAATAAAAAAATTTCCCATATGCCGCCAACTTATGTAGACACACTGTATATTAATTATTTTCGAAAAACGCATCCTATTCGAACACAACGTACCATTTAAATTCAGCATCATAGGTGTGGCTATAAAATTGGATAACGTTTACAATTGTTTAAATAATTTATTTAGATCTGTCATAAAACAAACAAGAAATAAAATAAGGTGTTTATTTGCATTGATGATGAGTTTTTTAGTCCGAAACGTCTAACAAAAAATAAGTATGATGTCGTTCGATTCAAAATAACAAGTAGTAAAATGTAGTAACAATGCTTAAAATAAAATTTTTGGACCATTTAAAAAAAAGTTTATAATGGTTACGAAAAAACGAAACCTTGGATTGAAAATTTAATTCAAACTTGTTTTAGAGGATAAAAAATGGCCATGATAATGTAAAATTTATTTTGACATATCTTTTCAAATAGAATCAGAAAACAATAAGAACGATATCGCAAAAATTCACGTTTTCCCGAATATCTTCGCAAATATTCGGAATATGTAAAATTTGAAAACATGACGTTTCAGAATTCATTACTGTGCAACTTTTCACTAATTTAATCGTTTCTCTATGTCCGATGATTTACGAGATTCTTGTAGAGTGCATTCTTATCTGGGACACCCTGAAATAATAAAAAATTACTTCTAGGTGAACGTTTCGAATATAACTTTTGGACTTAAGGTAGGTAATCTAATCATAGTTTGGGACGCCCTGTATAAGCTTAAGCAGCCCCTCAATCAATTTTTTCGAGAATCAAAATGGAGCACCGACTGTAATTTTATCAAAACTGCATAATATGTATACTTGCTCAGATAAACACATTTCATGATTAGTGCCAAAAACAGCTGCTTTTTAGAAATATTCCTGTAATTATTGTTGTAGAGCATTAACTAAAAAGACTGCCTGGATTATTCCGAAAAATTGATTAGAACTTTACATTAATAACATTATCAGTTACTCTTTAAAAAAATTATTAACAAAATATCACAGTTAAAATTTTTAATTTTTACATATACTTTGTTTATTACAATGAATAACCTTCACAGGTTTCTTTAGTTCAAAGATATAAACCGCTGCTGCTTGAGAAGAAATTTAATAATCTTTTATTATCAGAAAAATGTATTCAAGTTGATTAAACCCTCTTTGAATGACAGAAGGTAAAACAAAGACAAAAACCACATCCCGATGTTTTTAACGAGCAGTTTAGTACTACTGGTTTTTTTTGTGTTTTAAGTAGGAAACAAAGAACTTGGTTTTATACTGCCTGTGTAAACAATCAAACTATTTTTTTCTGTTTAGATATGAAAGCAGGCGTGGTGGTGGAAGGAAACGACCTTACAGAAAGCGAACTAGAGATAGGAAACGACCAGAATATGAAGATGAAGACGAACAAGTTGACGATAAATTTGAGGATGAAGACTTTATTGCAGGTAAGCACTTATTATGACACGAGATAAAATACCAACCCGAACAAAGTCCAATATAAAAAGTAAATATAATTTTTTTTTAGCTAATAAACGTCAAAAGAATGAGAGCAAACGCAAACCGCCCATTGACGATGAAGTAGAAGTGCGCGATCAAAGACGCCCAAGCGGAAAGCGCAGATACCCGAACGAACAGCGGGAACAAGAGGACGACTACGACCGGAAACCGCCGAGGAAAAGTTCGACCAACAAACGACCCACAAATGACGAATATGAAGATGAATTGCCCCAGTCCGATGACAGTAGGACTTATGAGCAACGCCCCAGGAAGAAGCCTAAAGGAAATTCAGAAGAAAGTTCTGACGGCAGACCTATTATAAAACCCACCAGTGGCACTATTTACGATAGACCAAGAGTAGCTCCGAGAATAAACCTTCCTGTACCTAAAAACGCTGCCGATAAGTTTGCCTTCAAGCCGATAGGTGGTGCTAAGGCCACTACTACAACGAAAGCAACTCCACCTGCCGATGAAGAAGAATACTTAGACGAAGAATACGAAGAACCTGTGCCAAAGCGCCAGAAAACTCGGAATAGAAGACCGTCGAGTGATAATCAACGTGAGAAGCCTAAAGTTGACGAGTCCAGAGATCAACCGAGTGAGTCTAGACACAGAGTAAGAAAACCGGAAGTTGAAGAAATTGTCGAGAAATCTACTACTACTACTGTTAGGCCGAAGTATAGTTCCGGACGAGGTAGGTATCCTAGACCTACACAGCCAAGCAAAAAGATACCTGTAAGCGAGGAGTATTATGATGAGGAAGAATACTTGGATGAAGAGAAAGAGGTTCAAGATCGAAAACCTAACCACCAAAGAAGGCCTACCAGTACCACATCCACAAGCACTACCACGACAACCACTACTACTACCACCCCTTCCCCAAAAAAGGAAAAGTACGAGCCTGTCATGAGAATAATTAAGAGGCCTTTTCTGCCAAGTCGTGGAGGGAGTCCCTACTCTAGAGGGCTCCAGCCTGTGGGACTGAAAGCTGTAGATAAGACAAGTGAAGAGAACGACTCAAGGGAGGTTCGAGATGAGGAAAAGGAGGTTGTCGATAACAAAGAAGAATCTGATTATTATGACGATAGTGACAAAGTTGAAGAACAGCCAACGAGGGAACCACAAGAAGATGTTCAAAATGTCCGGAAGCCTTATTTCAAGCCTTCTCCGGTGCTGGTCAAGGTCCCGTTGCGTCAAAAATATGCTCCGCCGACCGCAGAAGCTCAAGAACTTATCGAATCTGAACCTTCTTATCAGCAAAATTACAAATCTAGAGATCATTCAAACTCTAGGACGACCCTAAAACCCAAAGTGGTGGAGAAGAACCCTTTGGATCTCAATGAATATGATGTGACCCTAAACGACGCCTTAAATCCGACGTTGCCTAATTTGCCGGTACGATCTTTTCCGACGGGGTTTAGTTCTGGTAACGACTATGGTTACAACACCTTTACAAGGCCGAGATATGTTTTAGAACCGATTGTAAGCCCTTCGAATCAAAACTACGTGCATCCTAATAAGGTCGTGAGGTCGCATCAAAGGCACGAAGCTGTTCCTCAAAGTCAGTACAGTACGATAAACGGAGGATATCGCCAACACGGGCAGACGCAAGCACTTTACTCGGGTTACTGAAGTAATACTCAACTGAAGCCATATTTTTAAAAATTCTAGAATAATTTTATAATTTAATTTAAGTTGATGGTTGTGTAAAATATTTTGTAAATTTAAATTAATAAAAAAATTGGTGAAATTCATGGTTCTCGTTTATTTGAAGCAAGATACACGGTGTCACGATAAATTTAGTCTGCATGCAAACTAAAAAGATGCGCTACTTGTTTTGCCGTTCCTGTCACCATCAGGCCAAATAAAGCACCTTAAAATTAAGCTAGCACTAAAGAATTTTAACAAACAATTTAGGAACGTAAATAATTTATATTTTCTAAGGTTTGTCTTTATTTCCCTTGGTCAGACCCATCTCCAGACGCGTTTCGCCGTATCACGACTCGTCAGGCTAGAATCCGACGAAAGGGAAAAAGATAACGAAAGTGCTTTATTCGTATAGCTATACGATCAGGGCGATGCATGAGAATGTATCAAGAGGACATTAAGTCAAGACAAACATTAAGTCACGGTCTCAATTCACACACATTTACTAGCAATAACCAAGGTTACATGTTTCGCTCTTACAGAGCAGCGTCAGAGCTCAAAATAAATCATCAAAATTAAAAATTAACAAACTTTTACATGATATCATTAAAATATTGTATATATTTTAACAACGGTAGTTTATAATTTGTTTCATTAAGTTTGTCATTGTTTGGAATCTTATTTCCCTCGTGTGCTATAATTCTAGTTCCTCCTGTATAAGTTTGTATTGTTCACCTTAATTCTATGGTACTTGTACTTTTGGTATATTGTCACTTACTGACATAGTATTTCTTTTATGTATTCAATTCTGTTAATTAAAGCCTAAAGTATAGACAAAGGTTATTTCATTACAATTTAATTAACAGAAATATAAATGGACAAGTTTTTAAGGCCTGAACGATTTGAAGCAGATCCACATGAAGACTCAGCGGCTAAAGAATGGAAAAACTGGTTCAAGACTTTTTAAAAATTTTTAAAAGCAAGCGATAAAGAAAATAAACTTGATAATAGTGCAAAACTAAGGCTTCTTACTAATTTTGTGTCTCATACCGTCTACGAACATATTAGCGAATGTGAGAAGTTTGAACATGCTACAAAGATTTTAGAATATCTATATGTGAAACATGTTAATGAGGTATTTGCTAGACACCTATTATCTACAAGAAAGCAACAGCCCACAGAAAGTATTGATCAATATATTCAAGCTCTAAAACTACTAAGCAAAAATTGTGATTTTAAATTAGTAACTGCAGAACAAAATAAAAATGATTTTATTCGCGATTCTTTCATAGGTGGACTGTTAGTTAATGAAATCCGTCAGCGTCTATTAGAAAGTAATACACTAAATTTAGAAGAAGCAATTATACAATCACGTTCTTTAGAAGAAGCTTGGAAACAATCAAGCGTCTTTTTAGCCACAATTCAATAAATACAGTTTTTTACCTTCTCAAGGTCACCATTAAGTTTAGCAGTAACCTATTAGTGTTTTTTAAGATTTATTATTTAGTTTATTCATAAACTCTTAGATGTCTCCATGTTAGTCAAAAAATATTGTTAAAAATACCAAAATTGACATTTTAACTTGTATTGTGCCGTTTTTTTAAAGAACTATAATGTTATTAACTTCTTGGTAAGTTTGTCAAGTATTATTTATATAATCATGTTTTTAACAAATTTTCTGTATTTTATAGTATCTGATGATGGTAATATACATTGCCGAAATGCATCATACATTTCAATAAATGAAATTGCATTTTTCTTGTGGAGAAGACTTTCCTTCAACTATCATTCAAATATATTTACACTCCACTTATGGACTTCTACCAAACTATAAATACAGTTCATTTAAAAGAAATCCACAATGAATCACAAATACAATATACATCTGCAGTTGCCTCCTCTCAGCGTTGTTATTTTTGTGGAAATACTAGACATCCACGCAGTATATGCCCAGCCCGGAATGTTACCTGTAGTAACTGTCAAAAACTAGGACATTTTGCAAAGGTATGCATGAAACCTAAACTTTCTAGACAAAAGTCAACTTCAGCATCTACATCCCTCATTGCTTCCGTATCAAGGCCGATACCATACTGTTTATCACAGGCAGTAGTTAAAGCTAAAGTTAACAATATACCTGCACATGCTCTAATAGACACTGGAAGCTCTGATAGTTTTTGGACTATGATTTTGTAGCATCAAATATTTTAAAAATCTATCCAACTCAGGGCGTAGTTTCTATGGCAACTACTTCATGCGTTTCAAATGTAAAAGGTTACTGTATAATAAATTTACATTTACCTAACGAAAAGTATGAAAATTTTAAGATATCTGTCCTTCCTAAACTATGCACAGATATTATTATTGGTCACGACATAATGAAACAACATACTAGTGTTACTATGAATTTTGGTGGCACTAAACAACCGTTATCAATTTGCTGTCTTACCGAAGCTAAAATAGAACCACCTGAATTATTTCCAAATTTATCCAATGAATGTAAATCTATAGCTACTAAGTCACGTCGGCATTCAGATGAAGATGAACAGTTTATTAAACAAGAAGTAATCAAACTTTTACAAGAAAACATTATTGAAGAAAGTAACTCACCATGGCGAGCTCAAGTATTAGTTACTCATAGTGAAAACCATAAACGTCGCTTGGTTGTAGATTACTCCCAGACGGTCAATAAATTTACCAAATTACATGCGTATCCTCTACCGAACATTGAAAGCATTGTCTCAAAAGTCGCAAAATATAAAGTATTTAGCACTATAGATTTAAGAAGTGCTTATCATCTGTAATATAATTGCTGTATGCATTACTTGTATCTTGTAGGTATATGTATATTACCTGATACCTTACGTGTTAAATATTGTAACCTGTTGGTAATCTATTTATTAGTTTATTAGTCACTGTCATGTCAGTACAGTTTAAGCCAAGTTCTGCTAATTAAAGCCTACAAAAGCAAAGGTCTATCATTACATCATCAAATACCAATTAGCGATAATGATAAACCATTTACGGCTTTTGAAGCAGGTGGGCGTCTCTATCAATTCCGAAGAATACCTTTTGGTGTAACAAATGGTGTGTCCTGTTTTCAAAGAACAATCGATTCGATGATATTAAAAGAAAATTTAAATGGAGTCTCCGCTTACCTTGATGACGTGACTGTTTGTGGAGAGAATCAAGAAATTCATAATAATAATCTAGAAAAATTCCTAAATGCTGTTAAGGAATTCAATTTAACACTAAATCAAAATAAATGCACTTTTAACAAGACGTCTATTAAATTATTGGGATATATAATTGAAAACGGAACCCTGAAACCAGATCCTGATAGACTACAACCTCTCCTAGATTTACCAGTACCACGCAATACTGGTGAACTTCGTAGAATAGAAGGTATGTTTTCTCACTATTCTAAATGGATTTACAAATTTTCCGACAAAATCAAAAGTTTGGTGAATTGTAAAATTTTTCCATTGACGCAAACTGAAATTAAAGACTTTGAAAACTTAAAAACAGATATTTCAAATTCTCTGCTGTGGACTATTGATTATAAAATACCTCTAATTGTAGAAACAGATGCCTCAGACTACTGTATAGCTGCTACGTTAAGTCAGTCTGGAAGACCGGTTGTTTTCTTTTCAAGGACATTGTCAGAAACAGAGCGACGACACTCTTCAGTCGAAAAAGAAGCATATGCATGTGTTGAGGCACTAAGGAAATGGAGACATTTTCTGATGGGACGCCACTTTAAATTAGTGACTGACCAAGAAGCTGTATCTTCTATGTTTGATACTAAACAATCCAGTAAAATTAAGAATGAAAAAATATTACGATGGCGTTTAGAATTACCTTGCTACAACTACGACATTGTTTATAGACCTGGAAAAGAAAATATAGTTGCTGATGCTTTATCCAGAATTTGTGGAGCTAGTACAAATACTAAACTATATGAACTTCATCAGTCCCTCTGCCATCCTGGTATTACAAGAATGTACCATTTTGTTCGAACTCGCAACTTACCATTTTCTATGGAAGATGTCAAGAAAATGACTACAGCATGCCCGATATGTGCTGAGATGAAGCCAAAATTTTGTAAAAATTCAATGGGACATCTAATTAAAGCTACCTCCGCATTTGAGCGTCTTAATATTGATTTTAAATGACCTTTAACTAGCTCTACTAATCATAAATATCTGTTAACGATAGTAGATGAATACTCCAGGTTTCCTTTCGCTTCTCCTTGTTCAGATATGACTAGTTCCACAGTCATAGGATGCCTAGATCTCCTATTTACTATTTTTGGTATGACAGCATATATTCACTCCGATCGAGGAACTTCTTTTATGTCCCGAGAAATAATATCATATCTTCCATCACGTGGAATAGCTCATAGTCGTACTACACCATACAACCCAGAAGGCAATGGGCAAGTAGAAAGATACAATGGTATAATTTGGAAGGCTGTTAATTTAGCACTAAAATCTAGAAATCTAAAGGTGACTCAGTGGGAACTTGTTTTACATGACGCATTACATTCTACACGTTCCTTACTGTGTACCTCAACCAACTGCACGCCGCATGAGATAATGTTTAATTATCAAAGACGATCAACCAGCGGCACATCAATACCCTCTTGGCTAATTCCTTCAACAACAGTTTTTCTTAAAAAATATGTACGGCAAAGTAAAAATGACCCTCTCGTCGATGAAGTGGAATTGGTAGAGGCAAACCCTGAATATGCATTAATCCGATATAAGAATGGAAAAGAGTCAACGGTTTCTATAAAACATCTCGCCCCAAGAGGAGATTTAAGCTTAATAAACTCTAATCAAAATACTACAATTCCTGATACTGATTCTGAAGCTGAAACTAATCTATTATCCAATAAAGAAACTACTTCTAGTTCAATGCCAAATAACTTAGATCCTGTTGGACCTAGTATTCAAGATGATGAAAATAATGAAGACAGTGCAACTAATTCCCATGATCAGACTATCCAGATCCAGGAAGAAAAGGCTAACAAAATTATTCGTCAGTCGCTGAGAAAATGCAATCCTCCTGCATATTTTAAAGATTATGAATAAAATAATCCAGGGGAGAATGTGCGATAATTCTAGTTTCTCCTGTATAAGTTTGTATTGTTCACCTTAATTCTATGATACTTGTACTTTTGGTATATTGTTACTTACTGACATAGTATTTCTTTTAAGTATTCAATTCTGTTAATTAAAGCCTAAAGTATAGACAACGGTTATTTCATTACACCTCGTATTTATTATTTTAACCTTTTATTTGACGTGAAGTCATTATTGACAGATTCATTGAGCTCCTCGTATAACATACAACTCGCTTAGTTACCGACGACTATAAAAGCGCGCGAAGTTTCCAGATTGATTCCACCACCAGAGCAGTTCGGCTTTAGAGCTGCTCATTGCACGGTGCGCCAGACTGAGGGAGCAGTCTTTTTCGATTTCTCAAAGGCATTTGATAAGGTCTGGCATGACGGACTTGTCCTAAAATTGATCAGATTCGGCATGCAAGATGCTCTAATCAGAGTTGTTCTATCGTACCTTGAGGACAGAAAATTCGAGGTGTCAACAGACAATACAATATCTGAAACCAGGATCGCGCGAGCGGGGGTCCCACAAGGATCACCACTCGCAGCGATCCTGTTTAATATTTATACAGCGGACAAGCCGCATAATGAATACACACAGTTGTATTTGTTTGCTGATGACACCGCGATTACTGCCACCTCAGGTATTTTTCTAAGGCGAGACTAAGATTGCCTGAAACAAGGGTTAAGGTCAACAACAAATCCATAGAATGGAGCCATAAGGCCAGGTATCTTGGTCTCACCTTTGACAAAAAACTGTCCTGGAACGACAAAGTTGACAGAATAAAGAAGGCAAATAAACAATTGGGTGCAGTGTACCCCTTGCTCTGTGCAAACAGTAGACTCCGACTAAAAACAAAGACTCACATTTACAAGAAAATAATAAGACCTGTTTTGACGTACGGTGTACCAACATGGTGCACCGTAAACAAGACAAGATTTATGAAAACACAAAGACTACAAAACAAAGTACTAAGAATGATAACTAACTCATAAAGACACGTACCTACAAGAATTATACATAGAGACCTAAAAATGGAGACCCTCACGGAACACGCAACAAAACTTATTACAAAATATTTTCAGAGGACAGATCTATCGACAAATCCAACAATACAGACATCCCACATACGTTCGACGATACGTGACAAACATAAATACCCAAAGGATTGGCTCCCCCCCCTAACAAGAGGCTCAACATCTGCTTCACGATAAAAATATTGAGCATAAATAAATAAAAAAGAACATCAAATAAGCTTCTAAATTTTAAATAAAGATCCAAGAAAAATGTGACAAAGAAAGAAAAAAATAGAGCCCAAAGACAAAATGAATACAACACAGAAAACAAAAAATGCATGAAATAAAAATAAGATTTAGCAAACAACAACAAAAACCTTCCAGAATAGTAGAAGTTTAGCAATTTACAATTTTAAAAGAAGTAAAAGCTCATGAGCTAGCTTAAGAGAACTACCAGTAGAACTACCAGATTAATTCCACATAAGCGCATCTCCCTTGTCTATGGATTCCACAAATCACCGAAATAAATTTATTTGGGTGATTTGTGATTGATTCATTTGAGATCGAGCTTCGAAGAAAGCAAGAACTTGAAAACCTGATAGGACGAATGGATTAATTTGTGGATATTATATTCAAAATTATTGGCTAGACTTGTCATAAATTTATTTCGGTCATTTGTGGTTACATTACAGGTTATATCCATATTTGAAGTTGACAGAAGTTTTAGGAAGAGATTAATCTATACAAGAAAAAATGAAAGTTTGAGCCGGTTTTAATGACGTTATAAAATATTGACAATAAATGAAGAAAATAATTGTTCATCTCAGTCGTTTATCTAATCCTGGTAATCTTCACTGAGTACTACTCAGGTATTATAATAGATATAGTCATTTACAGGCAAGTATCTGTTATAATGCAGGGTATTTCCTGACCTCGGCCAAAGAATGAAACTGGTGAAACCTCACGTATTTGTAAGACGAAAATGTGGTATAAAATGTCACTTTGTTTTCGAAATAGTTCAGTGACGGAGATATCCGGCTAACGACTACTAGAATTTCGCCAAAATAACTAATACGGGCATGTTAAACACTGAAATTTCTTATTTTGTTTCATTAAGAAATTAATTTTAAGCAAATTAAGTTTCTTCCATTTTTCTTGCATCTGTTAAATTTTCGAGTAAAAAATAATTTTTTCTTCAAACGTCAATAAACTTGACATTTTTCTACTAATTTTTTGACGTTAAAGTTTTGCTTTTTTACAGTAGACGGTTGCTATAGGCAGCGGAAGTAAAAGTGTGTGTGCCATAAATAAATAATGTTGAAAAATACAAGAAATATTGGATATTTGTATACTTGTGTTGCGATGTTGCGATCCAGACTTGTTTTTGTATTTTCTAGCGTTAAACCCACCGTGGAACCACTTGCTGTTGAATTTATGTCATTGTTAATAGGGATTGGTTCAGTAAAATGAGGTTGTAAAATTCTGTGATGGAGTATTCATTGTCATTAATTGAAACGACCTGACCTAGGTAGAATACTCCGTTGTCGGTAATCGGCGATTACATCAACAACTGGAGTTACGTCGTCTTCTTCAGATTCTTCTTCAATTTCATGTGTTAATTCTTCACTGCTTAAACAGTGAACAGTTATATTTTTGTAAGATTTAATTTTTCTTTCTTTTAGAGGTTTCTTGTTCATGTTGTCATTTTTTTCTTTTCTTTTTCTTCTTTAGCAGTTTGTTCTTGTTGTTGTTTTTAGTTGAGTGATATAATCTTTTGTTGTTATAATCTTATAATATTAGCTCCAGTACATATTCACCGCTTTCTAGTTGTTTTAGGAATTTCCTTTGCAGTTCTGACCATGCCTAGCAGAAGTTGTTCAAATACTTGATTTTTACTTGAATTAGAGTGAGTTAGTAAACCTTCATCCATAGTTCGATTATCCACAATTGAAATGGACGTAGATGTACCTACCTTGAAGTCCACTACAACCCGCCACTTGATTGTCATTGGCATATGATGCGGCACGAGGTTCAACCGATTTAATACAATTTTGTAAAATAGTATCTGCGGTTTTAGGTTCAGAGCCATTTAAGTTAGGTTCTACAAGTGGAGTTTCAATGGAATGTGCGTAATCTTTGTTCTTTTAATGTTCCTCATAACGTCTTAAATCTTCTGGTTTAAAAATGGAAAGCTTAATCGCATCTTTGTTCACAGGGTAAAGTCCAAGAATATCAAGCACATCATCGTATATTCCTGTATTTCTAAAATCAATCTTTATGTTCGCTATTGGCATATCGTCATAAACTTTATATAATAGCTCCACAAAGTCTTTTTTGGGAATTCTCTTTCTAGGATTCAGTCGTTGCCATTTTACAAGATGTCCCAGCTGGTTTTAAAAGGACCAAATATAGCTACGTCTAACAGTTGAAGAACGTGAGTTGTGTGTGAAGGAAGTTTCAATATAGTAACATTATTTTCGGTTGCCAGCGCGCAGAGATCAGGACTTGCCATCTTTTTATCAAAAGTCAATCCAAGATATTTTATCTTGTTTGACCATTCTATTAATTTATTGTTAACCCTTACCCTGGTTTCAGGTAAATTGATTCTTGCTTTCGAAAAAAAGATGGCCTGGGTTTTGTCTGCATTTAAACAAAGCTTCCAGCTGTCCAACCAGCTCTGAAGGAACATGATATAACGTTGCAGGCGTGAAACTACTAACCAGGGCGCCCTTGAAGTTGTAGTTATCGCAGTATCATCAGCGAAGAGATAAAGTTGTGTGTGTGGTAGTTTAGGGATGTCACTTGTGTATATATTGTACAAAATAGCAGCCAATGGTGAACCCTGTGGGACACCAGCCCTGATCTGAGTCTTCTCAGATATTGTGTTCTCGTTCTCTGACGACACCACGAATGTTCTATCTTCAAGGTAAGAGATAATTACATTCGCTAAAACGTTTGGCATACCTAACCTTATTAATTTTAGTATCAAGCCGTTGTGCCAGACTTTATCGAATGCCTTTGAGACATCAAAAAAGACTGCTCCCGTGGACAATGCGTCTATTAAAACCTCTCAGCACATTGGTTGCCAACTTTGTTGTTTCGCGCACTGTGCAATGAGCAGCTCTGAAACCGAACTGCTCTAGTGGTAAAATACTATTGTTAAGTACAAAATCGGTTACCCGATTTAGTATTAATTTTTCATTAATCTTGCCTAGATTAGTGACAGCCAATGTAAGATCTTATACCATCTTGGCATTTTTCCAAGTGTCCGGAAAGCAGCCCTTTTCAAGAAATGCCTGGGCTATGTTTGCAATTTCTGTTACTCTGTTTTCTGGCAAGTTTTTGGCTGCCTTGTTCCGTATGCCATCACAGCCAGGCGCATTTTTTGCATTAATATTCTGCATTATGGTCCGAACTTCCTCGGATGTAACCCTTTGCAGGTCCGCTGGCGGATGTTGCATTGCTTTGTAAATTTCAATGGTTCTGGTGACTCGCAGATCTCTCTCTGTGCCTCCTGTCTCATTTTCATTAAACTGTTCGCGGAGGCTTTCTGTGAACAGTTTAATTTTTTCGCTCGGATCAGAGGCGATTTTATTGTTGTTTTTGGTGTCTTCAGATAAGAAATAGGTTTTCTTTCCCCTTTTAACAGTGCTCTTGTAAACTTGTACACGGAATTATCTTTCGCGTTCAAATTTCCAATTTTGTTTTGCCAAAGGCTCGATTTCTTTTCGCTTAGCAGCCTTTTTACTTCGAGAGACTCTCGATTCGCTTGAGCCTTGATCTGCGGGTCGCCAGTTCTATATGCTAATCTTAAAATTTTGTGTTTACTCTTAATTTTCTGAGAAAGTTCGGGCCCCAAGTCGCCCTGCTTTGAAAACTGGACACCTTTGTTTCCGAAGATCCAGTCATGGCAAAATTTATTTTTGAAGTTAAATTTTCTAGTGCTACTGCAATGTCTTCCCTTGTTTGAATTGGGGGCAATGCTTCGTCGTTTTCCAGCTTTCGCCTAAATAAACTCCAGTTTGTCCTGGTCACTGAGACGAAGCCTTGCCTTTTCTCCTCAGGATTGCCGTATTCTACCATAACTGGTCTATGATCACTGATGTTAGCTCTGACAAAACTACTGGCTGAGATATTCTGCCAGTGTTTTTAATTAGAAAGATGTCCAGGATTTCCGGTAGCGACCCTGTTTGATAATGAGTGTGCTCCTCCGGCGGCAATATATGATAATCATATGTTAATGATATATTATACAGGGTGAGACCTCTCGGATTCTGCGTGCGGCAGCCCCAAACTCTATGCTTCGCGTTGAGGTCTCCCCCTATAATTATCGAATCACGGCAGTCAAAAATATTTGCCAGACAGTTTTTATTGAATTTAACATTGGGGCCAGTGTAAACAGAACCCAGTATTAGCCATTCATTCTTAGTTTTTATCTTTATGAAAGTACCTTCGATATGGGTACAATTCGATGGACCTGCAGGCACAACTTGGGCAATCACACTCTTCTTCACAAGAATCATGGTTCCCCCGAGCCGTCTGATCTCTCGATCATTCCTAAAAACATTGTAATTAGGGAACGTAAAACGTTCACCCTTCAGCCATGTCTCTTGTATAAGAATTACGTCAATGCCGTTTCTCTCTACGAAACCAACAATTTCGAGTTTCTTGCCCCTGATACCGTTTATATTGATTGTCGCCAGGCTGAAAAAAGCAACATCTATCTGTAATGTCATTAACGATTCGCATTTGTTAGAGTCGTCATCATATTTTGGACTTCCATTTGCAACTTAGCTTGAAACTCCGTTAGAAGCGACTGCATTGACTTTTAAAGAATAGCTTGCCATGCCACTGGTCCCTGACTGTTTTCACTTACATTGTTGTCATTGTTATTGCTATTTTCGCTGAGATTGGCGTTATTTGGTTGCCCCCAAGTAAAATTTGGATTCGATCTTATTCTGTTTGAATTTTTATTTTCTGTATTGTTAATATTTCGTTGCTCCTCTTTTTTTGTATCAGGATGTTTTTTTCATTCCCTGGAATTAGCCGCATGTTTTCCCCCACAATTCGCGCAGGCACTCTGTTAGCCTATGATTTTTTGCGCACCTCAGGCATTTAATTTCAAATGTGCATTTATGCTGAGAGTGTCCAAATAACTAACATCTGTGGCACTGCGTGCCTTGTGGTCTGGTTCCTTGGGCTTCAACTCTTATTTTAATATGGTCTATATAAGTACTTAAGAGCGTAAATTCTTTTTTCTGCCTTCGGCAACATAACAAACGCCATTGGCATGGCAGTGCCATCGCCCCTTTTCCACCGTATCACCTTTGAAGGGGTGAGACCTAGATCCTCAAGATCTTCCTTGATTTGCTATTTACTCTAGGTCTCAAGGACACCCCGGAGGACTACATGTAATTCCTTTTCCTCAGCGAATTTATAGGAAAAATGTTCAACTTTTTGGTCGATCAGGAAATTACGGAATTTACGGTAGTCCACAGGGGTGGGCAGATGTATTTTTACCCCCTCTGCTACCGTGATTCCATTGCCAAAATCAAACTTTTGTGTTTTAAAATATTTGGTTAACTTTGTACAAAGGCTTTTGTTTTTTTATTATAATGGGGGGACGCGAACTCTCTGTTTTAATTCGTCTTATCAGTTTTTCTGATTCTACTTCCTTCAGTGCCGAAATTTTTCCTGTAAGTTTTGTCGCTTGGCGTCACTGTTACATAGTCATTCTTGTCGCTTGCCTCTTTCTTTGTCTGTTTATAACTCTGTATGCTTCTTGTCCGTCATTCTCGTCCTCCGCATTGTTCTCGCTTTGCAAATACAAATGTATTTTTTCTTTCAGCAGAAGTTATCATTCTGGTGCTCCCTACACCAACTGCACCAACTACTTTGGTCTTTTTTGGGTTGTGCGAAAAAGACGTCTCATCTAAATTCAAAATTTGTTGTGGCTTATTTACCAAGTTAAGCTCATCCACTGTTTTACTGAGTAAGGGCGGGTATTATAAAACTTAGTTGACAGATGAACGAAGGTTAACTTATTGAATGACGGCACAGGTTGAAGTTGAAGTTGACAATCCCCATGTTAACTTTATTGGGTGGAGTAGGTATCAATTAAAGTTAACTAATGCACAGATTTTGGTAATTTTGGACGATTTTGAAGACTTTTGTTGACATAACATAACCTACAATTTTATTTTCGTGTTTTGAGATCGAATACTTAATCGAAAAAATCGATTGCTCTTCTCTCCATGTTTTTATAAAATATAAAATAATTGATCAAAGTACAAAAATTAAGGAGAGAAACGATATTGACGACAGATTACACTGACATTACAACCATAATGTCAGTGACAGATTATAAATAGTTATAGGTTAGGTTGTTAAAAATTATTCTTTACTTTTTACATTTGAAGGATAATGATAACTTTATAAAACTATCAATTTTTCTAGGAAAGTTAACCTTACAGTTAGAATCAAAGTTAACTTTTGCCTCTTTTATAATACCCGCCCTAAGTCAAAGAACCCATATATTACAAGAGGGATTTATTTGAGACATTCGTAAATATTCTACTGTTTGAGGTTTTTTAATGGATAGCTTATTATTTTGACGAGCGAATGAAATATACCAATCCTCGCCAGAACGCCCAACTTTAAATTTAGTCTCTATATTATTGCTCTTCGTATAAATTTGTACAACATCAAGGACTTCATGTCGCGATAAACCAAATCCCTATTTCTCCATAGTTACAATTCTTTCTACTAATCGACTTTTTTCTGCAGATAGTGAATTTTTTCCACCACCTCCTTTCCGCCAACAGCAAGAACCCCACTACCTCTGGTTCCGCGGACATAATGTTTCAAAGTCGATCGTGGAATATCATAATATTTTGCAGCTCCTCGAATAGTCTTTCTCCCTTCTCGAACTTCTCTCACAGCATTCTCTAATGCAACTCGACTGTAACGACCCCCATCAGATCCTCGGTTAGTCCTTCTATGATAAACTCTGCCCATTCTATAAAAAACAGTTCTCATGCGATAATGCATAAAAACATTGTATAGGTGCCGGGGTAAATGGGTCACTAGGGATTCAGTTTCCCCCGTTCCTAGAACCCATTTACCCCAAAAACCTTTTTAAAAGGGGGAACTGGGTCCCCACAATCATAACCTAAACAACTAAAAACATTACTAAAAGACATGAAAGTATTTTAAATACATATATAATTTTTACTAACCTTGTAATAAATAGGTGAGCACCTTATATCAAAACTAAATTTTTAATCGAAATAAAACGGAAAGTTTAACCAAAGTTGCGAGAGTGAAAACAACATAGACATCGTATATAACTATTAGACCGAACAATAAGAAATAAACGTGTTGTCATCAACGTATTCCAGTGTAAAGTAAATCAACATGCAATAAGCCGCTCCCCGCCACTTGGATTGCCAGACTTACGCCACAGAAAACGTAGTTTTCTGGGCTTACTCCGTTAAAAGTATTAACTTCTATGATTAACTAGATTAACGTGATGTGGGAAATATATAACATTGCCTAAAACCTTGTAAAAAATCTGTAGTATGGCAACGCAGCAATAAAGGATCCGCCCAGATTTAATCATTTTCGTGGCCTCCCGCATCGACTCGGCAATACTCGGCATAGCGGATGTTGTTTTCCTGGAGTTTTGTCGCATGCATATGTAAAGGCAGCGTAATCCCCACTCCCAGCCCCACCTAGCTCCTCACAACGTCTCGCCACCAAACGATTTTGACATCACAATTTTATAGCATTTATGAGTGGCGTGTCGGATCCATAGAAATAAGAGGGGCAATAGAACTCGCTTCCCCTCTGCGCGGCTGATGAGATTTGTTGGTCGGCCATTTAAAGACGAAATGTCAATTGGACAGCGCCAAATTTAAAATTCGGTTTAAAAGGTAACCTAACCTCATATATTTTTTGTTTTATGACAAATTTTTAGATAGGCAAGTATATAATATAGACTTGAACTATTAGTGATAACAGCTCTATATAACTTCCATAACAATATTATGGTATCGTTGGAATACCATATATCAGAAATCGTAATTAAAACTAACTAAATATTTTAGTGTAAGAAATTTGCTGGCTTTGATTTTATGACAAAATGCACTTGGTACAGGTCAGACTGTAAACAGCGTTTTGCTCTTTATACAATAAGAATGTATTTACCTGGTTCATTTCTTTAAAAAGAATACACCACAAAACCAAAGATTAAGAACATACACTCTCAAATTGTTTCGATGTACTATCTGAGATTGCTATTACTTTGAAGTGTTCGCAATAGTCCTCGAGGCACAAACTTAGGAACTATATGTTCGTGCCTTCAGGACTAAAGCTGTAAAATTTTTATTTTTATGAGGACACAGACAATAGGACAAGGGTAAATAATTTTTAACAAAATTATCTCTTCAAATATATTACAGCGATTTATTTACAGACAATAATTGATGAAAGTACAAACCTACAATGTAATAATAAACATTAAGTCGTGTATAAATATTTTTTTTCCTATATCAGTTAGGGTTATTTGTAAGTCATATACATTATGCTATAAATACAAAAACTTGTAAGTTTTAACATCTTTTATGCAGGTGAGAATCATCATAGTCAATGACTCACATATTTTCCCATAATAGTAGAGATTTTGTGTACATATTGTGTAATATTATAAACCAGTTATTATATATTATATATAAATCATCTATTAGACTAAAAATGAAGTGTAGCTGCAAAGGCTCGTAATGGTGGTGGGTATGTTTCATGAGTGGTGGATATATTCTGTACATTTTTTAAATGTCGAGCCATTAGCAATGCAGGCACACTGTCAAAACTTTTTTGTAAATGTTCCAAGGCGTTTTCTGAAAGCAGCTGCTGTTTTCTTAATGAATAAATGACACTTTGCACATTTGCCACTTTTTCTTTCAATTTCTTGTACCTAGCTGTGTACAGTTTCTTGCGATAAACAGCTTGTTTCCTTCTGAGAATTTCTGTGCTCTTTCTGAAAATGGAGGGCGAGGCACTGAAAATAAATATGTATATAGATTTTTGTACATATTGCCTTTTAAAAGTTTTACCCTATAAGGACCTTTTATCATTTCATATTAGTTAGGTAATTTAGTTTCTAGTCAAGTATTAAATGTTACTTCTGCTTAGAGGATGAATTAAAAGTGAATATTGGTAAAATTAATAGCAAATTTTACAAAATATTACCAATTTTTATAGTATTTACTAATGGTACTACCAAAGCTTGTTTACATAGTAGGTCAATACAGACATTTTTTTTTAAATTAAAGACATACAATGTGACAGTAAATAAAAATAATATAAACTCTTACAATACTACAATTTTATTATAAGTCAAGAAGTCGAAAAGTATAAAACATGTTATTAAATAAAAATGTAACTGTCTAATAATTAGGTGTTTTTTTTTGTCAAGACTGTAATGATCCATTATGGCAGCATGTTAATATTTGTGGGCCGTAGGATCTTTGTCAATAATAGCCCTTTGACATAAGGGTGTAGTTATAATATTGTATGACAAGAAATTGCATAATAAATAAACAAAAGTTGTTAATAAACAAGCTAGGCACCAAAATTTTATTTAAAATACTTTGTGATTTTTATACCTATAATTGCCAATTTCTCTAATGACTCTAACTCTTCTTCATCTTGTACTGCTATCAGTGCTAGTATCGAGAAAAAAGGAATGAGTGTTCTACATTTAGGGAAGCCTTCAGAGCTTGTACAAGTTGCACTTTTTGGAGTACTAAACTATTATAAAACTTTTTGAATACCTATAAACTAACTTGACAACCAACCTCAGTACATAAAATAAACTGTTATGTGGAAATGCTCGAACCCACACAATTTGAAAAAATCTAAATGCTTAGTGGCAAATAGGTACCCACCTGAAAATGATGTATGTCAGAAACTACTGCAGTACGCAATATGATCATTATATACAGGGTCTTTGGAAATAGTGGTACCTAACTTTAAGGGCAGCGTTTATTTGCAGTTTGCAGTCCATATCATGACATTTAAATGAAATTTTACAGCCATATTTTTTTAGGGCCCCTGCTCAATAGAATTTTCTTATTCTTAAATGAATCATTCTCAGTAATTTTCAATTTAAATAAACATGTTAAATTATCAAGTACTTACATACCTTCTTTTTCTCTTTACGATTGGGGGTCTTTTTGATTTATTCTTTCCTATGGCACTTGCACTTAGATGTTGAAGATGAATATACTGACACAAAGGATGTAGTTGCTTCTATATTGCTTATATCTGAACTAGTTTCTTGTATAGCTGCAATATCTGATAGTATGTCACATTTTTTTTAATAAAGGAACTACTCCTGGCTTTAAAAATTTCTTTTCTCCCGCATGAATGAAATCATTGGTGTCGAAGTGTTGTGAGCACACCTTTTTGTGTTAGGCTCAAGTCCATTTCCCGAGTATACCTAGGGCATTAGGCCATTTATTTAATACGTTTGTCCTGTGGAAACCTGAAAAATATGGGTAATGTAATTGCTTGATTTATTTATCTTAAGTATCATAAATATATGAATACCAACTTACTGAAAAAACGAAATTCCCGATGATTGTGGCTTACATCCACTTACAGAACAAGTCATGATTTTTAATAAACCAAAAACAATAATACACAATCGTCAATTCAATAGTAAAACAGCACCCTTAAAACTTACAGCAAAAAATGCGAAACACATGAATACAGAAAATAAGGTTATTTTACTTGTAAACCAAACAAATTTGTAGGGGAAGTGACATATCATCTGACATTTGGTCTTTAAATGGCGGCCCCCTTGGCGTTCCAACAAATTTGGATGCGCAGTGGTCGTAGCGTATTCTACTGTCCCCTCCTATTCTATGGTCGGATCTATAGTTACGATGTCTATGGAAAACAACAACAATCACCTTGATCGCAACGGTTTCGGTTGTTGCTTGTAGATGACGCTACTCAGTGGCGGCTCGTCGTATAAAGCAACTGAGGCCGGGCCTCACATGTAAAATTAATAAATTATTTATTTAAATATAAAACGTTTTTTAACTAATTTCCAATCATTAAAAGTATCAAAACAATAGAACATTTAATTACCATCAAAGTTCAACATATTATCTTTTAAATTTAGCGCGCACCCCATCAAACATTAATTTTAAAAACTGAAATCGTTGCCCGACCGCATAAAAAGAAAATTGTAATCCCAAAAACTTGAGCGTCCTTTACGTCACAAATCGCTTATAAAACGCTATGCTCTCCAACCCGGCACCTCCACCGCTTTAATCGCGCACAACAGGAAAAATTGCAGGTGAGTGAGGCCCACTTATTTGGGCCTATATCGTATTATTTTTACAGTAGCTTGCAATAGCTTGCATGTTGCCAAATGTTGATCGAACAAGGACACTTATTGACGTATTTACTTATTATTTAAATGTTTTATTTTTAAAAACATAAAAAAATAAGTTAGAAATGATTGATAAATGTTTTCATTGTTCTATTAGATATTATTAATAAATATGCAATTAAATCCCAATAACAAAATAGTAAAAAACAGATAAAAATTAAAGATTAGAGGTGGGTGCCTAGTGCCTATTTTAAACTTGGCAATGTTTTATTGTTAACAGGCTCATCTATCTTTTCTTCTCGTAGGATCAGGTGTCGGCTTATTAGGTCTAATTAGATCGTTGGAAAAGCCCTTTGCCGTTAGGTTACGAGTTACGACGCGTGCCATTCGTTTGTGATTGTTAACCTATCGTGATATTAGATTTTCGAGGCGGGTCTGCGGGTTAAAGTACTGACTGGCATAAGGCCATTAGTTTTTATGGTGTTAATGTAAACATATAGATGCTTAGAATTTAAATAGGGCATAGTTTTAGATATTTTGAAGGGTACCGTTGGAAACGGCAGTTTTTGTTAGACATTCGTCGGGCGTCGGGTACGCCTTAAGATTTGTATTTGTCGATGTTTGAGCCTATTCGTACATAAATAAGTTGATTATTAAACTATATCACTGATATATTTCGTTTTTTCTGTAGTAGTTCTTACAAGAGCAAAATAGAGACACAATAGCGGATGCACTGAGAGAAATTGACCCTGACCTTGCAAATTGAATATTTTTTTCGTGAAACCTAGTATTTCAAAATAATTATATTGCTGGTTGAATTCCTAACTATTCATTTTAAGCCAATGACCTTGAAATCGCGAAAAATTTTCGTCTGCGGCGCTATTTTGTAGCCTCACCCCCTTATACATCCACGAGCCGCCACTGCGCTACTATAGGTACAAGTAACACTGTAGTAACACTCACTTCAGAGGCCCCATTTACCCCACTTTGTCTTATTATTATTTATCTACATCAATTTGCGTTTTAATAACTTTCAAACTGCCAGCGAATAACCGCCCCACTTTTTAAATCGCGCTTGTAACCACGGCCCTCATACCCGCAAACTACTGCCGAGCCGTCCGTCATGAAATAAATTGTTTTACTTTTCAAGTAACCCATCCTGGGATCGGCAAGCCGACCCTACATTAGAATATCAGTACCTAAGATAAAGTATTTCAGGCTTGAAGACAGGCAACCAAACATACACCATGGATCGACGAATCGAACTACGTTCGAAGTAACTCACAGGGTCGGCAACCACGTTCCTGCCGCCAAAGAAACTTAGCTATAATCTTAATTTCAAGTGAGGTTATGGTTATGTCTCATTGATCATTTTCATATGACGTCAGATGGTCGGCGGCCATTTTGCTTGGAGGGCAAGCAAAGTAAATAAACACAAGCGTGTGGGTTATAAATTCAAGTTCTCTTTGCAGTTTGCTTTGAAATTTAAGATCTGTGTTCGTTGTGTTAATAATTAAAGAGCCCTAAATAAAATGCTCTTTTGTTCAGTGGTTGAGAGAAAATAGGGACAATATACGATATCCTTTGGGATTTCTGCAGTTCTTTAAAATGCTACAGAAAACCTTAATCACCTCTCATAAGAACGACGTGAAATATGGATAAGAACTTTAAAAAGGGGCCTTTGAAGTAACAGCCAACGACATTTTATAAGTGGTAATGTTTGATTTTATGTATAACGACCTAATAAAATGATCTCATGTAAAGATTTCTAGGAGCTCCTCAGCTCCAGCAGAATTAGCAAACAAAGACAACCCTGACTGGAACCCTAATTAAAATATGGGACACTTTCTTCCAAAGAAAGCAACTTACGCCCAAGATAACAGAAATGAGAGCATGTAGAAATGCAAACGAGCAAAATATCAGATAGGTGTATTATTATAAATATAATAGGTATAGTAGTAGGATAATTGTATTATTATGAAGTAGACATATACTGTTGATCTAGGTTGAAGTTTTATTTTTTTAAGTAATGTACTCTTGTAAATAGAACAGCAAATTGAAGCACCTGACGAAGATACTCCGGGAAGTAGTAGAGAGGAAGAAAATATTGAAATTAATGAAAACTGTTGCCACAGAGAGTGAATTAAGTATGAATGATTATGCAAACTTTTCGAAGACTGCGTACTAATAGTACTGTTAGAATATATTATAGTTTGGAGAAGTGGTTTAAAGAATGTAAAATAAATAAAAGCTCCATCTACTTATTGTGATTTTTTTATTTATTCATGAATATATCTCTCTCTAAGACAGTACAGGATCTACCAATGAGGTAGTACACAAGGAAAGAGTAAAACATTTTCTGGTATCAAAAGCTTGCCACTCGTCTAACAAATATTTTTTTGCCCTATAAGTATGATGAACTTGATTTTATATACTTAACATTTTAATTTGTTAAATTGTTATTGTGGGTTTAGTTAGGTCCCAATAAAATAGTAACAGAGTTATCCAAAACCCAAACCTTATAAGCCCCAATGAAATGGTAACAGAGTTGTCCAAAACCCAAACATTATAATAATTATTATTATAATATTACCTTGCCGACTACAACATACGCATTGGAATTTACTTCCTTCATAAAATTTGAATGCTTGCAACTTGCAAGCCTTTGTACGCCTTCAGCCGTTTGCTACTTCTGGCAGACATTAAATTTCCAAAATCAGTCTCTCCGAGCAGATAAGGATCAATATCACCAATAATTTTAAGTTCTGCATCGTATCTACACTTAACATCAACACTGAGAGTCTTTAAATATTTACTTCTTTCCATGTTTTGAAATTTTTAACTGGACACTACAGAATGTAAACAAAAGATCAAAGCACACACTAGGAAGTTCAAATAAGTATTATGATAGGAATACAGTTGGGACACGAAAAATTATTTAAGTCCAGGTAGCACAGGTATAGATATACATCTTAAAAATGATCACAAATCAATCCTAAGATTACTTTGAAGCTTATTAAATTAAACCGAAAGAGTCTAATAAGCCATTAGCATAAACGGTCATAAACCTTATTTGTTTGCCCTCCAGGCAAAATGGCCGACCTGTCAAAGCCACGTGTTTGAAAATGGTCAATACTCATTATCGCCAAGAAAGGTTTTGTAATCCGTGATATCGATCTGTTGTTTTTAAAGACTTTGTGATTATTCTTGAAAGGAAAAGAAATAAATTAGTTTAAAATAAGGGAGAGTAAGCGTTATCTGTTAAAAAACAAAACTTTTGGTTTGGTTTTTTTAAAGATTAGGACCACAGAAAAGTGTTTTAAAATTTAAATGACATATCCTGTTTGGACATTCCGAAAAATTAACGGTAAATGAGGGATAATAAAGTGATCTTTATTCTAATATAATATTTTTTAAGTTTAAAATGTGGATTTTCGTCATTGAAGAAACAAATTAAATTAAAAACAATGATCGGCCGACCCCTAAAATGTTGAATTTAATTAACACCCGAGAGAGACAAGGGGTAATAGGTCATTTTCAGAAAAATAGATTTTAAACGCTAGTTGTAAGAGCATCACTAAGCATCACACATCAAAGGGTCAATATCACTTTTTAAAATGTCTCACAACCAAGCCACAAAATATTTTAATATTAGGATGAGGATGAGAATGATGAACGATACGATCATAGACCAACCTGCTACCTATGATACGATTGAAGCCCACGGCGATGGCGAATGCGCAAGATAAAACGATTATTCCAGCATTGTAAAATTAATTTATTCTGAAGTTTAACCAAAGAGTAACCCAACTAGTTACTCTTTGGTTTAACAGCTTTTATGAACACATTTTATTAACCTTCGTATAATAATAACTACGTACCTATTTGCACAAAATATGTCTACATATTTTTAAAAGTTAAACAAAGTTTGGAAGGCTGGCCTACTTACTATGCGTGCTTTTATTTTCTGCTAACTTTTTTAAAAATTAGATATCGGGAAGAAGATTTTGGCCTTGTATGCACATATTAGGCTGTCATTCAACAAAGAACCGATGACTCACCGGTTAGAAACGGCCTTGGACGACGCCATGCTGGATCAACACACGAAGATTCGGTGATCGGCACTCTCCGACCACTTTCGTAACAAGTTTGCGCGTTATTGGCTGAAAATATCCTGTTCGCTCGACTATTTTTAGTTCTGACATCACACAATCGCTCGGTGGTTCTGAGAAAGGGTATCCCTACGGTGGTGACTCATCCAGGCAGTGTTTTTCGTATTTTACAGGTTAAACAAGTGTTCACTATCTGTCAAATATTGTAAATAAACTAGCTTTTCGCATAATCCCGGTCAGCCGTGCTCGTTTATTTGTTTGACAGCTACCAAGTTGCTTTGTTTTGTGATAAGAAAAAGTAATATTAGCAAACTATGATTATGAAAGTGGATATGAACGAAGATATTATGTCGGAGCAATCGGATTTTTCCAATGACAGCCAAAGTTCACAGGTTTCCACGGCAGAATTTAGGATAGAAAGTGGCCTGTTGCTCACTCCAAACACGGTAAGTTTTTTTAGACAAGTTTTTCCATAATAACGTGCAATGCCATGCAATGTAATGCAATCTATAAAATAAGAAAAAATATTAAACAAAGAGTTAAAAATTGCCTTGCAACCGAATTAGGTAATATATGTACCTACTACACATCATACAATAGGTACATATTGGACATATTTCAATCCTATAGGTACATCATAAAAATATTTACTAAGTGCCTATAACCAAAGAAAATTATAGCTACCTATAATTTTCTTTGCTATAACTAAGTAAGTAATGTAATTATTATAATTAAAATCAGTGGCGTAGGTAGACATATTAAAAGGTATCTTTGGAAGCAGCGAATTTTCTGCAAATTTTTTTATAGACCGTACTTTGAGGTCGGTAGTTACGAATCCGAAGTTTTTTTTCTCCGGAATCTACTACTTAGTTCTTAAGAAAGAAAATACTTATTAAAATTTTTCAGTCACAGGACTCACAGGTTAGGTTTTTTTTTCCTTTTAATTTTCCGGATTTGGTTGTTTTCTCTTTCAAATCAGCGATGAAACTTGGAAACCCCAAACCTCCAAAAAATATCGACAAAACTGCAATTTTAATTAAAATCTAAACAATTGTATCGAAATATCCAAATCGCCATATTATAATCTGACGTGTGATGTGTTGATACCTAAATCAAAATATGCGTTGTTGCCATGGTTTTTTTTTTAAGTGAAATATAGGATATTCCTCGGGATATTCCAACTACAGGTTGCCCAACTTAAGTCAACTATTTATATTAATGTTTTAAGGAACTAATTACAATGCTACTGCATTTCTACACTTTTTTGTTTGTAAGCCACAATTTTAAAAATGGGTACCTACCTCTATAAACACTAGAAAATCCGAATTTTTAGCTAATTTCTTGCATAGCGACATCCTATTTTGAGGTCGCTGATCACGAATCCGAAGTTCTTTTGGTCGGAAAGAAAATTGTATCCAAGTTTTCCCATTTCCACTGAAATATCACTTGTACAACTCATAATTTCCTTCAAGACGTCTTAAACCAAATGCCCAAGACCGAGCCTTTTTTGAGGAAGATTATGTGATATTCTAGTGAAAATTGCGAAATAAAAAAAAAAAACCAAAAACTTAACATTAGGCATTTCCGAGGTTACCTACCTATTTCTTTTTCATAAATAAAACCTACCTATTTGGTCAATTTTATTTTTTCAGGATATCCCGTTTTCGATCTTTATCGGGTCGTCTTCCCTGCCAATCACCCCACTCAAAAATCGGTTCTTAATTTTCATAAATAAAGATTTCAGGATTCCCGAGAGGATTCCTTAACAGTTTATTAGGTATATTTTCTTTTTTTTTGGGACACCCTGTATACATTTTTTCGATTTTAATCGGCCCGTTTTCCCGGCCTAGTCGCCTCTCGAGTCGCCACAAACAAAAAATAGCAAAACCACTACATAATTAGTTGGGAATTAGGCAATCCAAACCACGTTATATTTGTCCTCCACGTCCTCGTCCATGCCATATTGGAATCACAAGGTGATCCAATAGGACCGCCGAGGGCAAGCGTAAAAAAACTAACCTTTATTAAAACCTATGGTTTTGGGTTTAGGATGGTAGGTACACGATAACACTTATGAATAGCCCTTTTGGAGCGACTTTTACAGCCGACAACTAGACACAAGTCGTATTGTTTCAGAATTTAACACTCGATAACACAGAAAAAACCAACACTTTCCTCCAATCGATTTTTAGGATCGTGAAGCGCACCGAACTGTAATCTAAGCATTAAATCCGTATCAATTTGCCTTCCACGGCCATAGTGAAATGTTCGCTGAATGTTTTTGAGTTTTGTGGAATGAATTCAATATGGCCGCGGGGGCAACTAAGATTTTGACACTTCGTTGGATTGCCTAATCAGCCGGCAACTCACTGCGGGAATCAGAATCGCATACATTTTTGGCACTGGGAATCACTTGTAGTTTTTGAAAATCCAGGAATACTTTGGGGGGAGAGGGGTTGTTTTTGAAATAATCGAATTTAAAGGAAAATAATTATATCATTTCGGGACAGAAGAAACAAAATTGAAAATATTTCTACAGAACTCTTTAGAGAACACTTCTTCGTATAGGCCATTGAGTTATGTGAGAGGAGAGCGGTATCTACTTTTTTCATAGATAAAAAATACGCAAATAAAAAGCACTTTACCAAGAAATTTTTAAATGAAATGATAAGTAGGTAAGTAGGTATTAGGTAGAATGATAATTTTAATAATTCTTTGCCAAACAGTTCTCGAATCTTTACCTAACTACTTAACCTAATCCTATTTGTATTATATCATATCAGTTGGAATTTCTGTTTTATCATTTTTGCGAGCATTTTTGCACATCATAAAAGGTGATAATTGTCATTAAATACATCATACTTTTAATTGTATCGCTAATTTATCTAGGTAGGTATATCAATTTGCTTGATAATTTGCATAGTTACAATAAAAAATGAAATTTTTATTTTATGGCTCGGGCTGTGATAAAACCTTTGAAAAGTTTGATCCCGCAACTATTCGACTACTCCTTTTCGAGAAAAGGTACAGGGTCATCTTACGTGGACCACCCTGTACAGGGTGTCCATTTTTCGATGTAATTGTAACTAGTAAAAATAGAGATTTGCGGTTTACGCTACTTTTTCGTGAAACATAAGATGCCGCAAACAGAATTGTCATACCTTTTTTAGTTTTTAAGCTACAGGGTGTTTTCGAAAATGTTTGTTTTTGGACTAGCCCCTGTATTTCGGTTATCCTTTAACTAATCAAAAAATTGAAAACTGTTTCCAATAGAGTTTTTAAGCAAAATTCAGTGGAGTTACTTGTTTTCTTTTCGAGATTTAAAGCAAACATATGAATTTTTTTATTTTGTTGAAATGAAGTCGTTAAATAGCCTGAAAGGAAATTTTAAATTTGAATTTTTATATTCTGGGTGACGTTACTTACTAGTATATTAAACAAACAACAAACGCTTTATATGGTATTACCTATGATTAGTTTTCTGTTTTAATTACCTACCTAATAATGAGTGAGTAATTATCTCGGTAATTATTGTTCAAAGTTGTTTATTGAAGTATCGAATAATATTACAATGAGAATCAGTTTGCTCAAATTTGCAAGAGATCCAAAATTATTACGTACAATTATCGAAAAGAGTATGCATATACCACCCACTGTATCTTAGTGAAGATCACTTCTCGAGTCACTTCTATGTAAGTGCAATAATATATATTGTACCTACCTATCTTCTATTAATCAGGTAATAGAAAAAAAACGATAGGTAGGTACTTATCTGATAAAATTATGCTCAATCATGGTCATGGTGTTCGTAATTTGGAAGTTGTGTTGTTTTTGTTTGTCATACGGATTAGGGATGTGCGATACGATTCGATACTTTCAAAACATCACGAGTTTCAATATTCGATATTTGAAATCCTTTCGGGCCATTTGGTTTAAATCTTCGGGAAACGACACGTGCTCGTGCTCAACTCGAATGGGGTGCCATGTTCCAGTTGTTATATCGATAGATCGATATTGTGTTAAACATTTAACGGAAACAAATAGCCACAGCTGCTACAAGCAACTGGTTTCCAACAAAGTCTCGAGAAGGACTTGAAGCGATTTACACTTAGTAGATGAATTGGCGATTAAAAAATATACATAGTTGTCTTTTTTAATTTTAATAAGTGCGTGGTCCTAGGGATAGGAAAGGTATAGTACATAAGAAAATAAGAACATTATTACACTTTCACGGATTTACGCACTAGTCTCTACGCGGCTTCGTGCGTAACCTTTCCATACGTTAAAAGTTCTGGAAGTCCAGAATTAGGCTTTAGACGAGAATAGATCATTCACTACTTATTTTATTTAGGTATGTTTTTAAATTCGTATTTATCTGGTCATGTTTTCTTCGAGGTTTTCTTATTTTCTCAAATTGAATGTTTAATTTTCTTTGTAGAAAAACGTCACGTCAACAAGATCATTACTTAAATCCTCGCTTGAATCTTAAATATCGCGACATTTTCACGAAAATTTCTGCTGACTTTGCCAACTCTATTTATATGTTATTTAGAATAATATTAATAAAAAAAATACTAGGAGTTAAGTAATGAACAAAAACGTATTAGCAAATGTAAATGAAAAACCCGAGGAAAAACCTGTCAGAAGGATTGGTAGGGTTTGTGGAAATTTTGATCAACGAAATTTGTCAAATAGAGTAGGTAGTTAAGTAGGTATAGCTCGGAGTGCATCAAAGAATATAGAGCAAATTTTTGCTTAACTTGAAAAATTGTACTAAAAGTACCCGGTAGTTTTGTTAAGGTTTGATTATGAATTCCTTGGCTTCTGCCCTCGCTTCTGCCCTTGTCCCGGTATGTTACTCTACCGTTGTTGGGACGTCTTTTTAACCCAGTATTATGGATACTCGGATTATGGGTCTGGTATGTCGCCGTAAAATCTTTCCAAATTCCCATTAGAATTTGGCAAGGAAACCCGGCAGTAGCAGTACAAATACCTTTAATAGTAAGATTAGAATTTATCTTTTTGCGGCGAATATCACCAATATACTCATCGGTGCTTCTAAAGCAGTAAACAATACTTCGCCTCGGTTTTTTCCATCTGTAGGTTCATTATTACCTTTTTACAAAATTTTTTCAAAGTTTAGCATTTTGTGAAGAGTTAATCGTTGAGACAGGGAATGATAATTATTGGAAAAATTGGAACACCGATTTTTTTGCTAATTTTGTGCGTGTCTAAGTCGCTGATATTGAATCCAAATTTTTTTTCGGCGGTGTCTGGAGTCGGACGTTTTTCAGAAAAAAATTTTAATTTTCTTTCTACTATAAAGGATTTTGGAACTGACCTAACATAATCCTTTAAATTTTGTTATTGCCACTAAAACATCACTTGTAAAACAGAACTCATAATAAACATTTCTTGGTTAGAATGAACGCAAACTGTGACCAAAAAAGAATCGCGAAAAACCGCCGTAAAACATGAAAAATTGTAATAAAACTGAAAATTTAGATTTTCTGATGATGCCGGCTTCGTTAAAACGAATGTGCCGATGTCATGTTTAGCAAAAGTTGCAAAAGCAATGTTTGTACTCATCTGTTATTGGAAAAAAGGCGAAACGGACACCGGTTAGCGTCCTTTTAACCCAAGTAGTTTAATATGCATTATAACATGTCATTGTACTAATGATTTTTTTAAATGGATTAAATGGATTCGACTGAATTAAACAAGTTGTAGTTGGAATAACTTATATTTCAGTAAAAATATATAAACATGGCAACACCGCGAATTTAGAGACATGAGAGCTGTGTTCTAAATTGTGAAATTGGGATGTCGTTACGTTACAATTGCTTAGTTTCATCAGTAATTTTTAAGAGGGAACAGCAAAATCCAGGAAATTGGTGGGAAAACCAAACCTAACCTGTGATTTTCAATATTTTTAATGTATTACTATTAATCTTTTATCATTGCTTTTTTCATTTTTTGAAGCTTGTACACACCACATTGCTTCAGCGGTTTACTTCTCGATTTAAAGCTATACTTTGGAGTGGATTGATCCGTGGGCGTACCCAGCATTCTAGGTTTGTTCCAACGCCCAATTTTTGTACCGTCCGAGAACCGCCACGAAACTGTTGGGATCGATTTTGTGCGCAGGCGGTAACATTTCATCGTTTCGTGACCTTACAAAAATGGACATGAGTTGGAACGGTTTTTGTACTGATTTGTGAACGTGGCGCACTCGGTGGCGCGGAAGCGTCTTTCTAAAACTAACCTTACTTTTGAATGTAAACAAATTGCCAGGATATTTTTTAAAATAAAAACTACTAACTGGTAATTTTAATATTTTATTCATAAAATTATTAATATTATTATACGAGTCAGTGTCAGTATTCTTATTCGTAATTGTACGGGGTTTCCCTGCTCGTTTTTTTTTTGGGTTTCCCCTATCGGCCTTGTGCATGTGGTGTAAGTATTGCATGCCTGGTAGTGAGCTGGTGAGGAGTTATGACGCTACTGGTTGAAGAACTAAATGTAACAGTGGCGGAGGGTCGGCGCTACGCACGAAAATTTAAATTTTATAACTTTGAATTCAAATTTTCGCGCTTTTAATTCTGACGGAAAAGTTAGAAGCGCGAAAATTCTAAATCAAAGTTAATATATTTTCGGAGAATAAAAGGAAGTTATAATAACGTTTCTGACTCGGTTTCTGATATGGCGACAAGCTTTATTAATATCAGATATTTACATAAATACGTTTAAAAAAAAAAACAGCAAAGAGATAATAATTATCCCTTCCAAACCTGAATTATACAAAAATTAGTTTATAAAGTAAACAAAAAAGGGGCTTAGGAACTAAAATTTATAGTTTATTAATAGTATTATTTAGTTTAACTTTGATTAGGCACTAACTTAAACTCTCTGGCGCAGCTGCAACTTGTTTCGTAGCGGGTAAAATTGAGGATGAAGAAGTTCCATGTTCATTTTTACTCAAACATACCTTTAAAAAGTGTCCAAGTTTAACGCATCAATTGTAAATGGAATCTCTTGCAAGGCATAAACTACGTAAATGCTTCTTTTTCTTTCCACAGAAGTAACATTTTCAAGCAGAAAAAATTTTATCTTCAAGTTTTTCCAATGTTTCCTCGCATGTTTCTGTACTCCAGACGCCACAGAATGTATAAAACTTGACGGTAACATACAGGGTGGCGCATCGAAAACGAAACAGAGTCATTTACTGGCAGCTCAGTTCTTTTTTGGAAAAACGCTCAGACCTGTCGATTTTGTTTTCGAGGGGGACACAAAATTGGCAAAAAGTCACGTTAACACGTGGAGCCCCCAGGGCGGGGGTGGCACCACCTCTAATATCTTAAATGGAAAGGGAGGTCAAGTGATACCCTATTCTAAAGGTCCTGCAATTCCCTTTATAGTAATGTAAAATTCAGTAGTTTTGGAGGTTTATTAATTTAAAGCGTAAATAAAACTAATACATCATCATTAGTGGAGGTCAATACATTTGGCAGCAAAGTAGTGTAAAAATGAAAAATGAACTGACCCGTCAGCCAACTAAATGTTGGAAATGACCACCATGACTCTCCATGCAGTAATAAAGATTTTGCTCAAAACGTTGCCGCACATTTTGCAATATTAGAGGAGTAATTTGAAGGCACTCATTCACAATTCTTTGTCCCAAATCTTCTAACGATGTTGGCTGAGTAGCATAGATTTTGCTTTTTAAGTGACCCCACAGAAAGAAATCCAAAGGTGATAAATCTTGCGATCTTGGGGGGGCCATTCAGTGGCACCTCTTCTACCAATCCATCGACCTGGAAACGTCTGATCTAAATATTGTCGAACACGTAATGCGTAATGTGGTAGGGCACCATCCTGTTGGAACATCAACCTATTCGCAATGTACCGCCGATCATTCTGATTTTCAATTATGGCTGTTAATGCAGGATATCTTTGTGTGTACCTCACGATAAATTCTAGGATTAGAATCGGACCAACATCGGCAGTTATGACGATTTACTACGCCATTTAAGAAAAAGGAACATTCGTCGGAAAACAAGTGTTGAACAGAAAATGTTCATCGTTTATAATTCGTTCACTCATATCTTCACAAAATTGTAATCGTCGATCAAAATCGCCTTCATTAAGTTCTTGTACAAGGTGAATTTTATACGGATTAAAAATATGGGCCTTTAGAATCCGTTGGATACTACGTCGACTAACACCACACACAGTATCCAATTTGCGGGTACTTAACGTAGGATCTACATAAACTTGCCCTAAAACCCCCACTTCCATTGCTTCGTTCCTTACGGGATTTTCAATGTTGCGTTTTTTATTGGCGACTGATCCAGTTTCCCGAAATTTAGCTACAAGTTCTAGAACATATTTTCGATGCACTGATTATTTCCGAAAAATATTTCGATAATTTCAACCCTTTCTGCCGTGGAATATACCATGGTTAATTTATGTATAAAGCGTTAAAAGGTATTTTAACAACAAAGTTTGGTCGAATTAATCTGCCGTGGAATATACCATGGTTAATTTATGTATAAAGCGTTAAAAGGAATTTTAACAAAAAAGTTTGGTCCAATTAATCGCAAACTATGTACTAACTTCCTAGTTAAAATAAGTACGAGACATTCCCTTCTTATCTTTCTTCTAGAAACAACATTTTTTGCAACAAAAAACGCTCCAATCGCTATTTTCAACACCAAAATGATAAACAAACCATGGGCGTAGTGAAGAAAAGCATTTACTTAATAAGTAAATGCTTTTACTGAATTTTACATCATGATAAAGAAAATTGAAGGACCTTTAAAATAAGGTATCACTCTACCCTCATTTCCATTTAAGATTTTAGGGGTGGTGCCACCCCCGCCTAGGGGGCTGCACGTGTTAACGTGATTTTTTGCCAATTTTGTGTCCCCCTCGAAAACAAAATCGGCGGGTCTGAGCGTTTTTCCAAAAAAAAACTGAGCTGCCAGTAAATGTCTCTGTTTCGTTTTCGATGCGCACCCTGTATAAGCTTCTGAGTTTTTCTGTGCAGCTTCTAACGATTGAACCGGGGCTTGAGCTTAGTTCGCAGCGTCTTAGAGTTGCGATATACTATTTCTAGTAAACTGTTGAATATGATTTGCCATTTAAGTTATCCTAGCCTGATTATGATATTATATAGTTGACACTATATTGATTACCCCTAGTATAGAAACCGAGATAGAAACTAAAAATGTACCCAGATTCACACACTGGCTCGTATTAAAGCCCACGCTTTGCTGACTTGCTGTCTTGTTTCTTACACGTAATACTCAGAAGCTATGTCCATTTCATGTGACTGATCTTCTGCACGCATGGTCTCAGAGGCATTGAATTTAATAATTTTAAACAACAACGTAGAGTGTGCTACTGTATTTTTATATTGTGCAACTGTTTTTATATTTGTACAGAAAAAAAAATGTTTTTAAAAATAAATGTGATTAAAATTTTAATTAAAGAAAAAGCATCGATGTTTTTTATTTGATATTTTCACAAGATCGATGTGCCCATCCCTAGTACGAGCGCCCTGGAATCTTCTTCCTTTGCTGTGGTTATCGTTTATCTCGCGGCTCTGGTAATGCAGATGCAGGCTATAGGGATGTAACGGGTACCCGGTCTACCCGGCCAAAACCGGGTACCCGGGTTTTTATTTTATTTTCTGTTTTTGGTAAAATAAAACATAAAAGAACTGAAACAGTGTATTTTTGTGATGATAAAAATACATTAAAAAAAAAACAGATTTTAAAAGGTTATAACAACAAACTTTGTTAAATAAAACATTTAATATCTAAAATCAATTAATGGCAAATTGTGATGAAGATAAATTAACATTTCACCATTCTCAGAGGATACTTAGTCGGTTTCGGGTTTCTTCATAAATATTACCCGCTTCTGAAAACAACCGTTCACTAAATATTGTTGAAGCAGGTGCTGAAAGAAAGTTTTTAGCAAACTTTGCTAGATTAGGGAATCTCTCTGAATTTATTTTCCACCACGAAAATGGGCTTAATTGTCTATCAATTAACGGCAACGCCAAATACGAACTTATTTCAACCTCCACGTCCTGTTGTATGTTTGGTGCTTTAGCAGATGATTTTCTATTTGTATCTCGCCTGTTGGCAATGCTGGTAAACACATCCCAAACTGAGCGTTTATCTTCTCTAGGTCTTTTTGATGAGAATGGATTATCTGTATAGAAACTGAGAGGAACATCGTCATCTAAATTCCATAGTTTGGTTAAACTCTCGGTTATCTTAAGCTGCCTCAAATTCCGTGAAGAGCTTGAAGATGCCTCAGTTTGTCCACGTTCTGAACTTGTTAAAATATGGGAATGTTTATATTTAAATGCTTCCACAAATGTGCTCGCCTGTTTTCCGATACCTCGTACCAATTTAGTATTGCATATATTACATATTGCCTTTGATTCATCGTCTTCGTCAAGATAAAAAATGCTTCCAAACCTGACTCATTATTCTTGTTTTCTTTTTGACACAATACGTACGTAGATTAATGGTTTCGTGTTGCGTTTAAACACACAGAATAGTGAATAATACGAGCTAGAACATTAGAAGCACACAGTTCTATTGCCCAAAGACCTGTGTTATAATATGGGACTTCCCCGGAACGGATAGCACGCGCGGCCTACCGGCGCGATGTTGCCAATAGCTCCCTGTAATATTCCTCAAGACCGGGTACCCGCCGGGTACCCGGCCGGGTACCCGGTTTTGCCGGGTCTTACCTGACCGGGTACCCGGTTTGGCCGGATCCTAAAAAGGGCTACCCGTTACATTCCTAGCAGGCTAACCTCTGTACTCTATTTAGCCTTCGCATATCGACCTGCTTTCTTTTATGCCCCATACGATTGCTTCGTATGTTATCATGGACCTGACCACCCTTGTGTATAACTATAGAGTCAGTTTTAAGTGCTCAGTTATTTCTGCTTATGCTTCTACACCCGCAGGGTCCTGCGTATTCACTTTAATTTTTCGAATAGTTTTAATAATAAAATCCAACTAATATTTTAGGACAAGCCTAAAAAGCACTAGCTACTGATTTTATATCACGTAAAATTAACATGGTTCGTGCAATCTATATAATAATTTTAACTCGTTGTTAATAGCCTTGCTCGAGGAGAATCCTATGCCAACATTTTTGTTTTTATGATACAGAATACAAAAGTCATTGATGTTTGCCAAAAATTTATTCTCAGAGGATTTTCCTTTTAATGTTTTAAATAACCGGCTTCTGGAAATATCTTGATAATTAAATACAAGTTGTTATTATTGTTATGTGTTACCAAAAAATTAAATGATTTTCACAACGAAAGTCTTTTACTTTTTACTCAAAATAAACTTCTAGCATTATTTTGACCGCCCCTGTATCCTGGCAAAATATTGCCCTACACATATCGGACACCCTGTATAGAATTTTAAAAAAGTAATACCTACACTGGGAGCGACTGCAGACCTTTTGAACTATATAACCTATTAATATAAAAACAAATAAGTGATACCTACAAGTTTTCACCGACTTACAAAAGGCCTTTGACACTGTGAACATAGACTTAAAAACACAAGACAAAATAGGCCCTAGCCCTAGAGGAACATGTAAAAAATTGTTAAAAACATATTCAACAGATAGAAAATGATCCATATTTGTGTATTTATAAATTTCTCCAAATTTTTGTCCTAAAAAAACAGTATTAAAAAAAAATTACCTATAAACGATTCAAAAAAGTGTTTAATCTCTGGAATGTTACCAGTTTACCGGGCTCCAACCATAATTCGTCCATCCGTTTTATTTTTCCCCAATTTCTTTTCGTGTTTTTTATATGCCTTAATAAAGGCAAGTTTATAAATCTAAATACGTTTACTATAGTTTATATTATGATATGCCTCTGGCCACGACTAGCACCGGCTTCGGGGTGATTTAACGTGTCGGACGCTTGTAAAACCGACGCGACGCCATCAATGGCACCAGACCCGGCGTCGTCGTCTCGGCGTCGGGCGCCCAAGCATTTGATTTATGCCAAGGGGTTAATGGATATTACAGCGGGTTTTATTACGGGGAAAAAAGTTCTTTAAGGTAAATTAAAAATAGCGGCGTAATCTTATTTTTAAAAAATTTTTATTGGGCAACAGCGAAAAAAACGGCTTTTAAATGCAAGAACAAAACAATATTTTACTACAAGACTGAATAAAAATTGGAAAACAGTTTTATTTTTTATTGCCAGTCAAAAAAGATGGCACAATAAAATATCCAGGTTTCTATGGGGATGACGTAGTTCGGCATTGAACACTTTCTTCTCCGAGCTGGTAAATGGATGATGATGATGCCATATTTACTCTTCAAGTTCAACAATGTTCTTTACTCCTTTTCTTTGTCGTTCTTCTTTTTTTCATAGTCGTTCTTCTTTCAAACAATAGGTAGTAAGGGGCTAATTTAGCCCTAACTAGACTAAAATTTTTAAGTTCAGTGGCGTCCCTGAAGGCACCTTAACTAAGATTTGTGGCAATACAAATGTGCGCCACTGATTTTTTTGCAATTTTTGTATTTTTTTCGCATTAGGCCGCATTTATTTACTTTCTAATAATCTGATGCCAGACTCTCAGTCTGGGTTTCGTAGACACTGCAGCACGGCTTCCGTATTGCTTAAGATTTTGGATGATTTTATTCAAGCAGCTGATCGGGGGGAGACTTCTGCCTTGGTATTGTTGGATTATAGTAAGGCATTCGATACTTTAGTAGACCATCAGCTATTGTGTGCCAAGCTCCATTACTATGGGTTTGCTGATAACGCTATAAATTTGTTTAAAGACTATGTCTCTGGTCGGTCGCAACGGGTGCTCATTGACGGCGATTTGTCTGTAGCATTAATGGTCAGCAAGGGAGTACCTCAAGGGTCGATATTGGGACCGCTATTACTTTTACTTTATACCTTCGATATGGAAAACTTTGTAGTAGCTTGCGACATGCAGAGATATATGCTGACGATACGCAGTTGCGTATCAGTTTTGCTCCAACCGATGCGGCGACCGCTGTTGAAGAGATGAACCTTCGTAGTGTTTATGAATATTCCACTGTGAACGGACTAAAATTAAACCCGTCTAAATCGGCGGTTATGTTCTTTGGGCCAAATAGGGAATGGGCAAATGAAAATTTGGGGTTAACTATGTCCGATGTAATTATCCCCGCAGTAAAAGAATATAAATATCTGGGAGTTCTATTGGACAGCAATCTTAGATTTAAAAGTCATATCGGTAAAGTAGTTCAAAAGGCAATTATCTCTCTTCGGAATTAATATAAAAATAGGCAAATATTGAGTATATCTTTAAAACGGCGATTGTGCGAGTCTCTTGTGCTCTCGCAATGTAACTATGCAGATATCGTTTATGGCCCATGCCTTGATGTTCAGTCCAAAGGCAGATTGCAACGAATTCAATAGCTATTTTCCTAACAAGTGCAGAAAATCGATTTTTCCGCACGCAAATGCCGTTGACAGCACGACGCGAGCGGAGTGGTGTCAAGCATTTAAGTGCGGAAAAATAGGTTTCTGCACGTGTTAGGAACAATAGTTTTTCTACTAGCGTGAGGAAACAAATTGAAAATAATTTAAAAAACGGAGTTTTTTTTTTAATTTTTATTACAATGAACAAAATTTTACAATATTAATTTACTTATTTATATTGTAATTAATTGTAAACGTACAATTACTAGCACTATTTAAATTAATAGCAGAAGCCAGTTGGTTGCGGTTCTCCAGTAAAGATTGGGGTGCAGGAATAATTGATATTTCAGTAGGTTGCAGCTCGTTTTCTGAGTCCTGAAGCCCATCAGTTTGTTCATGTTGTGTACTTGTTGCTGGATGGGAGTAAGAAAGGGCTACACAGCTGCTGGTGGAAGCACTGGCTGGGGTTGATTTCAATATTTTACTTGCTATTAGTTTTTTATTTTCCAAGGATTCGTTTAGATAACCTTCGGCGACTTTTGTGGATTGCCACCCCCCATGACGCTTCAGGTTGGTTATGCCCACTCCGGCATTTGCAAGGGCAGTGGCAGAAGACCTTCTATAACAGTGGCCAGTGTACTCTTCTGGATTCGGCAATCGTAAATAGGCTGCTACCTCAGATGGCATTTTTCCAAATTTATTTATGCCAACGCATTGGATGGTACATTCCCCTTTGCGATATTGTACGAAAAAACGTTGGTGTGAAGTATTTTTTGGTCTAAGTGATACATATTTTCTTATCAACGCCAAGTTTTTCTCCCCAGTGACCACAAAACTTCGGCTTGTGTGCGTTTTATTGTCGGCTATTTTCACTAAAACGAAACATTTTTCCAGCTGTACGTTTTCAAACAACAAATTTGTCAATTCTTCCCGTCTGCACGCCCCTGCTAGGCCAAAAATTGTTGCCACTTTAATTAGGAGGTATGTGTCATCAGGAGCGCTGTCTATAAATTTTTCCATGTCACTTGTGGTTAAAATTTTCGACTTTTTTGGTCTGAAGCCAACCATTTTTTTCTTGAGAAAAGAAATTAACTTAAAATGCATACCAATATCCACATTTTTTTTCAGCTTGAGCATAGTTTTCAACATTGAGTATCTTGACCAGAGTGTGGACGGCTGGTACGATTTCGATAATTCGTAAAAGTAGGCCAAAAAAACTTCTTCTCTTTCAAAATTCACATTTTTCTTCTCCTTACTCCATTTGCAAAAAAGGGTGTATTCTTTTTCATACCGTTTCCTTGATTTTTCTGGCAATAAATCTTCTTTGAGATTTTCAGCCGCCAAAAGAATCTCCTCCGGTACTTCTTCTATAAGATTTTCGTTCATCTCTTCATCGGAAATCATTTTGCGTGCCGAAGAATTCAGCAAAACTCCAGTAGAAAAACTGATAAACTAGTTTAAATTTATAATATTCTGTTGACAGTGACATACAAATCAACAACTGGTTATATACACCATAGCAACTAAGATATTTCAAAGGTAATATGATGAACAGTGACTTCAAATCGTACAGCATTTAATTTAATTAAATTTAATTTCAAAATATAACAGTGCGGAAAAATCTTTGCCGCACGGTGCGGAAAAGTGGATTTTCCGCACTAAAACATGTGCGGAAAATGCGTTTTTCCGCACGCTAGTAGAAAAAATTCATTTAGGTATTCGCTTTATTTACAACCTTACGCTGAGGGATCATGTAACACACAAATTACGTGATTTACGATGGCTGAGGATGCGGGACGAACTAAAATTATATCTGGCCTGTTTTTTGCACAGATTGCTCGAAAACGGGACTCCTCGATACCTAAGGGAAAAATTGACATTTTGCTCCGCCACTCACAACCGCGAGACTCGCCACAATGACCTAATGAATATAGGTACCGCGTCACCGAATAGCTCTATATGAGCGTTGCTTTTCTTGTGTGATTCCCAGATTGTTTAACTCTGAAATTCCAAATAAGTTTTCAAATATCAGTTATATCGTTTAAGCGGAAATTCAGAAATTCTTTGTTTGATAAATACCTCGATAAATACTAAAGACGATTTTCCTAATGAACCGTCATACTAGCAGTTTGGTAAACACCATAGTTCAAAGTACAATAGAATTGTTCTTTTCTTAAACAGTTGATCATTCATACACTTATAGTTTAAGATTCCTTGGTTGGTTCGCAGATTAATTGTTATACAGTATACTTCCTATTTTAGTAAAATATTTACCTATTATAATTGTAAAATTGTAAATTGTATTGTATATGAGCTCGGTTAAGTAAACAGCATTGCTGCCCTTCGTCGAGCTAAAAAATAAAGACGTTTCTATCTATCTATCTATCTATCTATCTATTTAACATAAACATAATGTGAAGTAGAAACTGACAGAACTGGAGTCTTGTTTGTAAATCATTTAATAGTAAATTTTGGACAGGATTAAAATGACATTGATGTAATAGTTCCGTCTGTAAAACATTTAAAACTGAGGTGTTTTTAACATCAGTAACATTCACTAAATGTCTGATACTTATCTTCAAATTTTCACCAACTAGATCTTCCTCCTTTCGAGCTACAGTGATTTCCTTAGGACGTCCAATGTGACTCTGAGGACGAAATGACCCAGTTTCGCCCTAACGACCATACAGTCTTTAAAAAATATTTTCGTCTGGGTGCCTCCTGTTTGGATATTTTTGACGATATCGGCTCATATCTCTCATTTCGCTATTTGAATATTCATCATGTCTTTATTATTTATGAAAAAAAAATTTAGTTTGATTTTACGAAAAATGCATGAAAACAACTTTTTTCCACTACTAACCTATAACATCGCCATTATTGACCGATTATTAACGCTAGAAATCGTTTTTCTCTACCTTATAAGTCATTATTGACCATGGTCAATAATAAGCCATTGAAATCCATTATTGACCGATCTTTGACCTTAACCGAATTTTGTTTGAACGCAGGTAACTTGATTTTTTAATTCTACAACATCAATTCATTGTGGTTAGGCAACCAGATAATTATCAATACATATTAGATTACTTGATATTGTAAAATATCGATACAATCAACATTTTTTCTGCTTCCATCCTTAATTCTGGAGGTGTACACATAATAATATCACTAACATTTTCTTTGCTCATTTTTTAAAAAAACGGAAAACTCGTGAAATCTGATGACATAAATGAACAAAAATTGACATTAACGAAGCCACCTGACTTGACCTGACAAAACAACAAAATATTTTGCCAATTCCAAAGCGCAGGTAACTTGATTAAAAAATATACTTATACCTACCTATCATTTTTTATAATTATTAATACTATAAAGATAAATGTCTTATAAAAGTTTGTAGTAGTGGAAAAAATAATATATTAACCACGGTTTAGACAGCTTATAGCCCTCGCGTCTTAAATCCCTCGTCGCTTCGCTCCTCGTGATTTAAACTTGCCGCTCGGGCAATAATGATGGCTGTCTAAACCTTGGTTAATAATATACTATTACATGGATAAATTGGCATAACTTTTTGATTATTATGGCGGGTGCTTTCTCGATATTCTTGCTTTTCAACTGTCCATAGCCTACTTCGTTGGCCGCCAACTGTTTTTCTGGGCGCGGATTTCTTTACGCAACAAAATATTAAATTGCAAATATCCCGGAAACGAATTGCTTTAATGAAATAAATGAAGTACACTTTTTTTCTTTAGAAGTGTCCATTCTTTTATAAATTTTAATTAGAAGTCCAATAAAATTGTCACTAGCACCCTCTACAAGTTATTTGAAAAACAGTGATATATTCATGTTACTTGTCCTGAAAAACCCCCCAATTACAAATGTTCATGTGTATATCTCAAAAACAGCTTGAGCTATAAAGAAAAATTAATTTAAAAATTAAACTTTTCTTAGTTCAACAGTTTAACTATCTTGAGGCGTGAACATCGCTGCATGAAACTCGCTGCTTCTTTGCTCATCGGTTGTTTCATAAGTATTGTCGATTCCAACATAACTTTCAAGATTTTCTTGTGTTATGTTCATTTCTTTGGCACACCTTTCCATTTGAACTATCGTAGATAAAGGAAGATAATCTTCTGGATCCCATTCGGATGATGTAGAATCGCCATTATTTTTGCGAAAACCAGCTTTTTTAAAACAATTTTGTATTGTTGCTGACGAAACTTTATTCCTGGTTGTTTTAATGTAATAAAGTGCCTCTAAACCATTTATGGACTTCGCTAACTCTGAAGCGGATCATACTTGATCCATTTTTGATAAAATGTGCTTCTCGTTTAATATTAACCCTCGATAACTTTTATGTTTTGTAGCTTTACTTCACAAGGGTGGGACCCTGCGTTATCCAAAGATAACAAAACTTTTCGGTTTTGCCTGATCATTTTTCTATTAAATTGGAGCATCTATTCACTCATAATGTCTTGTGTCATCCATGCTTTTTTGTTAAACTTCCACATTGCCGGTAACTCTTTCATTGATACATTTTTAAATGTCCTAGGTCGGGCCGCCTTTCCGATCACCAGCATATCTTCTTTTGCCCTGCCATATTAGCACAAAATAAAATTGTAAGCCAGTGCAGTGTCGCAAATATACACACATTATTTTACTACGTACAGTTTGGTTGTTAGAGGTTCGCGTCCGGTTAAGGGATGTCTTAATATTTTTTGTACCAAGAAAATTGTCTGCGTCCGGTTATAGGAGTTGGTTTTACATGCAAAGAAATAGGCAATACTTTTGTTCTAGTAAAGTTGTCCGGTTAAAGGGGGTGTCCGCTTAATAGAGGTGTCCGCGAGAAGAGGTTTCACTGTACATGTTTTTTTCAAAAAGTAATTAATAAAGCACGCAAAACTGATTTTCCTAAAATACATACATTTTTGTTTATATATTTTTAATCTACCTGTAAGCGGTTAGTAATATGTATAAAGCTGTCAGTAAAATAATTTAATATTTCTGGAAATAATTTTCAATTTTACCTACTTACTACAAATTTATTTTAGATTAGTGATATGGTGATAAGAAGTGATGTATTATTAAGATATACTAACTGACTATTATTTTAGGATTTATTTATTACTGCATTTACACGGGGTTTTTCCGAAGATTCTCTACAATAAAAACGCCTGAATTACTTTTAATGGCCTTATCAAACCAATTAAGTGTCTTAATGCCAACTAATTTTATTGTCAACAATTTTATTATCAACCGGAACAAATAATATTGAATAATGAAAAACAAACATCAATGATACATTTTAAGAAAAGACACACTGTCTGATTAGGTCGACATATTTTAAAATAAATAGAAAACCCGTGAAAAATGTTATTAATAGTGATTTAGTCACTTCCGATTAAAAACAATCCCATAAAGGTTATTAAAACTGTTAGATTTCTGATTTTTGTATTTTTATCACTGCAAGCCGGGGGGTGTTAGGGGTATCTAGTCCTCTCCCCCCATTTAAGCGACCGCCCCAGCGCCCCATCAATCTCACAACAAGCCCTAAATTACTATAAAAATTAACTCGATAAAATACCAGCTTATGGACGTATTTTGTTAAAGTTTTCATTTGATCTGGCATTTTTTTGTCTAATTTTTTTATTGTTTGTATATTTTAATTTTTGATTTTGTTAATAAGTTTTTATTTTCATTTATTTATCTGCTTACCTAAAATTTTGTGTAGTTGTTTCTACTCTACATTTGCTTTAATGTTTAAAAATAAATAATACATAATTAACCTACCCTGTTTTATTTGGTCATATTGTTGCTAGAAAAGTCGGTTGTGTCTAAACTAGTGCTAGGAATCGAATATTCTAATACTCAAATACCGAATATTTTTCTTTAAAGTTATTCATTTGTTCGATTATTCAAGTATTCAAGTATTCAAATATTTGATTATTCGATTAATTGCATGCTTAAATGTTTCAATATTCGAGTATTCAATTGTCAAATATTTGTACTTTAAAATTATTTAATGTTACGTGCTCCAGCCTTTAAAAATTTTTATTATATACTTAATATACTATATATATTACATACAGGGTGTTTCAGAAGTACGGTACTTAATTTAAGGGGGTGATTCCTTATGATATTCTAAGAGAAGAAGTTAATAATGAACATGTGTCTGAAGTTGCCTCGTTTTTGATATACAGTTTTTGATATATAAGTTTAAAAAAAATCGGTTACAATCGTGCGTTTTGTCAGGGCTACCTTCAACATTTGCAACTGCACTTTTAAATTTAAAATAATTGTTTTATTTTTAATTTAAATGTTTTAATTAACTTTGAAATACATAGGTATTTTTTTTGTACATACAACAAAGTGGTTTTTATTTTTTCTCTCGAAAACGAAGCAAGATACAAAAACAGTTCAAGGAACGCAAAAGTTGTATTATTAGTTGGTAAATCCGAAAAAAATATTAAAACTTAAAAAAGAGTCAGTGGCGTACATTTTCTTGTCAATAATATTCATTGGTGTGCTCCCCGGGACGCCACTGGACTTAATAAATTTCATCTAGTTCGGGCTAATTAAGCCCCTTATTATTATAAGTAATGGTACCAAATGTCAATAAAATCAGGAGAAGGATATTTAAAAAAATTACAAAAAACCGTTTTTTTAAAAAACTAAAACAGGGTGTATCAAAAACGGGCGACTCCGGACACATATTCATATGAACTTTTTCTCTTAGAATATCATAAGGAACTGCCCTCTTAAGTAACGTACCGTACTTCTGAAACACCCTGTATATTGCTTATACTTAAAATTTTTAGTTTTTTTAAATACGTGGCAGCTAAAGCTAACATTTAAATTAAAGGTATTAAACGAGATATTAAAAGTCAAATAATAAAATTATTCAATGTTTGAATATCACTAAGAATAGATATTTGGACTTACGGATAGCGCTATTCGTCGAATAATTTCTATGGAAACAATTGTCGACACAATTGAAACTGTAGCAATTACTTTGAGAATAAAGATATTGGGACGTGAAAGTACCGGACCTAAGAGTATTTAGATATCTTACTAATTTAATATTTGAATATTAGAAATCGAATATTTGAATATTAGAAATCGAATATTTGGATATTAGAAATTGAATATTTGAATATTCCAAACCGAATATTTGAATACTTATAGATGATATTCGAATATTGAATAATTTAAATATTTGAATAATAAATAAGTAAAGTGAGTATTCGAATACTTAAATTTCAAAAATTCTGAGCACTAGTCTAGACTGGACAAACTGTTTTATGGCCTCCTAATCACATACTTTTGTTTGTTGTTGTTTCACATCAACGATGTTCCAGATGTTCTCTGAATGTGTTTAATTTTTTTGTTATATATTTTAGTTCTTTCAACTTCATTTTTTTTTAGTTCCATCTGCTTATAATATAAACTTATCAATTTTCTTCCTTATCTGCCTATAACATATAATTTTGAATTTCACCCTGAGCCGGAAGAAGCAAAGGAACACAGGCCCGTAAAGCACAGCCTTGTTATGCCACTGACTTCCTCGGAGGATAATTTCTAAATGGATCCAACTAGTGTATCGATTTTTAATTAGAACCAAGGTCAGTGCATGGATAACGAAAGTAATGAAGTTAAGGGAGTTGAGGGTTGCGATCGAAAGCGAGGGTGAACATACGTTGCCATTGCGAAATAAAGTTATACCGGCCGGAAATCAGTAAGAGTTGCAAATCGGTAAAGAGAAGGAAATAAATTTGTAATGATCTGGATTTTATAGACATGAATTTTATAATTGTTGCGGTAAAGTTAAAAACATTCGTCCAAGAATATTAAGCAACTTTTTATAGTTTCTATGATACACTGTTCTTTTTTGCGATTTATACGACGTTGCTAGATTATTCAATTTTTTCTAAAATTTTCGCAGAAAATATCATAACGAAAAAATAATTTTAAAATATTACTAATGTAAACTAAAAACTTAAATTGTATGTGTTCAACCTTATAACTATCTGAAAATATTCTGTTGAGACACAACATCAATACCTTATACAGGGTGTTTTTTAAATCGGTACAAGTATAGCAACCATTAAATAAGTATTACTCTATTTTTTAGATGGACCATCCTGTATTATTACGTCACTTTACAGATAATTTCAACGTCTTTAAATATGCAGTTATATTAAATGCTGTAAAACGCAACGTTCTTGTAATATTTCATGTTTTATTTAAAAAACTTAAAAAATAACGACTTTTTCAATAAGTTGCCCATGAGTTGAACAAAAAAATAACAACTAAATAATAGTATATTATTAACCAAGGTTTAGACAGCCATCATTATTGCCCGAGCGGCGAGTTTAAATCACGAGGAGCGAAGCGACGAGGGATTTAAGACGCGAGGACTATAATAAGCTGTCTAAACCGTGGTTAATATATTATTTTTTCCACTACTACAAACTTTTATATGACATTTATCATAGTATTAATAATAATTATAAATAATTATAGGTAGGTATAAGTATATTTTTTAATCAAGTTACCTGCGCTTTGGAATTGGCAAAATATTTTGTTGTTTTGTCAGGTGGCTTTGTCAATGTCAATTTGTGTTCATTTGTGTCATCAGATTTCACGAGTTTTGCGTTTTTTTTAAAAATGAGCGAAGAAAATGTTAGTGATAATATTATGTGTACACCTCCCGAATTAAGGATGGAAGCAGAAAAAATGTTAATTGTATTGATATTTTACAATATCAAGTAATCTAATATGGATTGATAATTATCTGGTTGCCTAACCACAATGAATTGATGTTGTAGAATTAAAAAATCAAGTTACCTGCGTTCAAACAAAATTCGGTTAAGGTCAAAGATCGGTCAATAATGGATTTCAATGGCTTATTATTGACCATGGTCAATAATGACTTATGAGGTAGAGAAAAACGATTTCTAGCGTTAATAATCGGTCAATAATGGCGATGTTATAGGTTAGTAGTGGAAAAAATAAATTATAACAAATGTTCGATATGATCTCCATTAATATCTAAACAGGTCTTTACGCTTTCTTGAAATGATCTACTAACTTTAAATAATACATTGTTATTGGTATTCCGAAAAACTTGTGTGATGCGGTTCTTCATATCCTGTTTTGTAGTTGGAGGCACTTTATACATTTCATATTTGACATATCTCCACAAAAAGAAGCCATTAAAATGGCCCACCTTTACCTATCTATCTATTAGGAAACTCATTGTTTAAATGTTCATGGATTAGGTACTGCCGTATGGTGGACTGGAGCTCCATCATGTAAATGGGCCATTCCAGAAAATGTTGTACATCAGGTGTCCCCTATATTTGAATTTAATTTGACAGTACTAAAGTAACATATCGAAAAGTTTTTTATAATCAAACTGCTTGTGTTTTCATCCTGAGTTAGAATAAAATCCCAAAAACCCTTACTGAATGACAAAAATTTAATTACGTCACAGAAACCATGAGAGGTTACTGAAAAATACATTGTGCCCCATACAAAATGCCATGTTAAAACCTTGTTTAAAAAATACTCAGGTAGAATTTAATTTGCTTGTGCATTTATAACATGCATATATATAACCTACTTTCCAAAACCACTCAATAAAATATTGTACGTTTTTCCCTCAACCCCTAATATTTAAAAAAAATGTGTCCCTGAATTTGGGCACCTGCGTTACCTCACCTGGGTTACCAGATTTTCTTACTGTTGAAAAACCAAAAAGTGGCAACATTGTCTAACCCAGTGCCAAACAGATGATACTTCAGTCTATTGTTTGCTTTTAATGAAATAGAAACCACGTTTGAGTGAATTTTTATATTAAATCGAATTTTCTAAGGTAAGTGGCAAAATTAAATATCACCTGTGTTCCTAGTATTATCCTGAAACGCATTATGTTAAGCAAGGTTTTGTGGCACCTACCAAATCTTTGTTTCTTGAAGATAAGTTCACTTAGATCTCAGAACCTAAAAATTCGTTATTCTAGAATAAGGGGGAATGAAACAGCTGATTGTACATTGTGTTACTAATCACCTGGGTTACTGCATGGTAACACAGGTGATAAATTAAGTAACCCAGGTGACAGAGTTACCTCTTTTTACTCTACTAGTCAGGGTATAGTTAGTATATTACAGAAAAAATCAACCGTTCTGCTATTTTAAATAGTCAACAATTGCCTTTTGACATTTTTTAGCCTTTTGACATCTTTTACTATATTCAGCTTTACAGAATTCAGGCCGTATGAATTAATAGTCGTTCATTGGGTCCTCGGGGCTCGAGGAACCATCAGTATTATAAATATGACCCCCCAAGTGCTTGGTTGTTAAAAGTTTTAAGTTCATCTAACTTTTTTTAAGAGTCTTAGGTTTAGTTTAGGTTAGTTTTTTAATTATGTATTTTTTAAAGCTGTTTTTGTTTTCCATTTTGTATGTTAAGGTTTTTCATTTTGTATGTGAATAAAAGAATAGACTTTTGGTTTATAATATGTATAATTTTTATTATTTCAGCCAAAGCGCCAAAAAGGAAAGAACAATTTAATCTGGTAACCTAGGTGACAAAACAGTAACACAGGTGATAAGGTAAAAAGTGCCTTAAAAATCAAAATAAGGGATATTCAGCGCTGCTAACCTTTATATGTCCCATTGCTTGTGTTTTAGATCACATATCTTATAAAAAAAATCCTTATTTATTTATTTTATTTTTTTCGGTAACCCATGCAGGTGACATTGTACAATATCTTCTGGAATGGCCCAAATACCACATTCTTTCTTTCACAAAACATGGCAAATCATTTAATAAGCGTGGTAACTCATTTTCCAAATATACTTGCCCAGCTACTCGTCTTTCAAGAAAATTAGGGCCAATGACATAATTTCAAACTATGCCGCCTCATGCATTTAATGACCATCCTATTTGAGTGTAAGTTCTAATACAATGTGGTTGGTAGTTGCATAATAATGGAAATTATGCTTGTTGACATTTCCATTTTATGAAAAGTAGCTCCGTCAATGAACAATACATAAATGAAAAAATATCTGCTGCTGAATTTTTTGTTGAACCCATTCACAGAAAGTAACTCTGACTCCATAGTCCTGGTCATTCAGCTCTTGCATCAGTTGAATGTGGTACGGATGCATTTTATTTTTACTCAAAATGTTTTGAACGGTCCAACGTGGGGATCTTCAGTTACTTTCGGCAGCACGGTTAATTAATAGTCTTCTGTATATACACTTTAAGTACTTGCAGCTTTTCATATTGTATTTTTAGAAACGATCCATTAATTTATCAAATGCCCCTTTTCTTGGTTGCTTCCTATCAGGATAAGATTCCCGCACTGATAAAAATGGGTGTCTTGACCCAATGTATTTGACTCTCTTGGCCAATTTTTTCCTATTACAAGAGACATTTCTTTGAAGCAAACGAAAGTGTCTTGTCACTAGTGAACGGTGTCTCTTGCCATATTTTTTAAATTCTCTTGGTTTTAATTTCTCTTCGCGTAAGTCGAAATTTCTTGAACCAAAATATATAAAAAATAAACTCAACCAATACCTTAAACCAAGAAAGTTTCTCTTCATGAGAAAGTTGCCAATTAGGGCAAATTAAGAGACTTTGGATGAAATCCTGCTGGGTCTTATAGAAAGAGAAACTTTCTTAAACGGTGAATTAAAAACTCTTGGCGGTCGCCCCAAGTTTCGGTTGCGGTTTGAAGTGAAGAGAATTTTCTCTTGCCTAAAGTCCGAACCACGGCGACGCCGACGACGTGTGCTTAGGAAGGGGGTAAATCATATTTCTTTCCGCGGTACACCTTCATTTGTTTTTCGCTGCATTAGCGTTGCGGGCTTACTAGTTCCGTTGATTGTGCCAACGTGATAGTGTATAGGTATTATAGTATTATGATTAGTATGAGTGATGCGAATACCCTATTACAAACGTGGCGATTACACCACTTAGCGCCTGTGTTTGAAGGTAAGAATAGAGTAGGTAATTAATTTGTATTAAGAAGCTAGACGTCCTTTTAGATGGAAACAGCATTAAAAATTTCCTTTTCATGTAAGGGGATATTTATGACTAGGTATATAATACAGGTTATAATGTAAAAACTAAAACTTCATTTATATGTTGACACCGAAAGTTTGAGAAATTTAAGGTTTCTTAAAAGTATTTTTACATTTTGCAAAATGGCTGCAGTTATCCGTTATTCACGTAGAACTGAATTAAAAGACTTTTTCTCTTAAAGTTCCTTGGGTCTTCCAATAAGAGATTAATGATTTGTACTAATAGCATAATATATGGTTGGAAGACCAACGTATTATGATAAAACCCTACGCTTTTAGGACAAAATATTAATAATTTGAGGGAAATGTTATATGTATTGATGGATATAGAAAAAAAAACGTTTTATTAAATCTTGGAACCTAATATTTTTAGTTTATTATGATTTACTATTACTTTATGCACAACTCAGTGATTGATTTTCAATTTTTTTAATAAATTTTTTTCTAAATCTAGTCCTTTTATCGTGTAGAAAAAGAAAATCATGTATGTATATTATTAATAAATACAGGGTGTCCAGAAATTACATTGCCAAAGTTTAGCCATATTTCGGAAACACTGGGAATCGAAAGTCAGAGAAAAAAAGTATTACTAAAGTGACCGTGACAAAATTTGTTTTCCCTAAATTTCTATAGTAATTTCCAAGCTATGGCCGGTGGCCACCCTTAACGAAACACTATGTAGGTCTATAATAGATGTCCCAAAACGTATTCTATAGAGCCTTTTAATGATTGTGCCCACAGAAAGTGGAATTTCTTGAAGATTTTGTTAATTTCTATATGCAATAAACTGTTGTGTTGTGGCTTAGTTTATGATTCGTACATCACCTTTTATTATTTTTTTAGAACAGAAAATTGATCATTTCCTATAAAATTTCAAGTAATAAAGGATTTGTGATTGAACGGAAATTTGGACCACGGAGTAAATTAAATCGAGACTGCAAAATATTGAGACTTAATTTTAGCATTGATGCTGTCAGTGTGCCTTGGGTGAGCAATAACAATATTTTATACAAAAAAGGTTTGCAATGCACTTTAGTTTACTACATAACATTATGTATGTACTAGTTATACGTTGTTATTGGAATTAAAACTATATAAATGTTCAATACTTGAAATAATATATTTTGTGTTATTTATGTTGTTGAACTGACTTGTTTATGACATTATAAGTCATGTAATGTAATGTAATATAAAACCAGAAAAAAAAAGGTTTTTTTTTTGTGTGTTAAGATTTTAGATGATGATATTGATAGTGTCAAGTGAATATGTCGTAATTCCAAAATTGACAACTTTTCCTACAATTACAATGCCTAAAGTTTCTATACGATAACTGTTACCTACTGAGTGTTATTTAAGGAATAACGAAACGAATAATAAGATGCTTGTTATTTTCTTACCTTTGTAATATTATTGCTATTCTTCTCATCTCAGGAAAAGTTGGACGTTCTGAATTATTTAACATATTGACTTGACATTATCGATATGCTGTATTCATATATCTATAGCTATTAATTTTAATTAATTTCGTCATATTATGATTTTAGTTTTTAAAAAGCCTTATTCACTGTTGATAAACCTTGCTGGGTACCTAATTTTAACGATCTAAAGAAAATATGAAAAAATATATTTTTCAATAGTTCCACACGTATCTAAAAAATAATATTCGACCATTTTCCAAATATCACTGTTGAAACAATTATGTTTGGCTTTTTACTGCTCTGTACTTAGTTCGTTGTTAATAATAATAATGATATTAATATGGTCGACTGAAATTATAAAGTGACGAAGGCGCTGCTAGGTATATATAGTGGTTTCCTAAGAAATTCGCTCTTGAACAAAGAACATTAAAGCTCTTACCTAAAGTACTCTTTTAGTTGACTTAATGAAAAAAGTAATTGTACTAAAATATTTTAGGCATTAATCCAATAGCGTAGGTATTAAACCAAGATAATAGAATTGCGAATACGCTACTAGAAATCTAGCCTGCATTTAAACGAATAACGTTACACTCTTGCTCCAAAAGTATTTTTCGTTGATTCAATGTAAAAAGCAACAAAAAAAATGAATGAAGGGATTAACTCAAGATTGTGGGTCTTGAGCCAAATTTGCAAATGCATTAGTGAAAGACGCTCTGGAATATATTTTTCTTAGTTCAAAGACTTTTTTTCTTGGACCAAGTGCGTTATTTTTTACCTAAAACCGAAGACCTTGGGGCAAAGGATTTTCGACATTGGCTTAAATACACCTTCGATGTTGCCTGCATTACACCATTACTAATCTGTCTTTAAGACCTTGCCTTAAACGCCATTGCTCTTGGCTAAAAGAAAAGTAACGTTAGTTAAAAAGAAACGAAAGAACTTACGACAAAAGAATTAAAGTTTTGAAGCAAGAGACCGCGCATTTGGACCTATTGAAAAGCGCGAGGCTTTTGAATGAATGTTATAGGCTTTTGGTTCAAAGTATCCTTTTTTTCAGTGCGATAAAGCCTTGTGGTAAGTAGACAGTTTCTGTTACTTGCGCCTAGTATGAAAACCAGCATAACCAACTAATTCGTTTGTAGAACAATTTATAGCGTTTCAACAAAAAACAGTTTTTGATCTACAATAATAATTTTCTTTAAATCACCATATAATTATTACATAAAATATGTCAGAAATCTAAATTCATTATGACAGTATACTTTTTCCAAAGTCAGTTTAATGACATAAAAAAGCTTCGACCGGACTTCAAAGGACCGACATCATAATCGGGGTTGTCAGATCTTTTTTTTTAAATTCTTTTACTACTTCAGAGATATTATTTAGACAAAAATAATTTAAATCAAACTAAAAAGGAATCTTACTGTGGTTACACAAAAAAAAATAAACAAATAACAATCCCTTATGTTCCTCCTACACTTACGAAAACTTTGTAGAACTGGCAACACCCTGGCCATAGACCCTCGACGCCCACACGCAATTTAAAGCACATTTAAAGTGCGAACTATTTTTTCCGGATGAGAAAATTAATAGAGCAGCATATAAATACAAATTTATATGCTACAGACAAGAACAGCAAATAGTTAAAGGTTCTCCCAATTGGGTGATCCCTTATCAGCTTTAAAATCACTTGATGTTTGAGGTATGCGATATTGGGAATCGGACAGCGGCGTGACTGGTCCAAACGATTTACTGTAATTTACATATTTCATTTTCTGCTATAACTGTGTGGTTTCAGACAAGTAAGTTTTTGCTTGGTACCTATATTTTATTATATCAGTATGGCTTTTTGGCGACAATTTAAAACATAAGGTCAAGGTGAATTATCACAGGGATATGAGTCGGTGCCAGAGTCGGACATCGATAGAAAATTTGGGAAAACCTGAAAATGCGCTTTGTACAAGAATGTACTTGCAATGAATTAACACAACTTGGGTTTTATAAGAATTTATAACGTAATTAATTTGGGGACTGTAACCGGTCATTCCATAAAGCATAAACCAATAAATCAAAAATTCAAAACGGCCGACAATACTACAAGGGATTTTATTTTGCGAACTATTTACCACTTTTACGAGGATAATATAGTGTCAACTTTTAATTTTTTGACATAAAACCTTAAATATGTCAAAAACGCTTAGACCTGGGTATAGGACATAGTATACAAAATCTGCCTAGAATCTTACGTAGAATTTAAAAATGTAATAATATACAGCGTGTTCCATTTAAAATAAGCAAGTTGACACCTACTTCCGGTATAACCGGAAGTGTCACCCTATTGAAAATATTTAAGCCTGGTTGCCCCCAGCAATAGATCGAAGCGGTTCCCTGTGAGTACGTGCGAAAATGAGCATGTTTTTTCCTATACACGTATATCGAGAAATGTCTCCCTAAGGGAGCCACAGCCCCCCCAAATGGGATAACCTGAAGATGGGTTTCTTTAATTATCGACGAAACTGTTCATGGTAGAAACTTGAAATTTTAGTGTGATAGTCATATTATGTGCTTAATCTAATTTTATACTCGAAATTCTTAAAATGTAGTCAGGGTCGTACCATTTGAGGACATAAGAAAGAAATAAACTAGGAAACATTTGTTTAACCAAATTTGACAACTTTGATAATTTTGAACAAAAAGAAGTACTCTTGGTTCATGTTGCTAGGGTACACCGTTTTCGTAAAAAATTAGTTTGAAAATCATGTTGCATAACAAATATGAGTGAAAATGTAACAAGCGCAAGAAAAGTTAATAAAACTTTTTATTTTTGGCCTAATTTGAATAAAAAACGAATATTTGACATCATTCTGGTATGCATATAAGCGGCGGCGTGTTTTTCTATACAGGGTGATATTTAATAAGTATCCGATATTTTACAGGACGATTCCTCAGTTATTTATAAGGTGAAAAATTTCCTTCATTTTGATTTCGGCTTTGTTTAGGAGATAAATGCTATTTTATCAAACTCTGATATGGGCATAACCGAGGGCATAACGTATGCAAATAAATGCCATTTATTTCTTTATTATTCATCCATTTTCTTGCTTAAAAATGTAAAACAAGCACGTTTAGAAAAGTTATGTCAAAAGAGTAAAAAAGACACGTAGGTGGCGCCCTCTACAAGTGGGAGTCATAGTAACATCAAATTCGAATTTCGCATTTCAAAAAACCCCTAGATACCAATTTTCGTCGAAATCTCGGTCGAAATAACGAGTGATTATTAATTATTTTGCTCAAGGGCGGCTGTGACCCAGTATACATAGTGTAGCAGTAGCGCGTAGATTAAATCATAGGGCGAATTTGCAAGAAAGCAGCGTTGTCACGTTGAAAACCTAAAATAATGTTTTTTGACGGTATGTAATATAAAATCCTGAGCTATCTTACTTTGAAAGCCTACTTTATATGGCCGCCTCCTACTTCTAGACACCTTCTGATGTTTCTTCTTACCCTCAGAGACACATTAACCAATACGTTTGGAGAATTATTAATTTCGGCATTTTTTTCTGAAATCCTTCGTTTAAGATCATTTATATCCTCAATTGGTGTTCGATAAATGGAGTTTTTTATAAAAGGCCACAAGAAGAAATTGCAGGGTGTTAAATCGCAGGAACGAGGTGGCCATATTTGTTGCGAATTTCGGCTTATAACTCTGTTTTCAAAAAATTCACTTAAAAAATTTAAATTTTCTCTGGTTACATGAGGTGTAGCGCCATCTTGTTGGAAGTAACCTTCCCGCAATTCATCATCGTGAAGCTCATTAATAAATTTTGTCAGAATTTCGATCCGATATCTCTCAGCTGTAATTGTGCCATCAAAGTAAATTGGGCCTACTATTCTTCTAGAACTAATTGCTGCCCACACACCAACTTTTTGAGGATGAGGAGGTCTTTCTACAAAAACATGCGGATTTTGCGTATTCCACATTCGCATATTTTGTGAATTAACATAGCCTCTGATAAATAAAAATAAGCCTCATCGGTAAAAAATGTTTTTTCAAAAGCACCACTATTTTCTTCTTGAAAATTGTTTAAAAACCATTCACAAAAATTAAGTCTTTGGGGAACGTCATTGGGAAGGAGTTCATGAATAGCCGTAACACGATAAGGGTATAGGTGCAGATCCTTTTTCAAAAGTGTTTGACATGTACTGTAGCATAAATCCGTTTGCTGAATTTGTTGAGATAAATGCCTAATAGAAGTTGAAGGATTATTTTCCATAATTTGTCGCGCTTCTTCAATAACCTCATTCGATCGTTTCGTTGGTCTTCCAGCCCCTTTTTTATGTTGAACAGAACCAGTCTGACGAAATTTATCAATTAGGTATTGTGACCCAGTACGAAAATTATGAAAGGTCACCGCAACATCAGGAAACTCGGTTCGAAATTCATCAAAGCAGTCATGCATAGAGTAATTCCACACACCGCCTATTTTGTTTCCATTTCTAAAAAAACTTTCAACAATAAAAATTTTTTGTGCTTCACTAAACATTTTTACTGTAGAACTTTCAATCCGGCAACAAAGCTTCACCAAAACTTGATACGCTGAAAAATAAAAAAAAAATAAAAAATAAAATCATATCCTGCAAATAGCACTTTATAATAGTCAAAAGACGACTCCCCGGAGAAATATTAGTTAAAGCAATAGTAACCTACCTTCAAATACCTGCAAAAATTACAAAATTTCTCCAATTTTTAAACTTTACAAATACACAAATTCAAATAAGACGTAAATGTCATAAAACAATCATGTCATCTTATCTACGCAGTACGGCCATGATGCTTTTAAAATGCATGGCCTCCCTTGAGCAAAATAATTAAAAATCACTCGTTATAAACATTATTTCAAAAATCATTTACGAAAGACAAAATTAAAAATAAATTTTTAACGCCCTACATCTCAAAAATACTTATATGAACTTTTCACCTTATAAATAACTAAGGAATCGTCCTGTAAACTATCGGACACTTATTAAATAACACCCTGTATAAACAGCGATATATTACCCAAAGGACTGCTTGCTGGGGCCTCTTAACAAACATTAATAAACCTAAAACCCATGCATCAATGTCATCAACCAGCACTGCTACTTTTACCACAAAAATTATGTTAAGATAATACCGGAATGTATTACCTAATGGATGTCCACTTTAGCGGACACATTTTTGCCGTAATAACGTGTTATCGTTGATAACAATTGGTTAGTGCCCATTAAAACATTATAAAAATTGATGACACTAACGGCGGCGGTCGAAATTAAGGCTCGTGATTGGGCCCATCAGCGAGTTCAAATACCGCATTGACCGTTGAACCCTTTGGGCACGTTGCTGCATTTTTAGATAAATTGGAACATCTGCAGCTGTCCGTTTAATTGATTCACTACAATAAATTTTTAGACGTTTGATTCTGAATAATACAGGGTGTTCCGTCAATCGGACTTTTCGAATAACTCGAAACACTTTTAGAAAACACTTATTTTTCACTTTACCCTCGACTGTACCAAATCAAAGTATTCGCAGTATATTTAGTGCACATGTGCTGGCCACATCAATGCATTTATATACAGGGTATTCGGGAAAATGTGCGAAATCTCTCGGAATCAGATAGAACATAAAAAATACGATGATAAGTTTGTATACATTTTTTTTACAGGCCCTCCCTACGGAGATATGTGCCTTGAAGGGCACCGCTGGAAATCGATTTTTCTGGAATAATTTTCAAATTACTTAATATAATTTAATAGTGTAAGAACCTCTAAAAATAGTGTCCTTGAAACATATGTAGCTTTTTTAGCTTACCATGATCGGACTAAGTTTTACAGCTTGATGCTTAAATTTTTAACACCCTGTATGATAAAGACTTAAAAAAATAATTGTGGGTAGCTTGCACCACAAGAAAAGGTACTCGTGTTTATTGTCGATGAAACTAACAGTTTTCGAGAAAAGGAATAATAAGCGAATAGTTGCAGTTGCGCTTTATTTCTTTATCGACACCAAAAAAACGTATTGTTGTTGCAAACGTTACTATGGTACGAAATAAATAAAATATCCTGCATTTTAGAACTTGTCATTTTTCACATCGCTGATATATTGATCCTTTACTTTGATATTAATTTACTGATTTTTGGATTTCGTGGTTAATTTAATTGTGAATTAATTCGAACTATGGAATTCACGTTTATTGACTATGCAAATATGAATCTGATGTATGGTCTTCCGTCTTGCAATTCTTTACAAAGCAGAAGGTTATATCACGAAAGAATTCCTTATCGTACTATGCCAAACCAGAAGACATTTCAACGAGTTGACTAACGTCTAAGGGAGAATGGTGGACTCCAGTTAATAAGGTAATACATATTATTGACTTTCTTCATAATTTTAGGAAAGTTTAAAAAAAATCTCGGAAAAAATAGTACTGATGCTGGTCTGAGAAAAATCGTACGTATGCCGCAATTAGAGGAAATTGTTTTAAATGCTGTAGATGACACTCCATCAACGAGCACTCGAAAATTATCAGCACAATTTAATACATCGAAAACAATAGTAGGTACATGAAGTTCTTCAAGATCAGCTGTTATATCCATACCATTTGCAAAAAGTACATGAACTGATTCCTGAAGATTTTCCTCGTAGAATGCAGTTTGCAAACTGGCTATTGGATCAACAACGAAGTAATGTAAACTTCATTAGCATTATTCTTTTTACGGATGAAGCAAGGTTTACCAAAAATGGTGTCACCAATTTACACAACAAACATGTATGGGCTGATGAAAATCCTCATGCCACTATTGCCTCGCATCATTAACATCAGTTCCAATCAATTAATATCTGGGCAGGAATCATTGCCAATTTTTTGATTGGACCATTCGTATTGCCGGAACGATTGAATGGACAACTTTATTTCGCATTTCGGGATTTAATAGAGCACTTATCACTTGAAACCCGCCTAAACATGTACTTCATGCACGATGGGGCAGATAGGTAGAGGAGGACCTATTACCTGACCTCCTCGATCTCCTGACCTAACGCTGTTAGTAGGAACTTCTACAGAAAATCACGTTTTATTGTGATTTGATGAGGACCAAGGTTGGGCTATTGTGGCGGGTACAGCAGACCTCAATTCGTCGTGCCCGCGAGTGTATCAGACTTCACGGAGCCCATGTTGAACCCTCTTATCAAGTTTTTCAATAATTAAAAATAAACCATGAATTCGTTTATTTTTCTTTTTCTCGAAAGCGGTTAATTTTTATCGACAATAAACATGAGTACCTATTTTTTAGTCTTAGGTGCAAGCTACCCAGATTTATTTTTTTTTACGACTGTATCATACAGGGTGTTAATAATTTAAGCATTAAGTTGTAAAGCTTAGTCCGCCCTTTGGTAAACTAACAAAGCTAAATATGTTTTAAGGACATTATTTTAAGAGGTCCTTATTAGTGTCAATTACAATAAATTATATTAAGTACTTTAGGAGTTATTCAAGAAAACCGATTTCCAGCGGCGTCCTTCAGGGCACATATCTCTTCAGGGAGGTCATGTAAGAAAAAATCTTAGAGGAGCTTGTCATCTTAATTTTTCATGCTCTATCTGAACCCGAGAAATTTCCCACATTTTCCCGGACACACTGTATTGTAGCAATTTTAAAAATTGTCACTATTGACTTTGTGGGGAATGTAGATTTACCTTGATTCGTACAGTAATATTTCCACAAAAGTGCATATTTTATAATTATTTTGTTCGAAAAATTGTTTATTAGGTTGTATCATCCTTGTTTATCGAACGTTAGTCAGAGTATGGGGCGAACGCACTACTTCTGTTTTCTGTGGTTGAAGGCATCAGGCGCCGCACATAGGTGGACCATGTAATTCCGTTTTTGCGTCTTGGTCAAGTCGTTTTCTACTTTTGGCCATTTTATGTTTAAACAAAGTTGTTTAGAATTATCTTCTTCATTTCCTTATTTAATTTAGGTTCTGGTAAAAGCCCATACTCTCGTATCGTTTGATCTTTTGTAGTGTGTCTCTGTTCTCTTCTTTTTGGTGTTAAGTTAGCAACACTAAGTCAGCTGATTTTGCTAGAGAAGAGGGTTTGTCTTCCTTCAGAGTTCTTGCGGTCTTCATTTTACTTTCTGAAAATACCTTCAGAGAAGAAGGTCGAGCCCGTCGCCGTTGGGCCATTTTTTTAAAAGACCACGAGGTCTCACCCCCCTTTTAGAGGTAAGCCTCTTTAATTCCTTTTGTTCTTTTGGTTACTTTAGTTAGTTGTTTTGTGGGAATTCAGTGGGTAATTTGTTTTTTTTTTGTTATTTTTAGGGGCTTGGGTTGTTATTGGGTTTTCACCATATGTAAGGTTAAGGTTACATGTGCTCTAACCGGGGACATTGAGCCTACGAGCCACCTTAGGAGTGCTTCCAGGGTTTTTTAAACAAGCTGAATTCCACCTGCCCAGCTGGAGGAGCTGCCGCAGCAGAAGCGAGCAGGCTGGTAAAGTCGCCCAGGCTTTTTGATAGAGCAATAACTTCGTTGTGTATAATTCATCATTCATCCATATAATTTTATAACTTCAATTACTCGAAGTCAATTTAAATGTTCTTTTAATAGAAATTAATTTAATATACCCTTTTAAAATTTAACCAAAGAAAGTTTTCTTAATGTAAGGCTATCCTGGCAAGAGGTAACACTGGTATAACCATACTTCCTTGAAATATTTAAAAGGTTCTAGAATTTTCGTAGGTTATACCCCATATTATTTAAAATCCTTGCGTTCGGAAAGGCTGTCTTTTCCTTCATTTTTTTTCTTGTCAATACTAAATTTAAATTTTCTCTTAACATATAAATTTTCTCTTAACATAAAAACTTAACAAACCTTTTTGTTATAGGGTAACTTTTGTAATTTAATACAAACTTAATTGTTTGTGTGGGAAAACTTTGGTTTCATTTATTGCATAGATTTTTCACTGGAACTGATATACGGTATACTTTTCCTGGTTTGGACATCAATCAAACCAGGTGGCGTCCAAGGCAAATCAAAGACGATGGGAAGGTGTAAGTATATGGACCACGACCTAGTGCCTCCACATAAAGAGCTACCGTCTGCAGATAGTGACAACCTGTTGTCAATGACAAAAGGTTGCCATTGTCATAGTATATTCGGGTTGTCTTACGTAAAGACTATTCGCACCATACCCATCAAATGACGTGAGTTATCAGCAGTGTTATCAGGCTCAAATTTTACACAGGTGTTAGTTAGCACATTTGGAATAAAAACAACCTTATACTTTAAAAAAATGGACCAACCTAGTGGGTTAGTATCAAAGAAGAATATTTAACAGGAAAGAAAAATCCAAAATTCTTCACAAATATTTAATATTTCGCTCTACGCGTTTCGGTTTCTTAAACCATTTTCAAGAGCTATATAATATAAACACAAACTTTACATCAAGGACACAAACAAGCTAACCTGTGCTCGCCATTGTGAGCTTGTTTGTGTCCTTGATGTAAAGTTTGTGTTTATATTATATATAGCTCTTGAAAATGGTTTAAGGAACCGAAACGCGTAGAGCGAAATATTAAATATTTGTGAAGAATTTTGGATTTTTCTTTCCTGTTAAATATGAGTAATCTTCACCCCGGAGATATATATGATTCAATCAAAGAAGAATACCTTGAGTTTTAAGTACATTTAATATCGCATGAAATTTAAATATTTTTCACCCAAATTTAATTTTCTCGTGTTTTCTTACCGATTGACAGTTATCAAATGATTGATGACGTGCCACGGACATTGTTTTGCATTAACTATACCTACATTTTAAATTGAATTGTATTGAATTAATTTAAATAAAACCTCATGGATTGACACCGGAATTACTTATTTTGCAACAGATATGACAACCAAAAAAATATTAATATTTGACTTTCATCTTTTGAATGTTTGGACGGTAAATATGAGCGTCAGTGAGCTTGGGGGCCCATCTGTACGGCTGCTCCTTGTATTCATTATAAAATGTTTCGATGTATTTCCAGAAGCTGCTTTTGTCACCGAAGGAAAACGATTTCTGCATAAGATTATTTTTTGTGACTTTTTGCAAATGAGGAAGATCAAAATGATAAATTAGTTTAAAATCACCTATGTTAAAATAACTTGTAAAACAGTAGAAAGCTGTGTAAAATTAGATCCCATATCCGTAACAAGACCCTGGACTTATAATCCTATATCGGATCATTTTTGGACACATTCATTTTAAATGCTACGAATGTCAAACGCTTGAGTATTTACAAAAAGTATGCTAATGGTTGTTTCCAATTCGTAAACAGACCCCTAACCATGATGACGGCCACATTTTGTACAATTAGGCCCATTTTATCAATGTCCTGTTATCACCAACTACGAGATAATTTCCAAGGAAACCATTGTTGGAACAATTGTTGACATGGAACTTATGTGCCTGTTATTGCTAACAGCACATTGATAAAATGGGCCTTAGAGATTCTTTCTCGAAGGTACCTATGTCTTCAGATCCGATAATTACGTCTTGGCCTGAGTGAAAATATAAATTTGATTTTAATGATGTTTTAATGGACTTCTTTTGACTTGTCTAACATAGCCATGTAGTATCGAATGTGTCTATAAAAAAATTAATTTGTCGCGCCCTGTAGATGTTTTGTTAAGAATAAACATATTCTGTGACATGTGTGTAGGATAAATTAAATTGGGCATAGACAAACCAATTTTAAGCAAAACTCAACCGGAACTTTGTTTTTTGATTACAATGCATCTTATAAAAATAATGAGTTGCATAGGCATGTATATTGCATATACAAAAAAATACCTATGTATTTCAAAGCTAATTAAAACATTTAAATTAAAAATATAATTATTTTTTTAAACAATGATACAAAAAAAATGCAACAGTTAATCAAAGCAAATGTTGAAAATGGCCAAGAAAATCGATTTTTTAACATACTATATATTAGTATATTAATAATGGGCAACTCCGGACACATATTCATATGAACTTTTCCTCTTAGAATATCATGGGGAATCAGTTACGTACCGTACTTCTGAAACACCCTGTATATTTACACGAAACAATGTCTATATGCTACGGAAACTGAAAAAAACTCGCAAAATATATCGATAAATTGATAATAAAAACACTAATTAACTGAGCAGTGCGAAAACCCTGCCGGCACGCTTATTTTCAAATCTTTGAAGTTGTAAATTCGGTCTCTGTGTGTTGCCACATTGATTTTCTCCGCGATCAGAATACGAGTATCGGAATCGCCGTGCTATCTTAATTGCATTTAGCTGATTGCGGCTTGTATGACAACGTCGTCTCTTAAGTTCACTGTTATTCTAGCGGCAAAGTTTATTATATGCATAAAAACATTTACTTGAACAATATTTTCATTCTGCCGCTTCCTAGATTTGGCGTTAATATTAAATAAGTCAACTCGATTACTTTTTTTTTCTTTTTTAAACGGATTACCCTTAAAATGGTGTAAAATGAAATTACTTCCCAAGGTCCCAACCCTCAAGACGAATTCCTCTTTGCTTCACTCTTATTTGAATACACATTAGTTGTTTTAAGATACTTTTTTTTTTTGGTTAATCTAGGTTGTAACAAAGAAATATTTTTTTACTGTCTCCCTGGAGAAATATACCTACCTCGAAAAGTGCATAATAGATGTTATATGCACCCCCTTTTACAACCCGGAGTATCTCACCCCTCCGATCTATTCGACTGAAATGCAGTTTGTCGCGTCGCTCGTATATATAGAATAAAAAATAGGTTAGGAAGGGTGCTTTAACGCGGGGGTGGTGGCCAGTCACTGGAACGATGTTGTTATTAAATCGAGGGGTGGGTATGCTAGAAAATTTTATTATTGCAGGGTAAAGATCTTACGTTGGTTTTACACAGGACAGTTAGGTAAATCAGGAACATTTAAAAATTTACAATGCGGTTGTCTAATAAGTTCTATTCCGGTTGTGTGGATTTTTTTATTTAATTTTTGAAATCGCCACGGCTGACTGCATTATATTGTTTCATAACTTCTCGCATTACTTTGATTAGGATTCAACATTTTAAGCGAATAAAAACATCTTACAATAATGTTTTTGTTTGTTTGTCTTAAATTTGTTTTAATTCCTACCGTAAAAATACTATGTTCACTATTGTTCACATAAGCTATAAAAAAACAATAACATCCAGATTTTGATTTTTTTAAAAGATAATACTAATTCTCCCAATAATATTTTGAATTAATTTGAATTCTAGCAATAATAGGAAAATAATGTTAGGTACACATTCACTAAAAATATTAAAAACAATTTTATCTAAGATGTTCAGGAAGATTTCAGTGAACCTTTGTACCGACCTTCTCCTTATTAACCTAAATCCTTCAATAATCCTCTAGCTCTAAGTAATAACTTTATATTTATTAATTTAATTTTTTAAGGCCCCCTATAAAAAAATGTCTAAAGATGTTAAATCTGGAGATCTCGCAGACCATTCTACCTCGATTTCCTATCTATGTGCCTGAGAATTCATGATTTAAAAGTCCCTAATCTCCCTTGTTCCATAAACTGGGGCACCGTCTTGTTGAAACCAAACGGCTGGTAGTCTGCAAATGGGTGTTTGGGAGGAAGAGATAGCCTCCCTTAGTCTGCCTGGTAAAAAAATTGGTTCAAGAATTTTGTCTCCAAGCATCCCTGCCCAAACATTGATACTGAAGCGTACTTGTCTGCGTATTTCTCTATTACGCCTAAGATTTTCTACGGCCCATATGGGCTCATTATTTCTATTAAATATACCGCAATTGCTAAACTTAGCTTCGTTGCTCCAGATTATAGATCTCGCCTCAGAACATCTCCTTGCAACGCAATTTTGTAGGGTTTTAAATCATTATTTTTTAAAAATCTCGAAGTCTTAACATGATTTAGGGTTGGCAAGTTAGATTCTGTGGAATGTTGCCATGTGGAAGGGTTGTTATCTACCTAAAATAATACCATACCCTAAATAAAATAACACCTAATTTATAGAAAAGAACGAATTAAAAACTAAGTTTACATGGTTTTAAAAGAAAGCCAGTCAAGCTTTTAAATACATGCAAACCTGGCGTAAAACATTGTGCGATTCTGCTTTTGTTACACGATCACCATATTTTTTTTCTGGGCTTTTCAAATCTTCGCGTTGTTCGCGTAGGTTTCTATCCAATTTTTGAAAAGTCCTTCTATAGGGCTGCTGTTATTCGGAGTACTCCTCAAAATACCTTTGCGAAGCTGTTACTGAGTTTCTGTTACAGCTGTAATAAACCTTTATCATATCACTAGTATCCCCAGTAGAACATCCCATTTTAGATTTTTAAAAGATCAACCTATAGCACCTCACAAAAATCTTAAAATAGATCATTTCGGACTGTAACCTATGAAAATTTGCCATACTTTATTTGTTTTTTTTTCCATGGCAAGCTACGATGAAGAAATTGATTATATTTAAGCGTCCTGGGATTAGACGTCAAAGTAACAATTTTCAAATTTTTTTAAAAGAGAAAATGATTTTTTTATCTAATTTTAGCTTATTGTGCTTTCTAATTGTTTAAAATAGAAATAATAATTAGATAAAAATTATGAGCATTAGCGAAAAAAGTCTATGCATATCAACGTGGAAATGAAAATGTTTTCTGTACGTCTTAAATAAAATCGTATACTTATAAAAATTAAAAGTTAAAAAGACGGCAACAGTGTTGGTCGATTGACAGGTCGATTCGATAATTTATCAAAGTTTTGTGTATTTTAAAAAGTAAAAATAAGTAAAATAGTGAAAATTACAAAGTTTAAGAGTGTAGGTTTATGTGCAAGTGAAGGTAGAGTGCTTAAAAACCAGATATCACTTCAAACTTGTTATTGAGTTATACAAGAAACGTGGGAGAGTGGGCAGTGTTGCCACGATGCCGGAGATCGATACCTGCAATGTTTGCAGGAAAAAAGTTTTAGACAACCAAGAAGGTTTATTATGCGAAACCTGTTACATTTGGAAACACAGGAATTGTGTGGGAATGTCAACGAAGACGTATAATCAGATTAACAAGTCAACAGCACCCTGGACATGCAACACTTGCATAACAGTGACTGTCACGGATAAGAATCAACAACCACCGCAGCAAGTGCAAACAGCAGGGTATACACTGGATGATGTAATGAAAAAACTAACCGAAATAGAGAAAAAATATGATGTTTTACTTGCAAGGTACAACGAGCAAGTTGATACTAACCAAAAACTTTGCAATGAATTAAACAAATTAAAAATACAGTTAAATAAGCAAGATCAATCAAGCTTGAAAAATAATATGATTATACATGGTGTCCCAAGTAAACAAAATGAAAATTTGCCTGAGGTCATCACAAAAATAGCAGGGATATTAAATATGCAGCTAGCTAACAAAAAATTTAAGGCATATAGAATTGGCAGCTCAGCACAGAATGAGAACTCTAAGGGACCCATAAAAGTTATATTTGAAGATGAAGCAACCAAAATGCAATTTATAAAGTCAAAAAATAAATACAATCTCTCTACTAAAGATATAGGTTTTAGTGAAAACAATAAAATCTACTTAAAACATGACCTGACAAAAACAAATCTAGAGTTGTATAAAGCAGCAGTGGTTTATAAAAAAGAAATGGAATATAAGTACCTTTGGATAAATAATGGAAATATCCTACTAAGGAAAAGTGAAAATAGTAAAGTAAGTTTAGTCCAAAGCTTGGATCAGTTAAACTAGAAGGACCCCGAGTTGGTATACGTATAGCTTATTTAAATGTACAAAGTTTAAGGAATAAATTTGAGGAGATTCAGTGCTGTATGGTCAGTGAGAAATGGGATGTTTTGGTCCTAACTGAAACTTGGCTAAATCTACAGGAAACCCATTTATATCAGATAAGTAATTATAAGGCAATACATTCCTGTAGGGAGTCAAGAGGGGGAGGTGTGTCTGTCTATGTTAGAGATGGCATCAAATGCCATGAGGTGGAAAACTCATGTATGAATGCAGGTCTAAATTGGGTGTGTGCTACAATTGGTGAAACCGGTTTAAAATTAAGTGCAATATATAGGCCACCGTCATATCCAGTGGCAGAGTTTTTGCAGAATTTAGAAACCATACTTCAGAAGTACCCAAAAAGACACATTATCATGGGTGATTTTAATATAAATTTATTAGATACACGGGCTAATCAAACCGTAAATTACAATAATGTGATATTATTTAACAACTTTAAAATTAAAAATGTAATTAGGGATGACTGCGCAACACGTATAACAGCTCACTCAAAGAGCATTATTGATCATGTGTTGACAGATAGAAGCTGTGTTGCCTGCGATTGTATTAATATTGAAGACACTCCATTATCTGATCATAGACTACTGACTGTACATTTAAAAGATAATATTAAGGTGCACAAGGCAAAAATTCTACATGAAGTAAAATCGGTAAGTTACAAAAAATTTCAACATGTTTTCAATCAAAATTTAAAAAATAAAACTATAGAGTCATTTCAAGACCTTATTGAAATAATAAAAAGTTGTAAAGATCTTTCCACAGTGACTAAAAAAATTAAAATTCGTCAAAATAATGAATGGATCAATGAGGAGATACTTGGAATGATGAAAGAGCGAGATAAATTATACAAAAAAAAATTGAAATGCCCAGATAATGCACAGCTAAAAGTTGATTTTAAAGAAATTAAAAATAAAATTAATAATAAAATAAAGGCATTAAAAAATCAATATTTCAGATCTTCATGGGCAAACGCAGGCAACAACGTAAAAAAACAATGGAGATTTATAAATAGATTTTTTAAAAATAGGGATAATGCAACTATAGTTAAGAATTTAAATGTAAATGGCAACAATGAGACTGATGTTGGTGAGATTGTAATGCATTTTAATAATTATTTTTCACGAGTTGGGAAAAACATTGTAAGCGACCTCAATCACGTAATCGAAAGTATAGGTTTTACTCCAGGCAATGGAGAGGTGGTCTGTGGAAATACCATGGTTGTGGAGCTGACAAGCGAGCATGAGGTAAGTGAAATTATATCTGAATTAAAACAAAATGCGGCACCGGGTCATGATGCCATAACGGTTAGGGACATGCTGAGTGTGAGGGATGATGTCATTCCAATATTAACCAAATTGATTAATAATTGTTTTGAGCTGGGAACATTTCCAGAGGAGCTAAAAATTGGTAAGATTACCCCTATCTACAAATCAGGCAGCAGAGATTGCATGAATAATTATAGGCCTATCACAGTGGTAAGTGTCTTCTCGAAAATTATAGAAAAAATAATAAAGAAAAGAATGACATCATTTATTCGTGCTTACGTCGGGGCTGATCGGTTTCAGTACGGCTTTTCGGAGGGTAGTAGTACATTGTGTGCAGCGATGGATTTAACAGACCACGTCTCCAGGGCACTGGATAGGAAACAGATAGTTATTGCAGTGTTTATTGACCTGCAGAAGGCATTTGATGTTGTTAGTACTGATATACTTCTGAGTAAGCTTGACAGGATGGGATTTAGAGGGGTGATTTATAATTTATTGAAATCTTATTTGCAAGATAGAAAACAATATGTTAGCCTTAGCGGTGTAAATAGTGGTTTTTTAAATAGCGAGTGCGGTGTACCTCAGGGATCGGTGCTGGGGCCTTTATTGTATTTACTTTATGTTCTGAATCTAAAACATGCTAACCTTCGGGCACAATATTTCACATTTGCCGATGACACGGTATTGGTTTATGCGGGTGAGGAGGAGAGGGCATTAACTGAGGTTGTAAATGACGATCTAAAATTATATCTAAATTGGCTCTATTGTAATAAACTTAAAATAAACATAGGAAAAACAAAATATATGGTCTTTAAACAAAAAAATAAAAACATACAAAATTTGGATGTCATTGCGGATAATGTTACATTAGAGGAGGTACAGTCCATCAAGTACTTGGGACTTATGGTTGACAATAAATTAAGTTGGAAGGAGCATATCAGCGATCTTATGTCTAAATTAATGCCGATGGTTCCAATCATTTATAAATCTAGAAGCTACCTTTCTGAAAAAACAAAATATATGGTATATAATTCCTTCTTCCTCTCTCATCTGCGTTATCTACTACCAATCTGGGGCTCTTGTAGCAATACTGACTTTAATAGAGTTAAGGTGATGCAAAACAAAATGTTAAAGATAATATTTAATTATGATAGGCTAACCAGCTCTGATACACTCTATAGTGAGTTAAGTGTTCCTAAAATTAGTGTAGTACTAGAATTGGAGCAAATTAAGATAGTGTATAAGATTATTAATAGAGCGCAGAAATCAAATATACCCATCATATTGTCAAATGAGGTACATAACTATGACACTAGGTCACAAAATAGTATATATACAGTAAACACAAGAACAAACGTGGGATTGCATAACCCCTTTACCAAAGCTTGTAAGGTATATAATAGTGTACCAGATAATATTAAAAATATAGGTCGTTTTCAATTCTTTATAAAAAAAGTTAAATTGCATTTGGGTATAAATTAGTAATTAGTGAGTAGAATCTTCCAGCGCTGTAATAAGTTAAATTTAGATATTATGTATTCTCGGGGCCAGTGCTAAAGGCACTGTTTAGAGAATTTTGTTGGCATATGTATAAATCAAAAGCTTTTGTCAATAAAGTATTTATTTCAAAAAAAAAAAAAAAATATTTTATAGTGCATGTGTATTATCTTATCCCGATGATGCGCCTTGAATTTGTAACACACTGTATGTTTACGTATTCCTTCTTCAAGTCTTGTAATCTGTAATTTATCATTCTAAAAAAAAATTTAATTATTTTCCTGTTTATATTAAAAAAATGTCAAATTTTAAAATGTTATAATGGTATAACGTGTCATAATTATTTGTATTTTTTATTCTAATATTTCAAATTTTACCTTGAATTTTACTATATTATATTTTATTATTGATTAACATTTCTAAACGCTTTGTCGATAAAGATATATTTTTTCAGACAATAAACCATATTTTCACTTCGACTTTGAATTTGATCAGGAATATTGTCTTCACTGACCTAAATGTATCTTATCCAGAACATAACACACCAAACTAATACCACAAACTTCTACTCCAACAACATTTACGGCTTGGACGACACAACGCGCACTCGAGTGCATGTATTACATTTTAAAAACTCATTATTTATCTGTCACCTCGCAAAATGTTATTCCTTTTCGACATTTCTGCTATAAACCAAATTCCAAAATTTTGAATTTTAATATTGAATTTTATTAAAACTGCGAAACTTGTAACACTTTGGATTTGGCCAAATTCGTTGATTGAAATTGCAATTTTAATATGTAAGTTTAATAAAAATATAATCAAAACTCCTAGTTTAATATTAAAATTAATTATTTCAGCATCAAATTTTTCGGTAACTTTGAGATCGCTTAACACAAATATCACCCAATCTGCAACTTACCAACCTAACCGGAGTAAAAATTAGTATATTAAATAAAACTCCTACAATGTTTAGCTAACTACAATAAAAATTTGGAAACATAAACGTTTCCTCCTTTTTTATCCAAAAAATAAGCAAAATATTATTACACATTTTCCGCGCCGGGATAAAAATATTTTCTTTTCATTAAGCGTATAGCTTAATCTAAAACTCTATGAAATTAGATTATTCCGCGAATCCTTAAAATTCCAAATTTTATTTCCTCACTTCCGAAATTCCCAGAATATCTCCCACGTAAATGTCCATCCTTGTTTGTTGTTTATCAGGCTCGTATAACAGTACATCTCGCTCTTTCTAGCGCGCATGTAAATACCTTCATACCTTGTAGAAAATAAAAAAATTATTGGAGGTAAAGGGAGTTTTCGACATACATCAGATTTTTTCACGATAAATTTACTTTTACTTCGTCCTTGCTCTATAAAAAATCCCTTTAATGGTAAATATGAACGCAGTGCATATTATTGTATGTGTAAAGTTGTATCTATAAAATTTTTTGTTTAACTTTCTTCGCCATTTGACAACGTTGTAAGAACAATGAGAGTTCAATATTTATCTTACATCACAGAAGGTAACTCTTTACCGACATTCCTACTGTAAACAAGAATTTCAAGTTTGAGTTGAGGACTGAATTAAAGTTTATAAGTACATATGTAATTATTTTATTAAAACTTTAAAGAAGTATGACGCCGTGAAAATTTAAATTTGGTAAAACTTGAAATCGAATTTTTTACGAAACTCTTATAATTTAATGTTAGTATTTATTAAATCTCAGATTAATTCAATAATATTTTGACTTTAATATTAAGATTTAATAAAATTCCTAGCAGCATGTTAAAATGAACTAAAATTCTTAATTTAATGTTGAAATTGACTAAGATTCAAAAGTTTGTAGTTAATATTTATTAAAATTCCTAGTTTCATATTAGAATTATTTAAATTTCTTAATATAATGTAAATAATCATTAAAATTCAGACTTCAAGATTTATTAAAATTCGTAGTTTCATTTTAAATTTCTTAATATCATGTAAAAATTCGTTAAAATGTTGACATTTATTACAAGTCGTCGTTTAATGTTAAAATTAAATTAAATTCTCAATGTAACGTTCGATTTTATAAAAAATCAGACATTAAAGTTAAAATTTATTAAAATCAATAAGACTTTAATGACACCATTTATTAAAATTTCTAGTTAATGGATAAATTAATTTAATTTCAGACCTTAATGTTAGTAATTCATAGTTTCATGTTAAAATTGATTTTAATTCTCATTTGCATGTTAGAACATATTATCACTGAGACTTTAATGTCCAAATTTAATAAAATTTCTAGCTTTATGTTAAAATGTATTAAATTTCAGAATTTAATGTGGAATTAATTGATGTAATCAATTTAAAAAAAATATTTAAAATTTGATAATGCCGTGTTTATAAACAAACAAAAGACATTTTAAAAAATAATTCTGTGACTACCTCTTTGAGAATGTTGCTAGATTCCTTCAATTTTTTTAGTTACCTACCTATTCTGTTTAAAAAAAAGCCGTGTTGTATTGTGAAACTGTATTAATGCGATAATAAATTGAATTAAATAAATAAAATAAATTAATTAGTAAAATGTTTAGTTTATATTTAAGAATTTACTTAAAGTCCTACTTTTAAATCGCAATTCCTCTTGATTTACAGTTTTTATAAGAATATTTTTGCTTTATTTTTTCGTAGTTTTTATGAAACGATTTAAATAACGTTCCGCTAAAACTATGTTTCGCCAAATTTCTTCGACTTATAAACTTTAGTTGTGCGAAGCGGAGAACGAAAAATTTTCGGAATAAATTTCATGTCAGGCCGAGCTCGTTTCTCCGTCCCCCCTTTCGCTCCAATACGCGCATTTGTGACGTCAGATTCCCCAATCGCCCGTGAGCTCGACAAAGAACAAAGTACTCGGCCAGTTAAACTGAAAAGAGACACAACTAATCGACCGTGGCCAACCTTGATTGTTTTAAGCGGTGGTTTTAACGACTGGTGTTTGCGTTTGCAAACTCTTGCCACTAGTTAAGCATTTGTTTCATTCAATATACACACACGCGAGATATAAGTTTTTCGAGTAGGTCTTGTCTCATTGACGGTTACATTGACATTTCGAAAGTTGTATTCGTTTGTTTTTGAACGCGAAAAACTCTTGGCTGACTTGATGTCGCAGTTAGTGCCCTTTTTGAACTTCGGTTTGGACGACAGTGAAATTTTTGACGCCGATATGTATTCTGAAAATTTCTTTGGAAAGACTGGAGGCAGAATGGTGAGTTTTTTTGTAAATCATGTTATATAGACATAGAATAAGGGAACGGTTGAAGCACGTTTTCTCCGTCATCTAGCTTGCCTTGACCAATCGTTGATCGTTGGATTTCGATTGTCTTGCTTCTTGCAGAATTTCACTTTTTTGCATACCAGCCGATACTAGCCTTCTTAGTTTTATGTTGTTCATTAATATTATCTAGATTTCACCAGATTTTTAAAAATATTAATTAATAAGTAATGAGATAAAATTTATTTTTAACATTTTTAAAATTAAAAGAGGTTTGGTTACCCGGTTCATCTTACGCAATTAATTGTTATAAAGCGATGACTCATTCGTCGTGACGATTGTAAATATTTTCGAACGGTATTGTTAACGTGATTTTATTTTATTTCTTTTTTCTCCCTGATTTTATAGATTATTTAGATTATTATACCCACTGCGAACTTTTCCGTTTATTTGTTAAGTAAAAGTGAATGATAATAAATTTTTTGACGTCATAAAATTATCAAAGAGTTTGTGATTGATAATAAAATGATTAATTTGTTGGCGTGTCAATGTTGATATTATGCTTTTAGTAATATGGAATTAGCTACATATATATTTTTGACTCGTTAAATTTTCAAAAATAAGGAAAAGTTTTAAACTTTTAAAGTCTTTACCTAGAGAATAATCTCCATGCATCTCCCCCCCCCCCCCTCAACTCACAATTCACAATGCCCAGTACTTATTTAACGGGCCTTATACTTTTGGTTTTTTGTTGTATTCATTTATTTATATATTCAATTTTTAGTTTAAGGTCTAACTGTTAACCTGTAATAATGTAATTGTAACGTCTATAGGTAGGTTTTCTAGTGAGATTTGCTCACTTATAAAATATGTGTGTTAACTAACCTATTTTTAGGTCTGATGATGCCTTAAAGGCGAAACATGTTACCTAATTTTTAAATATTAAATTAATTGGAACCGAAACTTTGTGTTGGTTTTCTTGCTTAAATATTATATTCAGGCCTCTTAGAGAAATATGGACACTTTTTTTGATTTGTTAATTCAGTGTTGAAATTCACTAAAATTCAAACTTTAATGTTAACATTATTTCTTAAAATTCATTCAATCATAGGTTCGATTTTTATCAGGGACATTTCAAAACAAATTCATTTGCATTCACTGACCTACATACTCAAATGGACAATAGAGTACTTATGGTGGATTACACTCATTTTAGTAAGGTTTTTGACAATATTTAACCTACCTTGCTAAAGTTGATGTAACTGGCAGCCTCCTTAATTGGACCGAACCTTACCTTACACACAGACAGTACGTTTACATTCAAAGTTTTCGCTCAAACTCTTTTACACTTACCTCTGGCTGGACACATTTAGAACCTTTGTTTTGTATTATTTTTATAAACAAAATAAAAAATTGTTTTAGGAGTTATGAACTCTTACTTTACGCGGATGAGACGTTTTGAAAATTTTTAAGAAAGCGGAAAATCGAAACGACTGAAAAGTTTTCAAAATCATTTCCAAGGGTGGGTGGATCATGTACAGGACCTATAGAGATTCTAGTTTATTCAAAACTTATTTTTCAACATGGTTGTTACTATTGCTTCCAAGATGTTGGGTTCGTTATGCGGAGAGATGTAATCTTTCCAGTATTAAACATAAGCAGCCGATGTTTGAGAATCAAAAATAAAAGACGAATCAAGTGCGTTTACCGAAAAAATGGGGATGATGTAAATGAGGACTTTATATTTTGAAAAGCTTAAAAATAGCCTAATCAAATAAGGGAAAAATATACAGGGTGTCCCTTTTAAAAAATCATATGTTTGCTTTAAATCTCGAAAAGTAAGATTCCCACAGAAAAAGTAAGCACACCACTGAATTCTACTTAAAAAATTCTCTTAGGAACAGTTTTTAATTTCTTGATAAGTTAATGGATAACCGAACTACACGGGGTGGTCCAAAAGCAAATTGTTTCGAGAACACCGTGTAGCTTAAAAACTAAGAAAGCTATGACATTTCTGTTTGCGGCATCTTTCGTTTCACGAAAAAGTAGGTAAGTGATGTAAAAACCGCAAGTCTCTATCTATATCTTTACTAGTTACCGAGATACCTTTCAATTACATCGAAAACTGGACACCCTGTACAGTGTGGTCCACGTAAGATGACCATGTACCTTTTCTCGGAAACTGTAAGAGTTATAAAGAAGAGAGCAATAGAGAAATTAATTGGTTGTAAAAATTTTTTTATTTCATTGTATTTTTATGTGTCGTTTAGTTGGAGTTGATACCAACTTTCGCTTTTTAAATTCAACACCCCATATCTTACAATATTTTTGGATTCTACATAAAATAGAAATTATTTTTTAATAAGTACATTATAAGTCTAAGTTTCATAGTTTCCAAAATATCGACTTTTGAAAAATGACGTTTTTGAACATCTTAATTTTTTTATTATCTTCCCAAAATTAGCCACACGACTTACCCTGTATACATAAAAATATAATAACATTTTTTACAGTCAATTAATTTTTCTTTTTTCTTTTCAATTTTTTTTTATATCTGTTACAGTTTCCGAAATAAGGTACCGGTTCATCTTACGTAGACCACCCTGTACACACTAATAAATTACTAAAACGTCAATGCTGTTGACGATATGATTAAAAATACAGAATGTGGTTAAATAAAACCATCTTATGACCCCATATCATTGTATGCAAAACAGAGGATTGTTTGTTTTAATGGTGCTTCGCATTTATTGTATTATTTTTCTTGCTTACACGAAGATATATGTATTAAGTCGATACACACCTATGTTTTTTTTTATTGATCTCATTGTGGTCGGCGACAAAAATAAATTCTAGGCCTCAAAATCCAATTATAGCACTCATTTAGGCCAAAAATATATTTAAACATTTGATTGGGATGTAATAATTTTTTTTTTATATTCATTATTATTCATATAATGTGCCACCATAAGTGATATAAATGTCGTGTATGTTTGCATAAGCAAATTATAACGAAAAATATATATATACAGGGTTGTTCAAGAGTCCTACATCCAATTTATATTTTTTATGAAAAACTCTGAAACACGGAAATTGATTTAAATTTTTGTTTACCTTTCTGTAATATTTATTTCTGTTTTATTTATTATTATTATAGAGGGTGAGGGTGTCCCACCGGGAACCGCTTCGATCTATACTGGGTGGCCCACTCTCAACGCAGGATTTCATAGCATTTACACTATTCAACTTTTTAATATTTTTCAAAAACAAGGTCATAGGGAGACATTAGGCCTACAGTTTAGAATTATTTTGAAATATACCGGATGCCCCAAAACAAAGATCCATAGCAAGGTTATATTTTTTAAACGGAACACCCTATATCTTACAATATTTTTGGATTCTACATAAAATAACAATTATTTTTTATTAAGTGCATTATAAGTCTAAACCCAATAGTTTCTGAGATATCGAGTTTTGAAAAATGACATTTTTAAACTTTGACAGCTTGTAGCTTGCATGTCCCTATCTTACTTTTTTATTATCTTCCTAAAAATACAAATTTCTGGTTAAACCGGAAGTACCATATTTCCGGCTTTCGAGTCATATCCGGTTTAACAAAAGTTTACATTTTTGGGGAGATAATAAAAAAGTAAGATAGGGACATGCAAGCCGTTTTGCTCTAAGGCGTACCGTTAGAAAGCTAGAAGCTGTCAAAGTTCAAAAATGTAATTTTTCAAAACTCGATATCTCAGAAACTATTAAGTTTAGACTTATAATGCACTTACTAAAAAATAATTGTTATTTTATGTAGAATTCAAAAGTAATGTATAATATAGGGTGTTCCGTTTAAAAAAAAGTATGTTTGATATGCCGACTATTTGGGAGACCCTGTATAATTTAAAATCATTTTAAATGCGTTGAGAGTGGGCCACCCTGTATATGGAAAACTGTACATAGAAAATTTTTAAAAATTTGACAATATGTTAATGTTGCTGGGGGCAACCCGGCTAAAATATTTTTAACAGGGTGACATTTCCGGTTATACCGGAAGTAGGTGTCAACTTGCTTATTTTAAATGGAACACCCTGCATATTATTACATTTTTTAATTCTACGTAAGATTCTAGGCAAATTTTGGATATCATGTCTTATACCCAAGTCTAAGCGTTTTTGACATGTTTAAGGTTTTATGTCAAATAATGACGTTTGCAGGCCACAAAATAAATATCAATTTTTCCTTTAAGGAAGTCCTTATTATTTGGGTCTGATTCCCTTTTAAAAAGAACCCACTTTAATAGATTTTTATAACATTTTGATAACTATTAATACAGGGTGTTCAAACAATAAGATAAAAAATGAAATTAGGAAAACTGCAAAAAACTACAGTTTCAAATGGAAACCCCTAAATTTTATAATTATTTTCTATTTAGCATTAAAGATAAGGGTAAGTTTGTGTAAAGTTCCGTTCGGAAAATTTCAGGGTTGGCAGGATATATATCCGTGATAAATATCCTGATATATAATATATCTTGATAAATATCATGATATTTATGCGACGATATTTATCCTGATATATATCAATATTTTTTTCTTCTAAAATTCTATTCATCAGTATAAAAATATGGCACCGCTGGCGTTACGCCGGCAACAGCGTATTATGCTGCTTACGATGAGGTGATTCCCCGTCTTTCCGAGGCGTTGAAGCCGAACCACCTGTTGCTTTATTCTTTGCAGCGTGGCATTTTTATTTAGTTCCGATTTCTTTTTTTACTTGCTTTATTGTTTTTTATTTTATATTAGGAATATTATTTTATTATTTTAGTTGTTGTTTTCTTTTGGCTGTTGTGCTGATCTCAATTTTTGTTCTTAGTTGAACCACAGTTAAAAGCAAAAATATATGTGTTCATATTCATAAACTTGTATTTTTTACTTACATTTTACATTCCTATGCTTACATAGGAGTTTCCTATACATATGAGTACTTAAAAACCTCGTTAAAAACTATCATTGAATAGAATATAGAATTTAAATACAAATTTACATATTTATAACATTATAACATTATATTAAATTAAGTAATTTTGAATTTTAAAAATAGAAAACAGATGAAATGCAAAATAATTAAAAATATAAATAAATATCCAAATTTTGATATATATCGGATATATATCGATATATACCGGATATTTGGATATTTATATAAATATGATATTTGCCAACCCTGGAAAATTTGTAGTTTTCGAAATATTGCCAATATAATTTTTTTGTATGGCAATTTTGCTGCGGATATTAAGTTTATTTGTTGTAACAGTTGGCTATGAGTTTAATTACTCCTAGTTGACTATGACGGCTTTGAAAACAGTCAAATGTTATAGAAATGTATGAAGCTGTCACTTACCATTTGAAAATTATTAATAATCATGCTGGGGCGTTTAAATTATACAATCGGAGATTATTTAAACTTATTTATTATTTACGGAGAATGTGATAAAGTTATATCAAGAACATGTGACACAATGTGCGGTTAAACAAATTATAGAAAATTTCAATACAAGATAAAGGGTCTTAAGCAGTGGCGTAAAAACCGCCCCCGCAGGCCCCGCATTGCGGGGGGGGGGGGCGCAGCAAAGCCAGGTGCGCCAAGTCCCTTGATGAAAATAATAAATCAAATGAAAATCGACGAAAATAATAGTTTCATTATCACAATATAAAAGAATAAAAGTTAAAAATAAACAATAATGAATGAGAAATAATGTAATATGAATAGATATAAAAATAATAAACAACGCTTACAAAAATGACAACATTTTTTACTATAGTGTAAGTGTGAAGGATTCAGACAGGTGCAAAATAGCAGGGCGCTTTCAAAATTTTGCGGGGGGCGCACATGCCCTTAGTTACGCCACTGGTGTTAAGGTTGAAAATTAAAAAGATATTTTGGCAATATAAAGAAGATACTGGTGACGTATGACGTATGGTCCATTATTTACTGGACATCCTGTATTTCGAGTTTCTCTTTTGTTTAAAATGTTCTTATTAAAAATTTAAAAAATTTGAAAATATAAAGGGTTTTACTTATTTTCAAATACTTAATCCTTCAATACCTCACTGATCGACTGACAATATTCTGGAACTACACACATCGCCAAAATTCTTGGACCCCCCTTGTAAATTTCAAAACGAAATATTAATCATGGCTGCTTTTTTGTACATTTAATCTTTATTTATTTCACCGTTGCTAGGCATCTAAAAATGTTGACAAGAACAATTTCCCACAATTTTAGATACCAATGTTTAAAAAGTGGTTCATATTGATTTAGCGTGTTGAAATAATTGTTGATTTTTTCTTTGCAATTATGCCTGGCAATAGAATTTCAGTATTCAATAGAGCAAGAATAGTGGCTTTGCATGATGAGGGTCTGCCGAATCATCGAATCGCGGATAGACTAGGGATTTCCCGCGCTTCAGTTATCCGAATAGTGCGTTTGTATCAGGAAACTAACAGCGTTGACTGGGCGTCCTAGGGTAACTAATGCAAGAGAAGATCGGTATGTAGCAGGTTATGTACGTCGGAATCGAACCATACCAATCTCAGCTGTTCGAACACATTTTAGAAGAACGTATGGTCGATTCATTTCCAGTACCACAATACGGCGAAGACTTACTAGAGCCAATTTGCGATCTAGGAGACCATTAAGAGTACCTAGGTTACTTCCTAGACATATAGCCGCTCGTCTACAGTGGGCACAGGAACACAGACACTGGCTTTTAGCTCAGTGGCGAAATGTCGTTTTTTCGGACGAAACCAGATTTGGTTTAGTTAGTGATAGTCGGCGACACAGAGTTTGGAGAGGGCCAGGGCGATCAGAAAGACTATCTTTTGCCAGAGAAGTCGTTCCATATCAAGGAGGAACAGTAATGTTTTGGGGAGGCATAATGCATGGTCGTCGTACGCAGCTTATTCCCATTCCAGGCACTATGACAGGGGATAGATATGTTCGAAACATTATTGAACCTATTATTTATCCTCTCCGAAATGAAATTGGAGCCAATTTCATTTTCATGGATGACAATGCTAGGCCCCATCGCACGAGAGGAGTACAAAATGCACTAGAGATTGAGAATATTGAAAGATTACCGTGGCCAGCCAATTCGCCAGACATGAATCCCATTGAACATATGTGGGATTTCGTTGGACGAGCAATCTCAAATAGAATTAATCCTCCTATCACCCTCCAAGAACTCACACTCGCGGCCCAAGAAGAATGGAACAACATCCCAATGGATACCATTAACGCGCTTATTGTTTCCATGCACAGACGAGTTAACACCTTACTACAGAATAGGGGAGGACACACCGAATATTAATTAATTTTGATTTCGCTCTAAAGTGGTTTTCTTCTAGATTTAAAATTATCGTAATGATTTTATTATGCACTATTTTTCCTTTGTATTTTTTTTTCTTGTTCAAATAAATTTTAATTCAGACAATTTGCATTGGATACATAACCAAATTAAATCTACTTTGTAATACACTTCTAAACTTATAATAATAGTGTCTCATTTTGACAAACTTAAGGGGGTCCAAGAATTTTGGCGATGTGTGTATTTTTGATGTCGCTTGTTTAGATATTTTAAATAGGTACATTAAGCCACTATTTGAATCTTCCTGTAGCAAGAGTAATTGCAAGTCTTTGTTTTGAAGGTATAGCCAACATAAAATTTGTGTCACTTTTCATTATTTCAAACAATTTGTAATCTTTTTTAATATTAATTTAAGTTCCGCAACATATGACTTCCGCTGTATGTTTTTCTGCTTTTAAAGACACTTGTAAATGTACGCCACTTACTGCGTCCCGGGACGCCACTGGAACTCATAATTATCATCTAGTTATTGCTAACTTGGTGTCTTATCACAACGAACAGCACTGCCAAATTTCACCAAAATCGGCGTACGGATCTTTGAGATATTATAAAAAACGATTTTTTTTTTTAACTTTGACTATCTTGAAAACCAGACTTTTTAGGACACATGTATAGCGACAAATTGAAACAGGTGATTTTATTGGACAAAAAATAATGAAAAAAGTTCTTATTAATGGAGGTCCAGAAGCCCCTCGTTTGTAAGATACAGTGTGTTAAACTTTTTTTTTTTCGGTTTTTCCTATTGATTTTATGCGTGCTAAAGATTATTTATTCAAATTCTGTACTTTTGTTACATAATAAAGTATCTAAAGAATTGCCCTATTCTTATTTATTTTAACTATCTACAGGGTGTTATTTTTTTGGGCGTCCCGACCACTGCGACCCCCGCCCCCAACTTGTTTTTGATACGACACTGTCTATCCTTTCATATAAAAACAACTTTTTTGGTTTATCATTTACCTTTTTTATTTCTTGCACTATTTCGATATCTTATACGGTTCGGCTGATATTTGGTAAAATATGATTTAAAGCAGGGCTAGATTTTTAATTTGGTCAAATAAAATGAAGTTTGTACATTATAAATTATAAATTAGTCATCACAAAAATATTAACAATAAACCCCATTTCACCATAACACCCTGTAGATAGTTTTAAATGACAATAGGTTAATTCTTTAAATACTTTAATTTTGAATAAATAATCTTTAAGAATGCATAAAATAAATAGGAAAAACCAAAAAAAAAATGAAAAGTTTCACACCCTGTTACCCTGTATCTTACAAACGAGGGGTTTCTGGACCTCCATTAATGGGAACTTTTTCCATTATCTTTTGTCAACTAATCACCTGTTTCAGTTTGTCGGTATAATATTGAAAAACCCTGTATAGTGACCGCTTTTATATGCTGAGGCGCGAAGTAAATATTACATATTTAATTCGTAGATCTTTATATTGGCCATTTCTGCTTAATTTTTAATATATTTTGAAAATCAAGCAGCCTGGCAAAAATAAAACTATAGGAATGTGATTTTAAATGTCAGTTTGTAGAACATTTGTGGTCGTCTTGACATTTTTGAATTGGACAGGTTCCTTTAGAAATATCTTCCAATTGATAACGAAACTTCTGTTTTATTAAAAATTAATCGTCAATTCAGATTATTAGTCGAGGCTCAAAACCAATAAACATGTTAAAGAAACGGAGTTAGAATGTTAAAATCGTGCGTAACTTTACTTCATTATACTTCTCATTGGAGAAATAATGTCGATTTCTCAAGTGAGTAGTAGAGAAATAAATTTTAAATTTACTTTCACATAGTCTAACAATAATTATATTCATATTGTATTATTAATAAAGATTTAGATGTTCGTTTTTGAAATGCGTGCTAGTAAATCGGCAATATTGCACCCTTTTTTTCGCATTCTTTTCATAGGGCAAGCCTCGTGCAAGAGACAATATTAAGAGGGCCCCGCAGGCCCTTAGTATAGTAAATGTGTTTTGGCAACGATAACGGTGTTTTTGATATTTATATAAATACATAATCATGATATTTCGAACCCCGCCATTTTGAAACTAAAACTATTCAGTTGACTGATTTTTTAAAAATTGTCAACCAAATCTTGCGTTTAAAATTTACCAATTAATTTTTACAAAATTCTTTTCGTTTCTAAACGATCAACTTTCAATTTTTTTTCGCCACTGGGTTCAATGTTCGATCGCACAACAAAATTCATTTTGACATCGGCATATTTTTATGAGGATATACTTTTTACTTACATCTTACATTTAACCTTGCCTGTGTATACAGGGTGTCCGGAAATGATTATGAGAAATTTTAAGGTATGATTATACATAAAGAAATATGGAAAAAGTTCATATTAACATACGTCCGCAAATGGTTCCATACGGAGCTACAGCCCTATGAAGATGGTGTCGTCAAAGTGTTTTTTTTTCTTTTTTTTTATTTGGATCAAGGTACAATACACAAATGAACTTAATAGTGATATTGGAGGTCACTTTTTTAAAATATCACGTAACTCATATTGGTACCAGTCAATGGTGTGGTGGGTTATTAAGGTAATATTTTTTTTCGCCGAGTGTACTTTTGCTTTTCAACACTTGGTATGAAACATGTTATTACAAAAAAAAAAAAATACAAATTTAGGACTAGTAGTATTTGTAAATACAATTCACTGGGTCACATAAAGGTGAATAGCATATTATGTAGTAGAATGAATATATCTGAATACGAAAATGGTCAAAAAAAAGTTGAAACACGTAAGGTTTTTTTGTTACATTGAACAAAACATGTGTAGAACGCTACCATTTAATATTTAATAAAACAATTATTTTACAAAGGCAAAAACCAAAACTATTTATTTCAAACACACAATTCTATTTTTTTCCTTTTATGGCGAGTCACATCGTTTCTTTTCAAAACTTAACAGTAGTCACCCATCATGACTGGATCCCATCGTCCTTCGTACCGAATTTTCATTGTGTTGATATCTTAATGGAACCTTTCACCCTTCTCGTCGCTGACAGCACCCAAATTCTCAGGAAAAAATGATAAAATGGGAATGGAGAAAGTGAATTCTTAATGACATTCGGCAATCAAGCGATTTGTAGGAGTCTAAAAGTTTATTAATTAGTTGTTCGTAGTTTGCGTCCATATTGTTGCCTAAAAATTTCCTCACTACTCTTACAAATAAGTTCCAAGCTCTGAGTTCTTGCGCCGTGCTGAGCTTTTCTATAAAATTAACATCGTCTAGCAATTTTCTAATTCGTGGCTCAATAAAAATGCCTTCTTTTAATTTGGCGTTACTTAACTGGGGAAAGACTTATCTTAGGTATTTAAATCCTTCAGCCTCTTTATTCATAGCCTTCACAAAGTTTTTCATTAGTTCAAGGATAATAGGAAGAGGTCTACAAGGGGCACATACCTACTTAACAATTTGAAATCCCGGTTGAAATTCATTCCTTTCCTGCCAAATTTTTGTTATATAATGTTCATTCACTGCACGACTGTCCCACAAACAAAGAAAACAGCAATCTTTTGTAAATCCTCCCTGAAGTCCCACTAAAATTGCTATAACTTTTAAATTCCCACATATCTGCCGTTTGTACCGGATGTAGTTTATTTTATTTAAAAGGATGCGCATATTTTTATAGGTTTCTTTCATTGTCACTAAATGGGCGACTGGTATAGATGGTTTTAATTTTCCATTATGTAATAACACAGCTTTTAAACTATATTTCGATGTGTCCTTGAACGAGCGCCACTCACATGGAGAATGCTCGATATTGAGTTTCTGCATTAAACCATCGAAGTCGTAATCTTTGTTTCTTTTGGCTAGTAAGCTCCACTCCTTAAGACGGGAACCAAGAAGTTCTGACTGTTGCTTTGAAAACCCCAAATCACTTACTAAATCATTTAACTCACATTGAACAATCAAATGTGGCTCGCCGGAGCTGGGACCTAGTAGTAAATGTGGGGTCGGTACACGTTCTTCGGAGCTGCCTGATGATGCGTTATTATCTCCATAAAACAATATCTTGCCGATCTAAAGGCGCAGTCGGTACTGGTAAGTCTGCATTATGAGGATTTTTTAAATTCGTTTATTTTCCTATATGATACAGATCTAACTATGACTACCTTAATCTAGCTTAACCTAATATGTACAATACTAAAACTAAACTAAAATTAAGAACAAAGTTTTGGGCGCATATGGACCGTAAGCATACCGCCCAAAACGCACCCAAAGAAACCGAGCAAGCTCGACGGCCGTTGGAATGTCTAGGGTCACAATCTAAATCTAAAATAATTATCCTATATAGTCACGCACGTTCCGGCAAGTGCCCTCACGGGCGTTATAGGGATTATTTTACTCTGAGGAGTATAACCACAATTTATGTAGTTGATTACGTAGTCAGTGAAACACCAATGGCAAGCATTCTGAGAAAATTGCAAAAAACCCAGTAAAAGGTCTTATTGCAGAAGGCAATTTAGGATATTTGATCTTGCGCTTTTCTTTTTTGGAATAATCTTCAGTCTGTGTCAAGCAAAAATAGCAATCGTTAAAATGATTGGTGGGTTCTCGCCATACCATTAAAACTGCAAAATGCTTACTTTTTTTCTTCCGTTTCATTCACTGCACCAATGACATGCTACAGCTGACATAGCACACATGTGGAGCCCACTGCTTGTCTCGATCTTCGAGTAAAACACCAATATTCATTAAGTAGGCTTACATTTTGAGAATATGATCTGGCTTGTGATTTCACCAGAAATTCCCAGAAATTCTCCACAAATATAACAAAACTTGTCAGGGGAAACTTTTCAACTGCGGCGTTTTTCACTTATTTTCTTAACTACACAGAACCACTAAAAAAAAGACTGAATAAGGGAATAAGTTTAATGTTATAAACAATCCATTTTACGTTATTTTATATTTTAAAATGCACCCCTCATACAATTTACCAGCTGCTAATATAAAAGAGTCTAATGAGCCCAAGTGTTGCGTATTAGGGCTTTATGAATATTTTTTACAAAAATTGTATCGGACAGTTCATTATTCGGAAGAGTTTCTTAGCGTTAAATTCAATTTATCTCGAAAACGGTTAACTATACGAGCATATACCCAGAGGACCGATTTTATGTAAAAATGTTCAAGGAACCATTATTTATTTGGAACCCCTTTAGTTAGCACGACACTGGTTGCAATATTGGTCACCTAATATTTTTAAAAAGTTACCTCCTCTAACCATAATTTATTTCTCAAAAGTTTATTTCTGTATTGTAACTAGATGCTAATAAATAATCCTTTTTTATGTAGAATCATTTCTTAAAATTTGTCATAGTATTTCCGGACACCCTGTATACAATAATGGTACATAATATTATCGTAGAATATTGATAATATTTATTTCTTGACAAATTGGCGAACGCGTAGGTATTAATCCAATAATCAATCAAATCCATATCCCTGCTAACAAGGTTTCCCAACAGTAATACGAAATTTTTCGCTAAAAATTATTCAAGATAGTTACAATAAAGGTCAGGGACCAAATTTGAAAATTATGTTTATTAGTTTGGTTAATAGACATAATAATAACTTTGAATAATTTTTCATTTACGTCATCGCATTTAAATGATATAATTTATGATGAAGTTATACAGGGTGGCAAAAAAGTCGCGCATAATGCCTGTAACTTTTGAATTACCTCGTATACGAAAAAGTGACCTTTATGAAAGTCGTTCAGTAAATTATTCCCCACATTTCCACCTGCATGAATTTTTTCTGTCATTTCTGGTTTGGTTGCCATAGAGACCAACTTACTTTTTTTTAGATGGAACACTGCATATGATTGCATATTTGGATTCTACTGGGAAAACTCTGAATTTTTTGTATTTTAAATTTTAATTTATTTAAAATTGTAACAAACTTTATAATAACAAAATAAATAGCCTAGAAAATTGAACAACTTAACATAGGAATAATAAACAAGTGAAACCTTTTCAGTGGATCAGATGTTCAAAATGACCACCATTTTCTGTTAAGCAGAGCGCCAGTCGATTCCTGAACTCGTCTGTAACGTTTAAAAGGAAGTCCTCTGGAAGGGCCCGAATTTCAGAACTAATTCTGACTTTTAATGATTCTAAGTCATTTGGACGGTTAACGTAGACTTTGTTCTTTAAGTGTTCGCAAAAAAAGAAGTCGAGCGGGGTTAAGTCCGGGGATCGCGCTGGCCAGTCAATAGCACCTCTTCTGCCTAACCAACGTCCTGAAAATTGTTCGCTTATGTATTGTCTAACATTTACCGCATAATGCGCAGGTGCTCCATCTTGCTGAAACCATACCTATTCGTTTATGCCATTATTTACGCCCTGTAAAACCATTCTGCAAGAAGAAAGTATGTGATTCCTGAGGAGGTTCAGATATTTTTTGCTATTTAAATTACCATCTATGAAATAAGGTCCCACAATATGTCTACCAACTATGCCCGCCCAAACATTAACTTTTTCGGGCCTCTGAGTATGACCTTCCTGGAACCAGTGAGTATTCTCAGCAGACCAATAACGATAATTGTGTCTATTAACAATGCCATTTAAATCGAAAGTAGCTTCATCCGAGAAAATGATATTTGTTGCGAAGTTATTGCATTTTTCCATCATCAGCTCACTTCTCCTGCTTAAACAAATTTTTCACTGACTGATGACACATTAAAGTCCATTGCCATTGGCCTGGATGATTGTGTTGGATTTTTATGTATTGAGAGCATGATTTCCAAAGCTTTGTATCCCCCGGTTGCTGTTTTAGGTCGACCTGATCTAGCGACTTCCCTTACACTGCCTATTTCTCGAAATTTCTTTACCATTCGACACACCGTTGACTGATTTATTGGAGGCCTATTTGGATATAACTCATTAAAAAGTTGACAAACCTGATCTTGCGATCTCTTCATATTTCCGTAACCGCTTATTATTAAAATTTCAACTCGTTTTTTCTCATTCAGATGAACCATAGTGTAAACAAATTAGAAATCAGACAACAGAAAATTAAACAGGAACTCAAAATTGACACCTCTTAGGTCGCTGTCATGAAAACACCTTGAGTCAAGTGGTGGGTATTAGGTAGGAATAATTATAATAAGGAAGTTTTTCATTTTTGAGCTGTCATTATCTCGGAAACGCTTGCAGATAGGTGAAACTTTGAAATACAAAAAATTCAGAGTTTTCCCAGTAGAATCCAAATATGCAATCATATGCAGAGTGTTCCATTTAAAAAAAGTTGGTCTCTATGGCAACCAAACCAGAAATGACAGAAAAAATTCATGCAGGTAGAAATGTGGGGAATAGTTTACTGAACAACTTTCATAAAGGTCACTTTTTCGTATACGAGGTAATTCAAAAGTTACAGGCATTATGTGCGACTTTTTTGCCACTCTGTATATCTAAGTTCAACAATAAAATAAGATAACTGATTCTCCTTTGATATGAATGAATGATGATATTATGGTGTTGCTATTAAACGTTAAGCTGAAATAGACTATACCGTAGTTTATTAATCCTAATGAGACAATGAATAAAAGCCAGTTTTACATGTACACAAATATGATCTTTATTGCGTGGGCAGACGCGCTGGTTCAATTAAAAAATTAAAAGTTATTTATATAATCCGGTCCAGTCCAGATAAAACAAACGTTCTTAAACGAAGACAATTTCGAGGCCAGTCCGACTCGGGCTTTTTAGAACCATTTCTGAAGTAACAATTAAGAAAAAGTTATGAACTTATTAACGTGTGCTTGAAACGTATAAAATGTAATTATTGTTGCTGATGGCGTATTATCGTTCTGAGCTAATTTGGAAAAATAACAATCAACATGTAGTTTAGGCTAATTGCTCTCGTGTACTTTAACAGTCAATAAACTTAAAGATATTCTGTGGTATACCAGTTATCGAAAACTTCAGAGAAAATCAGCTTTTAGGGGATGATTCCTTATGGCCCAAATTATCAAATCCTTGGACTCCTGTGAGTAATAACAGCCACATCTTCCACATTTCTATGACAACAATTATTCTAACAATGGTATCCTAGGAAGCTTGTAGTTGAAGTGATTATAGTTTCAAGATTTTGATAATTTGGACCTAAGAGGGAAATTTAACCATTATCACAGTACAGGGTGTTCGCGTATACTTTGCCCAATAGATATCTCCATTATTATTGGTTTTAATAAGTTAGCAAAGTTATAGCATTTTCACCGAACCTTCAGAAGATAAAATGAACAAAATCAACTAAGTATCGGAAGTGACAGTTGTTTGACAAGTGACAGTTTTTTGACATATAATATAAATTTTTTCATTGCATCCGTTAAAAAATTTTATCCTCTTCTTAAATATATAGTAGTGGTTGTTGGGGTTATTTTTTACCGTTTTGGAATTATACGAAAATATAAATATATAGAATTATCATTATTCTCATTAAAGTTTTGTGAATGGCATATGTTACTAATAGCAATACCTGTCACCTTGACTAAATTGACCCTTAGTGATTCCTAGCGAAAACACTTTCCGAAATGTGTTTCGTCGACTTTCTGAGCGAGAAACATTACAAAGAAAGAAAATGCATTGCCGGATACTTGAGGATGAAGAACTTGCTGTTCTTTTATATTTTCAAGGTAATTTTCATTTGTTTTTATATTCGCTTCGTATCATTTAGAAGCTTAATTTGTTTTCAGAAAATCCAGAAGATTCGATAAGGGACTGTGCAAGATATCTTGGCAAATGTTGAACAGTAGTTTTTAAAATTCTGAAACGGCATAAATTCCACGACTTTAAATTCAGAAAAGTTCAAAAATTAACAGAAGAACGAAAGCAAAGACGTTTGAAGTTTTGCCGTCACATGACGAACTTCCCCAACAATAACGTCAATTTGTTTGAGAGCATTATATGGACCGATAAATCTTCTTTTAATACGGCTTCAGCTCCAAATCCCAAAAACACACTTCTGGGCATCGCAGAATCCGCATCTTACAGTTGAAGTGATACGTTCTGGGTGGGTATCAGTAAATGTGTGGTGCGGCATAGTGCAAAACAGAATCATCGGTCCAATTTTCATTGATGGCTCTTTAAATGGAGTTAGATATCGTGAAATGGTTGCACATGAATTAGAGGATATTCTTGAAACTTTTCCTCTAAACGCCGCAAGAAACTTTATATGGTAGCAAGATGGTGCTCCATGTCATAGTGTTCTTCCTACCTGAATGAGAATAATGACATTTCGATTGGTCGTGGAGGGGCGATTGCATGGCCTTCCAATAGTCCCGACTTAACACCATTAGACACATTTTTTTGGGGCTACCTCAAAAACAAGATATCTGCATCCAGACCAAATAGTGTTGCCGATTTGCAGGAACAAATCCAAATTGAAATTGACTTTCTTAACTTCGGTAGGCCAGATATGATTGCTAATGCAATTGAAAAACTAAAAGAGGGTTACCAATCCTGCATTTTAATGAGCGGTGGTCATTTTAAGCAATTATAAATATAATATATGTTGTATTATGTTTTAATTTCGTTCCAAAAAGGTAAAAAATAACCCCAACAACCACTATATATTTAAAAAGAGGATAAAATTCTTTAACTGATACAATGAAAAAAATAGGGGGTATTCCCGAGGTTATTCCATTTGAAAAAACTGTCACTTGTTTTTGTTCATTTCATTTTCTGAAGGTTCGGTAAAAATGCTATAACTTTGCTAATTTAACAATTTCTCTAAAACCAATAATAATGAAGATATCTATTGGGCAAAATATACGCGAACATCCTGTACATAAATAAATATGTCCTTTATTTAGCACTCGGCTATTTAAACCAGATTACAATCACAACTTTCTTAATAGTACACACCTCAGTTCCTTAAGTATAACAAAAGGTTTCTGTTAAAGATCTCAGGTTTGGTGCTCTCTTAATATTATCGGGCAGCTCGTTAAAATAGCGAATCCCATCGTAAAAAAAGAGTTTTTTGTAAAGAGGCTGTCTTTACCCTGGAGGTAGTATATTATTATTGTTCATTTAACCTGATGTTGTATTCATAATGATTTGATCTGTTTTCCAGGTACGATTGCAAATAATCGGGCTGTAATTTATGCTCACTATTGCTCAATATTCAACCATCTCAATGACCGCAAAATATCGTTAATTGGGGTGTATTTATCACATTTTAATGGGATGCGCATTGCCCTATTTTGTGGTACCTGCAGCCTTCGAATTTCCTCCTTGGTGCAAGAAATTAATAAAGAACTTGCATATGAATAGTGTGGCAATACAGTATTATACACGAACAGCTTAGTCTACAAGGACAAACAGTTCGATGCCCGATTAAAGAACCCTATTTTTTTTATCAATTTTCCGACACATAGTCCACATGATTACTGAAGCACAATTTTATTGTGGATCTAATATAACCCCAAATACTTAATCTCAGAAACAAAATCAATTACAACACCATTTATGTTTAAAAAAAGGCCTACATTTTTAGATTTTTGACAGTCCATCCTAGATCCAACAACCATGCATTTTGTTTTCAAATTATTTGATTTTAGCTTATTTTGACACAACCATTCGTATAATATTCCTAATTCATTATTCATTATTGTAGCTACCTGATTAAAATCTTTAGCAGAGACAAAAATTAGGGTGTCAACAGCAAATAAATTGATAAAAGAGTTCCTTAGTCCCTCCTGCAGATCATTAACATAGACAATAAACAGAAATGGCCCCAAAACGCTTCCCTGCGCTGCGGTACACCCCAACTGCTGTCTCTCCTTGTAGACATTTTATCATCAACTTTGGTTTCACGATAGAAAATCCTTAAACCAGTCCAACGCAGTCTTTTAACCCATACAAAGTCAACATGTCTATTAAAATATCTTTGTCGATAGTTTCAAAGGCGCGTTTCAAATCGACAGAAACACTTAAGGTATCTTCATTCATTTATATTTTGTCTCAATACCGCAGACACATAAATTGCAGTGCAAATTCGCAGGAGCATTTTTTCCTAAACCCAAACTGTCCCTTGTATATTAGTCAATTTTTTTCAAGGTAATCTCGCAACTGGTCGCACACTACGATTTTAAGTACTTTGTCAATCACTGGTAGAAGATTTATATTACAAATAATATATCTCTTACGTGACGATCAATCAATATTTACTAAATTACTTCATGGTGAGCCAGGATGTCCATGGAGTGTGCTGATTCTTCAATAACTAGTACAATGCAATTTTATTCACGAAAGGTTTTTGGAAAGAAGCATCCTGTTTATTTCTAAGATTTTGACATTATTGAAGCATTAGCATCTCAGTGTTTTAACCTACTTTCATATTCTTACCTTAGCTTTTTATTTGCTCTTCAAAATTGGAATTTCTGTTAGTAGTATTTTACGATAGATGAACTTCCATCAACTATATCATCAATTAATTAAATACTGACATCGATTAAGTAGATTTTTTTACAATTTTATTTAAAATTAAAGTTATACCGGCAACACTGGCAATATAATTCTTTACGGCCACCACTAAAAGTCAAGTTACCAGCTTAATTTACCAACGTAATTTAGAATGTTTGTGAGATCATAATTATTTTTGTCACATTTATACTAATTGCGCTTTTTCGTTTAGATGCAATTTTTGTCGGTTTTTGGCCTTGTTCAGTTAATATCGATGATAAAAAATTGTTAAATCAAAATTAAATCATTGACAAACCATATTGTTCATGCAAAAGATAAACACAACGTCTCGGTCTCAATTATGTTTCGCCTTTAAGGCATTATCAGCCCTAAAAAGTTGTCAATTTACATAAACAAATAATAGGTGGGACAACCAACCTCATTTGTTTAACGTACCTTATGCGCCAAAGAGCATTAAAAAAATAATAAATTACCACTAGACATTATGCCTAACTCGGTGATCGCCCACCTTTTCAATGTGTTGAGCTTCTTTAATAATTTTGGAATAAACAGTGAGCTACCTAGTCGTAAGCGACATAAGCCAACCTAAATGAAATAATGCATAGTTGTATTCGACATACATGTATTTATTTTACTAATTAACAATGAACTTTTGGCAGTATAGTTTGATACAGCCATTCGAATACAATAAAATTATCCAAATGTTCATCTGTAAGTCGATTGCGGTATTTGTTCGTAATAAACTTCATATTGGCGAAGGAAGATTCACACAAATAGGTTGAACTAAATAACGCTTTCACTTTCCAGGCAACACGACATAAAACTGAATATTTGTCTTCACTTACTATAGGGCAGATACATTTTGTACTTGGGACTAACGATTTTAAGGCTTAATCATTTTAAACTGCAATCACTACATGATATTTACTGTCATAGGGTTAGTTCAGGTTAGTTCCAATCGATTTTACGTTATCTTTTCTGGAAGAATAGGATGCTTGATATCTGGGTTGATTAGGTTTTGTTTTCAAAACTCAAGCTATTGGATAAAAGCTTTTATATCAGATATAATTTCCACTAGTTCTCTGTCTCCCCTGAAGCTGCAAATTGATTTAATTTTTCTGTAATGTCCACAAGAAATACAAAATCTCTAATCCAGATTACATACATTTCTTTTAAGTCATGTCACAAAACAACTATTAAACCAACCTGTGACGGGTGGTTTGATATCATTTGCTATAATAACCAAGGCGTGTCATTGTTACTAAAACGTCAAAGTTGTTCAAAGCGTCTTTGAAGTGAATCAGAAGAAAAACATATCGAATAAAATTCTTCATCTACAAATGACTTACAACCGTTGCCGTCACCGTCATCGTCATCTTTATGCGACCTGCAACCGATGCCATCCCCATCGACGTCATCTTTATGCACTTACCAGTTAACACCAAATAACTCCACTCCGCTCCGCGTCGTTCGGGTCAACTACAGTCGCGTGCGGGAAAGTATCACTTTCCGCACTTTTTAGGAAAATAACTATCTTGTAACGCTTGAGCTCTAATATTGTTCTCAGTTTTTACTACTAATACAGTGGTAACAGAGCTTGCAATAAACTTTCATTTTCACGACATAACGCCACCAGACCCTTATCACAACCCACCATGGCTGGAGCGCCATTGGTTGTCAAGCCTACCATTTTCAATATTAGAAGATATAATATTTTTAAAATAAAGAAACAACTCCTGCCCAGTAGTATGTCCTTTTAGTGGAATAACATTTAAAAGATCATGTTTAATCTTAAATTCACTAAAAACCATTCTGACGAACACGGCCATCTTGTAGGTGTCAACCACATCTGTTAATTCATCTAGTTGCAGTGAAAAATAAACACATTTATCTAAGTCAGTTTTCAACTGTAAAAAAATATCATTGCTCATTACTTCTACTCGTCTTATCACTGGATTAGCAGCAAGTTGCATAGATTTTATGCTGAAACTATCTCGTTTTTATTTCTAAAGTTGGCAAATAACGAATCTGCAGCTTCTAAAAACGCCTGTTTTATCATTTCCCTGTCTTCATAAGGTTTCTTCTTTTGTGCAATTATCTGGGACACACGCTATGATGCTTGAATTGCAGCTTTATTTTTGTTGACTGTTTTCAAAAATATTGACTGTTGTCCATTTAACTGTTTTTTAAATTGTTTCAGTTTTTCCTTTCTGGTGGCAGAATGTAATGGGAACGATTTTTCAAAATTCCAATGTACAGTTTTATGATGGCTCTCAATATTTCCTTTTTTAGCAACATAGGCAGAAGTATTACATAACAAACATACATTTTTTACTTTACCATCTGTAAAGAAATATTGTTCTTCCCATTCCGAATGGAAATGGTATGTCTTCACCTCCCTACTACTGCTTGCCATGATATTTCTTATTGCTTTCTACTAATCCAACCGCTGGACGTTCATTATGCCCCGTTCAGTTTTAAACTGAGCGCAATGTCGCCGCGCAATGCCTATTTAATTAATCCGTAGAAAGCAACCCAGATCGTTCTCAAATACTAGCGCGCTAGTCGGTTCTAGCTCTAGCCGATTCTGGTATGGAGACATCGGCGTCAGCGGCAGATCGCTCACCGCAGTGTTGCCGCTGCTTGTGTTTATTATGAGAATTTGCGAAATTTACAATTTTCGGAAGACAGACGGAATTATTTTTTTAGAGTTCTGTGTCCACGACCCTTTACAGCGCTGTAAAAAATTCAAGCTTCTAACTCAATGTGATCAAGAGATACGGCCTCCCGAAAATCAAGTATTATGCGTGGTGAAAATAGAAAATAATGCAAATTATGCAATACACCTATGACACCATAAATAATTCGGGAATCTGCGTAGTTAAACATATAATTTAATCAATGTTTGCAACTTTATAGTCAGAATGATTCTTAAAAACCTCTTCTGACATACTTATTTCGCATGCAATTATATTTTGTTCAGACTTACCAAAAATGTTAGTTTCTAGGGTCGTTCGGGGCAATTTAGAAAAATAGCAATTAAATTGCACTTTAGCCTAATGGCTTCTGTGGTTAGTTAATGCTCTTTACACCAGTGAAAGGTCTCTATAATCTTTTACGGTCTGGTCTTAAACAATTAACTTAAAATGTCAATATTTCAAGGTGGAGACACTTTAACCGATAATAATATTTTTAATGGTTGCTTGTCCAGATGTGTAGCTCATAAATGTTTATCGAAGTGTAAGAGCATCAAAAACCCAAACACAAAAATTAATAATACTATGAAATGGTGTGGTTGGGTGTAATTTCACTACTTTTTAAAATGTATTCGCCATATATTTCAATTTTACATAAAGGATTTTGTTTCTGATTGACCACTTATTTGGCTTGCTTGACTTTCATTATAAATTAAAAAAGCATTTTAGAAACTAGATTTTGTAATTTGCTTTACGAGGTATTCGACTAAGTACTACAAAAAATGCGAGATGGATTTGCATGTACAATATTTTCAGGAAATAAATGGAAAATGCCAAACCCGATTTTCAGTTATTAATAGGAATCACATCATGAATCACACCTACTACCGTGTAAAAATTTAGTAGAGAGTAGAAATCAATTAAACAGAGCATTTTTGACCCTTGCATTTAATGCAAAATTAGTGAATTTTATTCTGAACACATGAATTTCATCCAGGAATCGCTTGAATTTAATTCGTTTACTTTGGACTATAACCAATTTTTTCCGATATTAAATAACGTACCGTCACTGATTGACATTGCGACAACTTCCAATCGATCTCTCCAGAATTCGTAGTAAAAGTAATGACGTAACGTCGAAGGCCAGCTTGTTATGGTTTTGACGTCATAGAAAATGATTGGATTGTCGATTTATTTCATTATTATTTGTAATTCTTATTTAGTTCTTGCTATTTTGAATACTGCGAATTTACGGTAAACCGGAAGTACCCGATAACATTAATATCCTAAATAAAATTTTAGAATGAGTTGGCGAAATTTAAAGTTGTGATAATGATTTTCAAGATTTACAAGTTGGTTGTGTTGGTGAATCTTATGAATGAGTGTAAGAAAGATTACCGTTTCTTTGTGGTATTTGTGGTCAAGGGAAAATATCTCTGGGGAGTCCTCAAATAAACTGGGCTTTAATTATGCAAATATTAAAACTAAAATGTTTGTGGAAAATACAGTAGTTAAATATTTGTTCGCCTGAAGTAGGTAATATCGACAGTCAACACAGACAATAACATACAGGGTGTTTCAGAAAGACGGTACGTAACTCAAGGGGGTGATTCCTTATGATATTCTAAGAGAAAAAGTTCATATGAACATGTGTCCGGAGTTGCATATAATCAAAGTAATCATCTGATCGAAAGTATGTGTCTATTTTTGTTACTTCAGTTACATTTAACAAAAGTTTGTTGTTGTAGTTCGTATTGGCATCTTCTCGCATCCATGTTTTTCTGCAAAGCCTTATCCCTACCCCAAGTCTAGACTGTCTTTAATAACATCAAAAACAAAGAATATTTTTATTCCAAAGAACAGCTTTCACTCTATTGGGTGGTTCCATAGGCGTCATTTCAGCTTTTTAACTGGGGTGGCAAAATCTACCGGGGGGTCGGAGAGGGGGGGGGGGGTCCGAGGGTCTTCTCCCGGAAAATTGAAAAACTGGTTTTAAATTTGTTATTTTTTGAAGCTTTTTGACACTATTTTTACAACAATTTAATTACTAACAATTTACACTAACACAATAATTTTTAATGACTTCAGCTATAAACTAAACCACATGTAAAGTAATTATTAACTCAAAAGTGTGCTTATTTTAATTTATGTGTGCTCAGCCCATTTGTTTATGATAAAAGGAAAAATCAAGTAAACATAATACAAAAAGGAACTTTTACTTTTACTCAATGTCATCATACTCAAGTTATTTTCACACAAGATGAAGTCTTCTCTTCTGTGTTGAATTAAAGTCATCAATAACTTTGGAAATGTTTACTTTAACACTGCTTTCAATAGCCAAAAGAGCTAACGAGGACAACCTCTCCTGGCCAATCGTGTTTTTCGTGTATGTTTTTAATCGCCATAAGCACGAAAAAAACCTCTCACAGGATGCCGAGTTCATTGGAATCGTAAAAAATAAACGAAAAAGTTCAAAAAGCATAGGTTATACACTTTTCAAAGATTTATGTACAATAACGTCAGCTCTTTCTTGAATAGTTTTGTTTCTTGATTCTGCCATTTTGTAAAAGCATCTCAGTTCAGACAGAAAACGTTCATTGCCTAAATTGTAATATTTACACACATACTATGCACTGGCTGTGTCTACATCAGTTCCACCCAAAACTTTGTTTAAGTGGTTAAGTACATCTAGGTTGTTTTCTTGAAGCCTGGCCTCTATATCTCCTCGTTTAGGATATCAATAACTGGCCAGAGGATTGAAACTTTGTAGTATACTGCTCTACAGATTCAAATGGAGCTTTACTCCCTCCCCCAATTTTTGTGGGAAGTTTGCCTTCTCTTGGCAGCTCGGCGCCTCTAAACCCGCACTTGTCAGCGATTTCTGTGCAGCGATTAAACAGCTTTGTAAAAACTCATTATTCTAAAAGATTGCAATACTTCAAGTATGCTGTTTTTTTACAGATTTCAAAATACATGTTGTCTTTCTGTGCTAAACTAAGCATGATTAATGAAGAATCGATAAATTCCCTGTTCTAGACTTGTATTTTTCAATTTTAGGTATTTGTAAATTATTGAGACTTACTTCAAAATTCTCGGGTGGCAAAATACTGGGCTCGATAATTCTGGTTCGCCTATGGGTGGTTCATATAAATAATATGTTAACCTGGCAGTTATTATTAATATATTTATTAAATTGTCAATATCAATACATTTTATATCAGGTTAGACGAAATTTGTCTGGGTAAACCGGATACATTCATTTTCAAATTGATTCGTGTCAAAAATTGCAAAACCCCAAATGGGTACGTGCCAGAATAGGTGAAAGACAGCTCGTATCTCGGGTAACTACCAATTGTTGCAAAATGTTATCGGTTAGACCTCGCGATACAGCTGCGTGACTAATTTTTTCTTATGCCATTTCTTAGTATAGCCATCTGTGTGCGTATGTGATAAAAATTGTTATACATTTGTTATTGTAATTACAATGAAATTCAAAGATAAATTTGTGCTTTGGACAAAGAAATATCCACAATAGAGTTTTGTTTAGCTTTTTGTGGTTACAGATAAGCAAGAATTATAGTATGTTATTGTTTTAGACCAGGTGCAAGAACGGTTGTTATAATGATTGCAAAATATCGTAAAAACTTTGCAACAAAATGCAATTAACATCGCTTAACTCTTTACAGTGTAAATATGTATTAGTATATCTTGCAAGTTCCCCTTTTAATAAAAGCCAATTTGAATACAGAATGTTCAAGGTATGAAAGGCTAGTATGGGGATCTCGTACAACTTTGGTTAAATGGGAAACAAGTTGCCCAATCAAAGACCTAAAAATACTTTTAATTTTTGGGATATTTATAAAACCGAATGTTTGCATTTTACATTAAAATTTTTCGAAGTTGATATTAAAGTTGTTTATTGGACGACTCGTGTTCAATCAATCATCAACTTCATTTTTAATACGCTGTGTCTAGGTACACGCTAACGTGCACGCAAATTTAAAAATTATATACACGCGAAACGTCATGAACGCAAGGACGTCACTTTTTAGCGTGTACGAATTGAATATTTTCTTGGTGCACGTTGGCAGTAATTTTAAGGTTATGCATATTATTTGTTGTGATTTGTTGATTACAGTTTAGTGTACAATTTGATACTTTATTAGTGTGTTTGGTGTTAATGAGATATGCAGTGTGGCCAAATATTTGATTCTTTTAATGAGTTTGTCAAAATTTTACAAAAATATGAAAGAGACAAGAGAAAAAAATTTGTATTTAAGGGTAGCAGAACGATCGAGGCAGCTCAGAAGATGTTAAAGCGGGAATTAAATAAAGATCTTAAATATTACGAAGCTCAATACGTTTGCATTCATGGCGGTACAGTAAGAACTCGTGGAAAAGGCATGCGTAAAAGAAGGTTGGTGTAGGTATATTATAGATACCATCTAAATTTATTAAATATTATAATTAATTGAAAGCCTTTAAAACATGGTCAAATATGCACTACTTAAGTATATGAATGTTGTAGAACCCACAAGATGAATAATTGTTCAGCTCAGATTAAGATTCTTGCCACAAAGGCAGGAGATGCTCTCCAAATTAAACAATTATTAAAAAAACATGAAAATCATGATATGTCAGGAGTAAGTCTCTATCTCCATAAATTTGTTGTATTTTTAAAATTTTAATCGCATTTTTATTATTTCTTTTACTTAGGTGGAAAACAGGGAAAAAATCAATAATGAGATATTAGCAGGTACATAATCCGAAATTAATATACCTAATACTTACATTTTTTTTAGTTATAAGTGACATATTATTATAAATTAAAATAAAAGGAACACCCAAAGGTGCCGAACAAACCGTCATAGGATTGAAAAAAGGAGGAAATAAAAAATAAGTTTCTAGATATAACAAGTTTTAAATTACAAATAGTATATTTTCTTTTATACGTGCCTACAAAACACTTACCTACATATACCTATCAAACGTTGTCACATTCATTTTTTGTTCTTATTTTGAAATAAAACTTACTTTTCGATATAGGTACACGTTATTAGCGTTTTATTAGCAGTATTTCCAAAAAAACTAAGCGTGTACCTAACCAATATTCAAATATAAAACGCACGCTAAAAATGACATCGTTGCGTTGATGACGTTTCGCGTCTACATAATTTTTATAGTCCAATAAACGGAACGCTTAAAAAGGAATTTTAGTTAGAAAGCTGCTTTTTCGATTGAAGGTACATTTTAATGTTTGAAAAGACACTTCAGTGTTATTTTGTGTCCAGTCCTTGCACGAGAGCTAAAAACCCCTTCAATTGGGGTTGAAAATATATTTTTGGGGTATAACTTTTAAATGAAAAATAATATGAAAAAAAGTTTTTGCTAAATGTTATAGAGCATTAAAATTTACACAAAAAAGGTTATTACTACTTTTTTCTAATCTATAAATCTAAGCCATAAGAGGTTCGCAAATTTCAAAAACAATTCTTGGTCAGGTCTTTAATAAATGGGACCTAAATATCGATATGGCATCACTGTCGTCTTTGGAAAAGAGTTGCAGCGTCTAGTGCAGTATTTATCGGGTTTTTAGATGCCGAATGATTTTTTGCGGATTCAGGGTGCGCAAATAACATTTATATCTATATTTTAGGTGTATGTGAAATTTGGTTAGTAGATAGCCAATACCTCGGAACAGCACATAGGGTAGTTTTCATTTCGACAATTTTAAAAACAAAAAATATTACTTTACTTTAGAAAGACAATGTAAGAGAAAATATCAAAATCTGTGTAACCTATAAAAATCGTTTAACCTTGATATCTTCACAGTTGACTGGCAATGGGCAATATTATTATTCAAGATACACCCTCAATAAAAATATCATATTATATAAAATAATTATTATAAACCATTCAAAATTTTTTTCACAGGGTTATTCAAACAATATTTCACAAAAATGTTTCACTCATAAAAACCTCAAAACAGTACAAAAATAACATAAATAAATTAACGTACCTACCAAAAAACTTTTTTTCCAGACACCCGTATAGAGTCTCAGCAAGACGATGGGCAGTGTTGCCAAGTTGAAAATTTAATGCGTTTGTGAAATTTCGAAGACGCCGACCAACCCTCAAAGTTCACATGATTTAAGGCCACAACTATTAGAGATATCGTAAAAATGGTCATAAACGTTTTTATTCAGATTTAAATGCTCTACAACTTTTGTCTAAAACCTTTTTTTCTAGTGTTTTTTGTTTTAAAGCCACGGGTCAAAAAACATTTTAAAGTAATTTTCCATCCCTTATGCAAGGGTTGAATACAAAATAATACCGAAGTGTCTTTTCAAACATTAAAATGTATCTTCCACCAAAAAAGCAGCTTTCTAACCAAAATTCCTTTTTAAGCGCTCCGTTTATTGGACTATTAGATTTGTGTGTCGCTTTAATTCGTACACGCTAAAAAGTGTCGTCCTTACTTTAATGACGTTTGGCGTGTACATAATTTTTAAATTTGTGTGCACGTTAGCGTGTACCTAGACACAGCGTTTTTAATAATGTCGAATTATAAGAGCCTCTTTTTTATTCTAAATTCAATGATGAACCACACAGTATCGTTTCATTACGTTTCAAACTTTTTTTGATCGTTATTATACAGTTTTCAAGATACGGATCAGGATCCTCGAGCGTTCCATATTCTTTTTCAGCTCTTTTAATCTAAAGAATTAAAGCAACAAATGTGCAGTGAAGAAGTAAAGTCATGACTTAATATTTTTAATTTTAATTAAGTATGTGTGGTTTTTTTAAAAATTATTAATAATTATTTATTTAATATAAATATTCACCGTATCGCATTCGGGAATTCACAGAAACAAGTTTGGTAAATCCCCGCGCTTTGCTGGATCAAAGAATAACCAACCCATTTACTCTTTGGCTGGATGATAGCGCCTTGCTCGATGTTACCGCCATAGGCATCAATTATCGGTTCTTGTCAATACTATAATAGGCACAGAGTACAGGATGTTTTTCCATATTTTGACAGTTTCTAGCAAATATTCGAAATAAAAAGAAATTGTAGAGATTTATCCGAACCGCCAGAATTTGCTGCCGAAAGAAACAATGGAGCATAACGAGTGCATATTTTGACTGTAGTCTATCTTTAAAGAATGCGAGGTAATAAATCAATCAAAACCGTCTTTTCCATGGGAGCACAAGATTTTTCGGCACGTATAGATTTAAATAGGCCTAAATTTTTAAATTTGTGCAGAATTAGTACAAGGGCATTAAATTCAAGTTTTGTCTTCAAATATACATTTTAATATTAAATTTTTTAAGCTCAAAATTACGTACAGCCGTACCATTTACCTGGTATTTTAGGAAGCAATTTTATCAAAACTAATTATAGTCTAGGTACTTATTCCGTTTCTGCTGTAATAATTTTATTCCTTTTTTTTTGTACTTAATCCTGGTTACCTGTTTGCTAAGTATTATTATTAAATAATTAATAATTATTAAATGGTTCGAGCAAATGTTGGATCTTATACCAAAAGATTCAATCATTCTATTGGATAATGCAAGTTATCACTCTAGGCTGACGGAAAAATTACCGACAAGTGCGTGGCGTAAAAGTGAAATATCAGAATGGCTAAGTTTAAGACAAATATAATTTCCATTAGATTCCTTACAAAGAAAACTATTGGTACTAACCAATTTACATAAAAATGCATTCAAAAAATATGTAGTCAATAAAATGGCAAAGTTACGAGGAATATCTGTGCTCAGACTCCTTCCTTACCAGTGGCGTAACTATAATTTTTTTACCCCAACGCAAAATACATAAGGCCCCCCCCTTCCCCCCCCCCCTTCGGTCACAAATCACAAATACTGAATATAAATAAAACAACGAGCTTTTTTTTATTTATTTTACGCATAACAATATATTTCTTTTCATCAAAAACTTTTAAATAACTTTAAATCTAAACTAAGTTCAAGTAGTAGGTACCTAGTTATTAATGTATACTTTATACCTCAATTAAACTAAATTAAACTCAATAAATTAAATTAAGAAAAAAAGCCAATGGTTTATTATACTTCTCACAACTTAACCACCGAATGGAATCCATGGAAGAGAAAATATCTAACCTATCTCATTACTTGGATTGTTTGTCGTCGTAGTCGTTTTTTCCCCCAAATTTATGCTAATTAACAGTCTTCAGTAATCTTTAATCGGAATGACGAAAAGCACGGATTATACCGAATCGTCCAACGAATTATGTCGACTTAACTAAACTAAACTACAAAGTTAAAAGTTGATCAACTTTTTAGTTTAATTCAATTCAAAAGAGAGCTGCTTCAAAAAGCCTATTACTCTATTGACGAGTTCTTTGAAGGAAATTAATATATGTGTAAATTTAAGTTCGTTTTTTAGTAGGTGTTTATTTGTTTTATTAGCTGCTTTTTAGGACTTTTTAGAATTTTGTATGGCAAAGTGTTAGATATGTTGTTCATTGTTTTGATTGTAATTTTAACCGTTTTGTGTTACTTTAGTTTTCTATTTTTTGTATTTTTTTATACTTTTTTATATGTGTTTAACTGTTTTATACTTTTACCCATTATTTAACTTTGTCAATAAGAGCTGATACATGTATTGGCTTTTAGACAATAAAGTACTTTCAATATAAAATCAATCCTTAATTGGATGTATAAACAGATCCGTATGAATGCGGTATTTTAACTTCTTAATTATCTTAATTTGGTTAAGTTTCGTTTAGTTTATTTGAGGCATAAAGTAGCCATAACGAAGTTGCAAGTTGTAATAAAATCTCCCGATCTCGCTTTACACTTTGCAAATTCATCAATTAAATCTTTAAGGTCTAATTTGTTGGCAGCTTCAGGAAATGAAAGATAAAAATTACAGTGGGCCCCCCAAGCTTGGGGGCTCCACCGCATTGCGCTTACTTGTCTTATGGTAGTTACGCCACTGCTCCTTACCACTGCGAATTAAACCCGATCGAACTTATATGGGCTCAAATAAAGACAGATGTCACCAGAGGAAACACGACTTATAAAATGGTGAATTTAAAAAGAGTTTAATGAAGCTATAGGTAAAATCCGTTCGGAAAAGTGGAAAAAGTGTATTGATCATGTGATAGAAGAAGAAGCCAAAATGTGGCAGGTAGATATATTAATCGAAGAAATTTGTGTGGTAAAAGATATAAGTAAGAATTATAGTATGTTATTGTTTTAGACCAGGTGCAAGAACGGTTGTTATAATGATTGCAAAATATCGTAAAAACTTTGCAACAAATGGTTGAACCTTCCCCAATACACGCTCCTGGCTAAGGGATTTCCCAATAACAATGGTAAATCCCCAAATATAACAATTGCTTGCGATAAATTCAGGGTAGACCTACCTAAAGAATGCTCATTATTTGGATCCTTTAATTTATTTAAGTGTTCAGTTTTTATCACGGCTGGAAATTCATGACTTAAACCAATAGTTTAACTGAGTGGCGTAGTGTGGTATATTAATCTTATTTATTACAATTAAGAAATCATTCCTTTCGTAAGATTAAAAAAGAACTATCAGCTTGACACACTTTGTCATATTTTAAAAATAAGAAATGTTGTTAATATGATACATAACCAGTTGCCAACCTTGTAAATAGATGTTAGGCTGATAGATATTATTATAGCAAGTGTACAGACAAACCACTAAGGCATATTTTACATTATAGTTATTGCTGACTTATAAAATAAATAGGTATATTTTAAGTCTGTAAAATCTTATAAAGTAAATAAAGTGAATAAATAATTGAAATTTGAATATAATAAATATAAATAAAATAACTTGAATAAACTCTAAACATCACACACGAAAACACATCTTAACCGTAACTAAAGAGTAAAACAGAGAAAAAAAGAAACTTTAATAAATTAATAACGGTAATGAAAATAAATCCCTACTAACTAATACACTGGAATTCCATTTTAAAATCTTTATTTTCATATTTCTCTTATAATATTAAGCCTACGACTAAGTAGTCTTATCTAGCTGAAACTAACTAAAACTAACATGTTTTGGGCGCATATGAGCCGTAAGCATACGGCCCAAAATGCGCCCAAGAAACCGAGCAAGCTCGGCGGCAGATATTTTGGCCTAAGGACACACTTAATAATTAAATCTCTAGCGCATTTCACTCGCGTCCCGGCAGTGCCTTAACGGGTATTAACGAGTTTTTATTACCCCGAGGGGTGTAATCGTTAAGTTCGCGAAAAGTTTCGAGGAATTGACTTGGAAAACCAATGGCAAGCATTCTGGGAAAAGCTCAAAAAGAAAAAAAACAGTAAAATTAATTCAGGTACTGAAATTTTGTGCCCGCCCGCAGCAGGCAATCGCAATGCAGTGGAAATGACCATTCAACCGCCATGCACGGCGGAGAGAGGCCTTTTATTTGGTGGGCGTGTCCAGGGTGTAGCCCAGTGTCGAGTCTCCTCCCACTGGATACACTGGAATGGATTTATTTTATTTTACTTGTTTTGCTGAAATACGGCAATTTTCCTGCCGATACGATACGATCCGAATAATCGGCAACAACTGCCGATATAACGATATCAATATCGGTATCGTGCGATCTCTAATTTTGACTTATGTACATTTTTAAAAGATCAAAGAAATGATGAATTTATTATATTATGAAATAAATCACAGTGGCCATGGAAAAACGAAGCTATGAAAAAGTGACATTACTGATTGGATGAATTAATAACGTTAAGTCGCAAAATGGGTTATTCCGAACAAGAAAAGAGGGAAATAATGTATTTCTCGAGGTATTTCTTTTATAAGAATAATAAAAATGCGACTGCCGCACAAGCCGATTATTGGGTTTCGCACCCAGGTATACCGCTGCTTTCAAGAAGCACATTCAACAACATAGATGGGAATTTTAGGATTCACAAAGATTTTATGTGCAAGGACAATTAATGAGGAGGAAGAATTAGATATTTTATTATATTTTGAAGGTAAATAACTAATTAAGATTTAAAATTTTGTAAAATTAACTTAAATGTGTTTTTGTAGAAAATTCTACTTTTTCTACTAAAGATGCGAGTAAATACTTCAGTAGTTCGAAAATCAAAATTAGTATTACCCTTCGTAAATATGGATATTATTTATACAAGATTTTACCTGTTCTAAAGTTAGTAGGCAAAATTTTTGCAGATACATGCTTCAACAAAAATTAACAGATAATGTTTCTTGAAAAATATATTATGAAGCGATGAAGCTACTTTTACTATGGCTGGGATGTTTAACAGAAAAAACGGTGATTCATGGGCATTAGAAAACCCTCGTAGAATATGTGAAATTAAATTTCAAGGCAGAAAATCAGTTCATGTCTCAACACTTAAGTCCTATTGTTTACGATTTTCTTTAAATGGTAAATATTTAGAGTTTCTTGAGAACGACGAAATTCCTTGGAAAATCTTTATACTCGTCAGTATCATGATATTATCTGGCTGCAAGATGGTGCTCCACCCCATAATGTCTTAAATAAATATTCTTTATTTAGCACTTGGCTTGGGATATATGATGGGTCTGTGGAGGATAATTTGAATGACTTTTATTCGGACAGTCTGGAAGAAATTTCTGGTAGCATAGAAAACAAGCGGTGGATATCTGGTATTCATAAAATTGACAATAACGACTTGCTAACTTTTAAAACTGTCAGTCTATCAAAGTTAAGAAGAGTTATATACGGATTCAAAAATAAAAGTACTAGTGACGTATCACTAAATATTAAATTAGTTAAAGAGTTGTTTTGTGTATTAGGGTATCCGCTTCTTTACCTAGTAAATATGTCCTTGACCACCGGAAAAGTACCTAGTGAATTAAAAATTAGTGTAATTATTCCTATTCCTAAGGTGTCGAGACCCAAGGTTCCTTCTGAATTGAGACCTATTAATTTACTCCCTGTTGTAGATAAAATAATTGAGACGATAGTTTGTGAGCAGTTAAGAAGTTATTTTGAATGTAAGCAATTATTATTTGCCGGACAGTCTGGATTTAGGAGTAAACATTCATGTGAGTCAGCTCTACAATATGTGTGCGCAAATTGGAGAAACTTCATCAACCAAGGCAATGTAGTGCTAAGTGTATTTGTTGACTTACAACGCGCCTTCGAAACTATAGATCGTGATATTCTTGTTAAACAATTATTGTTATACGGAATAAATGGTAGTGTATTAAATTGGATTACAGATTACTTAGGTAACAGATATCACAGAACAAAAGTAGAACATAAGCTATCTAATAGCAGGGAAAGTAAATGGGGTGTACCCCAAGGAAGTGTTTTAGGCCCTCTTCTGTTTATTATTTATGTCAACGACATTCATTTATCATTAAAAAACTCTTTTGTCAATTTATTTGCAGATGACACTCTCATTTGTGTAGCGGGAAACAATTTTGTTGAGGTTACCGATACTTTAAACAACGAACTTTCAATATTGTATGACTGGCTATGTCAAAATAAATTGAAGTTAAATGCTACGAAAACAAAGTGTATGGCTTTGGGATCGAAAGCAAATTGCAAAAAATACTCCGAACTGGGCCTCAATCTTAAAATAAATAACAATATAATAAATTTTGTACATGAAATAAAATATCTGGGGGTCTTTTTGGATCCTCAGCTAACATTTTCGAATCATGTAGATTATCTCTGTAAAAAATTAGGTAAGAAAATTGTTTTTTTTTATCGGATTTCTGATTGTTTAACTCAATGGACCAAAACACTAGTTTATAGCACAATTATCAAACCACACTTCAATTATTGTTCTTCCTTGTTAATATCATGTACAAAAGAAAATATAGATAGATTACAACTACAGCAGAATAGGGCAATGCGTATAATACTGAACTGTAATAGGTACACGCCAATAAAGACCATGTTACACACCTTAAATTGGTTGTCAGTGGAACAGGGCATTGAAAGGGACAACCTTGTTTTAATATATAAGATAGAACATGGTCAACTGCCAAGGTACCTACATGATTTTCTTCAAAAGAGACTTAATTTTCATGACTATAATATTCGTTCTAGGCAGAACTATAACATCCAGTCAGTTAAGACAGCTACATTGCAAAAATCTTTGTTTTATGAGGGGGTTCGCCTGTTTAATGCCTTGCCTGAGGTGGTAAAATGTGCATCGAGCCTGCATTCTTTTAGTAGGGATGTACATAAATATTTAATGGATAATTAGTAGTTAGTAAATTTTTCTTTTCCTTTTTTTGTATTTTTCCCTTTAGGTTATTCTCATTGTAATTATATTAACAAATATATTCGAAATACTGTAACTAACTGTAATATGGTGGAATTTGTATATTTTTTGTATTCATTACTAGCCAAGTGCTAAATAAAGAATAAAGAATGTCTTGTTGTCCGAAATTTTCTCAACAATCGATATCCCTTATGCATAGGTAGATATAGCGGCAAGGCCACCGAATAGTCCTGATTTGTGAATTTTAGATTCTTTCTTTTGGGAAAACGTGAAGTCTATAAAGAACAAAGTGGCATCGTTGGAAGAGTTCAGATTGAAGAAGAAACTGCGTAACTAATTTGGTTAAGGAAAATCTCCATTGCATTATGAATGCTATCGATCAAATAGAAAATGATAAATAATAATGGTGGACATAGACAACATTTTAGTAACACTATATTAAATTATTTTATTATTTCTGGTATAAAAATTGTCAGTTTTTCTATGGCCACTGTGGTTTATTTCGTAATAAATATAATAAATTCATAATTTTTTGATATTTCCTTGCCAATATTTTAACAATGACTAAAGTGAGTATATGCAAATTATATATTGAAAAGACAATTTTAAGCTCTACCTATTCAATAATTAAAAAAAAAATACAATAAGTCAAAATATGCACCAATTCTGATGGTTTGGATGAATCCCTTATACAATTTTAGTTTAAAAAGTTTCGAATCTCGAATAGCAAAGTTGCTAGAAGCTGTCAAAATATGAGGACACATCCTGTATAATCAGGTACATACATATGATAAAATAATAAATATAAAATATTATTTAATATTTTACTAATTGATATGGAAATAAACGGATGACCGTTCGTTCGAGTTCGTTCCATCTCTAGTTTTTAATACTTTCTCCACTGTACAAAAAACAACCAAAACTAATCTGAACTATCCCAAGACAGTTTTATAATATATCCTTTATGCCTAGGGAACACTCTAGTGATAATAAATATGTCCCAGAGTCATTCTGACGTAAATTCCGTACTTTCTGATCGCCCCGAATAGAAATAAGAAAATTTTATTTAGAACGAAAACTGATAATATTAAAGCTTCGTATAATATTATGAATAAAAAAAGGTTTTTGTTATTGAAACTCAACATCCTTTCAGATCTGGGTCATTGGTTTTATTCGCGGTACCACATCCATATTTGGTAACCATTTATTAAATAAGCCCGTAGATTTCTACGAAATAAATTATTGTTTTCGTTTGCAACATTTTTGTGAAAATATTACTTTCTTTAAAAATGTTAAATATTGTATGTTTATAGGGTGTTTTGGAAAATGTTAAGTACGGTTATTTATGCCCTAAAATTCTTCATTCTTTATATATAGGGCGTTGAAAATGAAATTCTTAGCATACAGAGCACACTGCGTTTATTTGATTGGTTTCATTTGTAATGTAAAGTACGACACACGATAAATGGTCATGACTAACTAACGCCTTTATACTTTACACCTGCTTTCGGCAAATAAACCATTTCTGTCCAGGGTGGTAGTAGGAAAATTGAAACAATGTTTATATATGTACAAACATTTATTGTGTATCGCTGACTTTGACGTAAATTATTAATATGCGTAAAAGTAGTAAGCCGTAATATATAATTTTTATTATACAGGGTGTCATACGTAGAAGTTCCACCCCCTTTATTTTCTTTAGTTTTTGAGATATCGGAATAATTTTTTTTTGTTTTAAAACGAATGGCAAAGGCTTTTTTGGCATCTGTGTAATTACCGGGTTGAAAATGCGGAACTTTTACGTGGAACACTCTGTATAAAACCGTATGAATAAAATGAGTAATCTCAATAGTTTTCTATACTATCACTATCATCCACTGATATAATTAAAGGTTTTATGTTTTCCCAAAATTTTTTATAATTATTTTCGACTTCAAGTACAAGATTAACGCACGCTCTCCAACTGCTCTCTGTTATTAATTCACACTGAGTTTTAATTACTTCAATTATATTAGCGGACATTTTTGAGTTTACATTATTGCATCTAACTTTGCTTTTTAATTCGGACCATATCATTTCTATAGGATTCAAATCTCAATGGTAGGGGGGGGGGGGGGCAATCTAAGTGGTATTATACCGGATGCTTTTATAGCTTCATCTACGCAATATATGTTATCGTACGATTTTTTTTTTTTTTAGTACCTCAACTAGTTTTTTTTTTTGTAAAATTATCTTCAAAATAGAGGCCATGTTGGCTAAGGAACTCTTGCAGTACCTCTTTTTTGCTGCCTATAGTTTAATAATCTAATATTTTCAAATGATTTAATAATAATTCGTCAATTTCTAATGTGTCGATAGGTATAATTAATTATACCTAAAATACGTACATTATCAAAATAAAAACATAATACCTGCCTGTTACCGAGAAAGGCTTATAAACCAGCCCTTAATTACTTTAAAGGGGGTGAAGTCACCCGATCGTTATAAAGCAGGTAAAATCATGACCATTTATCTTGTGTCGGACTATACACATATAATATTCCAAGGCATTTGACACTCTGGACCATAAGCTTTCATGTGCAAAACTGAATTATTACGGATTTAACCCCGATGCTCTAAAGCTAAATAAGCAAATCCCTTTCTATCAAATCGTTCTTGTAACTAGTGTTAAAAATTATTCAATTTGTGTCATAAAATGACATTTTCGACACTGGCAACAAGCGTTAAAGAATCTACTTTTAATAGTGTTTGTAGATAAAAGTATTTACAATTATTTATTATATAGTTAAAACCTCGGTTAAAACTAACATTTTCAACACACATTATAAAGTATTTAATTGCCAGAAGATAACACTTTTAATTAGTAGTTCGTTTTAAATGTTCATATAGCATCACCTGATATTTAGCTTATCTTCCATTAATCAAACAGGGGCTCGCAAAAATTTTACAAATATTAATAAAATTCCATTTGGCAGCGTCATTTTATCTCCAGTAATATAAACAAAATTATCATATTTTTCAAAAACAAACATTAAATCATTATCAGATATAAAATATTTTATATTACATGTTTAGTTATTGTTCCAGTGTTAGTTGGGTTGCCTAAGCTAAGAGATAGTAGTAGCTATACTTTTATTTTATTGGGTACGACACAGTGGCGTAGCCAGCATTTTGGGGCGGGAGGGGCGAACTATCGTAGGGGCGCAGATTGCGGAGCTAAAGCGCCGCAGGGAAAAAATTTTTGGGACCACGCCCAAATTTCGTAGGAATTCACCTTCTTCATGCTCTCTAGAAAACAGGGGTCTGGCCCCCAAATGAAGTTAAAATCCGCTATATAAAAAGAAATAAATTAAATATGATGGGACGCTCTCAAAACCGGTTTTATTAAGCTTATTCCGATCGCTCTTCTTTACTAAAAATAGAATAAGACCGATATTGTTTTTTAAGAATTATTTTTTAAGTAGTAAAGGGGGGCCTGGCCAAGAGGGGCGGGGGGGGGGGTGATCGCCCCCTGCGCCCCCCTGTGGCTACGCCACTGGTACGACACAGGTCATCTTTCAATAAACAATAAGTCTACAGATAATTAAACACCATCTACCGTGAATTGTAGTTGGCCAATAATGTGCGATGCGATCTTTCGAACCATTTAGTACTAGGAAACTTGACAGCCGCGCAAAAACATCTAAAGCTGGATCTGTACGCCCTCTATCTCAACGGATACCAACTAGGTACAATGATTTACAGTTTACTGGTAATATAGACACACTTGAGAGCAGTAAACTTGATGATAATTTACTCATTAATTATTACGTTCGTTATTATCGGATATGTTGATGGTATTTCCAAAACAAACAAAACAATATTAACATTTGTGGATGAAACACCTAAAATATTGACAAGAAGGTTATTACTCCGTCTAAATAAATAAAACGGAATATAGAACATTTTAATTTAAAAACTGTGTAATTTTTAAGAGGGAAAATTACCAATACATTTTGATTTCAACATAAATTATGTTCTGGTAATCGGATAATATAGTTAATGCCATTTTGTTAATTGGATTGTTACTTTTTATAAATGGATAATGTATTACCTAATTGCTTTTTTTATAGTAAAATATGTAAGTACCTACATGTACAACATGTGCAACAAGTATTTTTTTTTGAGATTATTATCTTCATCTTGCATTTTAACCAAAATTGTAAAATCCGTCCCACTCGAGGTCCCACTCTTTGATAGTATAATAGAATCCTTTCGAAAATGTGATAGATCTTCTTATTGTACAATCTTTGGGAAATCAAGTGCATGAAAATGGCGCTCCGGAACTCAATGAAGAATCTTCTGAACGGTAGAACGACACTCATGGGCACTTTGGGATATACTCTAATTTTCTGTTGACTTGATGAAAATAATTGTGGAAACTGTGAGTAGGATTTCAAAGTGGCGTGACCCAAGCACAGCTGGCAAGGCTGCTTCATTGGCGACATCTTTATGTAACTCTTTGTTCATCGTCTCAATATTGTGTCTAAGTGACGTACTGCCCCTCACGCAGTCTCTTAGTAAAGTACTTCAGATGACTGCGCTTGGTATGGTGGTACTGTTCTAGTGAATAACACAATTTTCATTCTTGCCAGCCGTTGGGAAAATTTGGACGCTAGTTTTAAGAAATCCTGTCAGCGTGCAGAAGATCTAGCTAATCAGCTGGGTCTAGAGCTGGTAATTCCTCGAATCCTCCGTGGTGGAGGACGTCGGCCGAAGAATACTACAGAGTATCATTTTATGCACCCTTACTAGATTTTGTACTCGCAGATCTGCGAGAAAGATTTTCAGTTGAACCGTTGGACGTTTTTCAGCTATCAGTTTTAATTCCAGAAAATATTCTTAAGACCTCTCTTGGTGAAGAAGAAGAATCAGTCCCTGCTAGACCGCTACTTAATGTCAATCAGGGTGTTGTTCCTTTTCTGTTGAGAGATGAAATTTCGATGTGGCTAGAGAAATGGATGCGGGAAAAGGAGCGGGGAGAATATTTGCCAACAACTGCTATAGACGTCTTGACTAGGTGCGATAAGAATGCATTTCCTATTATAAATGAGTTTCTACTGGTCCTTGCAACGCTTCCGGTGACCAATGCATCTGCTGAGAGATCATTCCCGGCATTGCGGCGCCTTAAAACGTATTTAAGATCAACCATGCATATATATGTATCCATAAAAATATTCCAATTGATATTGAAAAGGTGATCACCAGATTTACGAGAGCCTCCTGGAGGAAGTTGGAATTCAGTATTTATTACAATATCTAATTAGCTAAAGTTCTTTTCACGAAAAATATGGTTCTGATTTAATGACTGCTGTAAAATAGGTGCCAAGTGCGGTCGTAAATACCCATAAATTTCGAATATTCCCCTATAGCCGGTATTTTGAGAGATAATGTCAGTCTTTGTTTCTCACGGGAAGTGTTCAGTTGTATTGCAATATCATTTTACGAAATATTTTAATATACGTGTGTATAAAACAGCATTATGTGGCGTCCGTGGAAAAACATTGGCAGAGCTTCTTCAAATGCTCCGATGAAGAAAAGCATTTATCTCTCGATGCTAGGAACATTGTAAAACTGTTTATAATTCTTTACTTAACAGGAGACTTAACGCTAGACCTTTTTGAAGACTAGTTCAAGAATTGTCTTTTGCCGAACCTTCCTCAGAATAACGCGATAGTAATGGACAATGTTAGCTATCACAGTCGCGAATTATACAAGGCTCCAGGTTAAAATAATACGAAATTGGTGATTTATAACTGCAGGGCGGCAAACGATATATATTTATAAAAAAAGTGATTCTGTATATAAGAAAAAGTATATTGTGACTCGTTGTCAGAGGAAATGGGACATACTGTGCAACAGCTCCCACCTTATTATATTGTATTTTTAATGCCATAGAGCACATGTGACTCCAATTAAAATCAATTGCTAGGTCAGAGAATACATCTCCGGCTTTAAGTTATTATGTTGTAGAATTGGTAAAGAAATGTGGTAATGATATTCCCCCAGGTAGTTGGAAAAATTCAATCCATTATGTAATTACTGTAGTTACTCTGCATGATACAATTAAATCGATTATAACTAATTTAAATGAGGATCGCGAGAGCGAAATAGAACCAGATATGGAGTAACATTAGAGAGATGTCGGTATATTTAATAACACGTACCTACTAGCGCAAATTACTCCAGGCGCTATTTGAATAACGTAGTGCGGTATTATGTTTTATTTTTAGAGATATCGGAACCAGCGATATAGCGTCACGCGTGTTCAGTAAGGAACGTTATGAACCTAAAATTTAGATTTTCAATATTTTATGAAAAACATGCATGAAATTTTGGGTCTATACCTTTTAATAGAGTTTAATTGCAAATATAAGGTTAGTTCAGGTTCGTTTTTTGTTAACTTAATTCTTTAAGCGAAGCATTAAATCATCGTCTGCTGTAAACCTTGAGGTGTACTGTTAGGGTTAGTCCATCAAACATGACCACTCATTGGCGAGTCAGGTATATCCTTAGATTCCTAGTCTAGGCAACCTGACATTTCGTAGAGGACAAAATGTATTACTGTTATACACCTTTATTCTGTACCCTTAAATTAAAAGCTAAAGTTTCGTGCTTTTATTATTATTAAATAGGTAAATAGGTACATTACAAAACAAACATGTATATAATAATATTTTTATGTTGCATGTTGCAATTACATTTATACAATTAAAAAAGGTTTTCAAGAAGACTTGCCGAAAAAATCAAAGCACATAAGAAAATAAACACTGAAATTCAAATATCTAACCTCAAACTTTGCTTTTACACGATGTGCGCATGCCAACTTATTACGTTATTTCTAATACGGCCCAGAGTAATCTTCTCGCAAATAATTCCGCGCGGTATCGTTATTAACGTTGCGGCGCTATCAAATCGAATCGCGCATAGGTTAAACGTCAAAATAGGGTTTCCGCTAATTGCGGACGACGCTATTGGAACTACCGATATCTCTCTATTATAAATGCAAATAAATATAAGTAAGTAGTATTTAATTTATAAACACATAATACTACGAGTATAATTACTTAATTTCCTTGCTCCGACCCTTTACTACATCTTTATACTTTACATAATTATTGTCCATACAATCGAATCGACCCTTTAGTTTTATTTCAGTTAAAAGGTCAAACCCATTTATTGTGAAAATAACTTTACCTGTATTTTGTACTTTATTCATTTTAGAAAGTCGAAGAACAGGTGAGAGGGGGTGGAAAATCGAAAAATAAAAAAAGGCCCATTGATAACAAGATTTGGGCGTGATCCCAACATAATTATTAATCCCCCCCCCCCTCCCCTTTTTGAGCAAAAAGCTGAATCCGCACCTGTAAATAGATGGACAGACGAGGTGCAATACAGTGGCCAACAAGATCTATATAAATTAGTGGTTACATTTTTACATCTAACATTTGACATCTAGGTAATTTAATGCCCTTGGCTACGATGCACTCGATAGGTAGTCCCATTAATTTGACATGAGACATTAAAATGGACGTGTTTTTGTGTCAAATTTTATTTACCCAAAAATTAAGAGATATTTAGAAGGGCCCGTTTTGAAATTAATACTCTGTCTGTATTTTGAACCTATTGGGATTTTGTAGCAAATCCTTTAATTATTGTTTCAACTCATCCTTCAACAATCCCACTCATTTTTCATAATAGTTTACATTTCTACATCTCTAATTCTAGCACCTCGTTAGCCGTTTAGCCCCCCGTTTAGAAAATAATGGTCCTTTTATTTATCGTTCATTACGGAGATAATTGGCCTTTCAATGTAAATTGTTTTTCTTTTATTGTGTTTACCGAACAAGTGTGGGTTTACTGTCAGGTTAATGTATTCTTTCCTTCTTATTATGTGGGCGCGACTTTTTAATTTTCTTTTCGGATTTGTACAGTTTCAATTAGTCTTTATTTTCCAGTCGTTAAACTTATGATCGGTTTAGGCCCGGATTTTCAATAGGTATGTGGCCACTGACTGAAAGGTTAATGTACCGCTTACTTTGTTAAGTTGATGAAATTTGCATATTATAGAGATTAAAAATATTGGTATGAAAGGTACGAAATATATCGCAGTTATCACAAACCCTCAAAATAAACAATAAAGATACGTTTCTTGTGAATTTATTACTGATGCAAATTTGTCTTCTTATTCTTCGATAAAATACCAATTATAAAAGTTGTAGCGAAATTAATTTTTTGCCGTAATAATAAATGAGCAGTTACGCCCTCTTACGGCAATTTCCGAAACTTTTTGATGATAGTGTTTTTTTTCAAATCTGCGTAAGACGTATCGTTCCCAAGATATGGCCGCTCCGTATCCTTATCCGGACACCCTGTATATCAAAGGAATTTTAAAATTTATATTTATCAACTATACCGATAACTTTAAGAATTCGGTAGACATAATATTACGAGTTCGTTTACATTTGGAAAAGATAATTTTTAATGAATTTGTGTAATTAATATTAATAATTATGCTAAATGCATAATATCAAAATTAAATTATGCAATTTATAACCATTTAGTGTTTGTTGCGTTTAATAGCACTGTTATTAATAACTTTGTATAGTGGGTAAGTGGGTATTATAAATATGTATTTATTTACCATTCCAATAATATTATTATCATCATGAAAAACATAACTGAAGATTGTCGGTACAATATTTTTATTTATATACCACATTTATAATTTATTTATATATTCTTTATGTACTTATATTATAAAGTAAATTCAATTAATTAAGTATAAATATTAACAATAATATAAAAATGATGACAAACCATAAAACTATACAGACTTTTTATAAAAGGCTGCCCAGAAGTCCGGAATAAAATTAATATAGCCTTAACCTGTAACTTTTGGGGAAAATGCTTGGACACGTCAATTTAGTTTTATATATGCTCACATTTTGACGTTATTCGATTGTTTTTTTTATAGACATTTGTCAAAGATATGACGACATCGATCTTTTGTTTAAATGGAAACATACAGCTTGTGATACATCATTTGAAAGCTAATATCTCGTACAGTATGCTCATAAATTTTGGCGCGATTCTGTCAAGCTATTTCAAAATGGCGACTGTTAAAGGTTTAAAAAATTGCCTATTTAAATAAGCGGAAATAATAAATCATTGATGTTTTTTTTTACCTTTCAAGGTAAGAAATCTTCATTGTTTCACGTTCTGACAATTTGTGAGATTGTGACTTAACAATAGTTATGGTTTATTTGTTATTTATTTTGTCAAAAAACATAAAAATGTAACGAAGCAAAACAAAACACAACAAGAAAGTAGTTTAACGTGGCAAATGCTGGAAATGTCCTCCACCCTCTACTTGGCATGCTCCCAGACGGTGGTAAAATCCGTCGACGGAATTTTGAATGGCTTCAGCCGGTATGTTATGTGTCTCCAATTTAATTTTGTTTTTCAAATCTTCAATATTATTTGGCCTATTTTCGTCAACTTTTTCTTTTAAATATCCCCAAAGAAAATAGTCTAGAGGCGTTAAGTCTGAGGACCTCGGTGGCTATTCGATTGTACCAAGTCGTCCAATCCAGCGACCTGGAAATATCTGATCTAAATATCTTCTCACATTGACACCAAAATGCGGGGGAGCACCACCTTGCTGAAACCAAATTGTTTCATTAGGTATATCTGGATCTACTTTGTTGGGAAAAATTACAGCTGGAGCAGGCCTCAACTCGAAGGTTAAGAAATTCAGGTACCGTTCAGCTGTGAGGTTTCCTTCCAAAAATAATGGCCCTAAAATTCGGTTATTAATGATTCCTGCCAATACATTTACTTTCTGGGGCCGCTGAGTATGCGCTTCAAATATACATCGTGGATTTTCTTGACTCCAGAAACGATAATTATGTCTGTTAACCACCCCGCTTAAATAGAAAGTAGCTTCATCCGAAAATAATACATTCTGTGGAAACCTATTATTCTCGTCACACCGTCTCATCATTTCTTCGCAAAATTGCAAACGCCTATCATAGTCATCTTCTAAAAGCTTTTGGACAAGACATACTTTATAAGGGTGGTATTTTTCTGCTTGCAAAAATCTTTCAATAGTACCTCTAGATGTATCATGATTTTGAGCCAATGAAGCTGTTGAAACATGCGGATTATTCTGCAGAGATAATGCAATATCCAATTTTTCACCGTTGCCTAAAACACGTGGTCGTCCATTCCTAGGCAAGTCCTTTACTGTGCCATGTTCATCAAATTTGTGGAATATTTTACTAACAGTGCCCTGTGAAATTTGATTTTCCGGTTATTTAGCATTAAATAAAGTGCACACTTCACTTTGACTTCGTATTTTATCTCCACATCCTAACAATATCAAGACTTCGATACGCTGCCTTTCCGACAAAACCATTTTTGTTTAGAAAATTGTAAAATAATACTTCGGAAATACCTAAATTAATTTTTCAAGTTCACAATGTCACAAAATGTCAGAACTTGAAACAATGAAGATTTCTTACCTTGATAGGTAAAAGAAACATCAATTCCGCTTATTTAAATAGGAATTTTTTTAAAACTTAACAGTCGCTATTTTGAAATAGCTTGTCAGAATCGCTTCAAAATTTATGAGCTTTCAAATGATGTATCACAAGCTGTATGTTTCCATTTAAAAAAAAGATCGATGTCGTCATATCTTTGACAAATGTCTATAAAAAAACAAACGAATAACGTCAAAATGTGAGCATATACAAAACTAAATTGACGTGTCCGAGCATTTTCCCCAAAAGTTACAGGTTAATGCTATATTAATTTTATTTCGGACTTCTGGGCAGCCCCGTATATAAAACAACATACCAGTTTATTAAATAGACATTTCATCATAAATGGAAAAATCTGATGTACTCTCATCTGCCCCTAAGTTAATAACAACTGGCTGGACGGTTCCTTTTAAATCGTCTAATTCCTACATTTTCTGCTATTGCTTAATTATGTGTATTTATTTCTGCCGCTTCTCCGCATAGAGTTCTTTAAGTGCTTCCTCAAAATGCTGCTGAACAATATTTATTTTATACAGTATTTTTTCTGGCCACATTAGCTCTATGCAGGGCCGTTCCTGGCGAGCGTGCAGGACGTGCATGCACGCAGGCGCAAAATTTTAGGGGCGCAAAATCGACAGTCATTCAGTATTCTTTATTACAAATTTAAAAAAAATTCTCTTATTTTATCATTTCAATATGTCTAAAAATTTTACCAATCGTTTGCCTTAATAATAACACAAATGTGTTCTCTTCGTAGTGTACTTGTTGGACACTACATGCCCCGACTTTTAAATTTATTTTTATTATATATTTCGATTATATTATTCGATTTTAATCTGGCATGATATTTTAGGAAAAATTAATATAGTAAGTAAAATACTACAAGATCCGAATAGAAACTTAAATGACTGCTATAAAGAAATTGAAAATCTAAATCTTTATTTTAACGAAAAACGGTCAGACAAAAATTTTAGATTGCTCGTCAATAAAGCTAAAGGAGAAGCAGAAAAAAATCGATGTAGAGCAGGTATTCCAAATAGTACGGCAACGAAAATTAAGCAACAATTTTCATATAAGTAAGGATGAATCTGTAGCAGATCCAAAGCAAAAATTTAAAATCAATTTTTATTTTCTAATTTTAGATACAACCATTCAGTCTTTACAAAGGCGGTTTGAGGGTATAAACAAATTTTAAAATTTATCTGGGTTGTTAATGTTGTTATGTAATTTTGAAAATTTAGAATCTGACTTAATTAAAAAATAATGTGTAAATTTAGATACCGCATTGCAAGTTGAGATTAATGGAGTAATATCTAAAGACATTGACGGCTTAGATTTACCTAATGAAATTTCAAGATGTAAAATTCTTAATCCTAAAAATACTACTGATTCATCCTTTCCCATAGACATTTTAAATTATATAACTAAAAAAAATCTACAGTCTCTTTTTCCAAATTTATTTATAGTCTTAAGGATATACCTTACATTACCCATTTCAGTAGCTTCAGGTGAAAGAAGTTTTTCTAAGTTAAAACTAATAAAGAATTATTTAAGGGCATCTATAAGTCAAGAACGCCTATCAGATTTGGCCATTATTTCGATTGAAAATAATATTTCTGAGGCTCTTGATCATAATCAGATGATCAACGAGCTTGCATCCGTGAAAGCCAGACGTGTTTTGTTTTAGGTATACCATTCCTTTTTTGTTTTGTTTATTACAAAAATAGTATTTTTACATTTTTGAAACGTTTATTTTTTTATCATTAAAATATTTCTGTAACCTACCATATAAGTACTAGGTATAATATTGTTTTATGTTTTTGTTATTGTTTATTTTATTTACGTTAATTTTATTCTCCTTTAATTTTCTTGTGGATCTGTACTGCTTTTAGTTCCTACTATTTATTATATTTCATAAACAATCAAGTAAATAATCGTAATGATATATTGATTATAAGTACTGTTTCTATCGTTTTTTTTTTGTTTCTTTAGGGTATATTTTTCTTTTGATATACTTACCAAATATTTTATGTGATTTTGTTTATTTTGGTAATTTACTAAATATTTTTTCTAATTATTTTTTATCAGTTTTCTTACATTTCAAATCATTGCCCGTTTTTCGCGAAATACCTATATTAAAAAAAAAATAGGACCATTTTTTTTAACTAAGGGCGCACCAAAGAAACCTGCACGTAGGCGCCAGACACCCCAGGAACGGGCCTGCCTCTATGGGTAATAATTTGGCGTTTTCCTTGTCGAGAGGGCGCTATTATTTTTGTGATAGGTCATCTAAAAACGCTTGAGATTACATTCTTATCCCGCCATATTTTTTCAACTTTGTTTAGCCACTTTCGTCCAAATAGTACAATGCCCTATTTTGATCGCGGAAATCTCTTCTTCTTCTTCTTGAGGTGCCGTGCAGATTCCTGCGTAGGCGTCCTCCCAACATCCTCTTATCAAATTTCTCTATTTAAGGCCGCAGTTTGAAGAGTTTGAAAGTCCTGTATGCCCGTCCAATGTCGGATATTTCTTAGCCATGATAGTCTCTTGCGTCCTATCCCCCTTTTTCCTTCGATTTTGCCTTGTAGAATTAGGCGTTGAAACGAATAGCGTTCACCACGTATCAGGTGCCCCAGATAAGAAATTTTTCTCTTCTTGACATGCTCAAATAACTCACGCTCTTCAAGGTTTGCCCGACGAATAACATCTTCGTTAGACACTCTATCCACCCACGGGATTCTCAGCATTCTTCGAAGTACCCACATTTCAAACGCTTCGAGCTTGTTTATTGACGATGCCTTAAGAGTCCACGTCTCCACACCATACAAAAGAACTGACCACACATAACATTTCACCATTCTGTATCTGAGTTGAAAATTCAGATCGTTGTTTATAAGAAATTTCTGAAGCTTTTGAAAGGTCCTTTTGGCCTGTCCAATCCTGCTCTTAATTTCTGTCTCTGGATCCCATTTATTATTTATAAGACATCCCAAGTATTTGAAACTATTAACCTGTTCTATGTGTTTTTCGTTAATACGTATTTGTATCGGTGGGATATCGTTTCTGCTTACGACCATAACTTTTGTCTTATTTATGTTTATTTTAAGGCCTAATTGTTCACTTGAGTTGTTAACAGCGTTTAGGAGAGTCCGGAGATCGTTCACATTGTCGGCCAGGATCACAGTGTCATCAGCATATCTTATGTTATTAATGGGAATGCCGTTTACCTTAATACCCAGCTCACTCCCCGAAACCGCTTCAACAAATGCCCTTTCCACGTATAGGTTAAAGAGCATGGGAGAAAGAATACACCCCTGTCTTACACCCTTCTTTATTGCAAATTCCTCTGTGGTGTCGTTGTTTTGAAGTCGGATTTCTGCTGTTTGGTTCCAGTAAAGATTTGCAATAATTCGAATGTCTTTGTCATCAAGACCCATTTCTTGCAAGTATTTTACGAGTATATCATGCTTAACATTATCGAAGGCTTTCTCGTAGTCTATATAGCACATTAAAACGTCTTTTCTTTGGTCGTAGCAGTTCTGAACCAGTGTTTGTAGGCTGAAGATGGCTTCTGTCGTCCCAAAACCATTTTTGAAACCAAACTGACTTGATCCACTAGCTTCTTCGCATTTTTTGTATAATCTGGTATGGATAACACGAAGGAAAAGTTTAAGGAAATGGCTCATCAGACTAATGAGACGGTAATCCCGGCACGTTCCCGCATTTGGTGACTTTGGAATGGTAATAAATGTAGAACGCAACCAGTCTTTGGGGATAACTCCGGTGTCATAAATTTGGTTGGATAGGTCCACCACTATTGCTAGGCTATTCTCGTTTAGTGTGTGGAAGGTTTCGGAGTACATATTATCTGGTCCAGGAGCTTTGTTGTTTCTCATTGATGTTATTGCATGGGTGACTTCGCTCTTAAAAATACTTGGTCCAGATGGTAAATCTGTTGTTAACCCGATGCAGTTGAGCGGTCTGTTGTCATCAAAAAGTCTGGATGTATAGTTTTTCCAGGTATCAAGCAATTCTTGGCGGTCTACAATTGGTTTATTTTCCTCATTTCTGATATTGCTTATGGGTTTCTTGTTGTGTAGTCCCACTATTTCCTTTACTTTTTTATGTAAATGAAAACTATCGCCCAAACGATAGAGATTCTCGGCTTCTATGCATCGATCAGTAAGCTATTTTTCCTTTGCAATCCTCACGTGCCTGCGAATCTCTTTTTGGTAGGTCAAGTAGCCCTGACGATTTTTCTGTATCTTGCAGAGGCGACGCTGTTCCATTAGTTCCAATATGTGCTCAGTCATCCATTCGTTCTTTGCCTTTGTTTTAGGTTGAATAAGACATGTACTATTTGCATTTTCAAATGATTTCCTGATGTTGGACCAGAGTTCCTCGACATCTTCTGCCCCGGCGATATTGGCAATTTGAGTGTTTAGAGTATCTTTATATTTTATTGTTGTTGCTTCATTTTTTAGTAGCTTAGGGTCGGGCATTTCCCTAAGTTTACTTCTTTTCCTACTTGCTAATCGTACTCTTACATTTACACATAGGGGATTATGGTCGGATTGGATATCTGCTCCCGGAAATGTGCTAACTTTGGTTATGGAGTTTCGGAACCTATGATTGATAGTTATAAAATCGATCTGATTCCGAACAATATGTTGATCGTTATCTCGAGGTGATTTTGGATGGAAATCTCTTATTTTTCGTAAATATCCTCGTCTCCAACAAACATTCAATTTAACCTTTTTGATTAATTGGTACTTTCGATTCTGTTTCTCCCATCTAAAATTCAATTCCCGTAGAATTTTCCAAGGCTTATCTCTTTTCATTTGAGGAATATCTTCTTTTATTGCAAGTAAAATTGTACCTTAAGTGGGAATTTCGTTTTTAAAATTGGATGGATATACTTTCCTTCTTATAAAATTATTTTCGTCTTCGTCTAAAGGCTTTTTTGCAATATTTTGGTGTTTAAGTGCATTCAATACGTTAAGTACATTTAATTTTTCGTTAATAGATAATGCATAGTGGCACGTTTAACTGAAATGAATCCCGAAAGTCTTTCCATATATATAATATACCGGGTGATTCATGGCTTAGTTGAACATAGGAAATTTTGAGGTGGCTAAATATTGGCTACTCTGTACGTTTTAAAGAAAAATTGTGGTGTAATTTTTTGAAGAGGCCGAAATAATAAATCCTTGTACTAAGTCTGAATGAATTTTAATAAGCTAATCCTAACTTATTCAATTAAATGTGATGGCAAAATTAGTAAATTTTAGTTCAGGTAATACAGCAAACACCGCCAAATAATTTGTATGACGCTATTGTCAAAAATTGACGTAAAGCTGGATATAACGAATAAAGATTTTTCGTTTCACCAGTCCGGCAATCACACATTCAAAATAAAAGACACCATTATGTTTTTCTTACTAAGCCTTTAATTTAACATAACATACCTAAGACTACAGATTTTCACAAAAAACATTAATTAATTAAATGTTCAAACAACCCTCCATTCTCCATTAACAGCTAAACAATATCCTAACCGATCATAAAATTCATTTCTATAACATTGATATTAAGAAATTCTGTCACATTCTAACGAAACACAGTTTTTTACCTGGTCTAGATTTTTAAATTTTACATCTTTATCTTTATAAATAAAATTTTTTAAGTGACCCTACAGAAAGAAGTCGCTTGGCGAAAGGTCAGGAGACCTGGCTGGCCAAAGGATTAAATGCCGGTCAATAATATTTCCGTTACAAATATTTTGCAACCACGAGAGAGTTATGGGCAGGACAACCATCTATTTGGATACCAGATCTCCTGATTTTCGCGTACAACTTCTTCTAGTGAACATTTGGTTCGTTGTTGAGGGTGAATGTACATTCATTGGTAAAATAAATATTTCTCTAAAAATCCGTATTGTTATTTGCTCTTTCCATTACCTCAAGACAGAATACCATTCTTCGTTCTTCATCACCTTGCCGTAGCTCTTGATGTTTTTCATACTTGTAAGGAAAATATGTTTTTTTTAAAGTCCGCAACACTGTGGTTTAATGTTTTCCTACGGCTTGCCCAAGAATCCTCGTGCTAATCATTTTATTTTCCTCCACGTGCAGTAAAGTATCAAGATCTCTATTATATCTTTTTTCAGCTCTATTAACATTCCGAGTATCAGGGAATTGAACTGAACACATTTCAGACACCGCTCTTGAACTGTTTCCTGTATAATACCACTTAATCATAGTTACTTTTTTCTTAATGGAATAGCTTATATTTAGATATAATTAAAACGCATTCAATGAAAATGTTGTCACTGACGCTACTTTTCGTTTTGTCAATGCCAAATGATAATTTGTTGGTGTTTGCTGTATTACCTAAACTATGAAAATTTCCTAATTTTATGCCATCACATTTAATTGAATAACTTAGGATTGGCCTATTAAAATGTATTCAAACTTGGCACACGGGTTTATATCTCCACCTCTTCAAAAAATTTTTTTCTCTAAAATGTACAGGGTAGCCAAAATTTACATGGGATTTCCTATGTTCAATTAAGCCACGCATCACCCGGTATATATAACACAATTACATTGCCACGTACGTTTGTAATTTAGACTATAGAATACGTCTAACAATTCGTCGTCAATATCACGAAGTGTCGTAACTCAAAAAAATTGAATTTTGAGATATGTCGTCTATGTATATAAAATAACCTTCTCTACAATATCACGAAGCGTCGTAACTTAATTTCCATTGGTACTAAATATACGGCAATATTAACCGGTGTCGTATGCTATTGTAGCCGAAAAGAGAATTTCACGAACTGACGTAAATAAAGTTACGACAGTTCGTGAAATTGTCGCACTGAATACTGCTTTGGTTTTATTATGGCGTATCCCAACTTTTCGTGTTAATACTTGTCTATCCCTCCTTTCAATAATATTGCATTGTCTCTGAATTTACTGTTAGTATACATCGAGCTTGCACCGAATGTAGATGAACCATATTTATTTTTATACTTACGTATTAATTAGAGTAATATAGTGTTGAAATGGATGTGCTGGTTTTGTGGTAAGATGGATCAAAAAATTGTGTGGATTCTAAGGAACTAGTGAATCTTAAAAAAAATAAGCAAATAACTCTCGGAAGGCGAAAACAGCCATATAACGTGTATCCTCTACAATATAACGATTTTTATGATTTCAAGACCCTTTCCCAAGATCTTCGAGTTTTATCGGTTAAAACATCTGAATCTGGAAATCCTGTAAAATGGAGTGACATGATGGAGCTTAAAGTTAAAAAAAAACGAGCCAACAAATAGTTATTTATGTATCTAGGGAATTATAATGGTCTTAATTACCGAGGGCAAAGTTTACGTCCCGAGGGCCTTTGGCCCGAGGGACAGCAATTGCCCGAGGTAATTGAGACCCTTATAATTCCAGTGATACATAGATAATTTTATTTCTGACCGATTTTAGTAACATTTTGTTCATTTTTAAAGTGGAATAAATGTTTCAATAGATGACAATCAAATTGACATTAGATGTCAATCGTTTGATTTTATGTCAAATTTTTCTTAATATCCCAAGGGAGTTATGACCCTTATAATTCCCGCGTAACTAAGACGTTATAAGCTAATAATATACCGGTCAGAAATAAAATATTTTATAAAACCAGTCACCTTCAGGACTGCTACGATACTATTAATTTAAAAAGGCAAACCTTAAATTTACTATATTTACCTTTACAGCTACTAAATCCAGATGCTAGAAAAATAAGCAAAGAAAAATTTGAGGATTTAAGGTCATTGTATGTAGGAGACACAGCTGTTGTCAGAATAAAAGAATTTCAAAATTTTTATTTGAATATTCCTCATTATTAAATTATAAAATTTAGAATACATTGTTTTGGTTTTGTTCAGTGAATACTGCTTCATTTTTAAGTTACTCAAACAATATTCATTAATACTGTTGGCTAGTTTTTTTATATTTGTAAGAATAACTTTTCTGGTCAGATTTATTCATTAGTTACATTAGAGTGTCCATGTAAAATCAGTGCAAATCTTTAAATGACTCTCCTGTAAAATTGGTGAAACTGAGATACGACATTTCGTGATATTGACAACGAATTAATGACCGGCAGGTACTCCCATAGAGTGGTCACTTGATCCTCATGTAGTACAATTTCCCAATTTCAAACAGAGTATAAAGAGATCTTTGCTTTGTGGATACCCCGCAAGATCTAAACTTTTTGCTTATTTAAATTTTTCGGGAGGCGAGTTTACTTATCTCGTCATGTGTTAATAATACACCCTCAAAGAATTTTAACTTGAAGGAATCAATTTAATACTAAGCGCAGGTAGACAGGAGTTGTTAAATTATACACCAACGCAATCTGCATCCTTAATCAAGTAAGTAATTTGTAAAAAAAGGAGCTTTAATCCCACAGGGGCCTGGTAAACTCCCTTGGAATACCTCTGTTTATTCGCTGAAATTCCTCATTTATTAATTATTTAACAAATAAACAAAAATTGTCATGGATCAAAGAAAAATAGGAGAATTGGGAACTGGTTGACAGCTTTTTTGTGATGTCAGTTTATTTTAAGCACGTAATTCCAAACCATTTTTAAGACAACATTCATATAGGCCTTTAATGATATCAGTCTGAAAAACCCACCCTCTGCTTGATGGGTTAATGAGGATTTGGTGTCTGGTATTAAAGTACCTAGTCTAAGAACTTCCAAACAATTAAAGGATTATTTATTAGTGTGGAAATATTATATAAATTTTTATTAATTTAAACTCTTTACCACAAGTTTTGTTATAAAACTTGTGGTGGGTAAGCTAACAAGTGAAACTACAAATAATTATTATTTCCTTTAATTCGTAGTAGTCGTAGGGAGCGCTACAAAAACAAATCATTGCGTGGACTTTCATATTGCATAAAAATATTTAAGATTAAATTAGTTTATAAATAAGTTTCAGTAGAACATCCTGAAGGTATTACATACATACATATTATATACACCATGTTGTATATAATTTTTTTAATTATATCAACTTTTCATCAATATCAAGTTAAATCTCCTTATAGTAATAGCAATAATTAAAACAAATACGACGCAAAAAGGTTGTCACTTTCCAAACAAACAAGTTTTAGCACGCTTGGACTTGAACTACTAAAAACCCGCATGGTACCCGTGGTACCACCCAACATGGTGCAACGTCTCTATCTACCAATAGCAAACCACCACATGTTCTCCGTCCTTGTTGCACCACTTGCCCGTGTTGTTGCAGTACCAGGATCGCTTCGCAATGTTGTCAGATTATGCGAAATTTTCCTGAATTTAATTATTTTTGTAGGAATTCGTTTGGTTTGAACGACAGAAGAAAAAACAATCATAAACCACCGCAATTAATTTTGTACTTAATACACAACCTCAGAATGCTCAATTTTGTTATAATTTGGTATATACAGAACATCTTCACAAAGGTATTTTTTATAATACCAATATATTTTTAATGAGCAGTATTGTAGATAACGGTTAACTGCAATCTTCAGTTTAACTGGTGGAATGGGACCTAACCAATCTTCAGTTAAACCGTAATCAGTAATTAAAACCTATAATCAGCCCTATGATCAAACATACAAGTTAACTCTAAACGCTAACTAGCTGTTTTTCAACCACAGTGAAAAATTAACAAGTAGACTTTTTTCGGTTGTTGTCATGGAAACGGTACGTTAAAAGTTAACTTGTGTGTTTGATCATAGGGCTGAATATCGGTCATCAATTTGAGTTCAGGTTAGTTTAGGTTAGTTAGGTATAGAAACAGAATCTACGTTTTATTTATAGAATGGGACCAATCTTGGATTCTGCTAAACTGTACTTTGTTTCATTTTAAAAAATATCTTACTAGTTTTTACTACTACTATTCACTTGTTGGTTTGGGTTAAATCACTTTAAATTTAAATTTACTTTAACATGTTATTTAGTGCAAGATAAAATTGTATATCAAGACATTTAAAATTTAAGAACAACTTTTTATTATTATTTTAATTTAAGATGTTCTTCACCATTTATCTTTTAAGCGATAATGGAAAATACAATAGGGCCTGGGCAAGCGAGTAGATAGCGGTTTTTATTGGTTGGATGTCATACATTTGGTGTTTCTGCGCTTGTTTAAATGAATCTGTGTCAACGCCATCAAAATGTTCATTAAAGTGTTGCATAAAGCCAGTTTTAATAATATCAATCAAGCACACAATTTTTCTCTGATTGCAAAGTATTTTTCTTAACAATATTATTTCTTTTGTGATGTCATCATAAATCTTAACAAACCTATATTATTATAAACATTCGCCATTTACTAGGTTTTTTCACGTAAAATCCGACAACATCGGTTCTTGTTGGTACTACTCCGTGACATGACGTCACCCGCCATCGGTCACATGACGTTTATAACGCGTTTTATCTGCCACTGCCGAGTGGAAAAATAATTTCAACAAAATTTTCGATAAGTCAGTTTTATCCGTGCCGTATTCCTAATCTAGTAGTCCGCGTTATTTTTCTTTTGTTCGCGCGCGCTCGCTCGTTTGTTTCGTGACGGTCATTCGAATTTTTTTGTTGTATCCATTCGCGATTGTCATTATTTGTTGGTGTGTCACTTTTGTTTATAGTTGTGCACGTGCGCGAGCGGCAATTCATATTTTCAATTTTCCATTGGACGTGGGCTTCTGTTTGAAAGGTTAGTGTTTTGTTTTTATTTTTGTTCATGGCTTAGTTGACAGTAAGAATTTCTTTGTTTGGGGCATTTGTTCTTTGTTTTTGGCAAAAAAAGTGCAATATTTCATAAATTTTACATTTTTTAGAGCTGTATTTTATTGGGTATATATATAAATATCAGTAAAACAATAAGTGTATTAAATTTTAATATCGTGTTGTTTGTTATCTGAGGACAAACATGTACGCCCTGTTGTATCCGGGAAATACCAAGTTCTAGGAATAGTTTTATTGCAAAACACTGGACGTAACGTGACGGTATTTATAAGTTTGTTTTTAACAAATGTTTGATGCCGGTTTTTAGTTAAAGAAGAAACTATTAAAATTTTATTGTAAAAACGTTTAAACACGTGTAGTTTATTTATTTCATATTGATCATGTTTATAACAATGGTAAATGTCATAATACGGTTAACGCTATTATGTTATTAATAATTACTTTTGTTTCTTTATATACAAAGAATCGTCTCAGAAAGTACCTTTAGTGATTATAACACCGTGTAAATTGCACGCGTATATATTTATTTTATCACAAAGAAAAGCATAGTAATAAAGACGGATAAAGACCTAATTAGAATGCCAGGAATGTAGTTCTGCTGTAAAAACACCATAGACTGATGGTGAATGGCACTTAAACAATTAAAATTTGTTGCCTATCGGCAAAAAAATTGTAAGTATTTTGTCTTGTTCGCAAAGGAAGGTCGTAAAATTTAGTATTATCGCATTATCTAAGTGATTTAAGGGCATAAATAATATAGTTTTGACATAAATATATGTATGGTGTATTATTAGATTAAGATAAGAGTCAATTGCACTGTGAACTGTTAATTAATTGCAAGTTTAAAATTGACATGCTGCGATATGTTATAATGCGTACAGTGGCGAATCCAGGAGGGTTGGCTTCTTAAAGGTAGTGGTGGAGAACTATCGATAGTTTCGAAAGACCTTAGCATACATCGACTGTCGAAAACGTAAAATGTCGAAAAATGTTTTCTACAAAATGTAGGTAGATATCCAACTCTGTACTTTTGTACTGTAGACATACAAAAATATACTAATGAAAATAAGTCAAAGATTATGGCAATAACAATACACACAATAATGCGGAAAAATAATAACTTCACTGTTGTTTATTACATTGTCATCCTGATTTGAAGCAAATGTCTATACGGAGAAACAAGAACATTCGTGAAGGAATTACGGAAAACTTTGCGAATTTCTCTGAGGTTAAAACTAACCGTCTCCCAGCAGAAATTTCGTGAAGCGACTTCATTAATTAATTGAGTACCATCAGCATTAGGTATTATATTTTAAGATTTGTAATTACAGTATGTACTTAATGTCCGGATATAACAAACTTAAAATGGTTCGCTATAATAAATGAATACGATATAAAGTAATGCTAAATACGTATTTTTTCTTTAGTCAGCCACCTTTCCCGCCAATAAGTGTTAAACTGTCAAAATTCGAACCTCAAATATTTCCTGGTGAAACTAGAGAGGAAAACGAAAATAAAAAAATACGAATATAGAGGAAACTCACGAATAGCAACGAAATTTTTACAAATTACCAACAAGACTGAAGTAAAACCGAGAGTAAGTAAGTAAAGAGGCTCTTCCAGCTGCTATTTCGTGAGTAGAATTCAGAGCGATTCTCTAACAGAAATTTGATATATGTATATAGACTGAAGAGAAAGGAAGAAAAACCCAAAAGAGGAAATGTAGTTAAAAAAAAAAGGCGGAAAAAGGAAATGCCTGATGGCGACGAATCATATTGGAGCCGCCCAGACAGTGATGATGAGAATGCCTGGATATATACGGCCCAAGGAAAAACAAATGAATGAAAATAAATGTCGCTTTCACCTCTTCTGAAATAAAACAGACTTTTGCAAACTGTGACTTCATTTTGGACAGTGATATTGAAGACAACGACTTAAAAAGCATTGATGTGTCTAGGCGTGTCTTGGCTGACATTAGATTTTTTGGGGCTGACTACTGGGATTTGTGCTATATTTTCACAAATCTTTTTATAAATACTATACTATAATACCTAATAGATAAAAATTTTGAGCAAGTAATTGACATGGATAAATGAAAACATTTGCAATTTTGAAAATGTTAATATTTTTTGCAAAGCTCGCAACGTAAAACTTGTATTAGGTGGCTGACAACTGGCGCATTTACCCTAAATAATAAATTTTGCTCCTTTTTTTGCTTTTTTTTTATGACAGTAGGTACCTACACAAAATTAATATAGGTAACTAAGAACATTAAAAAATACCTACTCTTTTTTAATGAAAAAGAAAACCCTTTTTTATCTTAATTAAAATCGGAGAAACTAACTAAAAGTCAGGGTTGTTATGTTTAAAACAAAATGTTTTAAACATGTTTTAAACACGACCTGATGTTTTATTAGGTGTTTTAAACAGGTGTTTAAAACATGTTTAAAACATTTATTAAAATATACTGCTTTTTTTCTTTTTTTCTCAATGTAGTAGATGTCAAATATCACTTTTTTTTGTCTCCTCATATCACCCAAAAAAATTGAAAAAAAAACACAAAAATAATTGGAACATACATATGGATATATTATTATTAACCTAACGTCGAGCATTTAACATTTAACAGGACTAATACTAATAGCTTCAAACAAATAATGCAAAGTAAGCTTATATATTAGTGATTAGTGTATATCTTAAAAGAAACAGAAAAACTAACAGTTATTCAAATTCTAGGAACAAAAAACAAACATTCACTAGATATATTTTTAACTCAACATAAAAAAACCATAAAATAATATCTTTGTTTAAAACGTGTTTTAAACATGGGTATGTTTTGTTTAAAACATGTTTTTAATTGCCTAATAAAAAACATGTTTAAAACAAAAAAAAAACTGTTTTAAACAACAAAAAACAAACTGTTTTAAACAACAAAAAACACATGTTTTGTTTAAATATAAAAATAACATGTTTTTTTTCAACCCTGCTACAAGTAACCTAACATACACGATCGTATCTTAAAATTAATATTTTTTAATATTGAAATTTCCGACAAAATAACCAGAACCAAAAAGTGACTGCCTCAGAGAATACTTTTAGTTTTAAAAACATCAAACACATGAACAATTGGACAGACACGTAACCCATGTGTTTTATGTTTTTCAAGCCCGGTTATTTCCCTAGTTACCAACCGCTTGCGGCTGCAAATCGAGAGTATGGAAGACCAAAGTCGCTGGAGTCCGCTGATAAAAAGTTCGTTACAATGCTTATTATACATAATTTATTAATACAAAATGTAGTTAATAGCGTATACAGAGTGTCCCACGACGATTTTCCTCGGTCACATCTCAAGAACGGGAACAGATTGTGGCAAACAAAATTTGGGTGATCAATACGACTAATAAATAATAAATACTTCACGTTAAACTAACTATTATATTTTAAATAGAATTTAACCATACCACATTAGTTAGGGTTCTAATGAAAAATGACTGAAATAATAATATGTTTGATTACCTAAATGATCAATAATTATGTAAGCCCAGACAGGTATTTAATAATAACAAAAATAAAGGTATCACGGGAACTGTCATGACACCAGTCACAACTCACAAGTAGTGTCATCGTATCGTAAAGAAATTGTGTATGTAATCAAAGATCTGCAAAAACAATATTTTTATTTGGTTTTCTTGATTTTCAATTTATTCCTATTATAATAAAGTGTTTCGTTGAAATCTTCGTTTTTTCATTAAAAAATGATGTACACTTATGAATATTTACAATGACACTACTTGTGACTCGTGGCATGACAGCCCCCGCACAACATACAGGGTAACCTCGAGGGTATCGCATTTACAATATGAAAGTTGGTATAACGTGACCGAAAATAATGGGCCAAAATAAAAATAGAATAAAGGCAGAAAGTCACAAAACAGATAAAAGGTTAGAAATGCAAACTACGTAGAAAACCAGCGAAACAAGATTCAAGTTTGTCACCAGGCCACCCCGGGCGCTGCGGTAGGAAATTTATGGCGGTTAATTGAAATAGCTCGTTTTCAAATTACTGGTTTACTGGTAAAACAATAATCTAAATTTTTAAAGATATTTTATTGCCTTTTGAGTTAATTCACTATAAAATACCATGTATTCACTAAATTCCAGAATTTAATGAATACATGTATGTAATTTATGTAAAATTATACACAAAAGGCAATAAACGCCATTAAAAACCAACTATTGTTGTTATTTAATAATGCCGATATACAGTGTGGCCCAAATTGGGCCTACATGTATGGGGATCTTGGAAACTATAGAAGATAGAGAAACGGTTAAATGGGGAAAGTTTTTGACAATTATATTTCTAACTGAAAACCGTTTGGTACGCGGCCCTATCTTTTTTGGTTTTTGAAATATGTTGAAAAAACCAAAAAGATGTATTTTCGAAAATATGCTGTAGATTTCTTATTATTCACTATTTTGGCAATCTGTAAAAACATTTTTAAAGCAACTTTTTAAGTAGATTTCAGTTCTGCAATTTAATTTTGAACACGACGTTTCAGTTATTTTATACCATCATCAGGTTCATTTTTTCTTATGGGCGCCATATTGTATTTTATACTTAAAAGGTAGCTTATGACGTCCGCTTTTCAACGATGTATTATTTGTTGGAAAATAAATAAAATTGACTTGAAAAATAAAGAAAATTAATTTTCGCAACACGTCAAATTTGACAACTGCACTATAACTCCCTAAATTGAATACCAATTAAAAGGTTTACATTTTGTAGTATTCACAAAACACTGCTTGCATTGTTTCAATCAACAATATTACAGTAACCTATGAATCAAAAATAAAATCCAGTAGCCTATGACCTTACAATAACCTATGAATCAAAAATAAAATCCAGTAGCCTATGACCAACCACTACCGTTTGAAAATGAAACAAAAATATTACTTGTCAGAACGAGTAAAAGTATAATAGTTTTTATTATTATTATCTAATAATAACGATTTATTTGTGTATTCTGAATTTAAAAGAAAATGGCATTGCGTTTTTCTCACGAAGAAAAATTTGATTTGCTAGAATGTTACCGCGGCCCAAGAGTTACGAAAAAGCAGGTAATAACGAGCGTGACGAAAATGTCAGAGCCTATTTTAATGCCGCTCCGACATCATCTCCAAGAGCGTCGGCAAGAGACTTACCAACCCCGCGAAGTACCATACAAAGAGTCCTTAAGGAAAATAAATATCGACCATACAAGCCAACTATAGTTCAGGGTTTACGAGAAACGGATTATCCAAGAAGAATGCAGTTTTCAAATTGGTATGTGAATCAATGCGAACAAAATCATGATTTCAGTCGTCTTGTAATTTGGACCGATGAATCACATTTTACCAACTGCGGGGTATTTAATAGACATAACCATTATTTTTGGGCAACAGAAAACCCTCACGAATTGGCTCAACGAAGACTGCAAACCCGATTTGGTTTTAATGTATGGTGTGGTATGTATGGTAAGTAATGTCACCTAGCTTGCTAAATACATAGCAGGTATTAAGTAACCCAGCTTTACTTTTCTCCTTACATTTTAGACAACAGACTTATAGGACCATTCTTTTATAATCATACGTTGAATGGCCAAAGATACTTGGAGCTGTTAGAAGATCAAATATTACCGGCAATTAGAGCAAGAGTTCCTCAAGATCAATTGAATAATATTTGGTTTCAACAAGACGGTTGTCCCGCACATAATGTTCGGGAAGTTCAAACTCTCTTAAGACAGATATTTGATGACAAATTAATTTCAAACGGCGGACCAGTTAATTGGCCTGCTAGATCCCCTGATATAACTCCTCTCGATTTTTATTTATGGGGTTATGTAAAAAATGAAGTATATGAGTTTGAACCCCCGGAATCTGTATAAGAATTAGAAGAGAGAGTGAGGAATGTGTTTTCGAGCATAAATGGCAACACGCTTCGCAGGGTCATCAATACTGTGTTAAAAAAGTGTCAAAAATGTATTAATAAAAACGGCCAACATTTCGAATAAGTATAGTAAGTTAGATATTTTTTCTTATTTTCTTTTCAAAACAATAACCATAAGGAAAAAATAAAATAATGTATTATAATATTATGATATTTTAAACAAATTTAACCCTGCCTAATGTGTTCTTCTCAAATTTGACGTGTTGCGAAAATTAATTTTCTTTATTTTTCAAGTCAATTTCATTTATTTTCCAACAAATAATACATCGTTAAAAAGCGGACGTCATAAGCTACCTTTTAAGTATAAAATACAATATGGCGCCCATAAGAAAAAATGAACCTGATGATGGTATAAAATAACTGAAACGTCGTGTTCAAAATTAAATTGCAGAACTGAAATCTACTTAAAAAGTTGCTTTAAAAATGTTTTTACAGATTGCCAAAATAGTGAATAATAAGAAATCTACAGCATATTTTCGAAAATACATCTTTTTGGTTTTTTCAACATATTTCAAAAACCAAAAAAGATAGGGCCGCGTACTAAACGGTTTTCAGTTAGAAATATAATTGTCAAAAACTTTCCCCATTTAACCGTTTCTCTATCTTCTATAGTTTCCAAGATCCCCATACATGTAGGCCCAGTTTGGGCCACACTGTATATAACACACAAAGCTTAGGTATATAAGAAAAACATTTGAAATTTATTTAAACCTAACCATAAAAAATAGTGTGAACAAATTCTGCAACAATTGTTATCAAAACAATAGAAATACTTTAGAGCTACAAATAAAAACTGGTCTCTTATAAAATAAACCAAAAATGTAACTAATAACAGTGACGTGACTACAATGATTCCAAGTGTTTCATGAACCCGGGCTTGCTAAGAAAGCGGCAAATAGGTGAAATTCTTGACATTTGGGCGTTGCTAAAAAAGAAATGGTCTTTCTACGCTACTGACTATTAATACAAAATAACAATTAGCTGTTTACGTTTTGCACACTTTTTCAGTTCAAGTTCAAGAAAATTTAGTAAGTTGCTTGTGAGTTTCACCCATTTGCATAGGAGTCTTAATTCCTCCTTGGCTTGTCTCTTGAACTTAGCGCAGTGAAGTGACTAAAATGTAAATAGTTATAGCCTTTGGTAAAAGTAATGTAATGTTAAAATAGTTGACAAATGAAAAACTATTTCGACATTCAATGTATTATTATCCTTCTTCCAATAGACCACTCTTAATAAAAAAATTTGATACAAAAACAAACATAACTGACTAAGTACTTGAAAGTGTCTATCCAGGTGTAAAATGTCTTAGCCAGGTGCAGGTCAAATGTTGCATCGAGAGTTAAATTTTTATACAGTATTTGGGCTCGATAAAGGGTCCATGCAATAGAAAAAAGAATGTTTATGATTGCTACCGAAATGACTAACAGACTAACCAAAACATAATTTTTAAATTAAATACTGGAGAAACCTCGTGAGAAACTTAAATCTGTGAAAAATAATTCAATAAAATATAAAAGGGCGAGGCGAGACGGAGTCCTTTTTACTAACCCCACATTTACTTAAAAACCTGGGCCTGCCTTGTGCGAGAAGAAAATAATATTTTCCAAAGTGATTATATACCAGTAGGTACTTGAATTGAGAAATTCTTAAATATCTGAAAAATATGAAGTACCAGGCTCTATGGAATGTGGAAGTGACCCTAAAACATCAGGAGGCAAAAACTCAGTTACAGCTTTGAGAACAGCATTCCACTTAAGCCTTTTTAGTTCTTAATATGACAATAATCGAAATTATCGTCATAAATCCTAAAGTTTTTGCGCTCAATGTCAGGATTAATATTACAAGTATTCTTCCACACTCTTACTCTTTCAATCAGTACAGTACTACAGCCTACTTCTGTCATTAGGCTCCTATTCAATTTCAAAGTGGTGAATACAATTTATTAATATATTTAAATACGTAATTTAGTGACTAGGATACTTAAAAAATGCAAAAATTGTCTATAACCGCAATATAAGGAATCTACTATTAAAAGTCTATTTACACTATGTGTTTTTTTCATTCGCGACTTTTCGTTTCCCGAAAACTGTCTTATTTATTTACGAATATCTTAGACTTACAAATAGGATAATCTAAGTATAAATAACAGTTAATATCCAAAATACAGATAGGCACAAAGTATTGAAAATCGTAAAAATATACAGTTAAAACATTAAGAAAGGGAACTGGGATTGCAAAACTTCCACATAATATACCTACACTTGAATAATGGCAGATGTAGCCTTCAAGCGACATCTCGTGGCAATCAAATGCATCACTTGGCCCGTCTAACAAAAATCAGTCAGAAACGGAGAAGCAAACTCCTGCAAAGCCCGGGCGAGCCGGTCATTTTTATATAGTGTTGCTTTCTTTCGTCGGATTCTATAGCCTCACTGACGAGCTGTTATACAGCGAAACGCGCCTGGGGATGAATCCGGCGCAAGCAACTAACATTTCTATACATACACTTATTTAAAACAATGCTTTTTGAACGCCTCTGAGCGAGCAATTATACATTTATATTAAATTATATACAATAATGTGTTGATATAGTTGATATAGGTACTATTATTTTACAAGATATTAAAATGTATTATACCAGTCTATTTAAGGCGTACGTTTCCTGTGGTTGGATGGGTATTTCCAAACCGGCACCTGATAAGATAAAATTATTTCCAAGAAAATTGCAAGAAAAATTGATACTTACCTCAAGTTGTTTACCTTTCTTGTTATCTTTATTGCTTAAACCTAAATGTTAATGCTTTTGCTATATATAATTGGAGCGTTTTTCTTAAAATTATTTCGTATTTAAAAATCCACTTCCTTTTTGTTTAACTAACGTCAATTGAGCAACAAAGAACTGTTGGTGTATAACACTCCCGTCCTTACAAACGAGCACCGAAATACATCAAAGCGCGACGTACCCCTTTCAATTGAATTGGCTTTTGACTTTTGACTTTTTATGAGTAAATATCAGCCACGAAATTTCACTATAGGATCATTGATATTAGGTACATGCCCTACCTACAATGTATAATTAGTGGTTCTTTCAATTGTGTATTGAATGTAAAGCCAGCTCCACATATTTGGGCATTTGTGACAAATATTTGAGGCAAATAGACGAATATTTGTTTTCAGTCGGCTTTAAATATTATTTTATTTATTTACTCATATTTAGCAATTCTTTAATTTATCATTTGGTTTTGACATTTCGGAAACTTTTGGCCTTATTAATTTACTCTTTAATCAAATGCTGTGGGAGGGGCCCGGGGTGTCAATATATTAGGAAATACCCTGTACTGTTCTTCGAATCTTAAGTTAATATCTCTCTGTGTTTATAAGAAAAATTATATAAAAGTTGGCCGTGTTATATTATACTGTTGTATATACTGGGTTGTTGTTGTTTCTTGAGGACGTGTAGCAATTTTAAAATTGCCACTATTGACTTTGTGGGGAATGTTAGACAGTGGCGTAAAAGCCGCCCCCGCAGGCCCCGCATTGCGGGGGGGGGGGGGCGCCCTCAAGTCCCTTGATGAAAATATTAAATCAAATGAAAATCGACGAAAATAATAGTTTCATTATCACAATATTAAAGTTAAAAATAAACAATAATGAGCAGTACATTATTTTAAAATTTTATTATTTTTACAACAAAAAATTGTTCTTTGTTCAAATGACAATGTTTTTTACTATAGGTACTGTAAGTGTGAAGGATTCAGAAAGGTGCAAAATAGCAGGGCGCTTTAAAAAATTTTGCTGGGGGGGGGGGGGGCGCACATGCCCTTAGTTGCTGCGCCACTGATGTTAAACTCACCTTTGATTCTGCTTACAGTCATATTTCCACAAAGTTAATCTTATTTAGTTATATGGTTCAATAGTTACGATGCCTATGGGTTCAAGAATTGTTTATTAAATTGTGTCATCTTTGTTTACAGAAAATTAGTCAAAATATGTGGGGTTAAAAGTAGTGCGTTCGCTTTTCTGTTGGTTAATTGCACACGCGCTGCAAGTAGGTTGACCACGTATTTCCGTTTCAGTCTCGCGTCAAGTCGCAGAACGCCCATTTCTTACTCTTGGCAATTTTATGTAAAAACAAAGTTGTTAGGAATTATTTTCTTTGGTTCATTATTTAATTTATGTTCTGGTAAAAGCCCAGACTCTCGTATCGTTTTGATCTTTTGTAGTGTGTCTCCGTTCTCTTCCTTTTTTTTTGGGTTAGGTTGGGTTGGCAACACTTAGTCAGCTGGTTGTTGGAGGAGACGAGGGTTGCTTCGGAGTTCTCGTGGCCTATGAGCTCGCTTCTTAAAATACCTTCAGAGAGGAAGGTTGTGCCCCGCTGATAGACCATTTTTTTTTTGCCAAAAGACCACGAGGTCGCACCCCCCTTTTAGAGGTAAGCTCCGTTTATGCTTTTTTTTTGTTGGTTTTCTTGTTGGGATTCAGTGGGTAATTCTTGTTTCTATTATTTTTAGGGGTTTTGTTGGTGCATGGCTTGTTAAATTTGTGCCATTTCACGGTGTCCCAATTCATAAGGGACCACATGGTTGACTTTAAGCCCACGAGCTCCCGTATGGGCGTTGCGGAAGTTTTTTTAACCAAGTTAAAACTCCACCTGGCCACATCAGAAGGCCCAGCTGAAAAAGCTGCCGCAGCAAAAGCCAGCAGGCTGGTATAGTCACCCAGACTTTTTTTGATATAATAATTAACTTCGTTTGTGTATAATTCATCATTATAATTTCATTATTTCAATTACTCAAAATCAATTTAAGTACATTTATTTAATTTAATTAATAATTTCAGCAAAGAGTCACCATATTTTATAACCGTACATCATTGAAGACATAAGGCTCTAGAATCTTCGTAGGTTATACCCAATTTATTAACCGTAAAGCCTTGCGCCAGGAAAGGCTGTTCTTTTATCATTCACAACTTGAACAATGTAAAGACCACAATAGATTTCAATAATTTATACATAACAAGGTGGCATAAACCCCATTTTCCTTTTACTTTTATAATAAAAACTTTATTGTTTATGTGGGAAAACTTTGGTTTTATTTCATTGGGTATATTTTTTCTGGTTTTGACTTCTGTCAAACTAGGTGGCGCCCAAGGCAAGCCAACGACGAAGGGAAGGTGTCAGTATAACGGACCACGACCTAGCGCCTCCACATTAAGAGCTACCGTCAGCAGATAGTGACAACCTGTTGTCCATGACAAAAGGTTGCCACTGTCATAGATGTTGTATATGTCCTTCACGTATTACTGTGGATCAGACCAGAATCGATAATTATGTCTATTGGATCGTTCCATTTAAATAAAATGTTGCCTCATCAGAAAATTTCATATTTTGAATACAAATGTGGTTTCATTCGCTTTTGCCATCAGTTCCTTACAGAATTATAATCTCCTATCGTAAGTGTCCTCGAGAAGTTCCTGTACAACGTGCGGGTGATACTTTTGACTTTCTTAAAGTCTCTATACTGAAGGTATTAGCTGAAAAATGCGGATTTTTACTTACTAGCAGTATACCAGTTTTTTTCTTATTTTTAGTTAAGGCGGGTGATCGGCCACTTTAAGGTGAATCACGTAGTGTCCCATGGTCTGAAAATGTGTAAAATACCCTACTCACAATAGGCTCGTGTAATTAACAACAGTATTTTGAAAACAAATTATTTGGGCTAGTTTTACCGTAACAAAATGAGCAAATCCCTACTTTTTTGATACCAGAAATCTCCAGAATCTCCCTGTACAACAATATTGTAGGTACCTACACCTCTATTATGTTTTTTGATAAAAAATATAGATTATATATTATAATGTACTTTTATTGGAAAATTCGTTATATTATAGTAATTTAATTAGATCAGTGTAGGTATGTATTTACTCTTTTGTTTTACAAAACTTTATCTTTTTCGTCAAATTCTTTCTGATACAAATATCGTGGGAATTTCTTTTGTTGACTCATAAATACGTTAAAGTGGTAAATAACTTTAAAGCTTTCCATATACAACGTCCTCAAAGCCTTTATTGAAACAATAAATGCTTGTATCTTTACTGTAGATAATAATAAAATATGATGTATAAGCAATAATGCATTTATGGTTGGTTATATTTTTCAGTGCTTTGTAAATATAATATTTATTCGCCTTGACTCCGAATACCATCCAGAGCGACGTAAACTTTTATTTTCACTATAAATAAATAAAGTCGATGTTTTTATACAAAAACAAGAAGCCTTGAGCACATTTTAGTGTAAGTATGGGAATTTTAATGGTTGCAACATTCGCACGATATAGTTTGAATTAGATGTTTTTACCATTAACGACGCTTTTTCATTCCCTAGTGTGGCGAGTTAAGGTCATCCGTTAGTCTTTTGTCTTTGTTTTAAGTAGAAGAAAAAAAAATTAAGCGTTCAGTTCTATTGATTGCTTGTATTTGTTTTATTGTTTAGTTTCTTCCCTGTTGTCGTGTCATTGAATTGAAATGAACAAACAACCATTGTGTGTAAGGCAGGATGGAATTTTTTCATATACTTACGATACAATACAGGGGGTTTTAGAAGTACGGTACGTAAGTTAAGGGGGCGATTTCTTATGATATTCTAAGAGAGAAGTTCATATGAACATGTTTCCGGAGGTGCCCCGTCTATATACAGGGTGTTTTAAAAAAAAAATCGGGTGCAATCGTGCAAAGGTTTAAGCCACTTTTTAACCTATATGACTAAACTAATTTAACATACGCTCCCGGACTAAAGTGCTTTCCACAGCTGGATATTTTTTGCTCCAATATACTAATAGTCAACGTGGACCACAAACAATTTTCTCTAATCTTGTTCTAAATATTTCACTAACCCTTTTAACCTATGACTTAGAAAGTAAAACATTCTGTGTGTTCAAAATTTTCTTTTTTTTTAATAAATAAAAAATCATGTGAAGTGGCAACCGACAACTTAACACAGATGGACAGCGTTTATGTACATTTGGCATGTCGCCAACAACACCTCACGGTCGCAATATGTTCTGATGTTCTATGAAAAATGTAGTAAACGAATGGCGATAATTATTCTTCAAAATACTTCATTGGGTAGATTTTGGTAATTCGTCCTTTCAAACACTTTTCTTCCCAACTCATATGAAATATTTGAATGTCTGGCAACAACGCTTAATACATTTAACCCTGATTTAGCCAATAGATTGCTGACTTAAGCTATTTGTCTCACTTTTTGAACAACCTATTCCTTTCCAACCTTTGGCGTTTTGTCTCATCACACAGTTTAGGGCCAGTTTCTAATTAGAAACCGCAGTAAATACCCTTCACCCCCGCTGGCCCAATCGATGTACCAGTGTTAAGTAGTTGATATGGGATACGTGGGATACGCTGTATATATTTATATCGCCAAAACTACGAAGTTTCTCGACCTATAGACTTTTTGATAATGAAATACTATTTTTGTCTTTGCTCTTGGGGCAATTTCAATAAATCCTCGCTCAAATCTCCAAGTCGAAATTATTGTCTTCGATTTCTATTTCAGGCTTGCAAAAGTGCGAACTGCTGGAAGCGATTTAAAGGTTTTTGGCGCCGGGCCAATAAAAATTATCTATCTCTTGGACAGTGATAAATAGATCGCGAGTGAGCACAAGTTACTCAACTGTTTTTCCCATTAGCAGACCTGTGTTTAGAGGATGAGGATACACTATTTTATATATTTAGTATATCTTATTAATAAATATATTCGTATTATTTCGGTTATTGTTATACCAGCGAGTCTGTAAATAACTGGGTATTTAGAAAGAAACAACAGCAAACCGTATGGTTTAGGATTTGCATAGGGCATAGAGCCAAACATTTTTTAATTCCTAACATGCTTGATTTGTTTATATTATGTAAGGTTGGCCAATGAGAATGAAGTAAACCTGATTTTGAGACGAATGGGCTCCTCTACTCTTGTCTTTTTCGTCATTTTCTTGATGACGGCCTTTCATAACCCTGAAAACAGTGCGCGAAGAAAGTTTTGTTAAAGTGACACATATTTCTGCAGAGACGAATGTAGTTAGTTCAGGATTTTATTCCCAAATTCCATGGTATACGTTTTTGACTATTATTCGTTCTTTTAATGTTAATTGAAAATATTTGTTTGTCCACGGACAACTAGTTAAAGGTTCGTTAATATCCATAGTTTGCTCAATTAAAAGCAGTTAACAACACTAAATGAAGTTTAATATCTGTATACTTACACAAAACAATATCTATGTAAATGACCCATACTACGAAAATTGAAAAAACTAACAAAATCTATCAATAAATTAATAATAAAACACGAATTAATCAAGCAGTTCGAAAACTCTGCGCGCACCCTTATTTTCAAATGTGTAAAGTTTTGAATTCGGTCTCTGTGTGCTGCCACATTTATTTTTTCCGCGATCAGAATCCCAGTGTCGGAATCGCTGTCCTATTTTAAATGCATTCAGCTGATTGCGGCTTGTCTGACAACGTCGCCTCTTAAGTTCACTGTATTGTAGCGGCAAAGTTTATGATATGCATACAAAAAATTTACTTGTACAATAATTTCATTCTGCCGCTTCCTAGACGTGGTATTAAATGAGCCACTAACAGAATTTGTGGACTTCGGGTATAGGCACGTCAATTTTGTTTTCAAAGGGGAGCCCTCTAGCCGTTCCCGAGGAAAAGGTATTAACGTACAGACCGACAACAAAGTGATCTTTATCGTTTTGGAGTACGAAATCCTAAAAATGAATGTTTTTCATTAAAAGATGTTTCTTATCATCAATTTCTGCAATTTCATGGGAACATATGTAATATATATAATAAAATTATATATCTCGTATAACGAAACTCGGGGACATGAATATAGAAAAAAAATACTTTGATTGCATCATTAAAACAGATATAATAAAAATTGAATTATATTCCGTTTCGTTGCAGTTGATAGCTCATATCGAGGGTTGAAGCCATAAAACAACCGTAAACCATAGGCGTTGGTAATTAGTATATTATTATTATAATAGTAATTACCTACTATGCCTTATTTAATAAGAAAATTGGCCTCTGTCCATTGTTAAATATACATTAGGAATATTAGGGTTAAAGTAGGTACAACAGGAGTAATTAGTAATTAAATTTACCTATTTTTGCCTGCTTTAGGATATTATTACGCCATTTGATGTGCGTTTGTCAAACTATGTTTTTAGTGTATTTAGATACTGAATTATCCCAAAGTTGAATTATTTCCTATACTTGTGACAATGGCTTCAAGTTTTTCGCCAACGTGTCTTCGTCTAATTAGCAAGAGTGCATATTCTCTCCGAGAAAAGACATTAATATTAAACGTGCATGATGCTCTAGTGCACCAGAAACCTGCAAGTGATGTTCGTAGCATCATTGCAGAGTGTGCCAATATGGTAGGAGTTCTTGCGTGAAAGAAAATCTAAGAACCTCAGTGAGCCAAAACCACTCCCAGGAAAGAAACCGTTAGAAATTGACGATTTCATTAAAAATGGTATTAGAAGAAAAGTACATAGTTTTTATTTTGCCAATGAAATACCAACTATAGACAAAATTTTACAAGCCATTAACTATGACGAGGACTTACCACAGCTATCACGAACGAAACTATGTAAAATACTTCATGAAATGAACTTTCGTTGGGAGAAGCAAAACAGAAAATCCTTTCTTATTGATAGAGCAGATATTATTTGCTGGAGACGTCAATACTTAAGGTCCATCCGAAAATACCGCAGCGAAGGCAAAAACATTTTCTATTTGGATGAAACTTGGCTGAACGAAGGGCACACCGTATCTAAAGTCTGGCAAGATGAAAATGTCCTAAGTTCTCGACAAGCTGTCATGGAAGGCTGGTCAACAGGACTTAGACCACCATCTGGAAAGGGACGCAAACTTATTATAACTCATATAGGAAGTTCAAATGGCTTTTTGGATCAAGGATTATTAGAATTTCAGTCGAATTCTACAAAAGACTACCATGAAGAAATGACTGCTGATGTTTTCGAGGAATATTTTAAGCAAATGATAGAATACATTCCCGCTAATTCTGTAATAGTGATGGATAATGCCAGCTATCACTCTAGGCTAAAAGAGAATCTTCCCACAACTTCATGGAAAAAGGCGGAAATCGTAAACTGGTTACAACTGAAGGAATTGAGTTACGATAATACCATGGTAACAAAAGAATTTTTGGGTATTGTTAGGCTGCATAAATCGCAGTATAAAAAGTATGTTATTGACGAGATGGCAAGAGATCGAGGTATTATAGTGCTCTGTTTACCACCTTATCATTGTGAGCTAAATCCTATAGAATTAATATGGGCTCAAGTAAAACGATATGTTGCTAGAAATAACAAAACTTTTGAAATGCAAGAAGTGCGACAACTCTTGCTTAATTCTTTAGCAAATGTGTCATCAGAAAATTGGCAAAACGCCATAAAACATGTTATAGTAGAGGAACAAAAAATGTGGGAACTTGACAACGTAATTGACACAACTATGGAAATTGAGCCTTTAGTAATAAGCGTAGGACATGATGACTCTTCAGATTTTTCTGAGGACGATTTTATCGAGTTATAATTATTAAAATTGTCAATATTTTTTGATCTGTAAATAAATTAGTTTTCCTGTAAAACATTGTATTTATTCTAGAATAAATCAATCAATGGTTATAATTTACCAAAATTCATAAAATCTATTATATTTAAATAAAATAATAAGCGGTTAGATTATATTAAAACCCAACTCTCCGACCATGGTGGGCCGTTTTAATGATTATCCTTTCATTTCATTTTATGGCTCTATTGTTACTTTATCTGTTACCGGGTGGAATAGGTCAAAATTTCTTCATCCTTATTTTAGATGTACGTAAAAAGACCATTTTATAGGTAAAATATTTTAAGCCACCCTAGTCTTGTTTTGAATCTTTAATGAGGGTATCGAGCTATCAAGGGCAACGAAACGGACTTTTAATTTTTTAATTTTTGTACCAGCAATGTAGAAATAGAAACATTGTTAATTTTTATATAAAGAGAACTATCATCAGTTTCCGTCGTGTTTTAACTCTCCCACGATACCAAGACCATAAAAGGATATCTTAATAAACGCGCAGGTAAAAATCTACGATTAAATGGGTCTCCTCGGAAAATTTTGCACATAAATAGTTTCAGTTCACCGGAACCTATTATTTTTATGTTACAATCAGGTTTTTAAGAGTTCTAAGAAGAATCTTGACTCATCGGCTTTTGTAGCCAATATAACCGCGTATTTTATGAATGACTTTCGTAGTACATTTGGTTTCATTCATTGTATCTATCGTATTAAATAACGTGTGCATATGATACTATAAGACCAATATTATTGCATTGTATAGTAAGAAAAATAAATAATAGATTTTTTTAATGAAAATTTGCGTGACCTTTAAGAATTGTAATTAATTTCTCTTGTCTTGTTTATGAGGAAGTATAAAGCCTGAAGCTGAAATAATTGGAAACGGTATTTAGATTTTTTTATGCTTGGATGGATTTGGAAAATTGAATTTCCTCTCTGTAAAACTTCCTTATTTTTAATTGGTTTTAAATGGCAATTTGATAATAATTGATTTGTGGAATGAATTGATAATGCTCTGCTTCCAAACTGCAAGATTGCTGGATTCCATCCGAAGAAACGAACAGCGGTGACCACGAACTGCCAAACGTCTTTGAAAGTTTGCAACATCGAAGATAGGTTGACAATTTAATTGTAGATGGTAGATGTTGGCTCACCCGACATCGCCCGGTGAAATACCATCGCATCGGCTTAGGTGGCGTGAAGTTGCTCTTTGAGCTAACGTTTCGTCACTGTGCCGATGTCTCCGGTTTCCAGGGTGGGAAATATACAAAAAATGCTGTGATGATGGTTCCAAGATCAATAAATTCCGGAGTTAAAAACGCCCCCCGATCGGATCTCCGGGTGGGGGCGGGTCCTGGCGCCTTATCAAGCGAGATTATCCAATCATCCACCATGTCCAGTAGCCATGCGGGTCCTTCGAACAATATTCTAAATGGAAATGGTGTGAAAACTGGAGTTGTTAAAAGACCCGAGATTAGCAACTTCCAAATTGACTTCTGCAATATAAGAGGACTGAACTCCAACATCAATGCAGTCCATCAACATCTACAATCTACCAAACCTCATGTACTTGCACTAACCGAAACCAAAGTCAGATCATCGATTAGTACGGTCAGCTATTTATATCCTGGGTACGACTTTCATCACCGATTTAGGCGGAATTCTGGCCTTTGTCTCTTTGTCCGGAGTGATATTTCTTGTCAACGAGAGGAGACACTCGAGCCTAACGACTTTGATGTAATGTGGTTTAAAATATCAACGCAGAGAAATACTAAATTCATCTGCTGCCTTTACCGGCCGCCAAGCGATACCCATTATAGAGACTTGTTGTCCTCTCTTGCTAATACTATCGACTTTTTGCAAACCCACCATCCCAATTCCGAAGTTGTCATCCTTGGCGACTTCAACATTCATAATGTCAACTGGCTCAAATACTCAAACATGACTGACGAACAAGGTCGTGAAGCCGAATCCTTTGCCATCAGCTCTGGCCTCACCCAGCTGGTGGGTGAACCAACTCGGATTCCAGACCGAGATGGTGATTTTGCTAGTTTGTTGGATCTTTTCTTAACTTCAAACCCCGACTTGTACACTGTCACCGTGAAGCCGCCGTTAGGAACGTCTGACCACAACCTTATTTCGGCACTGAACAAACTACCAATTAGTGCTGAAGAGCCTCCTAAACCACGCAGGATATGGCATTATACATCAGCTAAGTGGGAGGACCTAAGGGACCATTTTCGAACCTTTCCTTGGCGGGACGTTTGTTTTACCTCTGATGATCCATCCATCTGTGCAACAGAAATATCGGAGGTTATCCTTACTGGTATGGAAGCCTTCATCCCTTTCTCAAAAAAGTGCCCTTCTAACGGCAAGCCTTGGTTTACCAAAAATTGCGAACGAGCTGTTAAATCAAAAAATTATTTCTACCGACAATGGCGTAAAAATCCTACCGCCGAAAATCGTACCATCTTTGTTAACGCTCGAAACCAATGCAAGCAAACGATAAACCAAAGCAAAGAAGCACACAACCAGAGGATCAGAGAAAAACTTCTTGAATGTCCTAGCGGCTCAAAATCATTTTGGTCGGTAGCTAAGGCCGTCAGTCAGAACTTTACCAAGTCAACCATTCCACCTCTAACACGTTCTGATGGCACCATTGCGACCAAAGCACAGGAAAAAGCAAACTTACTGGCGGAACTATTCTCTTCACATTCAACGGTAAATTTTCAGGGAAGTACTCCACCGAACATTACCCCTGTAGAATCGAGAATGCCCGAGATTGTCTTTCGCCACCGCCATGTTAGGCGAATCTTGAGGAGTCTCGACACTAAAAAGGCTTCTGGTCCTGACGATATTCCAGTCATTGTAATTAAGAAATGCGCTGACGAACTGACACCGGTATTTTGTAGGCTTTTTAACTTATCCTACAAAAAAGGAATATTTCCTTCTTGCTGGAAAACTGCGAGAGTCCAGCCCATACCCAAAAAAGGAAAGAAGACCTTGCCAAACAACTATCGTCCAGTCGCATTGCTCTCGGTTATATCAAAAGTTATGGAGAAGGCTATCAACGAAAAATTACTAAAATACCTGGAAGGCTTCAACATTATTAGTGACCGCCAGTATGGATTCCGTAAGTCTAGATCAACAGGAGACCTTCTCGCTTATGTTACTCATGTTTGGAACAACGCAATAGAACACCATGGGGAGTCCCGGGCGGTAGCACTAGATATTTCCAAGGCTTTTGACCGAGTATGGCATGAGGGGCTCCTAACTAAAGTGAGAGCATACGGAATGCCGGTTCAATTTTGTTCATGGCTGTCGAGCTTTCTTAAAGACCGTTCTCTGCGAGTGGCGATGGACGGATTTCTTTCAGACACATTTAACATCAACGCCGGAGTCCCTCAAGGTTCTATATTGTCGCCCACCCTTTTCTTACTATACATTAACGATCTTTTGGAAAAAACTAAAAATCCTATATATAGCTTCGCTGATGACAGCACACTTGTTTCAACTTTTACTTTGGATGCTCGGACATCGGCTGCTAATGCACATCTCTATAGGCAGCAAGAGGTCTCACATCTCAACAAAGACCTGGAAGAAATTTTGTCTTGGGGTGACAGTAACCAAGTAGAATTTAACGCTAAAAAGACCCAGGCGGCAGTTTTTTCTAAAAAAGTTAATGTTGAAGAACCGGATATAGTTATGGCGGGACACTCAATTCCCTTGGCTTCATCAATTCATTTATTGGGCGTTAATCTGGATAGTCATATGTCTTGGCATGGCCACGTTGCGGCCATTGCTAAGGCAGCCTCGCAAAAGCTTGGAGTACTTTTCCGAACAAAGAACCTCTATACACCCCAACAACTTTTGATGCTCTATAAAGCCCAAATTCGACCATCACTGGAGTACTGTTCGCATATTTGGGGCTCTGCTCCTAAACATACCCTGAGATTGCTAGATTCCATTCAAAGAAGAGCCATTCGCTTGATCGGTGACCATAGTCTGACAAACAACCTGGAAAGCCTTGAACATCGAAGGCAGGTTGGCGACTTGAGTCTATTTTACAAATATTTTCATGGCAAGTGTTCAACTGAGGTTGCCCGCTTAATACCACCCAGAGCGGTGCATGGTAGAAATACACGACGAGCCACTGCAGCCCACCAGTACGTGGTTCAGCTTAGTGTCCCTCGAACGACACTGTTTCAAAATTCTTTCATCTGGAGAACGTCATCACTCTGGAACGACCTCCCTGAGATCGTCTTCCCCAACGAGTATAGTCTCCAAAGATTCAAGACCAACGTGAATCGTTTCCTGCGCACACGCACCGCTCCTAGAGCGCCATAAAGGATTTATCCTGTAGTGCTGTGCCTTATCATAAAAAAAAAAAAAAAAAAAAAAAAATAAGCCTCTTTTACAGATATTTTCATGCCAAATGCTCAGCTGGCATATCTGCTTGAGTTTACCCAATACGGGAATCGAATTACATTACAAGGCATGCAGTGTATATTTTTACCCAAGTTTTTCAAAATTATATAGTTTTAACTGCGAATAAAAATGGAATAAAGGGACAAATTCTAAGGTATGATTCTACATAAAAAAATATGAAAAAAAGCTACAGGTCCTTCAAGGGTCTGTAGCTCTATATATCAAGGCATGAGGGGGCGTATGTTAATATGAACTTTTTTTCATATTCTTTTATGTAGAATTCTTAGAATTTGTCGTCATCATTTCCAGACACCCTGTATATAGGAAAATAAAGATCTCAATGTAGAAACAACAACTAAAGCAGAGTCAATATGTTCTTCTAGTTCCTTTGCCGTTTTAAGTAAATCTTTAAATTTCACCGATTGATTACACAGCACGCAAGGCAAATTCTAAATTGGTGTCAATATAATCTTTTTGAATGATGGGTAGAAGAAATGTTAGTGGAAAGTCCCAAATGGAAAGACACAAATAAACACGTTATTGGACTAAATACCATCTCAATTCGCAAAAACAAAATGTTGTCCGCGTGTGGGCACGTTTTTAATTTTTATGGTGTTCTCTTTCTTTTATTTTTTATGGGCCGACGGTCCTCTCTTCACCTGGGTCTGACTGGTACCACTTGGCGATGAGTCATCGTTATTCGCGCGATCCATATGCATTAATATGTAGTGGTACTACGTTTGATGTTGCCAGATTGTCTAAAGTAATTTTTTTTAAGGGTAAAAAATTCTTATTTGATTTAAATATTATACGACCGATAAAAGAATGTTATTTTACTAAAATAAATAAGGTATTCCAATAGGGCCAACCAATTCATCGATTGAATTCCATACCTACTTATTAAGTTATCTTAACTTCCAGTTAAATAAACGACTTGATCAAAGAAACGAATTGTTGATATTAAGCAAATCTATGGTTTGTAAATATCTGACAAGCATTCGCCAATATACTTATTATGAAGGAACCCTTGAAATTTTAAATTTTAATAGAAGACTAATTATTTAGGAACAAAAATGATCCTATATACATATAAACAGATTTTGATTAATTACCGCATTCGAATTATTAAGTTTAATTCGATTAACTTTATAAATAAATCAATTATTTTCTAATAATTGAACTACCCTAAAAGTAATTGAATTTATATATGACCAAATGAATTGGAATTTTTTGTTCTCTACGCCACACAATAGTTAAACTTCGACTTCTAATTTTGAGACACCTTTAACTTATTAAAAACTATAATAGTTTAATATGACCAATAATACCAATTGTTTGTCTATATGCGTTAATATGATTTATTTATTAAAATAAAACAAATGTAACAATTAAGTAAAATAGAAAAGCAATAATACAAAACTAGGTACATACAAAGAAACGCGAATTCTTTCATAACAAAAACAAATACCTACAAAATTATTTTTTATTTGCTTTCAAAACAACTAATGGTTTGAAATGTCTTTTGGTGGAGAAAGAAAACAGCCTTTTTACTGAAGCATGGGTTTATAGCATATTTATAGAACACCTCTTTAATAAACAGATATCTATTAAATAATTCATTTTCCATGATAGGTCAATCGTCTTGTTTGTATTTATACCTACTACTACTACTAGAATATTTGTATTCTTCTTCGCTTACCCCTAAGTTATCTTCTAAAATTATATCCTGTTCTTTTTCAAAAATAATATTCGTGGCACTTTCTGTTAGCTCCTCTTCTGAGAATCAAACCTTTGTCATTAGCCGCGCTTTAATCAAACACATATTTAGATTCTCTGTAATTTAAAAAAACTTTAATTCCAACTACTTTTAAAGTAATTCAATTTCTTGTCCAGTAATTGAATTACTTTAGATTTTTAAAATCCAATTAGGTACTAATTACAATTACTTAATCCTAGTAATTGAAAAACCAAGTGCAATTATCATTTCCAAAAACTAATTGAATTACAATAATTTGATTACGGACAGCTCTGCATATAAAGAGTAAAAAAATTGGAATGAGATTAAAAATTTACGTGCTTCATTAAGACCATTAGTAGAAGGATTGATAATTTTTTTTACATATTTAATTAAATCCAGCATCATTTGGCAACACTGTGTGTTTGCCGCGACTTTTCGACGGTGTTCTGACGCCGCAATCGGAAATACTTGACATTCCTGACTCTCCGAGAAATTGTTATCCCAGTCGCAAACAAAACGCGGCCTTCCAATGCTTTTTATTACTTTTCGAAATTTGTTTATGGAATGCAGTAAATTTTATGGAATTAGTGAAATTTATGAACGTTTTAAACATATTTTGTCTAAATTTTACTTTTTTTGCGATATCGATTATAAGTATTTGCTTACCCCAAAATATAGATTACCTGATACCTATACTTTTAATCTTCTCAATAGACATACAGGTTGTTTCATTAATATTGCGAAAAAAATCAGGAATGGATTCATTGCTTAAAAATGTGAAAAAGAAGTCTTATAAACCTATGTTCGAAAATGCCTCGTTTCGGAGATACAGGGTGTTAAAGTCTTATTTTTATTGCTTCTAAATATATTTTGAAATAATGTCGATATTCGAACTAAAATTGGTATCTAGGGGTTCTCTTGAAATGCGAACTTCGAATCTGATGTTAGTATGGCTCCCACTTGTAGAGGGTGCCACCTACATGTCTTTTTACTCCTTGGAGGAGTTATGACTTTTTTATATGTGGTTGTATTACATTTTTAAGCAAAAAAATCGATTTTTCTATCATTTTTACGTGAAAAAGGCATACTTACTTGGTAGAAGTCAGTGCGGCTCGTGAGTTGCCAGCCCATAACAACCCCCCCCCCCTGGATCCGCGCCAGAGTCGGTATATTATTTTTATTTCTTTAGATAACATTTACTAATAAAATAAAGATAGCTAGGTGATATTTTAGGCTCTAAAGCGCGTTAAAACTTTACAAGAAAAGCCTCGATCATTTCACACAGATTGTAGGTGAACATGACAAATAATCTATAAATTTCCGGAACGGTGTTTTACAATAAACTGCTATATGTTATACCTAAATAAAATAATACATTTTTCCCAATTTACAAAAATTTGCGGATCAGCCTAGCATTGGTTCTCTATGTTAAAAAAATTATTGATAGCATTGACAGATTTTCCAACAAATACCTACTTATCATATAAAAATGTTTTTTGTTTAGGTTAGACGGATTTAAATTATTCCTTTTTGATTTGAAAATTAAATGCATGTTGTGGCCAATTAACAAAACAATGTTAATTAAATTCAACATTTTATTGGTCGTCGGACACGACCACTGCTTTTTTATTTTACTTTCTTCATTAAATGAAAGCGAATAAGAAAATACCCTTTTTCCCTCAGTTGTAACTTGGTTTTTCATGTCATTGCGTGATGCGTGCGTCTAAACAAGATATTTTATTTAAATTTTAAAGCACTTACCTGAGGTCCTAATCCTAAACAAACCTATGAACCAAACCGAAAGTTTTGTTTTTCAGCAAACCACACTCACTCTGACCTATTTTGCACTAATAAAATGCAGTCCTTTTCTTTCAAGAATAATAACAAGCAACCGATAATTAACGAGTATAACAAGCAACAAACAATAACTAACTAACCTTACTTTCTTTAAAGGGTTATTCCAACCCGCTATTCTATGTCCCAACGTTCATTTCCAGCCTGTCAATTAAACTTTAAACTTTACAATTTACAATCGACTGTTGCAGTGGTAGATTAGTTGAACAACCGTTCGGGGGACTGTACTGATACGGTTTTTGGTCTAGTTGCAATAAACCTTAAATTTACCGGTAAATCTATTTTTGCCGGTTCTGATGATGTATAAAGTTTTTAAATATATTACTAATATTATATAAGTATGTTTGGTTACCTATCCTAAAGCCGTTCGTTGTAATGGCAGGGTAGGCTTGCCGACCCTAGCCTGAATTACCTGATATGGAGCACAATTTATTTTATGGCGCATAGGCGTAGTATGAGGTCCGGGCTTACAAGGGCGATTTAAAAAGTGGAACGGTTATTCGCTGGCAGTTTGCCAGTCATTAGAAATTCATATTAATGTAGATAAATAATAATATTATACTTTCTGCTGTTTGTTTGACACTGGGTCGGCACTGCCGCCCCTGAAAAGTCGCTACGAGCAACCGTTCTCGAGAAGAAAAATAATAAAAAAATTAATGACATTTGTTTGCATCTCCCTATGCCTATATCAGAGTTTGATAAAATTGCATTTATCTCCTCAACAAAGCCAAAATCCAGAAATTATCAAAAGGTACTTCGCATAAGGCATTAAACTGCCTACATAACTCAAAACAGAAAACGGCAGTGGCGTACATATTTTTTGTTCTGCTTAAAAATTGTACCACCTTGTGTCTCCGAAACGAGGCATTTTCGAACATACGTTTATAGGATATTTTTTTCATATTTTTAAGCAGTGAAACTCATCCTGAATTTTTTTGCAATTTAAATGAGTATTCTGACTATTCTGAAATTGATAGATTTTTAATTCGATTCATTCGGAACATAATAACCTTAACTAACCTATCTTATCTCGACTAATTTCGAGACACACTGTTATTAAAATTATTATATTAATAAAAAAAAAGGAGGATATGCCAGCAATGACTAACGTTGCTAAATTTACCACTGAAAATGGGTTTTGTGGCTTTTCGTTTGTTTTATGATAAGGATACACATGATAAGGACATGAAAATGTGTATTTTTTAATGGATTAATTATTATGGTATTATAGTATCTATGAAGTATATCTTGCTTATTAAGAATTAAAGTTTCCTAGTATTAATTATTTTGAAAGCCATATTGGGATTCCTTGAAAAACCGTTTTATTGGGAATTTTTAAAATCTTTGCGGATCTTGTAGCTGGAATACTTAAGTTGAAGTTGTCTTTTCTAGTGTCTCTCTTCGAGGAATTAAATCTTTTAATATAAAATGCAAAAACTTAGTAAAAATTGACATTTTTATTATCAACCAATACTCGCCCGAATAAATGGCTTATTGGTGACTTAAGTGAGAAATCCCGAAAACAATTGAATTATAAAATCCTTTTTAATATGCCGCGATAGCGAGCAGTCATTCTTGTTCTCTTCTGATTCAATTTTGCCTTGGTATCTACTTACAAACGAAAACGTCCTGCGAATGTTTCCGAATATTACTTCGGCTCTTCTGAATTTGAATTAAAATGCTCTAGAATTGAGACCCTGATTTTTAACTTTGTTCCTGACAGGGTTAAAAGGATTTAAATCAATTGATTTAAATCACTTGATGTTTTCAATTTACATTATGATTAAAATCAAAGTTTCTGATAAGTTATAATTAAGAGAAAATAAAAACTTTTAGTTTTAATTAATGGTTTATTATATCAAACAAATAAAACCACTGTACCTAAATAATGTTTATTTTAGTTAATTGTAGTGTGTGTGTACAAAGAAACTAATTTTGTAGCTTTTTCCGTTCCTAATCGATTTCTGAGTTTGGAATGGACTAAACCAAATGTTAAGAAAATTCTCTCGACTGATGCGGAAGAAGCAGCAGCACAAAGTAATTGTCTAATTATAAAGAACTCTTTTTGAATAATGTGTATATTTTGTTGCGACTTCCATCAATTTATGGGGTTTACATTCTGAAGAATATCATCATGAAACATAATATCAGTGAAAGGTTTCTGGCAAGAAACTTGACTATGAGTGGTAGTAAACCACTATTTGGATCTAATTCTTCAATAGCTTTTAAAGCAACACTTTTTCACTCTCTGTTAGTGTTTGCTGAGTTTTTGTTGAGTCAAGAAGATATGCCAGCAAATGATATGGGGTTATACACTCGCGCCTCTTAAATTTTTGCAGTTGATTTAAAGTTGTGTCTGTTTTGTCAAAATCAATTTCTAATATTTTAAATTCTTTCACAACATCTGAAAGACTGGCACTGTTTCTTTGTAGTCTATCTATTGCGATATAGATAGGCTTAAGTATTGTTAGGTAATCTTCGACTAATCTTTTTAAGTGAACATTGGAATTTTTTCATCTTGTGACAATCCGATTTTCTCACAAATGAACTATTATAATCTAATGCCTCATATCACATGTCTGACTTGTATTGTGCCTTTTAAAAATTGTATTTTGCCTTTTTAAAACGATGTTTGGTTCCCTGTATAAAAGTAGATACGTACCTAAGGTCAACGGCCTCTGTTTTAGTTGTCTTTGACCAAGCAGGCTACATTATCCTCCTATTTTAAATCACATATCTCCCTGGAATACACTATCCGAGACTTATACGAGTGTTTCATTATGTAATTGAAATATATTTCTTGGTTTTCAATTGGTTGGCTAATGAATTTTCTAGGTTAATATTCTTCTTCGGAAACATGTTTGGGCAATAATATTCAGCAACCCAAACTTCAACGACCGTTTGCTCCTCGAATGGCAGGGATATTCTGGGACTTGGTTTTTCTTTTTCTAATTTATAATGGATTGCAGAGATTACGAATTGACTTCTTATGTAAAACTAAATTTGGGTACATCTGTTTCATCTCTCTTGGCTTGGAGTATCTGCAATTGAATGGGCATGGCTCTGGAGACTTCATTCTGTGTCGCCGCCAATGTGTGAACTGGTCTCTCTCCTGTCGGATCGAACGATAGATCAGGCCGGAAGTGAGTCGCCCTAAATTCGCTTTCCGCACATTTTTTTTAACTTTTAACCTAAAATTCTTCAGTGACTTCACTCAGCTTCCAGCGATCGACGAGGCAACAAGCGTTTCTGGATCCAGGGCTATTCAAGCGATCTGTTGTCCAGGATTTTGGATCTGGAAGCGTTATTTTCTGTGCCCCTTTAGTTTGCTTTGCTTTGATTTGGTTTCCGGGGCCGCAGAAAGCCACATCGTGGGATTTTTTGTCACAAGTTGTTCGCTGTTGAAGTTATCACCGTTGAGACCCCCAACTTCAATTTTAAAGACCCTACAGCTCCCGTTAGGGTCTTCTTCTCTATCTTCTTCTCTTCTTCTCCTAGCCTTCTTCTCTTTTTTCTGGTTTGCTTATATTATATAAGAGGTTTCTGACGTCTTGTTGACGTCCCTCGACGCACCATCGTCTTCCTTCCCCTTTGGAAGAAGCCCACGACCGGCAGTAGTGTACTGCTTAACAGGTTTATTATTTTTAAATACTAACCCCCATATATATTTTTTTATTTTATTAAATAAAAGCCAGCATTAATTTTAATTAATTATTTTTGTTTTATTTGTACAGCTCCCCCTGTGGTTTTCCTTTTTCTTTTTTTTTATTATATTCTACCTAAGTTGCGAAGTCCAGCTGAGAGTGAAGCCCCAGCACCATCTTGGAGGTTTTCGTTTTGGCCTGGCTGCAAAACGGTGGCGCCCTATTTAAAACCTCCCCTTACTCTTTCCCAATAGAGCTAGGGCATTTGCACGCGGTCCCTCAGCCTCTCACCTCAGCTTGGCTTCGTTTTGGCTTCACTTAAATTTCATTTAATTTAAATAAATTTTTTAATTAAAAAAAAAAAATTAATAACAGCGAAAGACGCGTTGCACTCTTATATTAGACTGGACTATCAAAGTTAGGGCGGACGCATCTTTATATAAACAGTGGAGGGTTTTCTTGTTCTGACAGGAATTTGCAGCTCTGAGCGTTTTTCGACAGGAACTATCTTCATTAAAATTTGAAGAACGGTAGGAATAAAATCATAAACGTGTTGAAAATAGCAACTTATTTATATATAGGCAAAAATAGAAAAAAAATCGAATTTTTGAGGTTTTCCCAAAAAAATCATGATTTTTCTTCAACCCTGGTTCCTGAATACTCCTAGGTTCTAGAGTCTAGAGTATTATTTATTGGTTTCAATGTCAATAAAAAGTTTCGTCCAAAGTAACTATTAGTATCTTGCAGTTGCTGAGATCCCAATGCTACCGTACGAGCAAAAATTATTATCATCAAAGTGTGCTTTGCATCTGAGGCCTTGCTGCTTAGCGGTAGAGCTTATTACTTCATGGGTGTCAGTAAATACCAGCATTATAAATCAGTTAGTTATTCCGTCATCTTTACCAGTCGTTACAAGTAGTTTGGTTCATACAATCAGCGTTTGTGCATGGACGATTTTTGCGAAAATTTTCCTTATGTCGCTTTTACTGCTGGGGATTTTTATTATTGCCTGAGAAGAAACTCTGTTTAGGGAAACAGGTTCTATACAAAATTAAAAAAAAGGAGCTGGAAGACCATCACGAGAAGTGGTATTATATGACGAGACATCGAAAAAAATTATTTGAAAAAAGTGTTTAGATTTTAATTTTATGCCCGTCCGCAAAGTTTATAGTAAAGATTCAAAAAATGTTCGAAAACATCGATGTTTTTTCTTAATTAAGATTTTAGTCGCATTTATTAAAAAAAAAACATTTTATTTTAATGTTCCTTTTCAAATAAAAAAATAGTCACATAATGTACAGGGTTGTCCTTATCACAGTGACTGGCATAAAGTTGGACACATATGGAAAAAAAAAAATTGATGGAATATTGAAAAAACTTTTTATGCCGATTATCTCTGCATAATGTATAACCTAAAAACTCATTTTAACATTTGTCACGTGACTACTCGTTTGGCGGGAAAATCGAAAAAAAAAATGTTTTTCATTACAAGTGGTATTAGATGACGAGATATCGAAAAAAGTTATTTGAGAAAAGTGTTTTGTTTTACATTTTTGAAAACATATAGATACATAGATTTTAATTGTATGCCTGCTCGCAAAGTTTGAAGCAAAACTTCGAAAAATATTTTGTTTTACATTTTTGAAAACATATATATCCAATATTATTTTCACATTGCCATGAATTTAATGAAAATATGTTAAATGATCGAAAACCAAGGCACAAATCTATTAGTTAATTTGTTTAATCTTAAAATTTAGCTTTTTACCATGCATGTACTTGAGTATGTTCAGCCCCTCTGACAACTAATTATGTACATTCAAGAAATTAATACATTGGCTTTCGATCACTTAACACACTTTAATTAAAAATATATGAAAATATGAAAGTAATTAAGTAATATTCAATATATATATTTTTTTCAAAAAATTTAAAAAATATATTTTTTGAATCTTTACTATAAACTTTGCGGACGGGCATAAAATTAAAATCTAAACACTTTTTTCAAATAATTTTTTTCGATGTCTCGTCATATAATACCACTTCTCGTGAAAAAAAATATTTTTTTCAATTTTCTCGCCAAGCGAGTAGTCACGTGACAAATGTCAAAATAAATTTTTAGGTTTTCTATTATGCAGAGATAAGAAGTTTCAATATTCGATCAATAATTTTTTTTTCCATGTGTCCAACTTCATGCCAGTCACTATATATAAGCACAACCCTGTATATTATGTGACTATTTTTTTTATTTGTACTTTGTGTGACTATTTTTTTTGCGGCTATTTTTTATTTGACTGAAAAATTAATCATATCATAATGATAAGTAATAATTATTTAATATATTTAATATATTCTAATCACTAACCTAACGCAATAGGCAATATTTCACTTAAAGTGCGGTCAAGCAATAGAAAAATGTCCAAACGGAACTTGGGCTTAATGTTATACCCCAGGTGACCTTTAAAAATTGTCACGGACGAAGGCATCTCTAAGTACACGCAGGAAGAGGTTATTTCGTGTTTGCTTGCACCCATACAATCCGTAGTTACATCAATATTGTTTTTACAATGTCAAATTAACTAACATAATTATTTCTTAGAATTAGACGATATATTTTTTTTGTTTCCGGACCAATTTTTTAAATTAGTTTTGGTTGTTACCAGATTTAATTTTTATTAACGGGTTGAGTTTGTGTTCGTGATTCATGCCTAGAAAGATCATAGATCAATTTGGCGCAATTCCAAACGGAAGTCGCTTATTTCGACGGATATAAAGATGGCGCCTTCTATTTTTTTTTCTACAGTTGCTATTATTATTTAGGTTTATGAAATTTAATACGGTTTTCAGTGAATCATTCAAAAGCAATAAGTGGTCACCATCAATACCGAGCCCCCTTGACAGTTTAGGTTAGTTGATGAAAAAAAACGTATGTCCAAGTTGACCACAAAACATTCCCGTTTGAAGGAAACTGAGAAATAGTTGATTCAATGTTCTTACCATAGATTAGGGTATTACGAGAGGTATTACCAAGTTGTCATTCAGATATCATTTTGTTTAAATCTAAAATTTTAATTTTTGGTGAACTTATAGTTTATGATATTTGTATTATAGGTTAGTTACTTTTGTCGAACAACCTTTCAAGCACAAACATTTATTAACCCTCTCCCCCCTCATCCGTATCTGAAATTACGCCCTTTGAAACTAATACCCACAAATATTGTTATTTAAAACATATAACCAGATGTTGCTTCTTGTTAAAGTGTTGAATTGGCAAATAAGTCAACAAATATTTAGCATTATTAGCATTACCCAAGGAGTAGCGATGGCAACTTAATTCTAAACTGATTAACGTCATCTTGACTGACATCTGCTGATTCTCCAGAGATACACTTAAAACTTATCGCGTGTCTCTTAAGCCATTTTTCCAGCCAACCATTAGATGCCCGAAAGTTGACAACATTGAATTTTTCTGCTGTTTCCAGAGCTTTAGCCTTCACTTCCTGATATTGGAATGTTTTGGCTACGAGAACGAGAAAACCAATTTTGTCAATTTGAAGTCCATCAGCTCTTAAAAACTTTTTTTTTTATCAGTATTACTTCCTGACGCCCGTTGTAGACGAATGTTGTTTTTATTTTTAATAATTTCCGCGGCTTGAGTTTTTCCGATCTTAAATTTTTCGGCGAGCTTCCGCACTGATACATGTTCCTTTTCTGAAGTGTTAACAACTTCCATTTTTTCACGCAAACTAAGAAGTTTTTTACTATAGGCGCCATTTCAAAAATCTTTAGCACTCACTATTTGCCTATTTGCACAGTAAAAAATTAAACAAGCAACGATCGCTAGTCGTGCAGAACTAAATATGCAATACGACAGAAATCCCCAACAACTATGCAGTGCGACAGAAATCCCCAACAAACATTTAAACATACAGTTCGGTTGTTAAAGGTTCGCGTCCGGTTAAGGGAGGTCTTAAAATTTTTTGTACCGAGAAAATTGTCCGGGTCCGGTTATAGGAGTTGGTTTTACATGCAAAGAAATAGGCAATACTTCTGTTCCAGTAAAGTTGTCTAATTAAAGGGGGTGTCCGCTTAATAGAGGTGTCCGCGAGGAAAGGTTTCACTGTATGATTCCAATAAAGAAAATCTTGTTTAAATCAAAAAAGTCTGATTTAAATCAAAAAAATAAATCATGATTTTTGTTACCCCTGCTTTAAAATCAATATCTATTATGTATCTATCTACCTAACATATCCTTTTAACATACGCACAGTCTCCAAGTATACTTAGATTTTATTGGCGTTACAAGCGGTTATTAAAAAAGCTGCAACATAACACAATAAAATTTAAAAAAATTTGCTTCCCGATGAGCTTTTTATTTAAGTATCAATTTTTTCCTACGTAAGTTCGCGAACCGATGTTGCCGAGTTTCTAAATACAAAACCCTCTCAGTATCATGTGTATTTTGTGGTAATTTCTAGATTATTTGCTATTCTTTGATGTTGACACAAAAATAGAATGCTTTTAAAGTACTTTAAATAAAGTCTAACACTATAAAAACACTCCAAATAATAATAATAGTGATTTGCTTCATAATAATATTTTATAAATACACACTTGCACCTACTCCTAGCAAGCCAACTGCGGACAGCATATCTATTTTTGCCCGTTCCCGTGGGCGACGCACCAAAATTCCCCGCAAAATTGGCAAAACTCTTAACTAACCAGTCTTAATTTCGAACTTGCCGCGGTTAGAACGTCGTTCTGATCTCGGCAAAACGCCATTTTTTTTTCTCGAACGAACGACGATTTTTTATCGATTACTTCTGATACCATTCGGTTCTTCGTGCGAAGAAATCGAATACCGCCGATTGGAATTTTCAACTTCCGAATCACTCGCTTTTCGAACGCTTAGTAGGCCGTATAGCCTTTCCGACTGTCCTCTGTTTGCTCAGAAGACTTCACACGCGCTCTCTCCGACTCATAACGCCTTTTATACATTATCTATCTCGCTCGACGCTCGGCTCACTGACTTGGCTCAGCTCACTGACCCTGAAATCGCTCGCTTATCGGTATAACTTCTCTAATTACAGCTTCCAGGATCTTATACCTCAATTCTTTTGTTTATAACGCAGAAGACTTGATCAGCAGGCCACCCTCAGACGTCCTTTTTTGTTATCACGCACAAGGCGTTAAATTCTTTTCTACTGTGTGTTTTATCACGGTAGGCGTGTTACTTATCACAAAGACGAACGCGTTGAAATTGTTAATTGTTATTATAGTAGACGCGTTGTGATATTTTTGTTACGTCGATTTTTCGGAATCTTTCGGGAAATTTGACCGTTCATATAATATTAGTTCTCATTCGATTTTTGCGTTTTTTTTTTCTATTTATCCTGTCCGGTACTAAGCTAATGATGGATTACTTGGATCAAAAGGATATTACCCACTTCTTAGCACAGGAGCTGTTATATCACCAGGTAATACTACTGTTGGCGCAGTTTGTGTGGAAACAATAATATAATTAACACAATTAAAACAAAAAAAAAAAAAATTATTATTAGCTTTATTGTTTTTTAGGTAAATTAAACTTGATCTAACCGAACATTAATAAATAATAACTAATTTTGGTAAAAGTTACTTTTGAGGTTTACCAAACATTAGTACGTTCCGATTTTTTGATAATTTCAATGACTCCAATGTTTGTAGGTTTTTTTCATCGTCACCAAGTTTTGCAAAATAAAAATTTTTTACACCTATTAATTTTTGGAATGTTTACAATAAAATGTCTAGAAATTTTTTTAGGGATACCCTGTATAAATACTGATGTTATATTTTGACTCCCCGTTCTTTTTTCCCTCTTTTTGATCCCCTACCATAGCCAAGTTCGGAATTGTAAAAAGTGTCGACACTTTCAACACCGTTGACACTTTTCCGTTCGGTAAGTACATCGTATCGTATTTGGTGCACACCATTGACTCGTTCGGTAATTCGAACAGATGTTTACGGTGTTTACACTTTTTACTCCATCTCAAAGACGGTGTATTTGGTGCAACACCGCAAATTGACAAATCGAGCCCGCCATTTGTGGAATATAACCTAATTTAATAAATTTTAAGAAACTAAGTTTAGTTTATATTCTGGCTATTTGTCTGCAGTTTATGTCTTTAAAAAATGTATAGCATTTTTAAAGATTGCCAAAAGGATAACGGGGATGTTCTTGTTAAAATTTCATTTTTCAAAATTATATTATTCATGGGGATAAAGATCTCATTCACGGTGTCTGGGGCCCAACATCTTGGACTTTATTTTAAAACTTGTCTGGTGTACCTAATGATGGTGGTCGAGTTGACAAACCAAAAATATGCCGATTTTATTTATGGTCTTGCCAATGGTAACTCGTTTGAAGCTAGACGACTCTATCGGCAGCATTATCATATCGAGGCAGTTGAAGCTCTTCTCCTACGCGATTTTCCACCCCGTTTAAATTTTTGCCAGTGGTTCATTCAAATGTCTGTCCAAAATCTACTGTTGGGAAATAACATTCGAAAAATGCCATCAGAAATTTTTATAACAGTCATTGTTAGGCAGGGGCGTGCATACAATGAAAGCACAAATGCATTGCCTACCCTGAAGTTTTGATATTTTTTTTTATTTGCCTATTTAATTGTAAAATTAAAATATTAATTATATCATAGCTGGCCTCCTGCGACCGCAATCCGCTTACATCAAAATGCATCCAATAACAAATCAAAGGCATGCATTTAGACCGTCAATACTGGATTTATATGCAAGCGAAAAGCAGTGCTAAAAAAAAGACAGCTAAATGAAACCATACATAAAAAGAAAAGAGACGAGCCAGAAGCCATGCGACGACTTACGACTCCCATCGACGCCGAAAGAACGATGAGTGAATTTGACTGGAGTCACCATTGCCAAAATGTGCTTTCATTAATTAATATTCTAATAGGCATCGTTTTTACCCTTTAGTAATTGATTAGAAAGCGTTTATCTCTAAATTAAGTTACAGTACATCGGGCATCCCTAAATTTAATAACATTTGGGCATTAATAATTTAATAATGCGATGCAATTTTGTAGGAAACTGAAACCCGATAAGACAATGCCGGCACCGCACCGGCCCGCTATTAATTACCAATAATTTCAGTTTTCCTATAAATTTCTGTGCCCTCTTCTTGTGCGAGATCGGGATTTCACGCGCCGCACTTTTAATAATTGTTTTGAAAGCTCATTAGTAACTTTTTTTTAGTAATTTACCTATTCATGAGGGATTGTTGTTTTGTTTGTAAGTTAGTTTTGTTGGTTAGAAAGATTTTTTGAATAGTTTTAGTGTTTTTTATTATGGAGTGCCAGTGCGATGACGGTGTAAACTGTCTGGTGAAACTTATTAACAGTAGCCCTTTACCAGTATGACGTTTAACGCAAAACAGAGCAGTTGTTTGCAGCTATTTATGCCCTAGTTTACGTTTCCGTAAGACATTCGTAAAAGTAAGTACCTACCATATTGGTTAGTACTATTAGTTTTATTTTTTTTGCCTAACGCCTACATTTCTTGGAGGCTTAAAAAGAACGTTTTGGGCGTGGTACCTGAACAAAAAATTCGGGCTTTTTCCTTCTTTGACATTTTCGATTCTGTTGCCTACCCTATTTTAAATGGCACTACACGCCACTTTATGTTAAGCAGAAGAGAATCCTCGTGCGATAGTCGAAAGTCATTTCTAGTATCAGTAAAGGGGGCTGGCCTTATTGCAGACTATTTGGTGGCGCTATTTTTCCTGCCAAGAAGATTAATCGGGCAATTAATACTCCCAGTGCTGTTAGAAGAGGTACCACTTGAACTAAGAAACCAATTGTGGTTTATGCATACCATGTACCATCCGCCACATTTCAGTTTGGTGGTAAGGGAGTTTTTAAATCAACACTACAACCGTTGGATAGGTCGAGGTGAACCTCAGCCATGGCCCAGATTTAAATTGTCAGATTATTTTTTGTGGGGACATTTAAAATCGTTAATGTATCAGACTCGTATCAAGACAGAGGAAGATTTGAGAAACAGAATTATAGCTTCTTGTGAAATAATTCGCATTACTTCTGGGATATTCGAGAGAGTCTATGACGAAGAGTTGATTCCTGCATATTAGAAAGAGAATTGTTTCAGTTTGTCGTGTAACGTCAGAATTGGGGCGGCGTATATTCTCCTATTTGTCCCTGTTTTTTTTTCTAGCACTATCACCCCCTTAAATACCTACGTGACATTCAATAACACCCTGTATAGACTGAGGTTGCTACTGTTAAAACAGGAACACCATTACCATCCCTTGGCCGTTACACCCAATTTTGCCTGCCAACATTTTTCGATTTTTGATCTTTTTACTAGAAACTATAACTTTTTCTATGAAATTAGTTAAATTTGTTTTAATATCGTCATTCATATTCTACTACGCAAAGGGGGATTCCCTAGCAATAGAACATAAATTAAAGTATGAAAACAATTTTCTAAAATTTTTATATTAATTTGTTTATATTAAAATCCATTATCCTGTCGAGTATTTTACGATTGTTTCTTGTTATTAAATTATTAAATTTTTGCGGAGGGTAAGAAGAGAGGTAACATCGAAGCCGTTGCCTTCAATTTCAGCGGTATATCGTTTCAGCTTGTCAAAAGTTTCAAGTTAAAAACCTGTTTCAGGAAAGACTGTTCTGTTTTTCATTTGTTTATTTACCTAATTGTTCAAGGTCATTTTATAAAGTTTGCTCTATTCATACCATCATTTATTATTGTTACTTCTACATTATAGATACGTCTACCTATATGTTTTAATTTCCATGGTAGGTATTCGGATAACAAGATTCCTTAATAAAAATTGTCATGGCAAAAATTTAGAGAAGATCAGAACGCTTTTTATTGGCACTTGTACAAGTTAAAAAGTTTGTAAATCGATCAAGAACGTTGAGAGTTGTGTAGCACAGGCAAAATTCAACTTTTTCGCCACTAATGTCTTTTCCGTTATAGAAAGCAACTTGTTATTTGCCTGATGAAATTTATTAATTTTTAGAAATTGTTTACGTAAATTTTTTTACGAATCATTAATGTCTCTATAAAGCGGTTTACGTACCTTTTTAACTTATACGGCAGTACAGTGGCGGTTCGTCGTATAAAGCAACTGAGGCCGGGCCTCACATGTAAAATTAATAAATTATTTATTTAAATATAAAACGTTTTTTAACTAATTTCCAATCATTAAAAGTATCAAAACAATAGAACATTGAATTACCATCAAAGTTCAACATATTATCTTTTAAATTTAGCGCGCACCCCATCCAACATTAATTTTAAAAACTGAAATCGTTGCCCGACCGCATAAAAAGAAAAATGTAATCCCAAAAACTTGAGCTTCCTTTACGTCACAAACGCTATGCTCTCCAACCCGGCACCTCCACCGCATTAATTGCGCAGAACAGGAAGAATAGGCAAATTTTGTAGGCGAGTGAGGCCCACTTATTTGGGCCTATATATCGTATTATTTTTACAGTAGCTTGCAATGGCTTGCATGTTGCCAAATGTTTATTGACCAAGGACACTTATTGACTTATTTACTTATTATTTAAATGTTTTATTTTTAAAAACATAAAAAAATAAGTTAGAAATGATTGATAAATGTTTTCATTGTTCTATAAGATATTATTAATAAATATGCAATTAAATCCCAATAACACAAAACAGATAAAAATTAAAGATTATAGGTGGGTGCCTAGTGCCTATTTGAAACTTGGCAATGTTTTATTGTTAACAGGCTCATATAATATCTTTTCTTCTCTTTCTCTCTACTGACACCTAATTAATTTGTTTTCTTGTTGTGTTGGTGCACATACCGACTCCTAGAGTCGGTTGTGGTTGGTGATAGGAGGTAAGGTAAGGCAAGAGCCCTTTACATCAGGTGAGTAAGCCGATTTGCTTTTTATTTTAATAATTAATACAGTATTGCCATTGCCAAGGTCCAAGGTTTCGTTACATAAAAATTTTTTTTTTGTGCTTTGTGCCTATTTTAATTTAAATTATGAATCCCTCTCACGATATTGTTTTGTCTTTGCTTGAAACCCCTTTCTCGCGACGACCTGAGATAGAAAAACGGCAAATTTTGGAGAGTCGACCAACACCAAAAATGACGGCAGTTTTTAGCGAAAAGAGGGTGGGTCGGGAAAGTTCGCGATCATTTCAAACTTCATAATATGATAGTTACAAATGGCTTTGCGGGAGTTCATATAAACAAAGTTTGTATTGCTGGCCGTGTATTTTATTAGGCAGCGTAAAAAACAATTGGAGTTCAGGGGGTGGGTATTCTGATTTAAAAAAAGTTTCACGGGCGGTAAAATCACACGAAAGTTCCAAAGAACATATTAAGAATTCTGTGGCGCTTACGAGAGTAGAGCAAAGTGGAGACACAATAGCGGATGCACTGAGAGAAGTTGACCCTGACCTTGCAAATTGAATATTTTTCTCGTGAATCCTAGTATTTCAAAATAATTATATTGCTGGTTGAATTCCTAACTACTCATTTTAAGCCAATGACCTTGAAATCGCGAAAAATTTTCGCCTGCGGCGCTATTTTATAGCCTCACCCCTTTATACACCCACGAGCCGCCACTGCGGCAGTATTGCATTTTAATTTGATAAAAAAATGTATCTATTAATAATCACGTTCCATCCATGTCACATAAAAATTAAAACTTAAAACGTTTAAGTAAGTTTATTATATTCGGCATTAAAATTTAATTTAAAGATTCGCGAATGACCTTACTTAGGAACACTAAAAAATCAAGTACCCACCGGAATATTTAGACAAACAATGAAATTATTATTACACCAATGACGTTACAACCGTTTATTATCCAATATGTGGGAATTAAATTAGTAGAAACAGTAGTTCGGTAATGCACAACAAATTGTTTAATATTTTTTATTGCATAAACATTTACTGGAAAAACAACATTTGTAAAAACCCGTGTGGATATTTATGTCGGTCGTACGGTAACAACCGGCCCCAGTAAATTATGATCATTTTATAATAAATTATGTTTCTCCACGTCAAATTTCGTAGTTAGCATAACTCGTACAAGGTTAATTAATTGTCTTTGCATGGGCCACATGAGAGGAATTCCCCATATTTTTTTTTGTATACAGTACAAGTTTGTAACTTGGAATAGTCCAGTGTGTGTTTTTTTTTTTTGGGGAAAATGCTTGGACACGGGTATTGATATTTTAAGGTGTGGTTATTATTATATTATATTTTTATTAAATTATATTAAGTACTTTGAAAGTTATTTAAGAAGAACCTATTTCCAGCGGCGTCCTTAAGGGGCACATATTATTATGTTCGTAAAGGGAGGGCCTGTAAGAAAAAAATTTATAGAAACTTGTCATCTTATTTTTTCATGTTCTATCTGAATCCGAGAGATTTCCTACATTTTGCCGGACACCCTGTATATCCGTCGTTTGTTTACTTTTTTTGTGTCAGTTTAGAGCAACACATTTTGACATTTCTTGACAGAATTATCGTATTTAAACATTGGTACGCGACACATCTTGAACGCGTGAACTTTCATTTGGTCCTGTGTTGAAAGTAAGTTATTTCAAAAAAATCGTTCGACGCAATGGCTAAGTTTTTTTTTTTATATAAACTTAAATATTTAAGGGCTTTTGGGTATAATTATAAGGGTTAGTTCTGGTTTCTAATTCTAATGGAGATATTTGCGAACGAACATAGGCCACCAAAGACATTAGAACCTAAAGTCTTTGTAGGCCACCCACAAACGCAGTCACGTTGCCTAGTTTGATGACATAAATGAAGTGTTACAGCCAAAATTTTCAAAAAATTTGGGATGTTTTAATTGACAGTAGCGATCTGCACATGGTTAGGCCACTGCCGTCTCGAAGAACAGGCCGTCATGTTAAGATTGTGACGTCACATGAGAAGATGGAATTTATTATAGAGGCTATATGATATTTGTAAGTCAAAGATGTCTTAAATTATATGAAATGAGGTATAGAATCGTATATTAAAAAGGTATTTCGATGATTAGTATACAGAGTGATTTAAGACTATAAACTAGCTTATGTTATGATCACTAAGTATTGCTTTCGATCCTCGATACTTCTTCGAGGTTACGAAAATAATTCCCAAATAATCCCTGAATAACAAACATTAGAAACAATTTGATAGGTAGCTATTTTAAATAAAATTTTATATCAGTCAGTTGGTAGGTACAATACATACTATCATTTTATCTTCCTCGAGAAACTATATAAACTTTATTTAACTTGGAATTTGAATAGAAAAATAAAAAGGCATTAAGAAGAACCTGCTTTAAACTTGTAGGTATGTTCTAATCGATATTTTAAGTAAGAAAAACTCGTATCGTATGAAAATCTAAACAAAATGTACAACGAATGTAGGCATTGTTTTGTTACTAAATTTTTGTCCGAACCTAACCTAAGTAAGTATGACATGCTCAACCTTCAATATTATACTATCTATTTAATAGCTAACTAATATACTTATAATCTTTTTATGTTTATTGCCTAATAACAATTTAAACAATATACCAAAATATTACTATTACAACAGGTAGCTTATAGTGCTTATACACTGCACTGTTCTAGTGTTATCTACCATTAAGTCCTCTGGTTGCCCTGAATTCCCAGACTAAAACCCTTTCCTCAAAGTACTTTATGCAAAAGCTGATACATTTTCGCAATACTAAATCGTCTCTTGGGATCCTTTTTTTTATCAATAAATAGCATTTCATCAGTGAAAAACATTATAGTTGAGTATTACACCCGGGAACACATCATGAATTTGGCATTTTCGCTATTTCACAGCAACTTAATCAAATAATTTATGGTTTTACATATAAAGGTCTAAACTACGTTAAATTAATGTTATGGGTTTTCTAAAATAATCACATTAAACTGCTAAAAACAACTAAAATCTCAAAGGAAACACCAAGACGGTCTACCAAAACAATGCAAACCTGTCAAAACGTGGATCGACTAGAAACAGCTGATTTTAGAATGTGGGCGGGAACATGACGGCCTGTCTCCTCGAGACGGCAGTGGTTAGGCACAGTTTGAAAAATTGTCAAGAGTCAAAGTCAAAGAATGAAAATTAATCAAGAAAATTTTCATAAACAACTATACCCTTCCCTAGCGTCTACCTAGCACCACGAACCGCGAACTTCGACCACGAAGATAAAAAGCTGCTCCATTCAACTACATACGTCTCGATATTTCGTGTCCCTTGGTATATTAATTGATATATAATTGACGTTTGTCATGTGACAACTGGTTTGGCGGGAAAATTAAAAAAGAAATATACTTTATCATGAAAAGCGGTATTGGATGACGAGATATCGAAAAAAGTTAGTTGAAAAAAGCGTTTAGATTTTAATTTTATATTGGAAAGTTTGAAGCAAAATAACGAAAAATATTTTTTTTACATTGTTTGAGATATTACTTTCATATTTCCATGAATTTAATGAAAATGTGTTAAATGCTCGAAAACCTAGATATTAAACTGCTAATTAGGCAATCCAACGATGTTCAAATTCCGATTTGCCCCCACGGCCATATTGAATTCGTTCCACAGAACTCAAAAACATTCAACGAACAATTCAATATGGCCGTTGAAGGCAAATATGTGGCAAATATACACGGATTCAATGCTTAGTTTACAGTCGAGCCCTGTGCTGTGTGTAGATATGCACTTGCCATTGTTAACATCTCCAATAACATCATCAACTTTAAGTGTCATTAAATATAAATAACAGAAAAAAACACATTGAACAACAATAACTTAATAAAATACACAAAACCAAAATCGCGGTTTACACGTCAAACTGACGTTCACACAGAAATAAAGGTTAGGTTTTCTGACGTTTGCGTCGACGGCCATATTGGAAGCACTTTGTGACTCCCAATATGACCGTGGTGGGCAAACATAACCTGGTTTGGATTGCCTAATTAAATATCTTTGTTGTTTTTTAAAGTTTTTATTTGTTAAACTTTAAAATTGAGCTTTTAACTTGTACTTTCTTTTGTACTTGAGTGAACAATTAAAATTATTTTTGGAACAATATTATGGCATGCATAAAAATGCACTTACTGTTTTGTGTAGGATTTCTATTTAGTGAATATTGTTGTGCCTATTTAAAAAAGTATAAATATTATTAAACAAAAAAAACACTAAAACTCGACAGGCCCACCGGTTCATACATTTAACAGTTCTACTTTGCATTTTTCTTGAAACGTTCAATTTCTAATTTTCCCTTTTAAGTGTTCAATGTTTCTATACCTTATTTTTTAAACAGCCACATAAAAAGAAATCAAAGGGTGTCAAATCGGGTGATCTAGCCGGCCAAGGATTCTCTGAAAAACACCCAATCCACTTGAAGTTTGCATCTAGCCAAAACCTTACATCTTGAGTAGAATGAATACTAGGCCCATCTTGTTCAAAATATAGATCCCTTCTTTCCCTCAAGAATAAATTATCTAAAAATTCTGACACCTCTGTCTTTAAAAAATGTAAATATTGAATCATAGATATCTCCGGGGTGAAGATTATTCTTATTGTGTCGTATAACTAGTCATTTAATGCTATTTTATCTAGTGCATAACCCCTGTAGTAGTTTTTAAGTTTAATTTAGTTTTCAATTTTTTAGGAATAATAATTTGTTAGTATTATTATTATTTTTTTTTTTAAGGCACAAATAATGAAAAAATTATTTGTCAGAAACAAAAAGTAATTTTGGCAAAAAGTTGTTTTCGATAAAAGTTTTGAAGTGTAAAATGTTAATTCACGGTATGAAGTGTATTTGCCTTCTGTATTGTGGGTCATTTGTGTTTAGTTTTACGAGAAAAGTCGTTAAATGACTTCAGGCGGACAAATGGGATTTGTATTTTTTGGTCTCTGGGATGTTTTTAAATTTGGTTTTCGTGAGCGGCTTTTATGACAGTCAAGTGAAGAATGGGTACAACGATTTCGCGTTTCTATTTATAAGCCATTCAACTCCCTTAACAAGCCCCGCCTTTTGGTCATTTAGCGATGTTTTGTTCATTGATTGGTCGCGTTTTTTGATATACCCCAAAACATTTTCGGCTGGTAAAATTAATGCGTAATTAGCCCTGAGTAAGTCAGGAGGCTCCTCCCTGTTTCATACATATTTTTGACAATTGTTGCTAAAATTTGTATCACTAAACAAATAAAAGTTGATATTTTACTTTAATATAATGTAACCCATCGAAATGCGATATTTTTTCAAAAAAAAAATTATTGATTATAGAAAATATCGAGTTGTAGTTTTTCGCTGGGTTGTCATTGGCTGAAACCGTTTATTGCGTTGTAATTAAATGGATAAGAATATAAAACGCGGCGTTTTTGGTTCATTCGGGACCTGAATTTTGCTTGCTAAAGTACTTCACGTCAGTTTAATTTTTGAAGTTAAACTTAAAATTTTTTTTTTCAAAATTTTCCACTTGTCATCAAGTGTTGTGCCGTACCTTTCAATAGGGGGGCAATAAAGTTTTCGCGTCTATCGAGGAGGTGATTCCCGTCCTTTTTGATATAGTTATCTTTCCGGGATTTACAGTGATTTGATTGGAATACTATTCAAATGTTATTCCCTTGATTAGTTGGTGGATTCCTGTATGTCAATCAAGTGTTATTCCCTTGATTTGGATTATCAGTGATTTATTTTTTGGATACTTCTGTGGATTAGTATGCTCATACCCATGCGGACCTGGGTCGTGTTACGCGAGGTATTGGGGAATCGGAAGTAGGGGGGAAAATATTTTCGGGCGCGAAATTTAAATGTTTCAGCTCTGGTTTTCACGTCGTCGCTTCGCATACAGGCAAGTAAGGAATTCCAGAGTTGAATAGTTCGTTGGCTGTTACCGGACTAGTCCTGGCACTGCAGGCTAGTTTACGAGGTAACAACCCCTAGATTTCTTTATAAAAATAAGAGAGACGCAGTCCCCCAGACTTGGCCGTCTGCCAAAAAGAGCCATTGCGAATTTATTAAGTGGGGCGCAGCCCCCCAAGTGAAAATAAGCTTGATTATTATTTATTTGTTGTTAATTGTTTATAATAATAGTTTACTGAAACTAATTTCGATAAACCTTTTAGTTTTTATAATTGAAGTTTTAGTTTTAAATCATTTTATTCTTGAGGTAAAGTTTATCGAGATTGGATGTTATATGTTATAAATGTTGGGTTAATATTAAGTTTGTCGATTGTCATTATTGTAATGTAAAAGGTTTTGAAAAAATATTGAAATAAACCAAAACACTTTATTCTCTTTTGCCCTCCGTGGAATTACATATTACAAATTAACATTAATTAAAAGTCCTCCCCTTGCCCCCCCCCATAAATTAGTTAAAAAGAAAATAGAGAAAAAGTATTTAATAATTGGTAATACGTTACCTTCTCTCTTACCATTAACCACCATGAGGTTATTGGTTGACCCCTTTTGATTAAATTTTTGATTTCTCTTCAAATATTTGTATCTTAATTTTGGTGGACCGGTGGCATTTCCGCCATCGGGGTTAAAGGAGGTGGGACCACCCTTAACAAAGAAAAAATTAATTAATATTTTTATGATTGATTTTTCTTATAAATTTAGTTTTTGATTTTTTTTAAAACCAATAAAAAAATCTGGCATCCCTAAATTATCAAAATGACCGAAAAAACCATTGAATGCTCGGGTAGTATAGAGTCCCAAGTAAGCCCTGAGAATCCTGAAGCCCAGGATTTTTCAACAATGGTAGAATCAATCCAAACTTATTTAAATATAACCAAAAATGCCGACCAGGACGCTTTACTTGCTTCCCAAACCAATCCTCGGTGGGACCGAGAATCACTCCCAGGGATAGAAACGCACTCCAATAGGGACATATTGGGCAACGTTAGGCCAACTCGCCCAGCCGAGTTGGCCCCAATGCGAGAAGTAGGAGTCGACCCTCTCTGGAATCCGGCTTTACTTAGGAGAACGCTACTCGGTCAAAAAGACCTCGACTCTGACTCGGGCTCTGAAGGTAGCGTATCTTTCCACAGACCGCCGAAACAAAGACATCCACAGGGCCGTATCGGCGACATGGCATCCCTGGTGGGGAAACAAATTGATGAAATAGTTGCCCCACGTAACCAGTTTGTACAGACCGATGGATCTGGAGGACCCTATACGAAGTTTGCCAACTCCACTTCTTGTGAAACCAAAAAAATGACAGATGTACAGGACCTTGTGCAGGCGATTGGAAGCTTAGTACATATAATCGGTGATCAACGAAGTAATCCCCCCGCCCCCTCAAATAAATTACGAGAAACTTTCAGCGGGTTTCAACACGAAAGCCCCGATTTATTCTTGATAACACTGCAAAGATATTTTTTACAATGCAATATTTTAGATGAAAATGAAAAAATTAATATTGCAGTGGAGCAGCTTCAAAGGGGGGCCCGAAGTTGGATAGAGCCGCTAAAAGGACTAATTTTGAATTTTGAAGAATTCGCTAAGCGCTTAAGCAGACGTTTTAATAGCCCCGAGCTAGTAAGCGACCTAAAATCAAATTTATACGGACTTAAACAAAAGAATAACGAAAAAGTTGAAGAGTTCATACTAAAAAAGAGAGCATTATTTAGGAGGTTGGTGCCCTTTGGGACAGAACAAGAATGTGTTAATGTCATTGTGCCCTTATTAATACCAGCCCTCCGTTCTAGGATAAGATGCGTGGACATATTGGATACCGATCGCCTTACGTGTCTCACGATGGCGATCGAGCAGGACCAGACTGAAGAACGACAACAGACAATTAATACTAACCCCCCCAATCCAACTAATATAGTAAATAATAATGAACGACCAAGGACGAATAATGTCTCGAATAGGCCAAGACCTCCTGTAAGGTCACGCCCCTGCCGACATTGTCAGGGGGAACATTTTGATCATGAATGCCGCCAAAGAACTTATGAAGAAAAGAAGACTCCCCCTGCCCGTGACCAAATTTTGGAAAATCAAAATTCCAAAAAGGAACAGGCCAAAAATAATTCCCAAAAAAACTAAGCGCTGATCGATCCGCCTTGGGGCAGGACGATCCAAGACCATTAAAGACCCCAATTAATGTAATTAAAGAATCAATTAATTCGATAGGCTCGCGGCCCTTAGTCCGAGTGCAAATGTTTGATAAAGATTATGAAGCCCTCATTGACACGGGTTCTGATTTAAATCTGATTTCAGAGGATCTAATCGAATCTGAAATATATATAGAAGATGATCGGGTTCTCATATTAGCAATAGAAGGTGCTAAAGCGAGAGTTCTAGGATTAATTGAAGTCAATTTAGTTTTAGGGAATTATAGTTATAAAGTAGTTTTCAATATTGTTGCAGGATTAACTGCTAAAATTATATTAGGTAGCGAGTTTTTAAGGACAGAACAAGCCCTAATGGACTTCAATAGAAGCTGTATATATATTGGACAGACTCTACGTCAAACCATATATTGGAAACAATTCCATTCGGTAGATATGCCATGCGAATTGCCGGAAATGGGACCGGACGTCCCGGGAAATATCAGGGATCTTATTCAGGAATTCAAAGACATTTTTCTAATCGGATTAGCACAGCCAACAACTCGTACCACCCAACATAGGATCGTCTTAAAGGATAATAAAGTCATCAATCAACGCTGTTATAATTTAAATCCAGACAAGAAAAAAATCTTGAATGATCAGATCCAAGAAATGTTATGCGCAGGCGTAATAGAACCTACACAGTCACCGTTCTCTTCGCCACCTTTGCTTGTTACGAGGCCAGGAAAAAACCCAAGATTCTGTATCGATTTTAGGCGCCTGAACGATATTAGTGTCGCAGAATCCTCGACCTTGCCACGTATACCGGACTCCGTGAAAGCTTTAGCCCAAGCCAAATATTTTACAGTTTTGGACCTTAAGAGCGGATACTGGCAAATTCCCATGGAAGACTCCAGTAAACAGTATACCGCTTTCACTACACCAGACGGGGCAAGTTATCATTTCAATGTGATGCCATTTGGGCTAAAAAACGCACCCAGTACCTTCCAGAAACTTATGTCGACAGAAGTATTGGTAGGCCTGATACAGGAGTTTGTACAGGTCTACCTTGATGACATTATAATATATTCAACCGACAAGGACACTCATGCTAGACATTTACGAATCGTTTTCGAGCGACTTCGGATACATAATTTGAAAGTAAGCGCCGAAAAATGCCAGATTTGCCAAACTAGCATAGACTATTTAGGATATAGGATTTGTGGCGATTACACTGAACCACAAACCAAACATTTGGAACAAATCAAAGCATGTCCCGAACCAAGGACCAAGAAGCAACTGCAGTCTTTCCTGGGATTATGCAACTGGGTACGGGAGTACATTCCGAATATGGCCGAACTTACTGCCCCGATGACCGAAGCGTTAAAGGGTTCAAAATTTACATGGACTAGCCTGCAAACTGACGCATTTATGAAAACTAAAACTACTGTAGCCCAAGCAAAGCAATTGAGTCGCCCTAATTTTGAAAAAAAATTCATATTACAGACGGACGCCTCAGCTATAGGCATGTCCGCTGTACTGTATCAAGAACCTGAAGATGGCTCGGAAGTACGAAACATTATTTCATACGCTAGCGCAAAATTTCATTCTTCTCAACAGCGTTACCACATTAACGAACAGGAGTGTCTTGCGCTCGTCTGGGCTATTCAATACTTCCGAGCCTATCTGGAAGATCGGCCTTTTATGGTCCGTACGGACAGCAAGTCATTGACCTGGCTCCAAAAATTCAAGGACTCACGAGCCAAGCTGACCAGGTGGGCGCTCCTTCTTCAGGAATTTAAATTTGAAATTCAACATGTTCCCGGATCAAAAAATCATTTACCTGATTTATTAAGCCGCAATCCCGAGGAGACTCCCTATGAAGCGGAACCAGACAATGATCGATTGTTGCCCCCCTCTGTGGAGACGACTAAATCAACGGTAGCTCAATGTGCTGTAGTTATAGCCGACCTGGGTGATTTATACACTAAAATTGCCGAAAACCAGGAGCATGATAAGGCAATTCGGCGTTTAAAAGTCACTTTGGACCTGCTTGCAGGCCAACAACCAACGGATAACAAACAAAGACGTGTATTGGAAGAGTTCGTACTTATTGATAATTTATTATGGCGTAGACATCCACAGGGAGATAGACTTGTTGTGCCCCGACAATATACACAACAAGTTATTTATATGCACCACGATGACCCGGAACAAAGCCATCCTGGAACTGAGGAAACTGTCCGAAAAATCGCAAACAAGTATTTTTGGGGATGTATGCACAAAGAGATCACACAATATGTATCTAAGTGTATAATTTGCTCAATTTGCAAAACCCAGCAAAAGCAAAAGCATGCTCCCCAAACGCCACGCACTCCTACCAATCCCTTCGAGATGATAAGTATCGACTTGTTAGGACCGTATCGCGAAGCCGCCGGAACGCACAATCAATATATTCTTTTTGCCGAAGATGTTTTCTCTAAATGGATAGAGGCACGAACTTATTCGGATGTAAGTGCCAAGGATGTATTAGAATTTCTAAAGACGGAAATAATTGCACGATACGGATATCCTAAGCATATAGTAAGCGATAACGCCAAGATATTTAAGGCGAACGTACTAACGAAATTTTGCGAAGTAAAAAAGATTAGACAACATAACTCCAGTGTATACCATCAACGGGCAAACCCCGTGGAGAGAAGAGTACAAGAATTAAAAAAGGTATTGAGAGTTCTTTTATTAAATAAACAAGAAAACCAGTGGGAGCGAGTTTTGCCTCAAGCCCTCCAAGTATTAAGAAGCAGGCGAAATAGAGCCACCGGGGAAACGCCGGCGTCGATTATATTGGGGTATGAACTCAAATGCCCAGGCGAATGGCAAACTAAATGGACCCAGTACCAAAAAACCCAGACGAAAGAACAAAGGGTATTAACAAGAAGACAAGTTTATGCAAAACAGTTGGATTTTCAACGGAAAGAATTTTCTGAAGCCGGATCTGCCATACTTAAGTTAAATGTTGGAGATATGGTAAATGCAAAGTTTCACCGTACAGGAGCTTTTCAACCTGCCTGGACCGGGCCTCATCAGGTCACAAAAGTCTTGGGGAATTCAGCTTATGAGGTTATAGTGAACGACAACCCCGTTAACTTCCATATCGACGATCTGCGAAAAGCGAAGAACGGAAATCAAGTTGACCTCGACGAATACCCCATATATGAAGAAAGCGATGACAGCGACGCGGAATTCGAATTTTCCGCTGAGGAGGTTCCCCCCCAAAATGTCGAAGACTCTGAGGAAGAACCTGAACAACCTCAAGAAAATAAACAAATGGACGAGACGACGCCTCAATTACATGCAATGCAAATTGATCAATGTTCGAGTTCCGAAATACTGGGGAACAAATTGCCCACCGAATTCTTGCACCAGCAACGACTCCTAAAAGATGTTGAACGAAACGTCAATGTTTTAAAAACCAAAGTTTCCAATATTCAACACTTTCAAGATTTATTAATCCTAGAGGAATTGCTCACCCAGGAAATTCAAAATGTAGAGAAGATCGAAACGTTGGGGCATGAATGTTTGAGAAAACAACGAAAAAACATTGTAGACAAAATTGAGGTTGTAATCGACGATATGTATCTACGTGATCATATCCCCATGAAGACAAATCTACGCGATTGTATTCAACCAGAAACCCAGAAGACAAATCTTACAGTTCCTGCAGCCCTAAAAAAAGAAAAGGACGATCTAATCTCAAAAGCAAGTACGAAGTACTTCTATAACTCCAGGCTAAACAAAGACTCAGTACTACCCGGAGCTTATTGTAATAGGTGGGGTGATTTCTTTAAGTTAAAGGAAGAATTTTGGGAGGGGGTTCTTAATTGTTTTTGAGGGTTCGTAGAAATAAACTTAAAATTAAGTACTTTAAGTTATTTTTCCGTCTTGTGGGGGGGGTGTCGTATAACTAGTCATTTAATGCTATTTTATCTAGTGCATAACCCCTGTAGTAGTTTTTAAGTTTAATTTAGTTTTCAATTTTTTAGGAATAATAATTTGTTAGTATTATTATTATTTTTTTTTTTAAGGCACAAATAATGAAAAAATTATTTGTCAGAAACAAAAAGTAATTTTGGCAAAAAGTTGTTTTCGATAAAAGTTTTGAAGTGTAAAATGTTAATTCACGGTATGAAGTGTATTTGCCTTCTGTATTGTGGGTCATTTGTGTTTAGTTTTACGAGAAAAGTCGTTAAATGACTTCAGGCGGACAAATGGGATTTGTATTTTTTGGTCTCTGGGATGTTTTTAAATTTGGTTTTCGTGAGCGGCTTTTATGACAGTCAAGTGAAGAATGGGTACAACGATTTCGCGTTTCTATTTATAAGCCATTCAACTCCCTTAACAAGCCCCGCCTTTTGGTCATTTAGCGATGTTTTGTTCATTGATTGGTCGCGTTTTTTGATATACCCCAAAACATTTTCGGCTGGTAAAATTAATGCGTAATTAGCCCTGAGTAAGTCAGGAGGCTCCTCCCTGTTTCATACATATTTTTGACAATTGTTGCTAAAATTTGTATCACTAAACAAATAAAAGTTGATATTTTACTTTAATATAATGTAACCCATCGAAATGCGATATTTTTTCAAAAAAAAAATTATTGATTATAGAAAATATCGAGTTGTAGTTTTTCGCTGGGTTGTCATTGGCTGAAACCGTTTATTGCGTTGTAATTAAATGGATAAGAATATAAAACGCGGCGTTTTTGGTTCATTCGGGACCTGAATTTTGCTTGCTAAAGTACTTCACGTCAGTTTAATTTTTGAAGTTAAACTTAAAATTTTTTTTTTCAAAATTTTCCACTTGTCATCAAGTGTTGTGCCGTACCTTTCAATAGGGGGGCAATAAAGTTTTCGCGTCTATCGAGGAGGTGATTCCCGTCCTTTTTGATATAGTTATCTTTCCGGGATTTACAGTGATTTGATTGGAATACTATTCAAATGTTATTCCCTTGATTAGTTGGTGGATTCCTGTATGTCAATCAAGTGTTATTCCCTTGATTTGGATTATCAGTGATTTATTTTTTGGATACTTCTGTGGATTAGTATGCTCATACCCATGCGGACCTGGGTCGTGTTACGCGAGGTATTGGGGAATCGGAAGTAGGGGGGAAAATATTTTCGGGCGCGAAATTTAAATGTTTCAGCTCTGGTTTTCACGTCGTCGCTTCGCATACAGGCAAGTAAGGAATTCCAGAGTTGAATAGTTCGTTGGCTGTTACCGGACTAGTCCTGGCACTGCAGGCTAGTTTACGAGGTAACAACCCCTAGATTTCTTTATAAAAATAAGAGAGACGCAGTCCCCCAGACTTGGCCGTCTGCCAAAAAGAGCCATTGCGAATTTATTAAGTGGGGCGCAGCCCCCCAAGTGAAAATAAGCTTGATTATTATTTATTTGTTGTTAATTGTTTATAATAATAGTTTACTGAAACTAATTTCGATAAACCTTTTAGTTTTTATAATTGAAGTTTTAGTTTTAAATCATTTTATTCTTGAGGTAAAGTTTATCGAGATTGGATGTTATATGTTATAAATGTTGGGTTAATATTAAGTTTGTCGATTGTCATTATTGTAATGTAAAAGGTTTTGAAAAAATATTGAAATAAACCAAAACACTTTATTCTCTTTTGCCCTCCGTGGAATTACATATTACAAATTAACATTAATTAAAAGTCCTCCCCTTGCCCCCCCCCATAAATTAGTTAAAAAGAAAATAGAGAAAAAGTATTTAATAATTGGTAATACGTTACCTTCTCTCTTACCATTAACCACCATGAGGTTATTGGTTGACCCCTTTTGATTAAATTTTTGATTTCTCTTCAAATATTTGTATCTTAATTTTGGTGGACCGGTGGCATTTCCGCCATCGGGGTTAAAGGAGGTGGGACCACCCTTAACAAAGAAAAAATTAATTAATATTTTTATGATTGATTTTTCTTATAAATTTAGTTTTTGATTTTTTTTAAAACCAATAAAAAAATCTGGCATCCCTAAATTATCAAAATGACCGAAAAAACCATTGAATGCTCGGGTAGTATAGAGTCCCAAGTAAGCCCTGAGAATCCTGAAGCCCAGGATTTTTCAACAATGGTAGAATCAATCCAAACTTATTTAAATATAACCAAAAATGCCGACCAGGACGCTTTACTTGCTTCCCAAACCAATCCTCGGTGGGACCGAGAATCACTCCCAGGGATAGAAACGCACTCCAATAGGGACATATTGGGCAACGTTAGGCCAACTCGCCCAGCCGAGTTGGCCCCAATGCGAGAAGTAGGAGTCGACCCTCTCTGGAATCCGGCTTTACTTAGGAGAACGCTACTCGGTCAAAAAGACCTCGACTCTGACTCGGGCTCTGAAGGTAGCGTATCTTTCCACAGACCGCCGAAACAAAGACATCCACAGGGCCGTATCGGCGACAATTGAAGAGGAAAGAAAAATCAAAAATTCTTCACAAATATTTAGTATCTTGCTCTACGCGCTTCGGTTTCTTAAACCATTTTCAAGAGCTGTCTAAAAAGTTCATTTATATAATAATCTCAATTTCAAATCAAAATTATTAGGTATACACCAGTCACAATTATCTAATGCCACTTTTCATGACAAAATATATATATTTTTTTCAATTTTCCCACCATACTTACCAGTATAGTCATGTGACAAATGTCAAAATGTCAAAATGTAATTTTCAGGCTACCCTCTATGCAAAGATGATCGTCACAAAAATCTTCCCATCAATAGAATTTTTTCCCATTTATGTGGCCAATTTTATGCCGATCACTGTATAATATGGACCCGTGCCACATACCACATGTCCCAACTTATAGCGAATTCCATTGGTAAAAGAAGTGCGGCACCGGTATGTCAGTCAAACTGCACCAGTGCACAAAAAGTGTTGCACTATTGGAGTACCAATGGTTTTCAGATTAGACCTTGAGTGCATTTTTCCAACAAAGTTGATGATAATACTCCTCAATCCTCAGTGATTTTACTTAACACTGGACAAAATTTGAGACAAAATAGAATTTTAAAAATCGAGAAAACCAAAACACTGTATTTTTTGACATATTCATCCAGTTTCGGTGCAGCACGGTCTCCAAGAGCACGTGCGGAACTGATTGCACTCGGTGCAACAAGTGTTGCACCGGTTTCTCAATGGTTTACAAATACTTGCACTGAAATGTCTAATGGTTTTCAAATTTTGCACTCGTTCCGCACTTTTTTTACCAATGGAATTCGCTATTAGTTCGACAAAAAAAGGCAACACCTGAAAGGTGGATGATCAGCGGTAGATGTAGCTTAGAGCGACATCTTGTGGCGATCAAATTACTCTACCTCTCACCATCCACCTTTTAGTGTCAAGTGGACTCTCCGGTGTTGCTTCCTTTCGTAGGATTTTACAGCCTCATTGACAAGCCGTTATTCGGCGAAATGCGTCTGGAGATGAATCCGGCGAAAGAAAGCAATAATTAACCTTTATATTTTCAATAGGTATGTCTCTCAATGCACAGACCCTAGTTTCATTATTTCACAATTAATTTCTCTTATTGTAAAATACCCTATTAACAATGATCTTTCAATTTTGAAAAATATCCTTGCTATATTTTTTCTACTATAACATATTTCGGATATTTATCTTTTTTAAAATTACTGGGAAAAGTATGTAATGTATAAATTGGCAGTAAATAATAAACAATTTTTTTTGTTGGTATGTACCTATAAATTTCTCTTATTGACTTAAGCCAGACGACGAGTTGAGATAATAATTTTATTTTTAGCTGATTATCACACGCAGTATGCAGGTGTGTATTTGGAAATTAAATATTAGGTGTAGGTAGGTAATATTTTTATTGCAGCAGTTTTTCCGCTATTCATTATGACAATAATCATCTAAAATAAAATATAAAAATAGTAACATAGTATGTATTTCGTGAGATGCTTGATTAATGTCCGGTATTATAGGTTACGGTTAAGGTTAACTTCAATCTTTAGTTTAACCAATAATTGATCAATCCTCAGGTTAACTATAACCTTGAAAGTCATCCGCGGCATATCTATCAAGGATTTATTCCCGTTTCGTCGATTGACCGTTTCGTCGACTGGACAATTTTACCTGTTTTGTTACCGTTTCGTCGATTGAGGAATTGAGGAAGGAATAATTACTAGGTACCTATTAGATATAAATGACACCCATTTATACCTGTAAAGGCCAGTCGACGAAACGGGAAAATTTCTTAAAGTCGACGAAACGGGAATATACCCTATCGAGTACCTATAGTTTACGGATCATTGAACAAGTTTTGACGTAAGGTCACAGGATTGTATATAGTTTACAATTTTGTGGTAAGGTAATGAGGACTGTGTCGGCTTCTTTATGTTTAAATATCCTTTAGTTTTGTCTTATTTTATGGGTACTGGAACAGAATTCCTGGATCGGTTGTAATATTTTACAATAAAATCGATATTGATTAAAGGTGGTTGGTTTCAGCGAATTATAATACTCCTTTAACAGACAGACGCCCATAATAACAGTGTGCAGCTTTAAAAACGCGGGCTCATATAGCTACTACCAAAAATATGCGTTCTTAACTTTACAGAGTGCAGCGCACGAACCTCCACTACTGTACATTTAAATGATAACAAACACAAAAAAATGTAGTAGCACTTTCAGCGTGGCTTTTGAACACTTAAAGCAAAATTAGCAAGAGCTGTACTTGCTAAATTTAAAGAAAACAAACACAAGTTTACTATATTTACTGGGAAGATATTTTCTGTCGACGCGCGACGCTCAAGTTCAGTTTTGCTAGATCAGCGATATTTTTAGAAGTTAATACAAGGTGTATATGGTCGGAACGTTAATTTTTGTACGCACGAATATAAATAAACGCAAAAATTGTTTTAAATGAAAATTTACATTAAATTACATACCTACGCATAATATTATCTCTGCTGATGTACGCTGGCAAAATAGATTTTATTGGGTAGAATTAAAAAAATTAATTAGTCAAATACAAACGTGTTACGTTACCTACGTTTTAATTTTAATTTCAATAACACCAGAAAAAAGGTGACAAGTCCAAATTTTTATAATACCTAATTGTAATTTCGTCTTTTGGGGTTCAACCCTGCTTGGTTAGAATGTGATTTGCCCAAATATTGCCTAGACACTTGAAAGCAAAGTTGGGTATCTACCTACTTTTTATTTTTGACTGTCTTAACCTGAACTCATTATGTAGTCAATAATTAAGTTTTAATTGAATGTGCAAAAAAGAATACTGTCACCTAGCTAGGTACTGTCAAAAAATGTGAGGTTTTAAACCTATGATTTTTCTATTTTTGTTCTGTTTTCTAAATAAAGTTACTTTTTTGCTAACTTTTTTTGCAATTTGCATGTCCGTTTCCACCTAGCTAGCTTACCTAAAGTTTTCTACTGACCCGATCCTGCCTAAGAGTCGTTAAACACAAGTTAACAAAATTTCATAATATAAACTAATACAAAAAATACACATTTTTACCTGGCATTTACAGTTTGCTTTTCTTTAAACGGAAACTTAAAAACCAGTACAAAAGTAAACAAACTCTCACAAAATTCGCTAACACAAGAACAATAAAAAAAACTTTTGTGCCATTTCTAAATTATCATAAAATAATTGCAGACAAGCAATATGGATTTTACAACTTCTATGAGAGGGTACTTGAGGGGATTAACGTGGGCGAGTGCCCTGTGGGGATTTTTCTTGATCTCAGCAGGGCGTTCGACTGCGTTAACCATTCAAACCTGTGTGATAAACTTTCTGAGTACGGCATAAGAGGTGCGCCTTTAATTTATAACAGCTCGAAGTTAATATGTTAGTATCAAACATCAATGTAGTTTTAAAAAGAGTATAGGTTTGTCTCTGAGTGTGGCCAGGTGAATGATGTAGGCATACCTCAGGGTTCAGTTTTATGTCCTTTCATTTATTATGCCCAAGCGTTCACTTTATCATTTTTGCGGATGATACATCTATAGTAATATCTTGCAGACCACCGGAAGCGTAGCAAACAAACATTAATAGCGAACTGGAGAGTCTGCATGAGTGGTCTAGCAGTAACGATCTTTGCGTAAATGCCAGCAAAACGCCGGGTATTGATGTCGACAGATTCTTATCATGGAAACAGCATTGCCAGTCACTTCGTGCTAAACTCAATTTAATGTCTTATCAGTTTAAGATACTATACCCAGTATTAATAACTACTCAATAACTTTTAACTCTTTATCACGCTCAGGTGGATAGCAGAATATCATATGGCGTTTGTTTCTGGGGTGGGTCATCGATAGCTAAAGATATTCTTCTATGCCAGAAGGAAGTTTTACGATGCATTAAAAATATACCTGCCACGTGTTCCTGTAGAGAACTTTTTAAAACGTATACAATATTTTAACTGTTACGTCCTAGTTTATATTTGAATTGTATAGGTTTTTTTGAATAAAAGTTTTAATTAACAAAATTGTAAGTATCATAGTTTCGATACTAGACAGAAATCACATTTTTATATACCGCACTGTAATCTTAATGTAACGAAAAACTCGCCAAACGTTTTGGGACTTAAATTATTTAATATAATAATATTCCCGTGCATATAACGAGTACCTACCCGTAAATTATCTAGTTTTAAGAAGCACTTAAGCATAAGTAGCTATTTATCAGAAGGCTTATTATAAATTGTCCGAATTTTTCGGTACCTAAATTTTAGTATTAAGGCGGTAGTTTATCGATTTTATTAATTCTTAAATCATCGGTGACGAAATCTATACATTGTAAAAAATGTCAATAAGCATTTATTTATTCATGGAAGCTGTGTTTCATAAACCGAAAAATCACTATAGACACCTGAATCTATGGAGGGTAAACTAGATATTTTGTCGGTTTCATTAAAAATTAAAGGGCGCATGATAGGGCCGGTAGGCGAGCAGATCCGAAACCCAGCGTTGCAGTCCGATAGCCATCTCGAAACTCGATAGATTACTCGTAGGCACAAAAACGTTAAACAAATTAAAGTTGACAGATCGATACGATGACTTTGACATCAATGGGCAACGCTTCAACTATCTTTTGTCTCTGTCTAGTGTCTAGCATGTTACTTTGATTTATATAATCGTTAATCCATGATGCACCAGCAAAGATCCACCGTGCCCCGACTTTATAAAACACTCACTCATTCCGCAAGTAGGAGTCGAACTTATTTTTTATAAATCTTATTTGGACTTATACTTCGTTAGTACGTTTTTTATTTTTTTTACATCAGCTTAGATATGCACATTATATCATAACTATTTCTGTGCAACAATAATGATCACTTCTCGGTCTCACCTTTTGCAATAAAAACTATATTATGACTCAATAATATCGGATTTTTCATTGAAATCGTGAAAAATTGCACAATTATTGTTCAAACCGAACATAATTAAAGAGGGCAACAACGTTTAAAAATACAACAATATGCAGTTTTGAATCATCCATAAACAATAATTAATTACTTAACTATGATTAATATTAAAATGTTTACTCCAAATAAATTAAAATGATCTAACATGGGTGTGATAATTATTGTTTCCTGAAAATCGGCTTAGATTTCATTTGTCTATACCTATTTATAAGGCATCAGTTTCGTGTGCATCATTTAAAACACATCTCTTGACAATACTTTAGTTAAGTTAGGTGGTCGTTATGATTTGATTACCTATCTAATTTTTTAACAAAACTGAATTTAATACTTTTTATTAACATATTACTTCTTTTTATTGCAGTTTATAGCCCTAGAAGGTCTAAATTCGGGAGTACCGACCAGGACCACGCCTACGCTTACCCCCACCACTCTCAGGAATATAGAACAGACGTTTATAGAGTTACAGTCTAAGCCGGAACGACACGAGAACGAAGCAGGCTTCGTACCTCCAATGGTACATTCAATTGGTAAGTGTGTTTGTATTTTGTAACTACTCTTGGCAGCTCCACACGGCGGCAACCCAATTAAGAGTATGGCAGAGTAACCGAAAAGGAGACTGTTCCTAAGATGGGACAACGCGATATTTATTCAAAAGTGCCATTTCTAGTTAGGACGACATCGAACTTCGGATTTGTTTCTATTAGGGGGTAAAATTTCAGAGCCCAGCGGTCATTTTCGTGAATTCTAAGCTATTGAAAAATTTTTTGAAGAATTTTGTTATAATATCATCATAACATCAAAAGAAAACAATCTTCGAGTATGCTAGGAAGAAGGTAAAGGTGACTAATAATAGAACTGGTAATTATGACAGGACAAAAAGCTTCTATGGTCATATAACCTTATAAGGTGGTAACAAAATATAACTGTTGGTATTTATAAAGGTTAATAAGTTTAAGGTAACCACCTACCTCAGCTAGCTCAAGTTGTGCAAGCCAAGATATATGATTGGGTTTTGAGCACCAGTCACAGCTACTTTTAGCTCTAACTTGTCACATCAACACCAAATTCCTGTGTGTAAAACAATAGGATCCACACACAGTGCCAAAACAAAACACAGATATGATAATGTCTTGGATAAAAAGCTATTTGAGCGGAAGAACACAGTATGTCAGATTCAACGGTGTTATCTCAGAGAAAATAGCAGTAACCTCAGGTGTACCTCAAGGATCTCACCTGGGTCCTTTACTGTTTGTAATTTTCATCAACGACCTCTGTGAAGAGTTACAGGATAGTCAGTTCCTATTATACGCAGAAGATTTAAAAATGTACAACAAAATCTCTAACGATGACGACTGCCTTCGTTTGCAGCGTGAAATAGACAGACTATCAGTATGGTGCGAGACTAATAGAATGGAACTGAATTTGCAGAAGTGTAAAACAATAACATTCACAAGAAAGAAGCGCCCCATATCTTATCAACTCTTCAATATTCCCTTATCACGAGTAAGCATCATAGACGATTTGGGCGTTGTCTTTGATACAGCGATGAGGTTCCACGAACATATCAACCGCATATTGGCCAAGTCCTTCAGGATGGCTGGTTTTGTAATGAGAAGCTGTCACGACTTTAACGACGTAGAAGTCTTAAAGCAACTTTACTTTTCATTGGTAAGAAGTAACCTAGAATACTGTTGCGTCGTCTGGGCTCCACAGAATAATGTACACATAAAGAGAATAGAAAGAGTGCAATCTAAATTTATTAACTTTTTGTTATACAAACTAAGCATTGATAAAACGACCCTCACATACCAACATCGTTTACAGATGCTGAATATCGAAAGCCTTGAAATGCGTAAAATATTTCTAACACTAGTATTTGGACAAAAGATATTAAATAGCGAGGTTGACTGTCCCGAACTTCTTGCATCTCTGAACTTCTACGCACCACCTTACAATACCAGACTTACAAATGTATTTGGAATGAACAGGAGCCGTACCGATGTAGGGATGTATTGCAGTATCAACCGCATTATGAACCATTTCAATACCTACGTCAAATCCAACGTCGATACCAATGGCTCATCGCTAAACTTCAAAGAAAGACTGAGAAGACATCTGTTTAGATGATAAATGACCGAAGCAAGGATTCCGGACTGCCTTTGAAGTGTTTTTCAGTTGTCTGTAGCAGATTTCTGTATTTTGTATTATTATATTTTTGTTTTATGTATTGATCTACTTTTATATTTTTACTGTAGTGCACCATTTGGAGATTCTCTGTAGTGTATCTTGATATAAATAAATAAATTAATTAAAACTTATTTAATTAAGAAAAAATGTAATGTTAAAAGGGTGGGTGATTCTAAATAGAAAACTAATAACACCTAATTCAACGTCTAATTAGTACTGTGGTCAGTTCATTTACCAAACCAGACAAAAATAGTAAGAGTATGAGTTTGGCTAGTCTAAATACTCATTATTATAGCACAAAAGTTGCAACTCTTTTACATTCCGTTTTATATGTCTGAGTAACTAAAATAAATAAGTTCAATAATTTATAATAATGTTGAATATGTTGGAATATCATGTGAAAACATGTTATTAAAAGTGCAAAATAGCTTATGGCTTTGACTAGAACTAAAAAAGAAAATTACTTAGTCGTAGGTATGTAAGGAATTATACTTGGCTGTATGTAGGTATATCATAGAAACTCAAAATCACGATATTTGCGGTAGAAGTTAAAATGAAGGTACTTGTCAGCAGGGTCCTCTTGGAGGTGGCTGGTTCCCTAAAGGGATGGCTCCTTGCTGCTGCTCAGCAATGCTAATGACCGTCAAATAGGCCCCACAGATGGCTCAAAAAGAGATGGACCGAAAACCCAAGGGTCAAGTCTGACCTGGTCCGAAAAGTCCGAATAATCGGGAAACGGCAACGTAAAAAAGGAAAGGAGACTGCAATGTGGTAGAGAGCCTGGTCTAAAAAAAAAAGGTATGAAGTTTCAGATTATGTGACAAGAATCTCAAAGGTATCGATCATCTATGAAATTATACGTTGTAAACTTACCCAAAAGGTACCTTAATCAAGATTAGGTGTGGAAAACCCAAAGATGGTCTATAGTCAGACCAGTATGCACAGTGTGATTTGACCCAATCATCCAGATGACAGTTTTCTGCCAATCTCAAAACCCACAGCAAAGGTCACAGAGAATAATCAAAATTTTAGCCAACACAACCTAAAATGAAGAGCGATTTCGCGCATATACCTCAAAGTAACAACGTTACAATCAAAAGATACTTTAGAAATTGTAGAAGGGTTAATGGCTAGTGGGTCTATTGAACACCTGATGCCATTCAGGATTTTCAAACTCAATTTCTATTTCGACTAGTTTCGCCAAGTTTTGACTAAATTTGTGGCTTTGTTGAGAGAAACGAGAATTTTGAATAGCAAGGAAAGCAGTGGGAAACCTAAAGTTGGCACTGTACAAAAAGTAAGAGAATTGAGGCAATTCATAATAAACAACCACGCAACCCTTATTCGGCGTTTAAGCCAGCAAGTAAATGTATCCTATGCAACCTGTAATACACTGTCCTTAAATGTGACCTGCATATGCAGGCTTATATCGTCTAACCTCAGTCTAGGAATTGTTACCAAACGACAATCCGCAGCGAATATAATGCATAATAATAAAAACATCTTTGAAAAAACCTTTTTTACTGACAAGGTGTGACTTTATCGCTTTGGATATTTAAATTCTCAATAAATGGGAATGTAAAGTTCTGAAATTCCACCTCCACTAGCCTCCGCATTCTCAGAAAATTACAGATTTTTTGTTACTTTTCTCTGCGCAGACAGACGTTCTCTTTGCTGGATTTATTTTATACAGGATATCCCTAAAAGGTCTGTACAAAATTGCTCAATGATAGCGCCATATAAGCGTCAATTTCCTGTTCTTGTCAATAGGTAGTACAAGGACGGAAAGAGCGAGAAGAACAAAACAATATCGTCTTTACTAGTAATGGGCAAGGTACCTAATCGATATGAAAATAGTCTGACCGGACGTCCGTGGTTCGGTAGTCCGGCACAATGTAAAGTCCGTTCCATCTTTAATAAAAATGTCACATCCGGACAGTCCTAGATGAGACGTTGACTAATTACTATAAAATTATCAGAAACAGGAGGATGCAGTGTTGCGTTTGGCTTTGTAAACGCGAAATACTTTTATTTACTTTTATTTTATTACTATTTACTTTTCCCCCTTCCTTGTTGATTATTTTTTTTTTATTTTCTTTTAGGTAATAATCAGTACGTCTCCGCTTCCGACGCAACGGATCTCTACGTGAACCCCGCTTCTAAATCGCCATCAATTTGGCAGAGCAGTCTGTCGCAATCCAGCTCGGACTCGAACACGAGGTCCACTCCTCCACTGACTACAAACACTAATTTAATCAACAATACACCTCAAGGAACCACTAGAAGAAATATGGGTGGGAGGTATGTACTTATTTTCAACTTAATTTACCTATTACAGAAATATTCTTAGAGAGTACCGAAAACCTTTAAGGGTGACTTTTTTAATGTGTAGTTAATTTGTAGTTTATTTTTCTTGGTTGAAACCAGAGTTTAGTCGTTGGTTTAGCAACCCTTTTAAAATGTCAATTTTACAATATTCTGTTTAAGTTGTTCCAAGCTTAACTTGATGACATAAAAAGCCTTAAACTCCTGCCCATAGGCGTTGCTTCTACCAAATAATTAAAATGTGGATTGCTGTAAATTTTTAATACGATTAAAAAGTATATATTATAGCTTGTTCATTATAGTATATATCGATAAAAGGTTTATACCCGTGACTTCGCTTGCAGAGAATATTCTTAAAATGGTCTTTCTGTAAAGAAAAATGCTCATTTTGCCGAAAACAATTAAAAAAAATTGTCTTTATCCAGCCAGGGCCGCGAAGAGGTATGAGTTTTCCTTGCCAAGAAAGTATTGGGGCAGGTACTATGATAGTTGGAATATACAGTTATTTAACAACAAATTGCGGATCGCATCAGCAGAATCACAGTAAACGTTCTGTAATATAACAAGTTTTTAAGATACATGTAGAAGGAACATAATTAATTTAAAATTCATAAACTAATTACTGAGTAGAATCGTCAGAACTTTCAGAAGTAGAATCTATTCCAGGTTGGATTACTACTGGCGCTATAGGCGGTGAAACAGAATATCCATTTTCTGTTTTTATAACATGAGCTACGCAATTTTTCCATACATCACTACTCATTTCGTTATTACCTGCTGAATATTATCAAGGACAACTGCGCCTATAGTTGGAGATTGATTATTGAGTAATATTCTTTCCTGACAAGAGCAACACATTAGGTACAAAGCCATCTTTACTTCCGGCAAGATAACGCGTTTTCCTCCTGAACACGGTGTACCAAAAGTACAATTTGTACTGTCTACTCAACCATACTTAACAACATCATGAGTATCAAACCAAGTTTCATTTAAATAAAGTATACTTTTATTGGATTAATAGTACCTACTCCTTTATTTTGCGCAAATAGGCCTGTCGTAGTTCAATTCAATGATATGCAGGGATTCCATTAAAACCAATTAGATTATCTAATTTTTTATGTTTAAAGCCACATTTTAACAAAACATCACGCAATGTTGTTGTAACCTCGCAATTTATCACGAACCAGTTCTAAAGTTGGCACTATATTATCCTGGAATGACCGGTTACAGTCCCCAAATTAATTACGTTATAAATTCTTATAAAACCCAAATTTTGTTGCTTCATTACAAGTAAATTCTTGTACAAAGCGTATTTTCAGTTTTTCCCGGGTTTTCTTTTTTAAACACGCGTACATATTTAAAATAATGCGTCGATATCGAACATGTAAATCTTTGTTTCTTAATTCCGGACTTATTTCGCTTTCGATGGCCGACTCTGGCACCTACTCATTATATTCCTGCGATAATTCACCTTGACCTTCTGTTTCAAATTGTCGCCAAAAAGTCATACTGATATAATAAAATAAAGGTACCGCGTAAAACCTTACTTGTCTAAAACCACACAGGTATAGCAGAAAATGAAATATGTAAATTACAGTAAATCGTTTCAACCAGCCACGCCTCTGTCCGTTTCCCAATATCGCATACCTCGAGCATCAACTGATTTTAAAGCCGATAAGGGATCACCCAATTGGCAGCGCCTTTACCTATTTGCTGTTCTTGTCTACAGCATATAAATTGGTATTTATATGCTGCTCTATTAATTTTCTCAGTCGGAGTCTCAGCTCGCACTTTAAATTGCTGGTGAGTCTCGTCGGTCTATCGCTAGGGTGTTGCCAGTTCTGCAAAAATTCGGTCGAAGCTTTTTTAAGTCATCAAACTGACTGTGGAAAAAGTATACCAACATATGTATTGTCATTGTCATAGATTTGTGGTACTGTCTGTTTTATTAAAGAAGGTTTATTTTTCTTCTTTACCAACTATTACCTTAAATATATAATAATAATAATAAACAATTTTAATTTACCATAACAGTGTTATAATTAACAATATAATAGGGCAACAATATAGTAAATAAATGTCTGTTGATAGGTAACAACGTACCGATTCTTCCTCAACAGCCATCGCGAATATTATTTAAGAAAACCATTTTCACACCATAATTCGGAAAAATTGCCATACTTTCTAGTTGAAACCATAGATTGTGGTTCATTCTTAGGTTTAGTTATTGTAATCACAAGTTGTAAAATGAATAATTTATCTATATCCATGGTTTATAGTTACCTACAGATTGAAAAAGCGGCACTAAAGCAGCCATTGTACGGTCATTCAGATAATCAATACCAATAATGTCATTCCTTTCAAAATGTGTTAACGGAAAAAATTTACAATTCGCCAGTAAATTCTGGAGAAGTCGTTATTAAGTTGAACGAAACGCAATATAGATTGCTTATGATTTTGGCGCGTGCAAATTTATCTAAACACTATACTAAGATGAAGATAATACATATTATTATGCCTCCACCTTAAAACAATAATTAAATTACCCTAAAATATTTTCGTTATATAGCTACTTCAATGACATTGTGTGGATTATAAAAGCAAGTCATATTTCGGACAATCATCTTACATTACGTCGTTCGGGTATTCACGTCTCTAGGTGTCTCTTAAATCAAAACTTTAACATACAATTTCTGCAATCTGACTTATTGACTGATGTTTCTAGTGCTCCTGTACCCCGACAACTTGTAGCTATATTGGTTCCTTTTTTTCTTTCAGGAAACCCATGAAAAATTTGGATATATCTCCAGAAGAGGAAGAGCGAAGGCGAGTGAGAAGAGAAAGAAATAAAGCTGCAGCAGCAAGATGCAGGAAACGTCGAGTGGACCATACAAATACTCTCATTAAGGTAAATATACCATAGCACTTCTAGATCAATTTAAAAAAATAAGTCTCGTTGGGCTCGACATTGTAGCATTTATACTCCTTATTATAAATTTAAACGTTAACATTAATTATATCACTATGCAGCCGACCAAGGAATACCCACAATACCTAATATTAAATATTAAATAACAACAAAAAAATTTTTCCTTTTAAATCAAAAATAATTTTATAAGAAATAATCACAAATACTGTTAAAACCCTGTAAATCTCTACTATAGGTAGTATTTTCCCCTATTTCTTCAACCACTTCTTCGACACAGACAGGGTCTAGGACTATTCAGCGCAGGCGTTTCAGCGCCGCCGTTTTAGAGCCGCCGTTTCATCGCTAGGACATTTCAGCGCCGGCCCATTTCAGCGCTAAATTATTTCTCAAGATTTTATTATTAAATATTTATAATAAAAATGATCTAAATAGAATTTATTAAATAAAATTAAAAATAGATAAAATATTGGTAATACAAACTAAAAAAAAAACAATAACTAAAATTTGTTTAATAAATAAAATTTATTAAATAAAACTACAAAAAGATACAATATTGGTACTACAAACTAATAACATTTTTAATATAATATATACAATTAATTAATCAGTCATTTGGTACTTGTGGGCTATTCCTCTTAAATATTCTATTGGAGTTCTGTTGCCGTATTAGGTAACAATGCGGAGTATGCGTTCATCTGAGAAATAATTTAGCGCTGAAATGGGCCGGCGCTGAAATGTCCTAGCGATGAAACGGCGGCGCTGAAACGCCAGTGCTGAAAAGGCTGCGCTGAATAGTCCCATTCCCACACAGACAAGTTCCTAGAGGTTCCACATTTTTTTTTGGGGCACAGTAATTGCCCAAATATATTATTAATAAGAAACTTTTTCAAATAATGAAGAAAATTCTAAAAATAGCTCTTCAGACCAATTTATTTATTTATTTTTATTTATTTATTAAATGTATTCGAAATAATGCAGAAAATTGAAATATTCATCTTTAGACTCTTTCTCTAATATCACTCTATTTTGAGATATAAAATTTAATATGTATAAACTATAACTAACACTCCTTAAGATTGCTTCCCCTGTGTCACAGCTTATTTCCTGAACTATAAATATTGGTTTGCTGATGATGACCTTCACTAGAGATCTTCCCCCCTCCCAACTTACAATTAAAGATATTTGTGGTTTAAGCATACTTTTATTTGTACCATTTAAAACTTTAACCACTGCAAGAATGGACTACTTATTAAACCATTAATAACATCGTTTCTTTTAATTTTAGGAAGTTGAAGAACAAGAGCAAAAACGCCAGAAACTCATTGATGAGCAACACCAGCTGAAACAGATCAAGGAACAACTGGAATACCTCCTCGACAGCCATCAGTCCTCCTCATTGTGCCGTAAACAAACCTCTAGTCCTCCGGATGTTAAACCATTCGACCACATATACTATGACAAAACGCACGAGAGAGTTAAAACGGAGATCATAGATCATATAGCGCCCATGGACGATATATTTTTGTTACCTTCACCCACCAAAAAGGTAGGCACTGTTATTTTTGTATTTTCTTTAATATGAGCCAAACAATTTAAACTATCTGTTAAGTATTTTCAATCGAACAGCCACTAGAATGATACCAAATTTGATTCTAGGTTTTTCCAATTCTGTTCAAACAAACAATCATAAAAATTATAAAGAACTTTTTAGATCCCTTGTTTATACGAGATATTAATTGTGAAATAATGAAGCGGTGGTCTGTGCATTGAGAAACCTACCAATCAAGTCTTCCTTAACAAATTTAACAAAAACGGGGTTGTTATGTTCCCTTCATGTTTCGAGTGTCTATAGGCGTTCATCTTCAGGAAATACTAGAAGGGATTACATATTGGTAAAACGACCAGTTAAAATTGAGTCTTTTCTTTTTAAATTCATTTATTTTCATAATCTAGTTTATCTACATATGCGCTTAAACTACGGTTTGGCCTAGGTAGTGGCGCATTTTTACAATTAATATAGATAGCGAACAACTTACCGGTGGTGACCTTACAGCGTATTATGCAAGTATATATTGCCCTGGCTCAAAGATATTTCTCGCGTTTACGATAATTAACTGGAATACGGCTTGGGATTTGGGGAAAAATCTTCCAAAAAAACCCCATTTACTTTCTTCAGTCAAACATTATGTCCGCCATAGCAGACAACTTCAATGCAGTGGGCGAAATCTCCAATCAACCAGCACGGAGTGCCGGCGAAAGGAGGCCATTACAATAAGGGCGTAGATTTTCCGTTTTGTGGCTGAGTCTTTGTCGGAGGCGTCGCCAGTAGTTCCCCCCCCCCCCCCCCACTGGCCAACGGCATGTGTATCGACCGTGTGGGTGTTGATGTGTAAAAAAAATGTATTTATTCTATCTTTTCTTTTTTTTCTAAAATGAAGTAAATAATATGACTTACCCATTGAATTGAGTTCAATAAAATTTTTAGAAAGTTGCTATAAGTTGTTCTACCGTTTTTTCCATCTTATCATCCACATTTTTTTCCTATTTAATTTCATGTTTTATTACTTGTCAATTTTCTCTTGTGATAATTGTTATTGAATATTTCAATAACTCACGTACATCTTTTATTTTAAATGTAGTGTTAGTTCTTGCTACATAGCCTTTCATTTGTGCCCATATCAACTCAATTGAATTTAATTCACAATGGTAGGGCGGCAGTCTATGTAAAACAATACCACGCTTTTTAGCCATTTCGTCGATTACACATTTTTTAGAACTTGACTTATTTTATCGCACTATGTTTCAAAGTTTTTTTTTTAACATATTGTCCTCAAAGGGCATATTTTCTCAGACAGCCAATTTATAATATCCCTTTTTTCCAAGAAGTCGTAGGTAGTTTTTCTAAAAGCCTTAAATGATAGCTGGCGTCATCTAAGACTAACAGAATTTTCGGGAATTAATTCTATCAGTTGCTCGAAATTTACTTCGAAGACGTCAGCAGCCATTTCGTCATGATAATCTTTAGTTGATTTTGACTTAAATTCAAGCAAATCACCGTTTACAAATCCATTTTTCCTACCTGTATGCGTTATTATTAAAGGGCGGAATATATGCACTTAAATTCAGCCAAAATATACGCATATATATATATGCCTTGTTTGCCTTTAAAATATGCAGTTATATGCATTTTTTTGACCAAATATGCATACTGGTTTGCAATATTTCTTAATTTATTATAGTAAAATAGGGTAAAGAAACACACAGTGTTCTAAAAAAGATGTTTATTTAAAAAAAAAAACTAAAAGAACAAAGAAAAATAAAAGTAAACAATTTTTAACCTGAAATTGTATAAAAGGCATTTATTACTAAATATTTTATTTGCCTTTTCAGATTTCACTTTTTCTCCAACATTTTTAAATGCGTTTTTTACACTGAGCTGAACTGGCTCAGGTTTCATTTTTTGTAACTTTGATTTTGCACCGGTGTTTTCAAATGTTAATCGATTTAGAACTTCTTTTCACAAACAATAATTTTTGCACAAGCTTTACAGAAGACTTTTTCTCCACTAAACTCCAACTCTGGGAAATTTTTAATCCACGAAGACGTTTTCGCCACTTTAAACATTTTAAACACCAATTTGAAATCACTAGTTTTACACTGAAAATACTGAAATCTTTCGACAAACTAAAACAGAAGTACGCACTACAACCCGATATAAATACAGTTTGTTAAGCAGATAATAATAAGGCATTATTAAATAACAATAAATAACCTCTATCAATATACCTGCAAACCCCGGAAACCCCAATAAATACCTTGGGTATAACCAAAATGTAAATATTAATTATTATATAATTATCTTCAGTTTGGGAAATCCCTTAAGGAATAAGCAAGTGCCCGACTGGACATTAAACCTATGAGTCTACAAGTTTTCATGACCGGGCGTTTTTAATCTTTTGATAACGCCGAAAACATAAAAATATGCCCATTAAATAATAATTTGGGAAAAATATGCATTTTCCTATAAAATTGACAAAATATGCAAGAAATGCATATAATATATGCACTTTGCATATATTCCGCCCTTTAGTTAGGTTAGACTTTACATTTTTAAACAGTCTTTCTTTAACAATAATTACTATAATATTGTTATACTTAAATAAAGTTTCAAAACTTAAACAATCGTAAGATTCAGTGCCAGCGTTTGTTTTTTCTTAAACATAAAACGTTAGCATAAGCTTTTTGGCTTTTCAAAATAAGGAATAATTGTAATATTAAAAAACTCAACAAAAAAATACAAGAAAGGTACTTTTTTAACTATCAAAGACATTCATGCTTTTATGGAAAGCATAGAACATCCGCTGTACTCTCATTTTTATATTCGGATTCCTTCTATAATTTGGTCCCACGTAATAAAAGAAATGTCATTATCACAATTTTAAAATTTTGTGCAGTATCATTACAGACTTTACAGAATATCACTTAAAGTCGTCTTCTTCTTAAACGCCAGTACACATAGCTACGAATCGGTATTCTATTTTTCTTTGTAAAAGTTTGACCAACACAAAATCGCCTTTTTCTTTATATTCTTCTCCTAGATGTTGAGGGTTGCGGTTTATCTCCACATTGTCTCGTTCGTGTAAATGCAAGATGGTTCGTTAGAGGGAGGGCTGTGGAGTTTTTTGGGACTTCTCCATATTTCGCCCGAGGTATTAGTGACGCCAGTGGTTCATTATCAAAATCAGATTTTGATTCATATACGTCTTCAACATGAAGACGAGGCTTTGGATTAATAACTGAATATTACACAGTACCCATTACAAAATGATTGCAGACATCAAGGTTGAAGAAACAGTTTAAAGTTTTCATTATTAGGCGATTGGAAAGAAACATTCCAGTAATTTCGTGAACCTGTGGTGTGCCTGAAGAACGTTTTATGTTTTTAGCTGATCCAAGTTGTGCTTCTTTGGTTAAGATCTCTGCGTCATCAATGGTCAAATCATTGATGTTGGGGCAACTTTTCTGAAGTGCGTTGGTCAAGTCTTTCAACGACCGTATCCCTGGCTATGTGATAATTCCACGTAAAATTTTCCACATTAGGGTAAAATTCTCGTAACATTGTTGCCAATACTTGAAACATAATTTTATGACGATATTGAGTAACCGGTCCATCGCTCACCGTAGAGTATAGGCTACAAATGTGCCCAAATCGCCAAAGCTGAGTGTGACAAATTGGACCAAGTGAAGTGCAGAAACATGAACTTTTTACTTCTCTTTCAACTTTGGTAATAACCATCACTGTGTGCATACTTATTTGCTGCCTCGACCCGTCGAAATGGAAGGACTGATCTTCGGCATACTTAGTTTGATAGTTCTCGCTAAAGTCGACGTGTCTTATTAGTAAGGGCTTCCTTTTTTAATTTTATTGACATAAACTGGTGTACTATATTCAATTTATGCCGGAGATAATGTTCCAATTTACCTTCTAACTCCAGAATCAAATCACGTGGGTGTATTTCCAGTTGGTTTTTTGGTACTACAGTGCACATATAAGCCGCATTGATATTCTCATCTGATTTATTCATATCCCCTCTGTACGCTTCGTCTCTACCCTGGCGTCCAAAGAGGCAGGGGAGGGACTTTTTTTATTAGAAAACAAAGACAACTTTGAAAGTATATATTGTAAAGAGATAGCAAAGAAACATGATATTCTGCGTACGTATTACAAGTAATTATACGTGTATTAAATAAGTATTTTTTTATTATTAATTCCCAAATGGCCATCGACCGAAGTCCTTTAGCCATTAAATAAGTATTTACATAAATAATTACAAACTGGAACTTACCAGGAGAGATATTGGGTTCATTGTTCACAACACGCACCGCGCGACGCTTACTTCTAACTTCACGTCAACTGCCTACCATAAACAAGTTTAAGTTCGCAGCGGAAAGTATATGTGCAATATTTTAAAGGATTACAAAATGCCAGGGGAGAAGACGTGAAATATGCAGGATAGAATTTGTCCTGCATGTTTTTTAACGAAAAGACAATGTTTAGCAATTTTACTAATTAGATTACAATTATTAATTATTCTAGTTTATAAAATTAATAATATTATCTATTTCAACGGATTTAGATGTATTTAAAAATATCGATTTACTGAAAATACAGTGAAGGAATAGACCAGGGGAGAGACATTTTTGCTGTCGAGAATACCTCTTAATGTTTGTAAAATATAAACGCTTTACTGTGATTACAGTGATTTCCATCAGAAAGATGATTATATTCAATAAGTTTTTACCAGAGTTGAAAGGATTTGAATAAATTGATTTAGATCACTTGATTTTTTCAATTTAATAAATCATGATTAAAATGGAAATTTCTGGTAAGTTATAATTAAGAGAAAATAAAAACTTTCAGTTTAAATTAATGGTTTATTATATCAAAAAAATAAAACCACTCTACCTAAATAATGTTTATTTTCATTAAAAAATTAAACAAAAATGCTGAATAAGCAAACAATGACCAGAAAAATGTCAAAGGTATTTACCTGACGTAAAGATTCCAAAGAAGACCTCGTAGTTGGTTGTACATAGTGCTTGTACAAAAAAAACTAATATTGCAGCTTTTTCCGTTCCTTATCGATTTCTGAGTTTGGAATGGACTAAACCAAATGTTGAGAAAGTTCTCTCGACTGATGCGGAAGAAGCAGCAGCACAAAGTACCTAATTGTCTAATTATGAAGAACTCTTTTTGAATAATGGGTATATTTTGTTGCGACTTCCACCAATCTATGAGTTTTACATTCTGAAGAATAATCATGAAACATAATATCAGTGAAAGGTTCTGATCTGGCAAGAAACTTGACTATGAGTGGTAGTAACCCACTATTTGGATCTAATTCTTTAACAGCTTTTGAAGCAACATTTTTTCACTCTCTGTTTGCTGAGTTTTTGTTGAGTCAAGAAGATATGCTAACAAATGATATGGGGTTATACACTGTTCATAACGTCTCTTAATTTTTTGCAGTTGATTTAAAGTTATGTCCATTTTCTCAAAATGAGTTTCTTTGTAGTCTATCTATTGCGATAAAGATAGGTTTAAGTATTTTTAGGTAATCTTCGACTAATCTTTTTAAGTGGATGCTGGAAATTTTTCCTTATATTAGACGGCCAATTATCAAATACTGCGAGTTAGGCCGAACGCATCCTTATATAGTGGAGGGGTTTCTTGTTTTGACAGGAATTTGCAGCTCTGAGCGTTTTTCGACACATAAAAATTTGAAGAACGGCGGGAATAAAATCAAGAACGTGTTGACAATAGCAACTTATTTATAGGAAAAAAATAAGCATAGAAAAGAAAATCGAAAAATCATAAAATCTTGATTTTTTTCAACCCTGGTTTTTACAAAATCTAGGTGGAACAATCGTGCATCAGGGATAAAATTCAGGTTGGGGGGGGGGCAGCTCCTTTATCCCCCCTTTTATCAGCTAGTTAGCGTTTAGAATAACGACTGTGTATGACACCACGTGTGGTTGGCCGTCCGTTTCTGGTCTGCTAATCAAATATAAAGTATGTGACAATCTTAAACTGCAAAAACCCTATAAAACAATATTTTCCTTTTTTTCCAGATTATGTTAAGCTCAACAGTTCCAATCTCAAAACCTTCCCGCCCGAACAGCCTGAACGTCGCCGCCACCGGCCCTTTCTCCAAGATCAACGAGATAGCGGGGATTCCCATTTCCACCCCATCAACCGGCATGATCTTCAACTTCGAATCTCTAATGGGAGGGGGCACCGGACTAACCCCCGTCAACACCCCCCTAATTCCGTCGTGTAGTTCACAACAAAGATACGTACCCATAAGTGTGGCGGATATGAGTTCGCCCGATTCGCAAATGCCACCCAAACTTGTTAGTTTATAATAGAAGATTCGACTGTGATCGTTTTGTGTGGTTTTGAAGTTTTACTGATTAATTTTTCTTAGCATTTGGATGAAATATTGGTAATTATTCGTATTAGAATATACAGCGATTTTTTCACTCATTGATCACAAATCCGAAGTTTTTTTTGTCGATCCTAATTACTCAATTTCATCCTAAACATAACGATACAACTGCAATTTTAATTAAAATCTAAACAATTGCAGCGGAATTAACAAATCACAAACGTATAACAAATCATATAAAAAAAGCAGTGTTGCCATTGTTTTTTTGTTTTACTGAAATATAGGATATACAATTACAGCTTGTCCAACTTAGTTATTTTAGCGGTAATGGCAAAATTTTTGGGATTACACGCAAAATATCCTACCTAAGCGAAAAAAATTTTAATGTTTTTTTTCTCAAAAGGTAGTAGTAGAGAGCGACAAAAAAAAACTTCCTTCTATTAGCCCATAAAAAAAAAATTCGCTGTATGTAATCCAAATAATTACAAATGGAAACTTTATTAACTCCTTTGTCTATTTATGAAATCGTTAAGTAGATATACAAAGTCTACACCTAAAGTAAGTATAGTATGCTGGTTTTACACTGACAATTTCTTCGTGAATTAATCATTTTCATTTTCTGGTGTCTTTATATTAGTCATGGCATGGGTCGGTCTTGATGAAGTGATTGACAATTAATTAATTCCAATATATTGATAAACAATAATTTTGCCAATGTATAAAAATATTTTAGTTCTGTAACAAACTTACAAAAAAAAAATCCTCACGAAAAACAATACGCACTAATTTGTGAATAATTAACCAATAATTTATTTGAGGTTAGGTTAGGTATATTTTCAAGATTTATTCACCAGCGACGTTATGATGAGTGGGAGTGAAAACCAGTTGATAGGAAGTTACGTTAACTTGATAAACGCGACCCATGAATTAATTTACCCGGAGATTGTCACAGTGTAACTAGCATAAGATTATTCACTTTTACAATTTTCGTTGTTCCTCTCTAATTTGGAGACATAGATTTTCTTAGGGGGTTGTTCACCTATACGCAATTTTTTACCCCTCACGCGATGTAACAAAACGTCAAACGACAAAATTATGAATTACTTTTATTGTTATTAAAACAATTAGATTAGGCAAACCATTACACAATTAAATAATTATCTCGGAAAGTATCTGACCGAATTTCACCAATTAAATGTCACTTGAAAGAGAATTATACGTTCTTTTAAAGGAAGTATCACTCGATCCATTTGAAATTTTAAGGGTTGGCCCCGCCCTTCTTAGGGGGTTGAAGTTGCAGTGTTGAAAATGGTAACAAAATCCTGCCCCCTGATAAGTAAACGTGATGTTAGATATACAGTTTTGTTTTAAATGGCACACCCTGTGTATATATGTACTTATGTATGCTAAAACCTTTTAATTTGTAATTTAATAATGGAAGCTCCTAAATAAAAAAATAGAAGTAAATAGATCTCAAGAATGCGAATGTCGATATACGTTTAAACAGAGCAAAAATTTAGTAAAGTCAACTTTTTACATTTTTCAATTGCACATTTATTTATTCACAACGCAACTCATTACGTAACACGTCGTAGCAAATCCCCCCCCCCCCCTTCCGAAGCGCGTGACATATGTGAACGACCCCTTACCAAGAATACTCGCAGTTGACGCAATAAGGATTTTTATTTTACATTCGTACAAAAGACCAAGAGAAATAAGTTCAAACTTAGGGTCGATTAAACTGTAGGAAACCTAACAGTTTCAAATTAATTAATATTTTTATATTGCTCGCTTTACTAAAATTTAGCTGGATGTGATTTAAACTGTCAAAACTACACAGAGGTATCACAAGGTTGTATTGATGCCAATTAATTGTTTGTTATTTAATAGGGATAAAGGCTCAGTTTTTGATACTGATGTATACCGTTTTTTGAAACTTTTGCAGACATTTGTATTGTTAGGGTATGTTTTTTACCATAGTTGTTTAAGAGTTAGTACTCGATAAAGTGACAGATATTTGACGTACTGTTGTCCTTGGTTGTGTCGCCTTGTAGCCACTTTGATTTGGAAGCCTTAAAAAAAGCTGTGGTGACTTTACAAAAAAAAAAAGTGATTTTCTCGATTAAATTATTAAATTAAAAAAAAGTTGAATTACAAAAAGTCTTCTATCTGTCACCGAACAAACCAAAAAACTAGTAAAACGAACCATTCGAAGTGTCATCTAGTTGTAATAAATCAAAGTATTTATTTAATAATAAATTGTAGTCATGTAGGTGTATTTTTTAATAACAGTGCAAAACTGCTAAAATAGGGGCTAACATATCTTGGCTCACCAGTTGGCGCCACTGAACCGTGAGTTATCGGTCTAAAGTCAAAATACATTTTAAAGGTTTTTAGGGAATGTGCTTATACTGTCGATCTGCTTAAAAATGCGGAATAGTTAGAACAAGCCTTATACTTCCGACGTGGGTGTTCCTAGACAGTGCCTAAATAAATCCTACCTTCTTCATAACCGTTAAAATGTCATTTGACTTTGACAGATACTCAGTGGCGTGCTCTGATGGCCTTCGTTCGCCCTAATTCTTCAAATTGCTGAAGAGGTAGAAATGGTGACCATTTTTAAATTCAACTTTTACTCTAGTCCAGTTTCTATTGCTTCAGACTATTTTTGATGCATTAGTTTTTAACGGTGACGTTTTTGTTTTGTGGTGGGGGCTCCTTGTAGAGAAAATTTATCATTAATAAGAAAAAAGCCGGACTCCCTTAAGCTACGTCACTGTTCAGCGGTCTGTATTACGTGCTCAAAATATCTGCTGTTGCGAATTTCTAATTTCTTTGCAAACCAAGAAAATGCCTTTTTGATAATCATGTAGGTATATTGTATTTTTCACTAAACTGTAAAACGAATGAGAAAAACTTATTCCATCCAACATTTTTATAACCTAGCTTGTAAGTCAGAAAATAAAAAATTTCAGAAAAAAAATTATGGGCGCGGCTTCTTGAACACGCGTCCCTAAAAACATTTTAACTTCCTCAAAGGTGCATACGTTTACCATAAAAGAAAACCTTAAGGTCATTGGATTTTTTTGGTCATCTAACTGATGGTTTTTATTGGAGAGAGATAGATGGTCTAGGGCTTAAGGTTTTGTTTGTATAAAAATGTGCATTTTTGAGTGTTTTTTTGAAAGCGAATTTGTGTTACTAAATATAAGTATATTATATATTTAATATATTTCAGAAAAAAGTACTTTATATTGAAAAATAATAGCAATATTTAAGGTTACAATATTTGTAATCAAACAGTTTTTATATAGAGTTATATGTAGTTTTGTCAAATTTTTGTATTTATTTTACGCAATGCTAATATTAAGGAAAATAAATTTATCTTTTCAAATTACATATTTTATTTATTCCCGTTTTTGAACGAACACAAAATATAACTAAGTGGATATATCGGTTTAGAGGTTGAACTCATTAAATACGATTTCCCATAGTTTTTAAGAGAACTGCGGGGTGTAGGTGTTCCAGAACTTTAATTAGTTTTAAGGAAATTATGACGTGGAAAATATGATCACAAGGTAGCTCACTTCTTCGGCTATATTGCGGTATAAATTTTAAATTCGATGATCAATTTTAACCCGTTAAAACTTGGAAGAATCGCGGACCAACTTTTGAACGAACTTGCTAAGAGGACGGCGTGTACTATACAGGGTGCCCAAGATAAGGAGGGCCTCTATGGGGATCTCGGTTATGGTAAGAGCTACAACTTTGATTAAATGGGGAAAAAGTTGCGCAATCAGAGGACTAATAATATGGCATAAAAAAAGTTTTAGTAATATTTGTAAGTTTTGAGATATTAAATAAAAACTGATATTTTGGATTTTTGATTTTATTTTTCTTTGGCGTTATTATTAAAGTTAGAGCAAAACTGACAAAACTCTCTCACAGCAACTTGTTATGAACTTAAAGATTACATCGCAATTTTTTTTATACGACGTTTCGTTTCCAAGCAAACACCATCAACTTTATTTTTTCTAATACGGCCCTGATTTCTTATTGTCAAATTTTGAGAGCATTTTTTATTCTTAATTCAATGATGTACCAGACAATGTTGTTTAATTACGTTTCGAGCCTTTTTAACCATCTTTATGAAATTTTCAGGGTCCGGACCTGGATCCTAGAGTGTTGCATATGCTTTTTCAGCTTTTTTAATTAAACCTTACGATACTGTTAAAAAAAAAATAAAAACTTCCTGGGTTTATTTTCTTTTTGAAACAACACAAATCTACGCTGTTGCAAACTAAGTATTGTTCTTTTCCCAAATTAGCGAAGTAGGCATTGGAAAAAAAAATGAGTAGGTATGGTGTCAGACAATTTGGCATTACTTCAGTTGAACTAAATATGGCAGGTTATTATTCAAATGAAGAAAAATTTGATATGTTATCATGTTTTATTTTAAGCGGAGAAAATTGTAATGTAGCGGAGCGGATGTATTTGGACAAATATCCGGAAAGGAGACAACCAGCTAAACGGACTTACAGTAAGTTAGTAACTAACCTTAAAGAACACGGTGCATTTAAAAAACCCATGCTCTCCCGAAAAAAAAATAGTAACCAGGAAAAGGTTTTCAGCGTATTATTAGCTGTTACTGAAAACCCTGGAGTATCAACTAGAGAAATTGATGAAAATGTAGGCGTAGCGAAATCAACTGCTCAATTTATTTTAAACAAACAAAAATTTCACCCATATAAATACAGAATTTGTCAAGGACTGAGGCCAGGTGATGCAGAAAGACGTCGATCATTCTGCGAATGGTACACCAGAAAATGCCACGAAAACATAAATTTTCCTTACCAGATAATTTGGTCTGATGAAAGCATGGTAAATCGAAACGGGATCTTTAACAGAAAAAATGTACATTACTGGTCTAAGGAAAATCCACGTGTATTCAAAGAATCAAGACACCAATACCGTTTCGGATTTAATATGTGGGCTGGAATTTTGGGAACAAGAATAATAGGACCTTTTTTTCTATCAACATAATTTAACATCTGAGCATTACCTGAATTTACTCCAAAATGACTTAGAGGAGGCTCTGGATAATTTACCTCTGGCAGAACAACGCGACACTTGGTTCCAGCAGGATGGTGCACCTGCACATAATTCAAGGGTAGTTAGAGAGTACATTTCAGCAAGATTTCCAGAAAAAAGTATCAGCACTTATTCTGTAACACCCTGGCCGGCGCGTTGCCCAGATTTAACCCCGCTTGATTTTTTCCTTTGGGGATATATCGAGAATTGTGTTTATAAGCAGAATTTTGAAACAGAAGAAGAGCTTAGACAACTAGTGCTTGCAGCCTTTCATAGCGTAACGCCACAAATGTTAACTAATGTCCTAAATAATACAGTTTTAAGATCCTATTTATGTTTGGAGAACGACGGAAATCACTTTGAACACCTTTTGGAAAATTAATTTTTAATGAGTTAATGTTAGTTTTATTTCAATTAATTAAAGTTTAATTATTATGGGTTCGGAATCAGTATTTTACAATGTTAAATAAATAATTAAAAATCTATTATGTAATTTTATTATTTTTTTTTAAATTCATAATGAAACTAAAAAGATTACGTTGTTACCTTCTACATCCATCATTTTCATTTTTTTAATTAAAAAAGCTGAAAAAGCATATGCAACACTCTAGGATCCAGGTCCGGACCCTGAAAATTTCATAAAGATGGTTAAAAAGGCTCGAAACGTAATTAAACAACATTGTCTGGTACATCATTGAATTAAGAATAAAAAATGCTCTCAAAATTTGACAATAAGAAATCAGGGCCGTATTAGAAAAAATGAAGTTGATGGTGTTTGCTTGGAAACGAAACGTCGTATAAAAAAAATTGCGATGTAATCTTTAAGTTCATAACAAGTTGCTGTGAGAGAGTTTTGTCAGTTTTGCTCTAACTTTAATAATAACGCCAAAGAAAAATAAAATCAAAAATCCAAAATATCAGTTTTTATTTAATATCTCAAAACTTACAAATATTACTAAAACTTTTTTTATGCCATATTATTAGTCCTCTGATTGCGCAACTTTTTCCCCATTTAATCAAAGTTGTAGCTCTTACCATAACCGAGATCCCCATAGAGGCCCTCCTTATCTTGGGCACCCTGTATACGCTACACGAGCTCTCTGAACTTTAAAAATGATCACAGGGTTATTTCTAATTGCAGCGGAATAAAACTTAATTATCTTAACAATTCAAATAAACGAGACTTTTAAGATAACCCCACAGAAAAAAATCTAAAGGGTTTAGGTCTGGGTAGCGAGGTGGTCAAAAATGCGTTCTTTCAGCGGCGTTTTGTTGAGCACCATGTTTCGGAACTTTGTCCCCATTTAATCGACTAGTAGTTTCAGAGATCCCCGTACTTAGCCCCGAATTTGTACCACGCTGTAGATATGTATATAGTTGTTCCAAGCTTAATTTGATGACATAAAAAAGCATTAAACTTCTGACCATATAGGCTTCTACCAAATATTTAAAATACGGATAGTTGGAAATTTTTAATATGATTAAATAGTATATATTACACCTTGTTCATTATAGTTTATATCGATGAAAGGTTTGTACCCGTGACTTCGCCTGCAGCGAATATTTTGAAAATAGTCTTTCTGTAAAGAAAAGTGCCAATTTTGCCAAAAACAATTTAAAAATATAGTTAATATCGATAAGAGGTTTGTACCCGTCACTTCGCCTGCAAAGAACACATAATTTTAATATTTTTAAAATGGTCTTTCGGTAAAAAAAAATGCTTATTTTGCCGAAAACAATTTAAAAAAACTGTCTTTGTCCAGCCAGGACCGCAAGGAGGTATGAGTTTTTCTTGCCAAAAATGCATAGGGGCAGGTATTATGTTAGTTGGAATATTCAGTCAGTATAGTTACAATTCACTATACATATATTTTAACAACAAATTCATCGCATCAGCAGAATCACAGTAAACGTTCTGTAATATAACAAGTTTTTAAGATACTTGTTAAAGGAATATAATTAATTTAAAACTCATAAACAATTTATTGACTGTAATCGTCAGAACCCTTAGAAGTAGAATCGTTCCAGGTTGGATTACTACTGGCGCTATAGGCGGTGAAACAGAATATCCACTTTCTGTTTTAACATGAGCTACGCAATTTTTCCATACATCGCTACTCATTTCGTTATTACCTGCCGAATATTATCAAGGACAACTAACTGTGCCTAAAGTTGGAGATTGATTATTGAGTGATATTCTTTGCTGACAAGAGCAACACATTAGGTACAAAGCCATCTTTACTTCCAGCATGAAGATTAATAACGTGTTTTCCTCTCGAACACGGTGTATCTAAAGTACAATTTTTTGCACTGTCTACCCAACCATACGTACGTAACAACATCATGAGTATCAAACCAAGTTTCGTCTAATCTAAAGGCTGAATCCATATAGAAATTGTATTTCTCTGGATTATAGAATAAAGTTTTTATGTTTAAAGCCATAACCTAACAAAACACCACGCAATGTTTCTAAAGATTGGTACTTATAATCAGGGTAACCTCGCAATTTATGACGAACCAGTTCTAAAGTTGGCACTATATTTTCATCGTAAAAGTTGTAAATAGTTCGCGGAATAAAATCTCTTGATTTATTGGTGTGCGCTTTATGGAATGACCGGTTACAGTTCCCAAATTAATTACGTTATAAATTCTTATAAAACCCAAGTTGTGTTAATTCATTACAAGTACATTCTTGTACAAAGCGCATTTTCAGTTTTTCCCGGATTTTCTTTTTTGAAACACGTGTACATATTTAAAATAATGCGTTGACATTGAATATGTAAATCTTTGTTCTTTAATTCCGAGCTTATTTCGTTTTCGATGGCCGACTCTGGCACCGACCCATTATATTCCTGCGATAATTCACCTTGACCTTCTGTTTCAAATTGTCGCCATAAAAAGTCATACTGATATAATAAAATATAGGTACCAAGTAAAAACTTGTCTAAAACCACACAGCGATAGCAAAAAATGAAATGTGCAAATTACAGTAAATCGTTTCAACCAGTCACCCCCTGTCCGATTCCCAATATCGCATACCTCAAACATCAACTGATTTTAAAGATAAGGGATCATTCAATTGGCAGAACCTTTAACTATTTTCTGTTCTTTTCTACAATTTCTTTAATTTTTTCATTGTGAAATTCATTTTTAGTTTGAAATTTTTGTATAAATTATAGTTCTGAAGGCCGGACTAAAAAAATTATTATAATATTCATGAATGCCTTGTTCCTTCTCTTTTTGACATTGAAAATTTCTTGGTTTAAAGTACATTTGCAAACCAGCTTTCAAAGAGGGTTAGGTACTGACTATCAATTAAATACTGATATAAGAGAACACTTTTAATAATAAAAAATTAAAGAATTAAAAAAAAAGATGTGACAACCCCGATTATGATGCCGGTCCCTTTGAAGCCCGGTCGAAGCTTTTCTATGTCATCAAACTGACTTTGGAAAAAGTATACCTAATAAGAGGATTCCTTCTTGTGGCATCTTAAGGTAAGATTACAATTACCTCAAAAATTCCTAAATCATACAAATAAAACATCTTAGCGTATAAACGTCTATTTATAAAAAGAAAAACAGAGCCTTTTACATCAACTTAGCACACATTGATTGTTTTCTCTATGTATACTCGGTCAAAGTCAACCAACCAATAAAAGAAACAATTAGAATAAACATATTATATTAATATGTCTATTAAAAGATACAATATTTGTTTTAAGCAAGATATTCTTAGGCTTGTCACTAGAAACAGCAGGTCTTGATCAAGTGGCTATAGTTCTGCTGATTAAACTAAACATGATATTTGCAGAAAGTCTACGAAGTCAGCCTAAAACAGTGTATACCTACTCTATCTAAAGAGTACTTTCTAGTACAGCCTGTACATTTACATCGGAACCTTGCATTTCTTTAAGGAAATACGCCTTAATCCGATTCGTAAGTATGCATTATTGATCAACTTCTAAGCTACAACACAACTATTAAGAAGCCCACTAACTGAATCTATATAGTTAGATCGATTTTAGTTGTTACTTTAAAATAATTATTATAAATAAGATTTAGTATAGCGTTTATACATATATAAGTTAATTGACTATGACCGTAACGTCCGTTTTCCTCACAACAAACGCCTGGAATATTAAACAATATTCGTAAGTGCGTCTAAACCATTTCTAAAATCACTTTACTCTTTTGTGTGAAAAATAGACATTTTAAGGCACTCTTATATCATATTTCTTATAATTGGGTCCATTACTAATTTTCTCAAATATTATTGCAAATCGAAACCTCCATATTTTAGCTTTTAATTTTCCACAATGTGTTCCTTTGTGTAAGTAATATTATTGCTACTGTTTCCATCTAAATTTCACGGAAAAATGTAAATAGGTTGGAATACTCAATATAATGTAGGTATACGTAATTGAATTAATAGTTAGTTTAAAAATTGACATGTATAGACCGTCGTTTATTCTGTGTCTACCAAAACTATTTAAAGAATGTGTAGACAAAGATAGCACGCCTATGTGTGTCGAAGAAGCTTAACCACCTCCTTTTCTACTAGAAGGCTGTGGATTCGCTTCCCCCTTACTAGGTACTATTGCAATATTATATTATGCTTTTAATTTTCATGAAGAACAATCAACCTTAATTACCTTCTAGGTCGTGGCCAAGCAACTACAACACCATCTACAGGTTGTCAATTTTTCGATGTAATTGCAGGTTATCTCGGTAACTAGTAACGATAGAGACTTGCGGTTTTTACATTACTTCGCTACTTTTTCGTGAAACAAGACATGCCGCAAACAAAATCAAGTCATATTTAGCTTTCTTAGTTTTAAAGTCACAGGGTGTTTTCGAAAATGTTTGCTTTTTGACCACCCCCTGTATTTCGGTTATCCATTAACTTATCAAGAAATTGGAAACTGTTTTTGAGAGAGCTCTTTAAGTAGAATTCAGTGCAAAGACATAGAGTAATAAAATCTTGTCTAAAAAATTATTAAATAAATATCAAAAAACCCTATGAAGTAAAGATTGTGCACCCTTTACGTACTGGGAATGCTGTGCGACTATTATTTTTAGTAGTAATGACATATTCTTTTATTTGTTTCAATGGTTTCATAGCCTACTACCCTAATTTTCTAAATTTTTCGATTTGTGTTAATAATAACCATAGGCATCGTAACTATAGATCCGACACGCCATTCATAAATGCTATAAAATTGTGATGCCAAAATCGTTTGGTGGCGAGACGCCGTGAGGAGCTAGGTGGGGCCGGGAGTGGGGATTACGCTGCCTTTACATATGCATGCGACAAAACTCCAGGAAAACAACATCCGCTATGCCGAGTATTTCCGAGTCGATGTGGATGGCCACGAAAATGATGGAATCTGGGCGGATCCTTGATTGCTGCGTTGCCATACTACAGATTTTTTACAAGATTTTAGGCAATGTTATATATTTCCCACATCATGTTATTCTAGTTAATCATAGAAGTTAATACTTTTAACAGAGTAAGCCCAGAAAACTACGTTTTCTGTGGCGTAAGTCTGGCAAACCAAGTGGAGGGGAGCAGCTTGCATGTTGATTTACTTTACACTGGAATACATTGATGACAACACGTTTATTTGTTATTGTTCGGTCTAATAGTTACGATGTCTATGATAATAACTATCAACTATTATATACTTTTAAAAAGCGTAAAAATAGCCCAATCAAATAATACAACAATATACAGGGTGTCCCATTTAAAAAATCATGTTTGCTTTAAATCTCGAAAAGCAAGACTCCCAGACAAAAAGTAACTGAATTCTACTTAAAAAACTCTCTCATAAACAGTTTTCAATTTTTTGATAAGTTAATGGATAACCGAAATACAGGGAGTGGTCAAAAACAAGCATTTTGAAAAACACCCGGTAGAAAAAACTGAGAAAGCTATGACAATTCTGTTTGCGGCATCTTTTGTTTCACGAAAAAGTAGCGCAGTAATGTAAACACCGTAACTCTCTATCTTTAATAGTTACCGAGATATCCTGCAATTACAAAGAAAAATGGACACTCTGTACATTAAAAAAAAATATTTTGCACAAATGCAGGTATTATATTTTGAAAAAAAAAATACCTGCATTTGTGCAAAACATTATAGCCGCACTTCATAATATTGCATTGATTAAATGAGGAAATTCGCAATGAACTCTATTATATCCATTTACCAATACGAAACCTCCCTATTTAATAGGGCTTTAAGGTTAAGAAGCACTTTAATAAGACCTATTTTAACAATGTACTTAAAAAAATCACTATAATCAGCAAATCACAAAAAATATCTAAAAAAAAGAATACGCTTTTAATACAAAGATGATTTTACCATCAAGGAAAGCAATAATTTACAAAATTATCATCAGCACGCAAACAAATATTTTTTATAAAAAATATAGGTATTTAAAACTAATTCTTTGGAATTGACACTATACAAACCAAAAATAATCAACTAATGATATAAAATAAGTTCGGCACATATTTAAATACCTTGTATAGCAGCTACAATTAATTACAAAAAAGATGAACCATAAAGTCAATTCTCAATCCATTTATTCACAAAAACAAGTACGTACCTGCTTTAAAACAGAAATAAAAAAGGTACAGGGTTATTCCTTATACAGGGTGATTCACGATGGATGGTCAGGTTTGTGATCTAGCCCAGCTAAAATATTTTCGATAATGCGGTGTTGAAAAACGTGCAGAAGAAGGCGCATATGAATTTACTTCAACCTAGATCAAAAAACGTTGAGCCAACTGCCACACAGACACCGCTTTGAATATGACGGCAGCACTATTTTACGTTGCGGTGTTCGCCCTGTTGGAAACCACTTGTACTTAAATAGCACAGCAACTTTCGTTGCGACGTAATTCATCGTATTTTGACAGCCGCTATATGACGCCTCTTTCGAGGAAAGCCCAGCTTGGGCGACTTTATTTATAAAAATTTTTAAATGTTTATCCCAACTCTTTGAAAATTTTAACTAAGACAACAAAAGATAAGGGAAAGTTTCTGCACAATCTAGTTGCACACTGTAAAGTTGTATTTTTTTGCATGGAATATATTATATTATTGAATATTCGAAAAAAACTTTTTCCTGATTTTAAAAATATATACATAGATCGATAAAATTAATACTGAAGTGGGGTAGACATGGATGAATTAAACAATGCATGATGATATGTTTTTTCTTAATATCACCCGAAAATGAGATATGCCGAGGAAAAATACTGTAAATTTTTACTTATAACTAGACTATGCCAATTTGCCGCCTCAATGAAATTTTTAAGAAAGCATATCCAATGATGTAAGATCGGGGCTGTGGAGTGGCCGGCTAATGGCCTACCCCGATTTCATTTTGTTATTATTTTAAATTTATACTCTATATACAGGGTATTCGAATATGACGATGCCAAATTTTAAGGTATGATTCTACATAAAAAAAATATGAAAGAGTTAATATTTTATGTCGGTGACTGCTTTCATGCGGAGCTAGAGGCCCTTAAAGATGGTGTCATTAGTGTTCTTTTTTTTAAATACAGAAATTTACTTCTTTTAGGTATAAGATAGTGTTAGAGGTCAATTTTTTAAAATCCTTTCTTGTGTCATTACAAGTTTTATAAGCAAAAATACACTCGGCAAGAATAAGACCTTCTCTCAGTAGGTTTTCTTGGAGGGTCGCGGCGAGGACCGAAACTACTCGTCGAGGAGTAGGCGGTGACATATTCTTCCATTCCATTTCTTGCCGTTTGTATTTTGCTTGCTCTGTACTGGGGCTTAAATGAGTTGCAAGGCGCGACCGATTCAGATTACGTACGATTAGTACTTATTAATCATTTTATCGTTACGGACGCAGATGTATCAATATGTGAAAATACTTAGTACTCGATATGGAATATTATACCGGGTGTTGCATCGTCGAGCGGGACATAGGAAATCCCATGTAATTTTAAATGGGGTCAATTATTGGCTTCCCTAATTATTTTAGAGAAAAATTCTATTTAGGTTTATTAAAGAGCACTAAAACCCACATTCAAAAGAATAACTTTAGATATTTTTGATGAGCCCGTTTACGGGTTATCGCCGATTTCTTTTTAACTATTTCTCCTTTTTATGGCCCCGTATTTGCGGGCACCAGTCAAGGTAAAAGATGACTGTCAAATAAAGTTGTCATTTTGAAATGTGTGCTTTATTGTTATAAAAACTCGTACATCGAAAATATTAAACGTGTATTTATAAGTACAAATTAATCTGAATAAAACTAAAATAAAGTATCCAATTACAAGGTTAATTATGACATTTTACATGTTTCAATATTTTACTAATTAACAGGTAGGTACTATTAAATTGTTAGAACTTTAGGATTTAAGAAGATGTTCAAATATTCACAAATCACCGAAATAAATTTAGATACGCAACTGGACTCTTAGAACTGTCAAAAACTAATTGGCGCTGATGTCCTAGTATTTGCGATCCGAAACACGCGAGAAAGAAAGGAATCTGTTGGGGCAACTATGGGTAAAAATAAAGAATACTGTTTTACCAACTTTTGATAAAATCTGTTTTATCGGTAGGTATTGGTGCCGTTTCAAAATTTAACATATTCCTTGGTTTAAATATTCATTATTTTCTGCTTTCATTTTTAGTTCAGGGATACACGTTATTTGTAACTCTTATTTTTAAGTTTGGAGTAAATACCTTGTTGGTAAAGTAACAATCAAATAACGTATATCTAAAAGCTCAATTAGAAAGCAGCAAAAAACGAATTATTTAAACCAAACAATACCTACTTACCTATTTAAAAAAATACAGCTGACTAAAATAAAGCGAAATAGGTAATAAGACATTAATTTTATGATCAAAAATTATCGGATCTCTTTTTGGCAAGCGGTGTCGCATGCCATGTTTATTTAAACAGTTTGGAACACAACATTTTTTAGGTTTTAACAGGAGGTCCGTAGTCTTCCATAACGGAAATAAATACGCGAACTTTAACTAAACAAACCGAGAACACACTAAAACTAAACAAAAAGTCAAAACAACTATCAAAAATCACGCTAATAGTATACACAGAGACCGAACGATCACAAACGGCATAATCGAGAATAGAAAATTGACAATACACTTCAAATTTTTGACAACAACGAAATCTGGGAGGGTGCTTCTTCTCGATCGCAAATGAACGTGGTGCCCTCATACGAACTTAACTAAACCAAATTGTGCGATGCCACTACCGGCGCCATCTACGAAATGCGATCCAAACAAAATAATAATGTTTGGCGGGAACGCCCAGCTTACGTATCTAAATTTATTTCGGTGATTTGTGCAAATATTCCTCAAAATGACAACTTTATTTGACAGTCATCTTTTACCTTGACTGGTGCCCGCAAATACGGGGCCATAAAAAGGAGAAATAGTTAAAAAGAAATCGGCGATAACCCGTAAACGGGCTCATCAAAAATATCTAAGGTTATTCTTTTGAATGTGGGTTTTAGTGCTCTTTAATAAACCTAAATAGAATTTTTCTCTAAAATAATTAGGGAAGCCAATAATTGACCCCATTTAAAATTACATGGGATTTCCTATGTCCCGCTCGACGATGCAACACCCGGTAGATATGAAAAAAAAACCTTTATTCTTTAAAAGAAGGGGGGTTCTGCAAATAAATAGGGCTATTGTTTAGGTAATTATAGGCAGGTACCTACCTAATACTGCGAATTTTTCTGTAACTTGTTTTTACTGATATAATATTATAGTAATAATAAATTATTTATAATATAATTAATACGAGTTTAATTTAAAGATGTAATACTAGGATGTGGCATTGTTTTTAAATTTTGTTTTGACAAGAAACTATGAAAGTATGTATTTTTTCGGTGTGTTTACTGTAATATACAGGGTGTTTTATAATTGAACGTCAATATTGAAGGAAGTTAATTTGTGTATGATTTTTTTGACAAAAAGTATGTAATTCGTATATGATGTTCCAACCGTTCAACTACGGTTTAACGGTTCACTGTCACTGGTCAGTTTTAAAAAGAGGACAGACCGACAGCCTATAATTACAAAACAATATCTAAGAAAACACTTAAAAAGTGCCATGTCCAACCCGGGATTCGAACCTGGGACCTCCCGATTACCGAGCAAAATCGCTCCCACCCGACCACCCAGGTCCACTAGAATTTTCATCAGGCTTGATACTACACCGTGCGAAAATTGAGATTTTATATCAATATATCGATGTTCGAAACTAAAACATCGATGTTAAAATTTTTTTAAATAACATTTCAAACAGAACCCCCTTCACCCCTACCCGCAGGGTTTGAAACTGTTGCGAAACCACTGAGGGAATATCCCATACACCCTTGTAAACTTACATCAGCAGAAACACTAGCGAGTCTAGGCAATTATATATACACTATTGGCAAGCATTTATCTTACATGCGGAGGTTTTCAGTGTGATAAAACGGTATAGGCAAAGGCTCGAGAGAAATAAAGAGAGACAAAATCATGCTCTAGCCGATTCCCCTTCCACCGACCAATACGCTTTTATGGTAGAGGGGAATACTAGCTGGCACGGTAGGTGGGCGACGGGCGACGGCAGTATCGTATCAGCCAGATATTGGAGCAGTATTGATTGTCAATCGCATTTTGTGCGATGTTTTACGACGTCGTTTTTTTGCGGTCATGTTTATCACTGGTAGTTCTATTAATACATACAACTAACAGTAATTTTAAAGTGTTTAAATTTTTATCGGCCTTAAGCATAAAAGTAAAATAAAACCTGTTATTCTAAAAAAAAATGAACTCATGAAAATTCTTAAAAATAAATAAAATTAATGGTAATTGTAATTAAAAAATAACTTTAAACAATAAGTATTCTTAAAATGGTATAAAACTAAAAAAGTCATTTTAATAAATGCTCGAAGACATTGCCTTGCTGGGCTTCGCAATACCCGAGCCGATCATAAAACTCCGTCCTAACATTCGACAATACCTCCGGTGTTATGGAATTAGTAATGTCGAATATTTTTGCTCTTAAGTCAACTAAATTTACAGCCCTCTCATGTGGATACCTGTAAATTAGTTGAGTTAAGTGGCCCCACAAAAAAAAGTCGAGGGGAGTCAAATCCGGTGACCTTGCCGGCCATGGTATGGTACCTCTGCCACAAATAAGCCGTTCAGGAAATCTCATACTCAAAAACTCCTGAACTCGCCTTGCATTGTGAGCAGGGCAACCATCCTGCTGAAACCAAATTTCTTCGAAATTAACAAGGCACGAACAGCTGGTATTATTTCCTCTTGCAGCATCTGCAAATATTTTTCCCCATTTAAGTTGCCGTCAATGACAAAAGGTCCTACAATATTGCCGCCCAAAATACCCGCCCAACAGTTTAATTTTTGGGGATATTGTGTCCGCAAAGGCGCACTTAAATGTTTATTTTCCCGTGACCAATATCTGGCGACTGCAGGATTATGATAACCATTTAGAGAAAATGATGATTCATCCGTAAACAGAATATTTTTTAAAAAATCTTCATTTTCATCAATTTGCCTTCTCATGGTCTCACAAAACTCCATTCGCCTCATAAAATCATCTGGAAAAATTTCTTGGGTAGTTTTAATTTTATAGGATTTATACCCATGCTTTTTTAAAACATGTCTAACTGTGCGGTCTGGAATGCCAATTTCTTGAGAAATATGGGTGCTGGAACATGGCTCACTTGCTTCCACAAAAGCGCATACATTTTCGTCCCTCTCGACTCTTTCTTCAGGAATAGGACGGGCTTGTTGATCCTCGTGATAGCATTTACCACATTGGTTAATGCACCCCGATTTTTTAAAACGATTATAAATATTAATAATCGTTTGGCGGGAAGGAATCAGGGTACGCAAATGCAAATTGCCCAACAACACCTTCGGCACTTTCAGCTTTGGAATACCATAAAACTATATTAATTTTCTGTTCACGCGAATACATTTTTTTTAAATATTAATTTATTCCTTTCTATGCAAAAGACTCTGTGAATATGAGCCTTGACGTAGCCGCCCCACCAGTCCTTACAAGTCTTGCATAGTACCGCCACCCGCGAAAGCAAAGGGCAGGGTTTCGATCAACCAGTAAAAATGAAATTATTTATGTTGTCTTCCCCAATAAAATATTAAAAACTTAGGTTCGAAAAGTCTACGTGACAACGTCGCAAAATCCAGCAGTTCCGAGGCCGCGCGAAAGAAATACTCTCGTTTGTTCTCGTCGTATTGGAAGGGGAATAGGGGAAATCGCTGTCCTTCTCTTTTTAATCTTAGGCATTTTATAACCATACTATTCTATTGCATTAAAATTGGCCTGCAAAGTTTTACTTTGCCGATAGTGTATAATAAACCCTATGATACTGCTAATTCTGGAAACATCATTAAACTTATTCTTAAACACGTTTTTAAGCTGCAAACTCGACCAACAACCGAAAATTACATTAATTTTCAGCATAAAATAATTAATAAACGCTCCGAAATCCCCAAGTCCGTCCGCACACAGTTGGCTCCGCCTTCCAGCGTGAAACGTGCGATTGCGGTAAGTTTCGCCTCGAAATCCGCAAGAGATCGGTGCCGACGGCCGTATCTTAAAAACGGAGGGAAAATGATTTAGACATAACTAAAAAAAAATTATAAAAATTTGTTTATTTAGATTGCGAAGAAAATGGTAATAGCCGGAACGTTTTTTTACATTTTTTTAACAGTTTATTAAAAAAAAACTGAGTACGTTGGCCATAGATCGTTTAAAAAAAAGTGACAACGCACCGGAGTACATTTATATTTACGTACCTATATACCATTCCAAATTTGAAACCCATTAGATTATAATAAACTCGCAATTCATTTTCTGCTGTATACGTCCACAACCGTAGCGCTTAAACAACCCACCACTTTTTTGTTGACGCCAGTTGATCATATGGCTGAATATCAGCTTGCTATATTGTTATAATTTCTGACCCTATTGTGAAAGATAGAAAATTACGGGTGTGTCAATCTACAGTATGTCCACGGATGGGGTTTACAAGAGGACAAATGGACTAAAAATTGAAAGATACGAAAAAAACTCACTCTTAATAAACGTTTTTGCTTGTCTAGAAAATATGATTCACTATAAGAAACTTCAATTTTTTTATACAGGGTAGGTAAAAACTGCAAAAATGTCATTTTGCTTAAGAGTAAACATACTTTATTTTGAAAGATACGAGAAAAAGTCACTCTTAATAAACGTTTTTGCTTGTCTAGAAAATACGATTCACCATAAGAAACTTCAACTTTTTTATACAGGGTGGGTAAAAACTGCAAAAATGTTATTTTGCTTAAGAGTAAACATACTTTATTTTGAAAGATACGAAAAAAAGTCACTCTTAATAAACGTTTTTGCTTATCTAGAAAATACGATTCATCATAAGAAACTTCAATTTTTTTTATACAGGGTGGGTAAAAACTGCAAAAATGTTATTTTGCTTAAGAGTAAACATACTTTATTTTAAAAGATACGAAAAAAATCCACTCTTAATGAATGTGTTTTCTACACAACAAACCGAAGTAGAACAATTTTCATTAAAAGGTTTACCTATGTAAAAATTATTTCACAAAAAGTATACGCTGGCACACCTCCGACTGGTGAACCTAGTTAAAATAATAATGACGCTTAAGGTGATAGGTACTTGTTGTCAATGTCTTTATTTAATGAAGTTATTATTTAAGTAGAAATGCTATCTACTGAACAAAGAGTTTCTATAATACAATGTTATGGCGTTATGGGGATGGTCAAGTTTCACACCGCTACGTCATGGAACAATTTACCGAGAAATTTGTAGGAATCCCAATAACTGGGATGACAATCTGCAAGTTAATAAAAAAGTTCCAGAGAACTGGTTCGGTTTTGGATCTCAAAAAAAAAAAATGGAGAAATACGACCATGATGATGCTGCTACAGTCTTAGTTCTTTAATCTGTTTAAGAAAATCCTATGACGTCCCTTAGAAATCGTGTTACTCAGTTGGCAGTTGTGAAAAAAAGTCAAATTCAGAAGATCCTTAAAGCAAATAAATTGTATCCGTATAAACCGCACTTTAATCAAAGATTGGAAGAGGGAGATGACGCGAAACGACTTGATTTTTGCTTGTGGATAGGAGACAAAATCTTAAGTGGAAATGTTGATTTTTATAAATGTATCATGTTTTCTGATGAAAGTACACCTTCTACCAATGGAATCGTTGCAACCCAGCACGTTAGGTACTGGTCTTTAGAAAATCCCGAATTCAGAATTATGACGAGAAGACAATATTTCACAAAAGTGAACGTGTGGTGCGCGATATCCATCCATGGCATTATAGGGCCATATTTTTTTGATAACACCTGCAATAGATTATCATATTTAGAAATGCTGGATACATTTTTCAATGATGAACTCGAAAATCTACCATTAAATCTTCGACAAAATATGTATTTTCAGCAAGATGGTTGTCCAGCCCATTTCGCTCGTGAGGTTAGAGAATGGCTTGACCGCAGATTTGGTCCAAGGTGGATTGGCAGGAATGGCCCAGTTTTGTGGCCCCCAAGAAGCCCTGACTTAACCTTGGCGGATATGTTTTTATGGGGCCGTTTAAAACAAATTGTTTTTGCTACCGCAGTACCAAATGATATTGAAGTGCTGAAGGGCAGAATTATCTAGGCTGTCCAATCGATATCTCAGGAAGAAATCAGAAATTCTTTCACTTATTTGAGAAAGCAATTAGAAAAATGTGTCGAGTATGGGGTGGAGCTTTTGAATTATGAAATCGTTATCGTATTCTTTTCATGTTAATAAAAATGTTTGTATTATTATAATTACTTCATTAAAAAAAGACATTGACAACAAGTATCACCCATTCATTAGTCAAGTAAAAACGTTTATTAAGAATAAGAGTGAGTTTTTTTAGTATCTTTCAAAATAAAGTATGTTTACTCTTAAGCAAAATAACATTTTTTTTTCAGTTTTTACCCACCCTGTAAAAATTAAGAGTGACTTTTTTCCATATCTTTCAATTTTTAGTCCATTTTTCCTCTTGTAAACCCCATCCGTGGACATACTGTATACAATGTTAAAAAAAGCAAGTACAACGCAACGTATAACAATAACAATAATATGTTCACACTGTAACCCAAAATTTGTATTTTGCATTTATAATGAGAGTTACTTGCTGTTAGGCAATAGAAAACACAGTATAAAAGTTCATTTCTGTATTGTAACTTGATCATTAAAAAAAACTTTGATGATAACATCCTCAAGGGCTTGTAGCTCGGTATGGAGTTTTTGTTTAATGTAGAATCATACCTTTAAATTTGTCATCGTCATTTCCGGGCACCCTGTATATAGAGTATTTTATTAAAAAAATACAACTTGTGCAGAAGTTTTGAACTTCGATAGTATTTTGTTTTCTCTGATAGGATTTTTGAAAATCGAATGCTTTCTTAACTGCAACTCTTCGATGTCTCCATAATAATAAAGCCGCTAGCATATTATAATGGTTCACGCATGGGGTAGATAAGAGGACAAGAAAGTAATCACTTTTCAAAGTTTTCGTTTGCTGTAAAAATAAGATCTCTGTCATCTTTTGTACAGAGATCGCGAAAAATTTAAAATTTGGTGGTTTTAACACTGATTGTGGTTTAATGAAAGAAGTCACATTCTCACCTTTATTTATTTGATTACAGTTTTGCTCTAAAGACAAAATATGTCTTCTTTTGACAAATTTATACCTACACCACCGTTATCAAACAATGCTTTCAATTCAAAGATGTAATGAAATAAAAACGGCGAGAGTCTGACTTGTTCGCTTGTTTGTTTTGATTTTAAAAGTGTCATTCGGAAATTTTAAATTTTTACTTGAAAGCCTGGAATAACTTTTATTATTGAACGTTTTGCATTTAAACTTTAAAAAACGCAACTTTACTCTACACCAAATTTTTGGTATCATGGATCTTGAAGCAAGCAAACACTTTTATAAAGAATAACCTTTATTCGAATTTTTCACTCTTTGGCCCATTTATGTCCTCTGTCTACCCCATCTGTGGAGATACATTACGAGGGATGACCCTGTACATAATGGTAAATTTACCAAGCAACGGATGAATTGACCGTCCATCAGTTCGTTTGATATGATTTGTAAAAGAGTTTATTAATATCTAAGTACTTATAATCCTAAAACTAGAAAGTATGATGATATCAATAAGATTTGAACAAACAATAAAATTCAAGCAAGTTTCAAGTACTTTTCCGCTGTTTCTCTAAAAAGTACTCCATTAGTTGACTATCTGTAATAAGACAAGTAAATTATCCTAAAAATTAAGAATTGCTATAGATTGGGTAAAGAGTACATTACGGTTTTGGTACATGAGACACATAAACAGAGAAATTATTTTTTCTATAAAAAAAGCAGAATACAGAAAATGTTTAGTTTTTTAATAAAAGCTTTATAGATTACACACATTACTAGCAGGTATGCTTCATTCTACAATTATTCGTTGATTTCTTGACCGCAATAAAATTTAAACCCAGTCATAAATAAGTGCCTTTTGAAAGGGTACAGGTCCTGATTACCTACTAATTTCAATAGTTTAGGTTAGCTATTTTCAACAAAACAACAAATATAAAATAATAGGTAAGTATCTTTATTTTAATCATGTAATTAAATAGGTATTAATATTTATACAAAAATACTAATCTACAATATTATAATATCATCTATGCCTAAACTAATATAGTGACGATAGTGATAGTGAAACAGAACTAAATATAGAGTAGGTTAAGTTAAATATTGTATTATTTTAATATTGTAGATTAGTATTTTTGTATAAATATTAATAGCTATTTAATTACATGATTAAAATAAAGATATTTACCTATTATTTTATATTTTTTGTTTTGTTGAAAATAGCTAACCTAAACTATTGAAATTAGTAGGTAATCAGGACCTATACCCTTTCAAAAGGTCAGGTGCCTACACAATAGATATTTGTCAGGCAAGTTATTTATGGTTGGGATTACGACTGAGGGTTGTCATTTAAATTTTATTGCGGTCGAGAAATCAACGAATAATTGTGGAATGAAGCATAAAGTGAATCTCAAAGTATATCGTCTCGTCTTTTGGCTACCGGCGATCTATTTTAATAAAGCCTCATTGATGTATATCTGAGAGGTCTACACGGTGACTTAAGTACAATTTTTATAATGCCACTTGTTTAGCATTATTATGCACAGAATTCTCGTCTCTTTTATCAAGAACAGGTAGTTCCACCCCGTATTCGATAAGTTTACGGCATTTCCATTGTTATTCAGCCTAGACACCTTTGATAATTGAGCACAGGGCCGGTCTAATCTAATCAGTCTTGAGAAAGTTCGTGTTTTGTGTGTTTAAGAAATTTGTTGAAGTGTTGAGTATGTGGTGCATAGAGATATTAGTGTTCCCCCAATTTTTTATTATGTGGCGACCTTGGTAAAATTACCGCCTTGCATCTAGTAAAAGAAATCGAAATTACTTGCCATTAGATGCAAAACAAATTGTTAAAAATGTATATAAATGATTATTAAATAACGGATTCATCAAGCAAGGTGCATTGAAGAAAATCGAGGAGTATAATAGATATTTATGTTATAAGGATCATAATAACGCCGTGTTATTAGACTCGGCTGACGCCTCGTCCAATAATACTCACGGCTAGTACCATAATGATTGTTTATGATCCGAATTTCATACAATATTTTATATTCCGACGATTTTTGTGTTTTTTTTTGATGAATTTTAAGTTTTCGTCAGTAAACTAATAGCTTGATTTTAATAAAACCAGGTAACTATAGAAATATTTGTTTGTATTGTCATTGTCAGAATTGAATTTTTAATTTTAACGTTTATATAATATAATATGGATAATTTGCCATCAGAAATCGAAGAATTGGCCAATAAAGCAGTTGTTGGGTTGTTGCCCGAAAAGTCTAAAGGCATATATGAAAAAACTTATGCCAATTACAAAACTTGGTGTTTCCAGAAAAAGGTTGTCAATATCGTACACGAAAAGGTAAAAAAATAAATAATACATTTTTTCATTTTTGCGTCTATTTTTCATTATAGTACTATATATATACTATATAATGAAATCATTATAGTACTCAGTCCTATAAAGTATGTCATTTTGACACTGAAAATGAAATCCATAATAATGTCATTATGACACGTCGTAATATAAAATATATTGTGAGGCGTAAAAGAATGACAAATATAGAGCAGAAAACAGATCTATATTTTACCCGGATGAAACATGGTTTGACAAACATGACACACTGTCCAAACATGGGTTCAAATATAGGAAAAATATTTAGAATAATTCTCGCTGAATCGAAAGATGAATGGGCTCTCTGTCAAGAATATTAAGGATTCGAGCTTGGACTACCATGAAGACACAAGGGCGGAACTTCTTGGAAACTGGGTTGAAAATAATCGTAACATTACATTTATTTTGAATTTAGCACTGCAGGATAAATCCCTTATAGCGCTCTGCGAGCGACGCGTGGGCACAGGAAATAATTCAAGTTGGTCTTGAATCTTTGGAGATTATACTCGCTGGAGAACACGGCCTTAGGGAGGTCGTTCCAGAGTGATGACGTTCTCCAGATGAAAGAATTTTTAAATAGTATCGTTCGAGGGACGCTAAGCTAAACCACGTACGGGTGGGCTGCAGTGGCTCGTCGTGTATTTCTACCATGCACCGCTGTGGGTGAAATCAAGCGGGCAACTTCAGTTGAGCACTTGCCATGAAATTATTGGTAAAAGAAGCTCGAGTCGCCAACCTGCCTTCGATGTTCTAGGCTTTCTAGGTTGTTTCTCAGATCATAGTCGCCGATCAAGTGAACGGCTCTTCTTTGAATAGAATCCAGCAACGCAAGAGTATGTTTAGGAGTAGAGCCCCAAATATATGAACAATATTCTAGCGATGGTCAAATTTGGACTTTATATAGAGCGTTATATGCCTAGATGTTCTTATTTCGGTAAAGTATCCCAAGCTTCTGCGAGGCTGCCTTAGCTATGGCCGCAACGTGACTATAAGTCCGTTCATTGAGTGATTTCTCATATTGGATTAAAGATGCATAAATTAAATATTACCTGGCGCCTGTAAATTCCAGTAACCCTCAATAAGTTATCTATAATATTAATTAATTGCTTAATGTACAGGTAGTGACTGAGACTGGGGATTTCTTTGTATTTTGTTTGTCGATTTGTCTTCTAGGAAAATGGAACAATTCATTTTAATTCTAACAAATATTTGTCAATAAAACAAATTGGACCAGAGACTTGGACAAAATGTATTTACCACGTGGAAAAATTGATTCAAGATACTTTTGACTCGGAGGTCATTGATGAAATAAGGCTAATTATTATAACTTCTGAGAGTGACAGTGACAACAGTGCTGATAGTGATATTGACGATTAAATGTACATTTTATGTAATAAAATTTCTAATTATATTATTAGTATTATTATTATTATTTACATGGTGATGAAATAAAAAATAATTAAATAAATAATTGTAATGGAAATTTTAATTATATACGGCCCATATATCTAAAATTAGTAGAAATTGTTTGAGGACCGTTGTCTATTTCATTCTAGACTAATTTTGACCATAATCGGTTAATGACAAATGCGCATTCACTCACTGAACGCACTATAACTTTTACTGTCACCCCAAGAGAATTATATAGCTTATAAGACATTTAAGGACCTATACTCACATAATAGTTATTTATGTATCTAGGGAATTATAATGGTCTTAATTACCGAGGGCAAAGTTTACGTCCCGAGGGCCTTTGGCCCGAGGGACAGCAATTGCCCGAGGTAATTGAGACCCTTATAATTCCAGTGATACATAGATAATTTTATTTCTGACCGATTTTAGTAACATTTTGTTCATTTTTAAAGTGGAATAAATGTTTCAATAGATGACAATCAAATTGACATTAGATGTCAATCGTTTGATTTTATGTCAAATTTTTCTTAATATCCCAAGGGAGTTATGACCCTTATAATTCCCGCGTAACTAAGACGTTATGGGTATTTCTCCCTTAACTTTAAAAAACCATGTCCCCGGCATGTAATAGCCTTAAAAAGTTCGCCTACTTAAACTATTTTTTGAAAAACATGTTCTACGTAATCCTGGCTAATAGAAAAAAGATAATTTTATTGGAAAATTGGAATCATTTATGGTTTTTTTTTGCAGAAGACGGCAAACAGGCAAAATGTCACTTCTGTCCCTGTCCCCAATACAAAAATTTCCACTTTGATCATATTTTGCCAGTCAAAATAGTACCGTCAGTAGCTAAATGTATTTAAAAAATTACTTTTATGTTTGTCCTCTACAAGAAAAAGTATATTTCCCACGAAACAAAAATCATCAAATTCCACTTATCAGCAGCTTAAACTTGTCCCCAGCGATTGTAAGTCACTTCTGTCCCGCTTGATAATAGTGATCTTGCGCGTTCATAGGTGGCACCACTATGTATCGGCATCGCCTAAACGGTTTAGTTCTTGATGGTCTTTAACAGTGAACAGTTGTTTTCTTCCGGTATTTAAGACTTATTGGTGAAAAAACGTGGCAAAACGTAAAAAAGTAAGTAAAATCAATTTTTAGTCTTTACTGTCCCTGGGCAGAAACGTATTGAGTATGTTAATTATACGATTATTGATATTTTTATACCAAAAACAGATGATATTTCAAACAAATTTAAATGTAATTGAAAGTTAAACATAACCTAATATTTTTTAGACAAGAAAGCCTGATAAATGTCACATCTGTCCCTGTCACTTCTGTCCCCCTTTTTAATAATTTTAAAAAAGGACAGAGGTGACTTAAATGGACAGAAGTGACACCAATAATAAAATTTTTAGTACATAATTTATATCTGTTGATAATATTGATAGTTTGATATCTTTAGTTTATATATGCATAATTACACCTTGGGCAGTACCAACATTTGAAGTAATAGCAATACTAATTGTGTTGGAAACTAACAATTTGTAGAAAATGGATATTACATCAAAGAAAAATAGGATAATTGACATTAAGGGCTTAACTGGGAGACTTAAAATATTAAAAAATGAAGCTGCTGTAAAAAGAAGAGAGAAAGAAAAGGCTAAATATGAGGAAAAGAAGCTAAGGAAGAAGCAAAGATACCATGAGAAAAGAAAAGCTCAACTTGCCATACAAATAGTACGCGATATGAACATTCCCAGTCCTGGGTGCTCGTCGTCATTACTAGAAGCGGAGATCAAGCCGGCCTCGGCCAATTCTACATTGTCAAAGATTTTAATTTTTATTTTTTTTTATTTAAAAATAGTGAGAAGAAGAGAAGAAATGAAAGGAAAAAAAAAGAAGACAGCGCCAAAAATTAAAGGAAGACAAGGCAAAACATGAAGAATATTGTCGAAAAGAAAGAGAAATTTATCAGAAAAAAAGCGTTTAGGAAAAATTACACTAATATCAGAAAAGAACAACAGAGATCGACGCATTCAAAGAAAAGAGTGGCGCATGAGGCAACAAAAACGCCGTATGAAATTGAAAACCGTTGAAATTTTTTTAATTAATAACAGTCCACCCCAAAGCAGAGCAGGAACTCCCGATAATCAAAGACCAGCAACTCCAGGTGCTTTTTGAAAATGGGAATCTGGTCATGAGTGTTAATAAAGCTGAAATTAAAAACGGCGATTGGCTACTTATCCGATTTAAATCAGAGGCAATAGGGGGAAAACCTTTAAAATATATATGTCAAGTAATAGAAACTGAAAATAAATTTGAGGGAACCTTTTTACGAAATAAATCGACCAGAGATTTTCAAGGATTTGTGTATGGATTTCCAGACATTGTAGATATTTACGAATTCACCTATGAAGATGTCATCGGAAAACTGGAAGAACCAAAAAATTATGGCCGTGGTTTATTAAAATTTAAAATTAATACTAATGCCGAATAATATATTTCAATTACTAATTAATCCTAAGAATACTTTTTTATTGGAGATTGTTACTTTGTTTCTTTTCTTCAAATGGCTTATAATTTAACTATATAAAATAAACTGATTAGAGGTTGTATTATTTTGTCACACCTGTCCTCATTCTGTCACTTCTGTCCCCTTGAAGTTTTTGCTTATAAAACATTATTTTATATTGTTGTGGTTATTTTGGCTTCCAAAGCTGCTTTGTATACTACTAATTTAGCTATAAAAAATAAGCCATAATCATATTAGACATTTACTGTTTCAGGAGAGAAAAATTAAATTTTAAAATAAAAAAATATATTTTTTTTGTCTTTGCTACATCAGTTTTTCAAATCTATTGAACTTTTTAAGAGTACAGTAAAAAACCCATTAAAAAGCAAAAGTCTTCTAACGAAATTATTATAGATCGAGACGTTATGTCATACAGATTATGAATTATTATATAATAAAGTCAAGGGGACAGAAGTGACTTTTATAACGCTTTAAACATTTTGCCAGTCACTTGCCAACAGAAATTACTACTTGCCTTGTGTTTAAGAATTTATTTTGCAAAATTTAAAGCTTTTTAAATCGAATAGAGTTAAATACTAACCCATAAGACGAAAACAAAATTGTTGCAAGAATTTCTGCATTTTTGAAAGTTACGGGAGAAATACCCTTATAAGCTAATAATATACTGGTCAGAAATAAACTTTTTTTCATGTTATCATATGTAGAATATCCCCTTGAAATGTACGAACGGAATTTCCGGACGCCCTGTATACAACCCATTGTTATTAACCTAAATGACGACTGTGACAGTGAAAGAGAATTAGGCTTAGATTAAACGAAGTTATAAATTATATATCACTTAACTGCTAGTATTGCAAAATAAGTTATGACATGAAGTATTGTTACTGTGTAACTTCACTCCTACAATAAAATGTCCATTATGACATTTGCATTCTTATCACTTTGACATCGATAAAAAAAGGTGCATCCTTTTTTATCGCGATAAAACCCTCTCCAGCTAAAAATTAATTAAATGGTAAAAACCTCTCTAGCTCAAAATCGAGTAGCTGTCGCGTTTTTATCATTTCGTTTGTTCTCGTTAAATTTCTAAGCAATTTAGTTTTCGTAAAAAATAAAAGTTTATCCGATAAAAAAAAACTCTTGTGGTTTTATGTATGAATTAAAATAATAATTAAAGTTACATTTTTCTAATTCGTCACTGATTTTCACTCGTAAAATACCTGTTAGCCTGTTGTAAATAATAAATTTTACCTAGACATTTACATTTTGTTCACTGATGCTAAAAGGCAAAGCGGTATACTTTGATATTTACTTTAAAACAAATTTTCAAAGTTGCCCCCATTTTTACCACTAGAAAGTTGTTCTCTTAAATCCATTTGCAACATAGACTAAATTTTAGAACATAAGTATCTGACACAATGAAATCTTAGTTCAATTAAAAAAATTGCCCTTTTAGAAAAACCCCTTTAGGTTTCATCCCAGTCTAGAATAACCGAGAAATTCCTTTGTTTAAAATTACCTGTACAATATAATCTACTATCAATATTTACAAAATAAATTTTATAATATTTATTTGTCCATTTGCTATGTATTCTGCTGTTTTCTTCTAGCTAATCTCAAACCACAACCGTGATATAGTCTTCAAGCCTCCGTGTATACAACGGCGTTTTCTTACCAAACACCTATTATTCAATAAACTATTCATTCCACTTTGGCACGGAATAAACTTTTGTAAGAGTTTCTTATAATCTATAAATTGTGAGCTTCTAACCATAACACTACCTTAAATTAAAATTTGTGCCGCACAACAGACTATCTACTAAGCGTAATTTAACTTTGATTTATTTTTACAATTTTAAAGCTGAAATAAAGATGGGTTATGCAGAACACTTTTACTTTAGTAAAATTTTAAATATACACGAAGCCAAAAGAGCGTTTATGCACGATTTAAGAATAATTTATTTTTAATTTTACTTTAAGTTTTATTTGAGAAGTTCGCCATACTGAAGATCTTAAAGTAAAATTAATCTGCGCATGCGCGAACTACCTGACAGTTGTTCGGTGGGATTTAAAATCTCCTAGATATTTATAAATAAAACAAAGCAGTCCTCCTCCACAGTTTATTAAAAATGATGATAGATGAAAAGGTTCCCTACATGTTTCGAGCGCTTAAGCACTCATCATCAGGGGATACTATAAAGGAAAGTACAAAGTTAAAACAACCAACGAATATAAAAGAAAATTTTTAAGAACTTACCTAACATCGAGTTTTGTAGACAAAACGTTGTCTCAAATTAATGAGTACAACTCATAGTAACTTGAAAGTTGAAGACTTGGTATGCGAGATGTTTAATTATCTTAAGAAATTAATGAAGTTCTGGTTAAATGTGAGATTAAGATCTGAGAAAAAACATTGTGAGTGGATAATGGAACAGTTTAAAATTTATGAAGGAGAAGAAATTTTTTTAAATTATAGTTGTGCGTTTAGAATTAAATTTATATTAATATATATATAAAGTTAGCTGATGTGGTAGTATGCTCCATATTTTGGAAAAGTTGTAGAGGGTAATCATTTTTATAATCATGACTATTTAATTGTTTAAAAATAAATTATATTTTAGAAAATTTTAGAATTTTTAGTAACTAAAAAAGTACAACCTGTTCTTCAGACACTACCGCGGAACTGTCGCAACGTGGAGGCTGAAGTGAGGTTACTTTGAAAAGAGAAATGACTTAAACGACATATAACCAAGTTCAATTATAAGAAATATTAAAATACAAAATGATTGTTGAAATGAAGGTGTAGGATTTATCTGACTCGATGTTAAGTTTACAAAATCAATACAGGATCGATCAATCAATAGTATTTGTCATCACTGGACGTATACAGTACTTAAGAATTGGCAGAAAATAAACATATGTCAACAAATTAAATTATCCAATTTTATGGTTATGGTATGTTGAAAGGGGTTGTAAATGTCTTTTGGGGGGGCCGATGAAGCTCTGTACTGAACTAAAATAGTATATTAAAGTACATGTTTTATAAAGCATCATCTTATAGCACGCGTCCATGTTAAAAAACGAGCCGCTTGCGGCGAGTTTTTTAACGGGACAAGTGCTCTAACTGCTTTATAAAACACGTACTTTATACTATTTTTTCTATTTTGTATTTTTTTCAATAAGAAAATACATATTTAAAAAGAAAATCAACCCTTCAAATTTTGTAAATTTGTGTGTCTAAATTCTATGTTGGTAATACTCTAAATTTCTTTTTATCATAGTAGCCTTGACAATAAATAATATTTTCTTTGTGTCATTGTCACGAAATTTGTGATTTAATATTTCATAGAGTTGTTCATAATTATAATTAAAAAAATATGGAGCATGATAATCTGAGTTTAACTCCCCCTGAGTTAAGGGATATTGCTAATAAAACGATAAATCAACTTTTACCAGAGAAATCCCGAAAACTTTCTTTTCTCATGGATAACAATAACAGGAAACGTCAGACGTCAACAGAATAAAACATTTAAATATAACCAATGCCAACTTTTAAAAAATAAAATTCGGAGTTCGAAATGGATATATTTCGAACTCGCTAGCGCGTTCGAAATATCTATTTTTCGAGACAAAATTAGAAAAATATACTTTTCAGGGATGGTGATAACGCTAAACTTCGCTGTCACAGTAACTATGGGAATATTATGGATTTTTAAATTAATTCAACAGAACATTGGAGAATGGTGAAGAACTTTCAAACTTAAAAAAATAATAGGTGGATATAATCAAATTTGCAAAAGAGAGCTAAAAAGTATTGAGTAGAAACAGTAAGAGGTATATATTATTGTGATTATGATCTGTCCAGATTCAGAGCATTGAAAAAATTAGTACTGCTATGAATAATTTGGTCATTTACACAATCTATGTTTGGGGTTTTGATTATTTTGTTTATTTCCATTATTTCAAGAAGGTCTAATTTATTACTTTTGTTACAGAAGTGAAGAAATTTAGTGTTTGTATCTGGATTAAAGTTATGTTTATTTGTAGTCTTCAACTTTCAAGTTACTATGAGTTGTACTCATTAATTTGACACAACGTTTTGTCCACAAAACTCGATGTTAGGTAAGCCCTTAAAAATTTTCTTTTATATTCAATGCTTGTTTTAACTTTGTACTTTCCTTTATAGTATCCCCTGATGATGAGTGCTTAAGCGCTCGAAACATGTAGGGAACCTTTTCATCTATCATCATTTTTAATAAACTGTGGAGGGGGACTGCTTTGTTTTATTTATATTACATCAACTCCACTGAAAGTATGGACTATTTCTTCAACTCCTAGATATTTGATATTCGGTTCTTGGCTGACTATAGGGTGTTAGGGTGATTTTATTAAAGCAAATGGTAATGCTTCGTTTTCAAGATACAGGGTGTCAAAGTCACAAAAATCGTTTTTTCGTAAATATCTTAATAATCATTTGGCCGATATTGCTGAAATTTGGCAAAGTTATTTAGGGTAGTAAGGGGATAATTTATCCCTAACTAGATTAACTTTTTTAAGTCAAGTGTCGTCCCGGGGGCACACATTTTTAATATAGTTAGGACTAAATTAGCCCCTTACTACCCTAAATAACACTGCCAAGCTTCAACAAAATCGGCTGAAGGATTATTAAGATATTTACGAAAAAACGGTTCCTTTTTTAAAGTTTGCCACCCTGTATCCTGAAGACGAAGCATTACCGGACCTATGTTTATATAAACTTTTCATCTTAGAATCACTCAAAGAATCACCCCTTGAAGTTTGACCACGTACTTAAATAACACCCTGTAGATAATCTTTGGTTAGGAATACAAAACGTCAACAAATTTGTGGTGCTTGTGCGCGTGCGTAAGCAAATCTTAAATTAGCTGTATCAACGCCGTCGAATTTGCTTAAGGTAAAATTAAAGTAAAAGTGTTCTGCAGAAATCCACCTTAAGATAATGTAAAATACTTAACATTCTCTATGTGCGTCTTAAGGAAAAAAAAATACACTTCAACTTTACACCAGTCGGCTTTGACAATCATTATGACTAAAGCAGTATACTTGAGAGCGCATCCAATGTTTTTTCATAACTTTATCAATTGGGCATTAATATTTAATTAGCAAACTGTTGGAGACATCGTTTCATGCCCAGCACAGTCAAATACTCGTTAACTAGAGCATTATATTCAATAAGAACCGCTGTGAAATGCTGTATAAGGGGTGTCCAGAAATGACGATGACAAAAGGAATGATTCTACATACAAAAAATATGAAAAAAAGTTCGTATTAACGTGTTTTTTTTTTTTTAATTTATTGGGACCCAGTTACAATACAGAAATTAACTTTTAGGTATAAGTTAGTGTTATTGGAGGTCGCTAAATAGATCCTAATAAATTAAAAAAAAAACACCCTGATGGCATCATCTTTAGGGGCCTGTAGCTTCGTACGGAAGTATTGGCCGACCTATGAAATCATACCTTAAATCTTATCATCGTCATTCTGGACACCCTGTATAAATAACACGGATTGGTTTTAATGGAGCGCGCTCGCAACGGAACAGCTTTAGTTATGATTGGTGCATTAATACGAATAATAAGGTTTTTAAGTGATAGAATAACAATATTAAGCTTAACCCAACGAAACAACAAACATTATTATACGGGCATTTAAAATGGCAAACTAGGCTATTAAATAATTAGAAACAACATTTTAAGCAACACACGAATGCCAAACTAAAAACTTTTTCTTACGGGTTTAATAAATGCTTACATTACCTAAGAATGTGGGTAAAAAGGGTCAGGCGCAAAAAAATGTTGAATTCAAACCACTCTTCTGTCTGCAACTTGGGAGTAAAATTATTTGCACATTTCCATTTCACAGTTTTTAATTCTTCAGGTAAATATGTAATTCTCTGTTGAACCAGAAGTAAAATTATTGCACAGTCGGATAAACCGGAACTTGTATTTTTTGGGTGGGGAATAAAAGACTGATATGACATACTATGAAAGTGAAGATGACATAAAGTCGGTCTATCTATTTTACAAACTTATTATAAATGATAATCCCTTAGCGTCATATTAACCTATTGTGTGAGGTGTAAAATTCGGCAACCTGATCTGGGGACTCCAAGTACGGATCTATTTAAAGACTACGATATTATTATATTTTCTCAGTAATGCCCTTAAAATAATTAGGGAGGGCAAAATAAAATAGGATTATTTTAGTTATTTAAATATGCTGATTTTTGGTTTCAAAATTCAGTTAAATGTTTGTATTGGTTATGCCAATTAAACGTGATATCTAAGAATGTTTCTTCCGAGGGAAGAAACCAGTACTCCAAGTGGATCTACGGGTCGTGGTAAAAACCAATTAAAGCGTGATATTTTATCAGTTGACACAAAAAAAGTAATCTTCGACGTTTATACCACCCTTCTTGAGCGTGATTTTTCAAAATTTGGTACTGTGAAGGAAGCGGCAGCTTTGACACGCAGGCCAGTGAGCACAGTGTGGTTTGTTGTAAATAAACCTATAGTGGAGAAAAGAGGAAAGACTCTTTTACTTTTAAGAAACTGGACGCGACAGATGTCGATATAATTCGTAGAAAAATATATGCCATGTACAGGGAACAAATGATCTCCACTTTAAAAACTCTTTTGCAAAGATTAAGAAAAGATGATGCAGGAATAGAGCGTTATCGTGAGACTCTAAGGAAATGTATTTTAAGAAACGGTTTTAAAATGAAAAAAATTAACAAACGACAAGTAATTATGGAATCGGCCCGGTTAAAAAGATGGAGGATGGAATACTTAATCGTAGTCTATGGATATAGACAGGATGGAAGGGATATTATTTATTTGGACGAGACGTGGTATGACACACACGAAGTTCCAGATAAGGGTTGGGTAGACTTATCGGGTCAATGCAGAACCAAAGCTCCATCAAAGGTAAGCGTAGAACAATAATTCATGCTGGGATAAAAAACGAATTTATACCAAACACTTTGGCCCGAGCTTTGGCCTTATCAGCCAAAAATGCAAAGGACTCCCTTGTTGACTATCACGATGATACCACGGCGGAACTATTTGAAGACTGGTTTAAAAACAAATTATTACCAAATATACCACCAAATAGTGTGAAAGTGATGGATAATGCGAGCTACCACAGTCATAGATTAAATAAAGTTCCGTGTTCCAATGACACAAAAGTTACCATCCAGGACTATATGATGGAAAATATATTATTATTTTATTTTTGAGGTTGAAACTTACACAAAAAGGCAATTGCTAAAAATTTTAAAATCATTTTCAATAAAAAAGCAATGTTATTATGACACTTTGGCGGCCGAAATGGATCATACCGTGTTAAGACTTCCTCCTTATCATTGTATGTTCAACCCAATTGAAGATATATGGCACCAGCTGAAAGCATCGGTAAGGAGGAATAATGTTTCGCCAACCTTAAATTCTTTTGTGACAGCTTTAGTACAGTTAGAGATGCAAAATATTCCAAACAAAAGCTGGGAAAATTATGTAGCGCATGTTCAAAAAGGAGAAAAATCATACGTAAATATAGACATGTTGCCCAGAGAAAGAATTGTTTTTTTGAATTTTTGGCCATTTTCGTATTCAGATAGGTCCATTCTACTATAAAATGCTATTCAGCTTTATGCTGGATCCGCGCCTGAAGCACATTTTGTTTGTTTTGGGACTTATCTGTTTGTAATCACTTACTACTTATACATTGGTTGTCCGTAGAAAATCTCCAGTTCTAACATTAAAAAGATTATGCAAAACAGGATAGATCTAAATAGGTAACTTCAAATGATTAGATTTTAAGTTATCTAGTTGTTGCACTACGGGGGCGATATGAAGTTTATAACCAAGTCATAAGGTAGTATTTCCAAGTATTTTGACATTTGAAGCGCCTAATGCAAGATGTGCCTAAGTCAGATTTTCTATTTATTAGGAATAGTAGCGATATCTGTCGTAATCTGTTCCAGCTTTCCACTGATGTAATTAAAATTGCTATAGAATGTCTCTAAGTTTAAAATATCGAGTATGCCAGCTCGAAAAGGATTGACCAGTTCAATGCAAAAAGTCCCTAAACTAACCTAAATTTGCGAATATAAGATTAACAACGTAGTATTAATTTAATCGATTATTGACAATAAACAGGTGCATTTGCATTTGTTTGTTTCTCAGAGTTTTAAATTAAAGTTTAGTTAAAGTTAAAATTTTTTCAATTTTTTATTTTAACTTTTGACTTTGCTCATCTCAGAAACTATAAAATGTGACATAGGAATCGTATTGTAGAGTAACTCAAAAAAACACAAAGTCACGGTCTCAAGTTCTAATTTTTGTATTGGTTACGCGTTCCTGACTGAGCTAGATTTAATTAAACAATTGGCGAAGAACAATGGTTTCTCTATTAACTCAATAAACAAACTATATTATAAATTTGTCAATAAATATAAACTTTCTTACCATATTAAACTCCCGGAAGAGAAAACTAAAGGGAACATTTATAAATGCCTAACCTTCTTCGGAGAAATTTCAGTTCAGCTGGGAAAGTTTTTTAAAACATCTGGCTTATCCATTGCTTATAAGACAGTAAATACATTAAGCAAACACTTAATTAATGTCAAGGATATAATTAATACCTTGTCAAAATCGGGGGTTTATTATTTGAAGTGACAAGACTGTAATGCAGTATATGTTGGACAATCGGGGAGGAAAATCTCTACCCGGGTGCGGGAACACTTAAACATTGTCAAGAAATTCGAGCACACATATTGTAGAAACCAACTTTGCCTTCGCTACCCACCTACTAAGCACAAAACACTCTTTCTCCCAAGAGGGAATTAGCGTTCTACATGAGCGCTCGAAGGGTAAAGAACTCGATTTGTGGGAAAAGTTAGAAATAACAAAAGCCAAAAAGAGCCCTATTCTAAACTGTGTGAATGATGTTTTCAATTTTGAGCCTGGTTTAATTTTTAATAACTTGAGAAATGACCTAGATTTATAAGTTTTAATTTCTGTTTGTGAATGACTTCGTGGCGTAGCGGTCAAACACACGACTGTGACTCTCGGGGCACTGGGTTCAAATCTGGATTCTATGAAGAGTTTTTATGAAAATTTTTTTGTTGCTATTTTATTTTTAAAATGTTGTACTCTCCTACCTTAGTTTTAGTGTTGTTTTTGATGTGTTGTGAAGATGTCGAGTCTACGTTTTTATATATTTTAATTACAATACTTTATGTGGACCATAGTAATAAGGTAAAATTTTATTTCTTTTACACATTTTCTATACAGGTGTATATTAGGCAATATGTTTGTAGGTCTGATGATGCCCGATTAGGGTGAAACGCGTAACCAATACAAAAATTAGAACTTGAGACCGTGACTTTGTGTTTTTTTGAGTTACTCTACAATACTGAATTCAGGTCTCTTTGTGAACCATGGACGGATTCTTTGAATAGGAATCGTATCCTAGGTCACCATTTTTAAAACAAATGACAACTTATGACCTGTCATCGAAAAGGGAATTTAGAGCTCTATTTGAACATCTATAAGAATATACAGGGTATCATTTAAAATACGCGACTCGACCTCAGTTACGGTGAAACTGGCAGTGATATTCAAAATATCTTTCATGGAAAATGTGCATCTCTCTAATCCGTATAAAAAACAAAGTCAGTTAACTCGACTCGTCATTCGTTACCATATTATTATTGAGTTCACTTAAAAAATTTTTGTAGTGTTGTGAGGAAGGTTTTTATACAGTAGGATCTGAGACTACAACCCTTTTTTTTAAATTCTACTCCTCAGATATATTTTCAACAAGAAAAACGGAAGAGTGGTTTAATTACACTTTTTTTTGTGCGCATAATAGGCGGAAAATACTCCTGTACTTTTGGGATTATTAATATGAAATAATAGGCGTCGGAATAAGGCAGATCAGCTTTAAGAAGATGGATATCATTGCATAAGCAAAGTGTAAATAAACTTCAAATTTTAACGCCCAAATTCACACCAAATTTAAATGTAAAAAAGCGAGTTTAAAATAATAGATTTAAGAAAACAATAAATCGATAATAAGCAGAATAGATATTGGAGAACTTTAACGTTAAACTACCAGAATCATACAAAAAAGCTGCACTAAGAATAAATAATTGTATCAACCCTTCCCTAAAAAAGTGCTGACGGTATGGAAGTCATATTTTATGTCATCGCAATTTGGTACAAAAATCTCCTAAATTGAATCTGGCCGTGGGAGATCAGGTTACGCTATGCTTATCCCCCCAATGAACGTAGCACTCCATGTTGCCGCGCTCAAAGGGATTAACATTACGAAGTCTTTATGCAGCCGTAAAATTTATAGTTGAAGTATATCGTCCTTCACGTGCAGCGTTATTTTTTATATTTGCGAACCCACCTATAGGGGTTAATATAAGTGTCAGAAAAAACTTTTAGTACAAAAGTTGCATATTTCACAGGCGGAGTAGACTTAGTAATCGTACCAAAGTTAACCGCTACAAGGTACTGCTCAGGCCGGTTCTGACTTATGGTGCGCCCTCGTGGTGCAACATAAGCAGGGTTGAGCTAAATAAGTTCCAGGTCATTCAAAACAGGGCTCTGAAACTGATCGCAGAGGTAACCCGTTACACGATAAATCGGATACTTCTACTTCTAAATATTACAGACTATTACATTACAATAAAGTCCGGTGACATATAATTTCCATACCGTCGGCTCTCCTATTATTAATTTCGCGCTAGATTTAACTCGACATAGGTATAATTTAGAAACGCGTAAAATTTATTACTTTCTTATGCAATACAAACTCATCTTTCCCAGTATCGATCCAGAATTCCAAATAACAGCCATCATCTTACTCAAATAACGATTAACGTATAAAAAATAAGGCAGGGAGTACAGGGAGGTGCGAGTCCCTTTGATATGCTAGGTGAACCAACCATAAATTTTCAAAATCGTTAATTAATTATTCTGAATAGGTTGACATAAAAATGTATACAAAAAACTAACAAAAATGAGTACAAAAATAAAAAAATAGCTGCTGGGGCTGCGAGTAGGAAGGGTTATAATTTAAGGCGAAAAATATAATAATAATAATACGACAAAATGATATATATTGGAGGCCGTTTTAAGAGATCTCAAATATACAGGCTATACTAATGGGCCATAGAATTATTGGAGATATTTAGTAAAATGTATAAAATATTAAAATAATTACATACAAGGTAGATATTAAATATTGAAATGTTACCGTAAACGCACGAATAATGGCAAAAGTCAGGGTTGAAGGTGGTTTGCTAAAAGGACGAAATCGCAATGAAACAACCACAAGAATAAATAAAATTACGTTTTTAAGATGAGATTTAAGGGAAAATAAGGATACAAATATGGAATATCAAAAAGTTTTACTGTTCAACTTTTTGCTTGTTTCAAAACTGTCGCTAATAACCTCCACAAGGTGTCCCTAATCTGAAATTTCCAAGCCCTTAGTGCTTGCACGAAAAAAAAAAATTAAAAGCATTATAATATTATAATATCCTTAATTATTATTATTCACCGGAAGAAATCCGTAGGCTTCATCTAACCTAGAGTTTGACACGAACGTTTTGCTTACTAAATTAAAATTTCATAAAAAAACATCTTGTGATAAGGCACCAGCGTATTCTCATGTGCAAATCGGCATCTAATTTTTGTACAATAGATAAGGGTATCCCACAGGGTAATATTTTATCACCTCTACTATTCTCAGTATAAATAAAGTCTGTGCGTTTTAAGAAGTCCGATATCGGATTAAATCACCAAGGGATGTTATCGCTTTTAAAACAGTAAGTCGGTTAAGTTACAATATCTTCGCACCTTCGCTATACTTGATCACACCGAACATCCCACTGGTTTACTGTATTCTATTACTGGGCGAAATCAAAGGTTTCAAAACAAAATTATCTTAGAATTACGCGTTGAGCATAAATAATAATTAAATAGATAATTAAATTATTTTGCTATTATTATAGTTAAATCTATATAATAATCGCTATTTTCCAAGAACCAATTAAAATTTGCTCAAGTGCGGGATGGTTAAATATGTTAAAGATTTTGTCAGGTATATACTTTTCCGATAATGACATTATTTTGGGATTATTATAATTAAATCTTCATAATAATTACTATTTTCCAAGAAATAATTAAAATTTGCTGAAGTGCGGGATGGTATGTTTTAAATAAGTAGTTGTGCTTTTCACTTTTAGTTTGTTTCTCATTGTGTGTGAATTAAAATCAGTTATTAAGCAAAGTTATGGAAAATGTTCAGCAAGGTGGCACATCGCCTAGAAGGCATTTATCTCCAGGTGAACGCCGTTTGGTATTACAAGTGGAACGTTATTTTACTTTAGAAAAAGATAACTCGGGCCCGTTATAGTCTGTTTTGGCAGTGCAAAAACGAACGTCTGATGCTTGCGGTATTTCAGAGAAGACCTTAAGAAGGCTTCGAAAAAAGAGTGAAGAGGATTTGGACAGACCATATAAAAGGGTTCGACTCCATTCAAAAACCTTGGATTTATCCCAAGGGATAAAACTCTCTATTAGGAATATTGTTTATGATATGTATAAAGCCAAGGAATATGTTACCCTCAAAGCTATTCTTGAAAAGATAAAGCAGAAAAAAATTTGCGATATTGGAACTAACAGTTGTCCATCATCTTAAAACATATGGGTTTTAAATATAAAAAAACGAACAACAGAAAACTGCTTTGCGAGCTGTCCAATGTTGTTTCGAAAAGATGACAATTTTTAAGGGATTATTTAAACAACAAAAAATCGGAATTGTCAAGACAAGTTGTTTTTCTTGACGAAACATGGGTATTTGCAAACGGAACTTCAACAAAAACGTCTTGGCAGGATGACTCAAAGCATTGTTATTCAAGTACCCGTGCAAGTAATGGAAAAAGGTATATTATATTACATGCTGGTAATGAAGAAGGTTTTGTTTTAAATGCCAGTTTGATATTTTCATCAACAAAAAAAACTGATGATTATCACGGCAATATACGTCTGATTTTGGTAAATTCTTAAAAACCTGCTGTTCACACCAGTATGGGGATGATACGCAAATTTATCACTTACTTCATTTTAAAGACAATGACGATGCGTCTGCTGCTATTAATAGAGATCTTAAAAATATTTCAGATTATTTCAGGGTGTATGGATTTTAAAGTTAAAATAAGGACCGTGACAGTTGGAATCATATCTGTTAAAGTCCGTTTAAGGTACTCTTGTTGGCTTTTTACCTACAATAAACTATAATCGACGTCAGCTGTAATAAAACCAGTCATATTTGCAAGAACTATAGACAGTGCCCGCCATATTAAAATAACAGCTGTAAAAAGATAATACACAGTAAAACCTCTTTATAAAGTGACAACCTGCGTTAAACGACCGGTTATGAATTCCCCATATTTAAAAAATGGAAATCCCATTGTCTTATACTCCTCTTTACCGACATATCTGTAAAACGACCGCGGGCACTCATCATTGGAATTTTTGGTAAACATTAATGCTAAAAACAACCTCCATTAGGGGCAGTAAATCCCGACTCGACAATTCTTAAGAAATATATATATATTATTACTTTATTGCAGGCGGTTCCATTCAATTTGCGTTAAAGGCTGACAAACCGGTTGTTAACATTAGGTTTGTTTTGAACAGTTTTTGTGTGTTTTGGGATCAATGTGAATATTTGAAGATAACGGGAAAAAGAAAATGTCTTCCTTTAAGCGAAAAAATTGAAACAATCGAGGAAAGTGAAAAAACAGGTTTAAGTAGCAGGAAATTGGCTGAAAAATTTAAAGTGGGTAAGACCCAAGTGTATACGTTGCTTCAAAATAAAGCAGAAGTTAGAAATGTCTTTCAAGAATACCTAATTTTGTAAGGCGCGAAACAAGCACTTACCGATATCCGGGCCTATAATTCAAGCAAAAGCCCTCGAATCTGCTCAATGCCTAGAATTAGATAACTTCAAGGCACGATATTACCTTCAAGAAAATATGTGACGAATCAGTCGATATCAATGGGTGCGTTCACCCGACCTCAGCAGCTGACTTAAAGCTCTCAGCAGTTCAGCGCTAATATGAGTTAGCAGTTGAAAAATAGATGAACGTATTGTTGAACTAAAGCGTTATTAAGTATTTGAGGTTTATAACAGCTGTTGCCATGCCACGTAACCTCAAAATTCCCCGCTTTTTATTTTGGGTCAACTTTTTCTATCACATCTAGAATGAAGCGAGCAATTCTACTGGAATTAATGAAGGATAAACTAAATTTTGGCCCGAGAGGGGCTATCGTAGGTGATTTAGTTCGGGCAGTCGATATAGTGGAACCTGGCAGAATAATTCCTGTTCGAAATGAAGATTATTATGAGAATGTTATACCAAATTACAGCCCTGATGATTTTCATAATCATTTTAGAATGTCCAGATCGACGTTTCAGGTAAACAGGTGTTGTAATGTAATGTGAATTACAGCGGCTTCCCTAAAATATAATTATTATTTCAGAACTTACTAAATGTACTAAAGTAAATAAGAACAAAACAAACAGGTTAGGAAACATCTGTAAAATGTCAAAACCAATAAGTTCTGCGCATGTCTAAGCAAAGGATGAGTTGGAAAGCAGAAATAAACTTCGCTTAAAGAAATTTGCAGCTGCTGATATCTAGCGCCTGGTCAGCGGGGAACGCGATCGCTTACTCAACTTCTAAACTGTTGACGTCGGGTGAACGCACCCATTATCGAAGACGTAACCACAGCTTATAAACTATTTTTTTTTACTAGATACACAATATACTATTGCTTAAAATTAATAAAGCCGTTGGCTGTTATTAAGATTCCGACATGTAAAAAAGTTGGCGTCACATACTCGTAACACGATCCACTTATAAGATGGGTAAAATTATTGAGAATTTTTTAATAGGATATAGTAACTTACCGATTAGGATCCTTGGGAAAACGATAGAATTTCTTTTTTGAATTATACCCTTTAATAAAACAGTTTGGCATTGCACACACATTTCTCGATTTTTTTTTCACTCATAATAACGCTCAAAACTCAAAACCAAACCAAACAATAATTAACAAAATATTAACGCACGACTATGATAGCTGAACGAATAATACTAACACCGATTACCCGACCGCACGTCAAAGTCGTCTTTTCCGCCAAGAGGCGGGGCATAAAAGCTGCGCGAGTAGATCGGCGTAAACTGCTTCCGCCAAGAGAGTTATGGAGCTGAATAGTTTATAAGCTGTGACGTAACTGTTTGGAAATAAATGGCTATTGACCATTTTAAAGGATTATGCCCCAAGGTACGTATTTCATGCAGATGAGACAGGTTAGTTTCACAGATTTGATACCAAGATAAAGAAGCAGAATAGAAGAGCGGTATTGTTTCTGGATAATGCAACGTTTCATCCCAAAATTACACTGAATCATGTCAAACTTATTTTTCTGCCACCCAACACTACCTCACATTGCCAACATTACACCATGTTGAGTTCTGATATTCCGAACGTGCCAAAAAATCTGGACTCCGTTAGTAGTTTAAAAAGAAAATATTTATCGCTCGATGTATGTTTATGTTCTTTATTGAAAAGGAGGTTAAATGTAAATGCAGCTGAAACGTCTTCATTATAAAAAAAAAGTACGCTGGTGACGAAAGCGACAGACTTAATTCGTAGAAAAAATTAGAATTTTATTTCATTGCGTGTAAAACAAACAGCTTCCATTTAAAACATTTTTTTTCTAGAAAAGTCATTGTCTATTGATAATAAAAATTTCTAAACCAAAATAATAGGAATGCTAAGATAAAAAGTTAATGTAATATTTTAATCTGAACCAACGCAAGTTTTAATTATTGTTAGGAAAATTAAAAACACCCTGTGGAAGTATTGCTAGAATTTAAAACTGGAACAAGGTTTAAGTCGTTTTACTTAACAAACAGTTTAGTTTTTAATTGATAATTTTATATCCATTTTCAGAGAAGATACTTCAATTTACACATGCCAAATATCTCTTTGCGTGAATAACGGCACGTTATCACCCATCAAATCTATGCAGATTTTCTTGCCGATATCCATGGCCCATAAGCAATTGGACACCCCGTATAGTAAGACAATCGTATTTACAACACACAATGTGTGTTTAAAGCACCACATTATATCACATCTCACGATAAGTACAAACCTACAAAATTGTGCTCGAAAACTGTGCATCATCCACAGCTATAACGAGATCAAATTACCACATAGTTTACCGAAACATTATCATAATTTGTGGTATTTTGAACTTATGGTAATTTCTCGGATAATTTATTTCCATTTAAACATTGCACAGTATTACGGTAAATTATTGTATGAGCGTAACAACCACCATTGTTTATTTATTATAAATTGTCATATAAATTATTAATCTGTATATTTGGTAAGCTAGTTTTATAGAGAAGAGACGCAAAGGTAAATTACCGCCAATTTAAACGAAAATGATCAATTTTCACTAAAATAACTTTGTAAATTATTTTTTAAAAACTGAGAAATTATTTTAAAAAATCTGTTTAGATAGCGTGAAAGATTTAAGTATTTTGTCAAATTTCATCTAAAAGCAAGTTTTTCACTCTTGAAACAAAAAAGTTACAAGTGTCTGAAAATTTTTCCTTTTTTTTATGTAGGTATTTTTCAATATAATTAGAAATACGGCTATGAATCTAAAATTTCATTTACATATCAACCATAATATACAGGGTAGCCCCCTCATAATACAAGATTCCACAACATCTAAACTTATTTTTTAAATATTTCTCGAAAACAGAGTAATAGGAAGGCGTTAGGTCTACAATTTAAAATTATTTACAATTATAATAGTTTTATAGTTTATCAAACATACTTTTTTTTTTAAATGGAACACCCTGTAGAGTATGATATTTAGATTTCTTGATCAGTTGTAGGAAAATTTTGTATAACAAATTCTATCTAAATTAAATAATGCATGAATTATTAAAGTTTTAAAAGATTTAGTGTTTCGCAGCGCTTAAAAAACACCTAAATAAATGAAATTTAGGTTACGGAATATGATTGTTCAGTATCGATTACATTATATTTTGTTAAGGTACTCTATTAAAAAATTGAGCATTCAGTTTATATTATTGTAAAAGGAGAAAAAGCTATGTTAGGGAAACCTGATAAATAAATGAATGTTAGACGTGTTTTGGACTTCCATTGTCATTATTTGTTTTTTCTCACAACCCTTCAACTCGTATACATCTCCAGTCACCTTCAGGTGAATATTGAACAAGCTCTGAGAGAGATGGTGAGTCCACCATGAAGGAGTTTTAGGTGGCCACAGCTATCCCCAGATCTGATCTCCGCTTACTCCCCCTAGGCTTGCCTTCTCACCATTTACAGCAATGTTCTGCTGTTTCCATTGAATTTGAAAGGGTGGGGGGGGTTAGAAGATTTTCGGTGATGTTTCAGGGGGCCGGATATTGGTACCTCTTTCGTGGAGGTATTTGGCTAGGGTGGTGTGTTTGATATCTCGGTGTTGATCTACGTTAGGGATGAACCATGGGATATCCATCGCTGTACGGATGCAACGATTTTCGAGGGATTAGAGACAGTTAAGGCTGGATGGAGCTGCATGACACCAAGCTGCCGATCGGTATGTGAGGATGGGGTGGATGATTGATTTGATGAGGAGGAGTTTTTCTTGTTGTGGCTGAGGGTGCTGTGTCGGATGAGCCGAGGGTATAGTTGGCTGTAGAAGAGCCTGGCTTCTTGGTGGCGTTTTGGATATGGGGGCGCCACTGGAGGGTTTTGTCGAGGGTGATACCGAGGTATTTCACTGTGTCGCACCAGGGAACGTCGCTGCCATCTAGGTTGATCACGTCGAAGGATGGTTGCCTTCTACGAGCAAGCTGGATGGTTTGGGTTTTGTCGGGATTAAGAAGAAGTTTCCAGTTAACTTAATAACTGGAGAATTCGTTGGCTGCTTCTTGCAGCTTGCGTGTGACAATGTGCAGACGCAGTGACCTTACGACGAAGGCGGTATCGTCGGCATCGAGGGCTAGGGTGTTATCTGGGACTTTGGGGATGTCATGGATGTAGAAATTAAATTGATGTGGGGAGAAAACAGCTCTTTGAGGGACGCCTGCCTCTAGGGTTCTGGGGGTGGAGAGGAAGTGGCCTATACGGACGCGGGTTTTGTGTCGGGCTAAGTATGATTGAATTAGACGTGCGAGATTGGAGGGACGAACAAGCTGCGAAACAACAAGAGTATTTATACTACCTAGGGGGTAGCAGAGCATGACCGAGATGGATTCAGTCATGTTGTTAATCTAAGCTTACATTTACTTAACAAGGGTCTCCAAATATTTCTATATGTCTATAGAGGGTTCACTGAAGGAGTCAGGATTCTGGGATATGACAGCCGCTTCTTTGAATTTTCTCTTTCGCCAGTGATCTTCCTTGAGTATAATTTTGCTTCTGACCATTACAAGTGTGTGCTTGTTTCTCCCTTCAGTGTGTGGTTTGAATGTTTGATCCTTGTTTCAAGGGGTCGTAGGATTTCACCAACATAGGATCGTCCGCACTCGCAAGGTATTCTATTATATACAATAATTCTTCATGTCCTTTTGACTTGTAGGCTTTGTCTTCGTCAGATGGCTTCTTAAGAAATTTTTGGAGCTAAATACTGTTCGAATGTTGTATTGTTGTCCCAATCTTCAATTTTTTTCAGAGATTCTGGTCTACTAGTCTCGTGGGATAGTCATTTGTGTTAAGGTCCTTTTTGAGTTTTTGACGTTGTTGAGTTCTCGTGAAAGAGCTTCCTGGGCGTTGCAGAGAGTGAATGTCCTGTCGACAAGTGTTTTTTACTATTCCATATTTGGTGCTATTTGAATGATTGTTGCTGCCAAGTTATTCATGTGATGTAGAAAAGCTTGGAGTCCGTCATAGCTACCATTCCAAATAATAAAGGTGTCGTCTACGTAACGCATCCATAGTTTCGGTTCAATTTCTTTTCTAATAGCCTAATTTTTAAACCACAATATAATAATAGTCTTGTAGCAGACGACTGTAGATGTTACCCAGTTGAAACGTTTTGAGAAAAAACAAATAATAACAATGGAAGTCCAAAAAATGTCTATCATTCATGATATATCATTGTCTCTAACCTTCAAACAAGCACAAACTATAAATAAAGGCAACCCTAGTATAATTTATGTTGTATTAAAAATGCCTTTTGATTAGGCGTAAAAATTATACAGGTTGTATTTAAAATAAGAGATTTTTAGGATTTTTTAAGTTTTTAAAATTGTTACATTTGGCCATTTGAAGGACTCCGATAAGTATCTTTATTTTTTAAAATGTGCTTTATGCGCTACTAAACAATCACATTCCATAACCCAAATTTTCTGTATTTCTGTCGGTCTGTACTACCGACAGGTGCATATTTTTTAAGGGCTGCAAAATGTCATAATATACAAATATACAGGATGCTTGATAAACTAAAACTATATTTGCAGATGATACTGCTATTTTTTTATAGCGATAAAAATTGGGAAAATTTAAATAAGAAAATTTAAAAAGATTTTAAAATTATTAAAAGTTGGTTTGATGCTAATTTATTAACAATTAATTTTAATAAAACAAATTATCTTCCTTTTACTTTAAACCCAAATAATGTACCACAAAATATAAATAGCATCAATATAAGCGATGACATTCAAATTTTAAAAGTTAATCATGTAAAATATTTAGGAATAACTTTTGACAGTAAATTAAATTGGAATTTTTAAGTAGAATATTTGATTAAAAAATTAGTTTAAGTTTATTACCAATTTTTAAAAGCATTAAAAATTTCTGGATATAAAACATCTAGAAATATTATACTATGCAATTAGTCAAAACTCATTTAAATTACGGAATTTTAGGTTGGGGAGGAATAAACGGAACTTTGGTTAAAAAATTAGAAGTATTACAAAAAAGATTTTTGAAAATTAGATTTAAGAAGGACTATCTTTATCCTTCAAAATAATTATATTCAGAAACAAAAAAGATGAACGTTAGACAAACTTATATTTATCATATTTTAATATATATTTTTAAAAATAAAAACATTATACAATTTAAAGATCATAACCATAATACAGGTTATAAAATGAAATATCCATAAAACCTAAAATAAATAAGTCCGTAGGACAAAAAACTTTTAAATATTTATGCTTTTATTTAAACGATTATTTACCAACAAATATTAAAAAAATTATTTCATTAAAAAAATATAAAAATGAAATAAAAACATTCATATTGGAAACAAACGCATTAAAAATATTTTTGGAAATGCTGTAACTAATTAATGCTATTTAATATTATTGTGAATCAATTATATAATTAATCCTTTTTAGAAAATTAGTAATCTATCATAAAGAAAGTAGCGTTTATTGAATACGTGCAACTTTTTATAGAAATATTCTATAATCTTTATAATTTTAAATACTTTCAAATAAATAAGATTTGCCCCTAACAAACACGTCTTCTGGGGAATTTATGAATAAGTTTATTCAAGAATATCAACATGTATATTTTATCTATTGTAACTATTTGAAATAAACTTATTTTTATTATTATTATTATGATTATTTGGGATATCCGGAATAATTCGAAATAATTTTAAACCGTAATCCTAATGCCTTTTGTAACGCTCTTTTTGAAAAATATTAAAAAGTTCAGTAGTTTAGAGTATGGAATTCTGCGTTGAGAGTGAGCCACCAAGAATTTGTGAACAATCTCTCGGATTTATAAAGATCACGGGAAAATAGTACCGTAAGTTCATATAATTATTTTTCCTGCGATACCCCCCCCCCCCCCCCCTGGCACGAGATTTCTGCCCCTAAAGGAGTTTATTTTTATTGATAACGCTTGAACCACCCTGGCATCGTAGGAACAAAAATGATACGACCTTACGATATTATTTTCACGTGATCTACACTGTGGGCCAAATTTATTTGGAACCCAATTTCCCTCTGAATAACTTTTGCTATATTTTTCGGATTTTGGTGGTATTTTGTGCGAATATTAAAGGGGCCTTTCCTTAATTGTAGAACAAATATCCAATCACTATGTACAGGGGGAGCCAAGTAACAAGAAATATTTATAATTATTGTCTTTGGGGCTGTTGCAAAATTAAATCGTTTACTCTAAAACTACAAAAATTATTTGAAATTATTAAGAGACTATCGGAAAAGAGGCTCTGAAAAAATTGTTCTAGAAACTTTAGGTTTTGTATTAAAAACGTATTTTTTTTCGAAACTTTATTAAATAATATTACCAAGTTATTACAAATTATTATTAAATATCAAGTTAACAGAGCAAAAATACGTAAATAATTGGATGTCGAGTTACCTATGAAACAAAAGAAAAAATGCCGTTGGATTCCTTGACAACAGTATGTACATATTAGTAACTTGGCAGTGTGTTAAATTTATTTCAAAATGGTGTATTTCTCATTTGAAGATAAATCTTAATTTCATCTCTGAAGATAAATCTTAATTTCATCTCTAAGAGTCAAAGGTTATGGTGCAAAAAAGATTACTAAAAGTTACCCAGAGCGTAATTGGAAATTAAGTACCGTTAGCTATTTTCTATGGCATTTACTCGAGACCAATGGTTCATTCCAAATGAAGCCTGGAAGAGGAAGAAAGAAGACTGGTAGAAGTATCGAAAACGTTGAAAGAGTTAGGGCAATTCTTAATGCTGTCGAACCCGGTAATACGATAAGTACAAGAAAAATAACAATTGATTGAAGTATCGACCCTTTAAAAAAATATACTGTCACAAATTTTCAAATGATGTTAAGAATAAAAGAGTAGAAAGATGTCAAGCATTGTTAAGAAGATTTAGACGGCGCGATGATATTGAAAGAATTTGGTTCTCAAATGAAAAAGTTTTTTCTTTGCGCCAGCCAAAAAATTCTCAGAACAGAGTATATTCTAATGTACAAAGAAAATCGGAGATACCACTGGAACATCTTCTGGTTCCCAGAGATCATTTTTCTAAGTCAGTTATGGTTTCTCTGGCTGTATCGATGCTAGGAAAAACTGAAATTTATTTTATTGGCTCTGGAGTAAAAATTAATTCCGAAGTTTATCAACGGGACATTTTAGAAGGTATGCTTCGAGAAATAGAAATAGTTAGCGACAACTACACATTCCAACAAGATGGCGCACCAAGCCATACGTCAAGAAGTACTGTAAGATATCTGCAGGAAAATTGTCCTGATTTTATTGAACCAAACATGTGGCCTCCAAATAGCCCGGAGTTAAACCCCGTCGACTATAACATTTGGGGGACATTAGAGGGAAAAGTTTATGAAAATACTATTTAATTAATACGATTGATCAGCTTAGAGAGAGAATAGTCTACTGTTGGCAACAATATAATCAAGAAATTATTAATAACTCAATTGGACAATGGCGCCGAAGACTTCAAGCTGTTGTAGATAATCAAGGTGGTCATATTCACAATAATTTCTTGTAAACTTATTGAAAAATATTTTTTTTTATTACATTTTTGCTCTGTTAATTTGATATTTGATAAAGCTGTATGGTAATATTATTTAATAAAGTTTTCGAAAAAAAATACGTTTTTAATACAAAACCTAAAGTTTCTAGAACAATTTTTTCAGAGCCTCTTTTCCGATAGTCTCTTAATAATTTCAAATATTTTTTGTAGTTTTAGAGTAAACCTTTAATATTCACACAAAATACCACCAAAATCCGACAAACATAGCAAAAGTTATTCAGAGTGAAATTGGGTTCCAAATAAATTTGGCCCACAGTGTATATGAATCCGAGAGATCGCCAACGAATTTTGAGATTTGCCATTCTCGTTGGCAAATAGTAATTTATAATATTCTATTACCTTTAGTTGTTTATATATTAATAATAATTTACCAGAGTAGCTAGTTCAAAAAATGCACGTTTTTATTACGCACCTTTGCGCAACCTCTTAAACCTAACCTAACAAATTGATTGGGATAATTTACAATAAATAATAAAACTTTTGTAACCACAAATTCCCTAAACTATATTATGATAATTGACAAAAAACATCGGCAACTTCATTAAGAGGGAAGATCGCTTTGAATCTCGCGCGGTGATTGTTATTTCGCAAACAATTTATTGTTGAAGCCAAACAAGTTACCGTTTATTAGTGGTAAAGATATGTAATTAAGGTAATTTACCCGAATAAGTTATTTAAAGAGCGGTAATTTCTACAACTCCGGTTGTCCTCCGCGACGAGTTCTTACAAAAAGCAGACAATATCTGGTAATCAATGCGAACAACCCCTTCTTCGCCTCGTTTTGTTCAAAAACAGTACGTTACTGACCAACCACTTGTGGACCAAATATACTTGAGATTTCGTATGGCAATCCTTTTCTACTTCCGGATCCAGGCTCGCCTTGTGGATTTTCTGGATCTTATCTGGACTTTGATAATGGATAGTTATCAGTGGCTTGTAAAGGCAATAGTTTGGTTTGAGCCAGTGAAAAGTAAATCGGGGGTTATTTGTGAGATTGAGGCCGATTTTTCTGGAGCACATTCCTAGAAAATTGAAAGAAAATCTTAAACCTTCTACAAAAGATTTATTTATTGTCCGTCGACTGGACCACGAAAATCCTTTTAATTTTTGAGCAAAAAAAACGAAGGTATAACCAAATGGAACTTTTGCCACTTAAAAAAAGCATGTTTTTTTACTATGAAGCATGTATCCTACCCCATACCTATCATTAACAGTTTTCAAGAAAATGGCATTTGAAAATTGTTGCATGAGGAAAATGTAGAAAGGATACGCATAATTAATAACAAGAGTAGGCTAAGAAATTAGCCTTAAATTAAACGGTAGAGAAAATTAAAGTCTTACTTGTTATATTTCACAATTAAATTCAGTTTCCTGACACGTGTTTCAACCCTTGCGAATCATTATCAAAGGAATATAAGACAATACTAAATTCTACATGTCATTAAAATAAAATTAGGGAGATGAAGTGAATTGACAGATGATGGGTTATTTTGGTCCTTAATTTACAGGTGGGCCAAAGGTACAACTAAGTAATCTAAGTAATAAAATTAAGAAAACGATATTGTGTATATAATTATGGGTTTTTCGTTCGTAATTATTGGCAGTGTTTTTTGCATATTCATCCTAAGGTATTAGGCTATTAAGTATTAGATTGGCACCTGAAGGTATTTCAATTTGATTATTAACAACATTAGATCGATTTTTTTAGGCTTTTTTGATTGCTAATGTTTCTAATATGTAAGTTTTCTACCCTTGTGTTGAGTATATATCGGTTTTATTTTGTTGGACATTGAGTGGTTATTTATTATACAGTGGTCCGCTATTCCTGTTTTTTTTTTTTTTTTTAATGAATATTTTATGTTCTTTAAGCCTAGTTTTAAAGTTTCTACCTGCTTGACCTATATAGATTGCATTACAGTCATCACATTGTATTTGGTAGACCCCGCTATGTGTTAATTTGTCTTTATTTTCAATTTTTGAATTAGCTATGTATTTACCTAGGTTATTTTTATTGACTTGTATGGGGATAAGTTTATGGTTTACAGGAATAGCGGACCACTGTACATTAAATAACCACTCAATATTCAACAAAATAAAACCGATATATACTTAACACAAGGGTAGAAAACTCAACCTATTAGAAACATTAGCAATCAAAAAAAGCCTTAAAAAATTGATGTCCTGTTGTTAGTAATCAAATTGAAATACCTTCAGGTGCCAATCTAATACTTAATAGCCTAATAACTTAGGATAAATATGCAATAAACACTGTCAATAATTACGAACGAAAAAACCCATAATTATATACACAATATCATTTTCTTTCTTAATTTTATTACTTAGATGTAAATACATCTATAATTACACCTGTAATTTAGTTGTAGCTTTGGCCAATACCTATAAATTAAGGACCAAAATAACCCATTATCTGTCAATTCACTTCATCTCCCTAATTTTATTTTAATGACATGTAGAATGAATTTATTATTGTCTTATATTCCTTTGATAATGATTCGCAAGGGTTGAAACACGTGTCAGGAAACTGAATTAAATTGTGAAATAAAACAAGTAAGACTTTAATTTCCTCTACCATGAAATATCCATTTCACCAAGCATGTAGCCCATCACAAATCAATTAAATGTTCACTGCATTGATAGTTGTTCATTCGTTGTGCGACGATATTATTACCAGCTTGTATTATCTTTGCCTTAGGTCCCCAAGATTCTTTCTTCTTTTCTTTGATATGCCCCATTAAAAAAAAATCAAGGGGCGTCAGGTCAGGCGATCTTGTTGTAAAACTTACTTGTTCATGAGTCCCAAGTCATCTGCTTTCGAGAGTGGCATTTTGGTAATATGTTACTATTCTAGCGTTATGCGCAACCATAAGACTTTCCAAAATTTCAAATCGATATATTGTTGTATTTACTATTATACTTTAACCAAAGGGCAAAAAATAGCACATTAATAAAATTGCTGTGTTTGATCTTTATAGCAGAGATCAAAAAGCAAATTTTTCGGTGCGTCGATCGGTTTGCCGACTGTTTTTTGTTGTTTCAAACTGGTTTGGTTAACGTATGCATTACCTGTTAGATATACATCTTCCAGATGAAATATTGGTATCTCCAAAGCTGCCCCGAGTATTTTTTCTGGAACATCTCCAGACATGCAGTAACTAGTTCCCGAGACGTAGTCAGGGAACACCTTGTACGGGAACAAATAGGTTGGTCCTGCGTACCTAAATTTAAAAAAATCTGGAGATAATAAATCAAGTCTACACTTGGCACGAGCGACAGTAAAAAAACTGTATTGTCGACAAAATAGCGGCCACCACACTACAACTACATTTTCACACCTCTAGAGTCTAGACCATACTAGCACTTTCGGTGTATAACCTGAGCATTGGGTGGACAAATTACCTTCGTCTCACCACTACGTACCTACCCTATCCTCAGGAGCGCTTTAACCACTTGGCATCAGCCTACCTAATCCTCCCTCAACTCTTAGGAGCGCCTTGACTAATTGGCATCGGCATGCCTGAGATTCCCTACCTAGTCTTGTGACTGTATATTCCTGGAAGAAAGGACAGAATGGGATGGATAAAAGTGTTACAATTGAAAAATATTAACGGGCAAGTGACAGGCTTTTCTTGACGTAAAGCTGACATATTTCACATATTAAAAAATGAAATATTTTAGATTTGCTGATGATGTGCTGGTAGTCGGAAAAATTCATGGTAATTTTCTAAGTCCTCGCTGGTCTGGTTGAGTAGATTGCTGCGAGATGTCGCCACGTGCAACATCTCGCATATGTACCTTCACATTTTGTGCTGAAATGCACTGTGAGGCCTCTATCCTTCTCGTCAGACTCTATAGCCTTGCCGATAAGCCGTAATACGGCGAAACGCGTCCAAGGATTGTGTCTGACGGAAAGAAAAGGGAAAAACTTATTTAAGCATCTTTTAAAAAAGAAAGTGTTTTGTGCACATTCACCACTAAAACGAAGTTAATCAAGTAAACGTCGTACGACATAAATGAAACAGCAACTAAGTAAGATATTTTCAACAATCTGAACAATTTAAGTTTTGCTGACGACATTGTGCTAATTTCTGATAACCTTGAGGATGCAAAGCTGATGGTGCAGAAGTTGCAAAAAGCATAAATGCTACACTCGGTCTAAACATCATTTGTCGAAACCAAAGTTCATAACCAACCCCGCCCCGCCTCCACGAGAACATAAAAGCTGGCAGGAACGAGATAGAGATGCTAGGCAGCTACGTATAATTATGTCACGAAATCCGCGTCTCCAGGGATAATCAGATATGCGAACTAAAGAGAAGAATCATTCTCTAATGGGTCGTGTATGGAAGGTTGAAAATATATTCAAGAGTAACGTCCCGGTTTTTCCTGAAAAATAAGGATTTTCAAGCGATGTGTGCTACCGATCATCAGACAGTAGTATATGGCTGGACACATTGAGGTTGACGCAACCGCTAAGAAACTCCGAAGAACACTGTGAAAGATGAAGACGGCGAAATTGAGGCAAAGTTGCGTAATTTGGTGCCTAATAAAATGATGTTATAACAATTATTACATTCCGACTAGTTCCAGACATTTATCGAAAAAAAAACGAAAGTTTGCCTTGCTTTGTCCTAAGTTTACTTGAAGAGGTATTTTGACCTTGGGTTTCTTATTTCGGTTTTGAAAAGCTATCGATCCCCTAAAAATAACTATGCATCATATTAAACCCTTTCAATTAAGAAAGTCGTGCCAGACAAATATTTCTAGTATATCTGTTCTTTGCCTAACATGAAATCAACATTTTTGGTTTACTTGTTTATAGAATACCATTGATATATATCGATATCGACTTGAAAGAAATAAGAGCCGGCGTGCCCCAAGGAAGCATTCTAAGCTCCATTCCTTATCTGTTATATACCACTGACTTGCTAGTATCGGAAGAAACTACTATAGCCACATTCGTTGATGACACTGCTATTCTCGCGGTTGATCAAGACCATAAAAGCTCTACTAGAAAACACCAAATAGCAAGCAACGTGGTAGCTGACTGGACAAGACAATGGAAAATCAAGCTCAAGGGACTTAAATCAATCCATGTAAAGTTTACTAGCAAGAAGCTAGCACAGCCACTTCTCCTAAATATTAACGACGGTACAATTGTGCCCCATGAGATAAATGCTAAATATCATATATTTGTTAGAAGAACATTCGGAAATTAGAACACTGGAAAAACGCAGAACAATTAGGATCCTATGTAATAAACAATTTTGCCCTAGCGTCGTCATTTTGTCGAAATGAAGGATATGGAGGTGTAGCTGTTGTATGTGGAAAAAAAAATTAAAATACTAAGTTCGGAAAAAAATTAACCAGTTAGCAGTAAGTGGACAATTTGAGTGTGCTGCCGTGGAGTGTTCCATAAAAAAATAAGCAGTTCCTTATAATTACAATTTATAGGCCTCCTAAGGGTGATATTGCTGTTTTCTTCCAAAAATTAGAGGAGATGCTGCCACAGATAGTGGATGAACCAAAAAAAGTGTTTATTGCAGGTGACCTTAATATTGAACTTATTAAAAATAACACTAATAGAACGACTTTTTTGTCTATAATGAGTTCATTTCAGTTATATATAACAGTTAAAGAAAACACTAGATTAACTTCAACGTCAAAAAGTTGCATTGATAACATTTTTACCAATATTCAAAATACTCAATTTAAAAGCAGTATCATAAACTCAACCATATCAGATCAGCTCAAAAAGTTATTTTTAAAAGTAAAAAACAAGACGTAACTTCAGTTTATAAAAGGGTTTTCTCCGATGAATGTAAACAAAAATTTATTAGGGAGTTAGAAAAGGAAGATTGGATGGATGTTTTTAATACTGAGAGATCTGATGTAAACAGTCAATGGGCAACGTTTATGAATATATTCGTAGCAATTTTTAACCACAGTTTTCCTAAGAAGCTAAGACATCAAAAACAAACAAAAAAATGTATTTTTAGAAATAATGAACAGGTCAGTGTTTTAAAAGATAGGTTAGATTTACTTTTAGTATTAAAACAACAAGATGATGTGTACAAAGAAATGTACACAATTGCAAAAAAATATTATGATAATATGTTGATTAAGTGTAGGTCTGAAAGCTATAAGAAGCGAATAAAAAATTCGGACAATAAGAATAAATGTATGTGGTCTATTTTTAGCGACATATCAAAAAATCCTAAAGTAAGTACATCGACAATAGGTGGAAGTGTTGAAGACGTGTCCAATAACTATAATGATTTTTTACTTAAGGTAGTGCCTGATCTTTTAAAAGAAAGTAATCCCGTTGATTGGAACTCAAAAATCCGGCCTAATGAATTGTGTTTAGTTTTAAAACAAGTAACATCAAACGACGTCATACTGTTATCAAAAAAAATTAAAAATAAACATTGCGCTGGAGATGACGAAATTCCCACAAGCATAGTTAAACTAAGCATTCCGGTGATTGTCGATGTGCTTTGCTTTTTAATAAATAACTCATTAAGAGAAGGCATTTTTCCTGATCACTTAAAACTAGCTTTAATCAAGCCGCTGTATAAAGACAAAGGGGATACTGAGGATATGAATAATTATAGGCCTATAAGCTTACTTTCCGGGTTTACGCAACAAATATTAGATATATTAAAGAATGGAGAAATGGTTCTGGGTATATTTTTAGACTTGTCAAAAGCATACGATTGTTTAAATAGGTCACTGCTTCTTAAAAAATTGCATTTGTATGGAATCAGGAAAAATGCCCTAAAATGGTTTACATCTTATCTAACTAACAGAACACAAAGAGTTGCGGTAGAGGGTAAAATACTTATTGTAAATCAGATATAATACCTAACAATTTAGGAATCCCTCATATTACCTAACAATTTAGGAATCCCTCTGGGCAGTATTTTAGGGCCCATTTTGTTTATTATTTTTAACATCATACGCCGATGACACAAATCTGTTTGTGGGAGCATGTCAGATTCCTGCTCTAATTGAATCTGGTAATCATGTGTTTAATATAACTAAACAGTGGTTTGACATGAATAGGATCATAGTTAATGAAACGACCAGACAAAAAACTATCAATCCAGCTAACCACCCGAGAATCAAATCCCAGGGCCTTAAGTTTGTGCACTAACAGCTTGTGACTCACTCTGTCAAATGCCTTTGAGATGTCTGTGTAAACATCATCTACCTGCACACCCCTCTCGAAAGCACCCAACAGAGTCTGCTGATAACACAGCAGGTTGGTGACTGTAGACTTTCCCCGAGAGAACCCATGCTGTTCATTCACCACAATGCCAGAACAGAATCGCGTAAGTTGATCAGAAATCAACTTGTCAAACAATTTAGGAATGACTGACTGAATACAAATGCCTCTATAATTTGAAACATCTTCACGATTTCCAGACTTGAATATTGGCGTTATAAAACTAGTTTTCCAGTACTGTGGAAAAATGCCTGTTTTAAGAGATAGGTTAAATATATAATGCAAGGGCTTACCCAAGGAGCATATACATAGATATAACCATAAAAAGAAATGACGTCAAAATATAGATACCTATACGACAAGAAATCACATATTCAAGTAGTCATCAACACTGTAAGGTTCCAATTATATAAGTAATTGTTTCAACTTTTTTTTAAACATCCTCTCATTGATTGCTTGTTTTATATTTAGAGGTAACTTATTAAAGAACTTAATACACATGTAGTAAGCGCTCTTCTCAAGCAAAGTTAATCGATGTACAGGGTAGATAATGTCGTATGAACGAGTGTTGTGTTGATGCTGTATATTGGTGTTAAACGTATCTCTATTATAAAAAAATATTACCGAGTCAAATATATACAAAGCCGTCACAGTCATTATATTTTTGTTTCTAAAAACTCCTCTGCACGTCTGCAAATATGACATTTTATACATAATTCTAATTACTCGCTTCTGTATAATAAAGGTGTTTTGAATTTTCGAATTAGATGCCCAAAAAATAATACCAAATCTCAACACAGCCTCAAAATTTGCAAAATACAAAGTCCTCCTGGTATTTTCATTCAAATATTTTAAAACAATGCGAAAACAATAACATACTTTATTTAATCTCGCACTTAGATTTTCTATATGATCTGTCCAATCCAAAAGCTCATTAATGTGAATCCCTAAAAATTTTGTTGTTTTTTGAACGTTTAATTGTTTATTATTAATGGAACTTTCTTCAGGTGTAATATTTTTGTTTTGTTTTGTTCTAAAAATTACAATGTATGTTTTGTCTTCAGTGCGTAAGGATAAACAATTACATTTCCAAGCAGATTCAGGTATTTTTGGGTGTCCCGCAGGGATCTCATTGTGGACCCTTATTATTTAACTTGTTTATAAATGATATAGGAGATGTGATAAATCATTCAAATTATCTTTTGTTTGCTGATGACCTGAAGGTTTTTAGAGTTATTGAAAGTATGGTCGATAAACAACTGCTACAGGAAGACCTAAATAATATTTACCAGTGGTCTTGCACTAATGGTCTACAGCTGAATGTAAAAAAATGCTTCTGTGTGTCTTTTGGTCGAGTGCACAATTTACAGCGAAATAGATATTTATTAAATGACAAATTGCTCGATTCGGTTATGGAAATTCGGGATTTAGGTGTATTATTGGACAGTCAGCTTACCTTCTTGTATAAACTTGTGAATGGTATTATATACTGTCCGCTGCTCTTACAGAGCATTAGTCTCAATACTGTACATAAGACTCGTTCCAGTGTGTTGTTTAATATTCCTTTCCATCATGTTAATTATGGCTACTACACCCCACTTGTTAGAATGTTTCGCTTATTTAACGGGCATAACTTGGACCCATTTAGATTTAGTCTGAATAAGTTTAAAACGCAAATAATGAGACTTAATGCTTTGTGATAATTACCTACAGTTAAATTTTTAAATTACTTTATTTTTCTTCTGTTAAACCTATCTACTTGTTATCTCGTCCCGCCTTTGGGAACTAATTAATATTAGTTCAGTTAAAATCTTTGTAAAAATGGCTATAACCGTTGAAATAAATAAATAAAATAAAATATATATTTATGTATATTTATTAACGTTATTTGAAATAAAGAAGTAAATAAATAAATAAATAAATCTTGGCATGACTCTTGATGCTAACCACATTATTGGCTTCTGGGAAGAAATTCAAAATTATCAATCTACAGTAAAATTCTTATTTACAACTAGGTTTTTAAAACAGTGTGGCTTTACAGTATTCAGCAACAGGCGTTTCAGAACAAAGTGCTGCGTAACATAGTGAATCCTCTTTGAACTCACCGAGCCCTTGAGAATTTCAACAGTGAAAGAAGAGATCAAAAGATGGGCCGGTAAGCATGAAGCCCGACTTCACCTACATATCAACACAGAAGCTCTACAGCTGCTGGACAATGAATATAAAGTCCGAAGGCTGAAGAGAACCAACCCGTTTGATCTTGTGTAGTGTGTAAAGTATTAAAAGCAGAGCACAAAACGCGAGTGGAGTGTATCCTCTTGAATAATCTAAAGGACATCAACAGATACGCTTTAGTTGATAACTATATTTAGGTTTAAAGATTTATTAGAGACAAATTAATGGTTAGTCCTATACCGGGTGTTGCATCGTCGAGCGGGACATAGGAAATCCCATGTAATTTTAAATGGGGTCAATTATTGGCTTCCCTAATTATTTTAGAGAAAAATTCTATTTAGGTTTATTAAAGAGCACTAAAACCCACATTCAAAACAATAACTTTAGATATTTTTGATGAGCCCGTTTACGGGTTATCGCCGATTTCTTTTTAACTATTTCTCCTTTTTATGGCCCCGTATTTGCGGGCACCAGTCAAGGTAAAAGATGACTGTCAAATAAAGTTGTCATTTTGAAATGTGTGCTTTATTGTTATAAAAACTCGTACATCGAAAATATTAGCCATGAATTACACTTCTGAAGAAAAAATATTGATGATTAAATGGTATTATCAAGGAAATAGTTATCAAAATGTGTCAGACATGTTTGCTGCTCTGTATCCGAATAGACCGATACCTGCAAAATCTACAGTCAAAAGGACTATCAAGAAATTTGAGACAAAAGGCACTGTAATAAATAACTGCAGATGTGAAGAAAGGCAGGAACAAAGAAGAGATGCAAGAAATGATAGGGACTTGCAAGTTTTATTGTGCGTGGAAGAAAATGATGGGAAGATCAGCACAAGGAAACTTGAGGATGACATAGGATTAGATCACACCACAGCGTTACGAGCTTTGAAACGACATAAATATTATTCATACAAATATGAAAAGCACCCAGAGCTAAGAGATAGGGACGAAATACGACGACAGGAGTTTTGTTTTGGTATGATGGAAAGAGCAAACATGGATAGGGAATTTTTAAGAAACATTTGTTTCACTGACGAATGCACATTTACCTTAAACAATGAACCCAGTGTTCAAAATTATCGATATTGGAGCAAAGAAAACCAACACAGGTTTGTGGAAACAAGGACGCAATATCCACAAAAAGTTAATGTATGGGCTGGGATTTTCGGAGAAAATATTATCGGGCCATTATTTCTTACACGAAATTTAAATGCAGAATATTTTTTGGAACTACTTGAAGATCATATTTTACCTACTTCACATGATGCCGCCAGGGAAAAATCAGGAAGTTTGGTACCAAATGGATGGCTGCCCGGCACATAGTACCCTGGCTGTCCGGGAATATTTAAACCGTGCTTTTAATGGAAATGTTATTGGCTTAAATCATACAGTAAATTGGCCAGCCAGGTCTCCTGATTTATCGCCAAATGATTTCTTTCTCTGGGGCCATTTAAAAAACAGGATATACAAAGATAAAAAATACCCAAATCTAGACGAGCTAAAAAATGCTATTTCTGCCGGATGCAATAGAATTTCAGTTTACCAACTAGCGAATGTAAGAAGAGAATTTTATGATCGCCTCGGTAATTGTCTAGCAGTCAATGGAGGAATATTTGAACATCTTCTTAAATCCTAAAGTTCTAACAATTTAATAGTACCTACCTATTAATTAGTAAAATATTGAAACATGTAAAATGTCATAATTAACCTTGTAATTGGATACTTTATTTTAGTTTTATTCAGATTAATTTGTACTCATAAATACACCTTTAATATTTTCGATGTACGAGTTTTTATAACAATAAAGCACACATTTCAAAATGACAACTTTATTTGACAGTCATTAAAAAGAAATCGGCGATAACCCGTAAACGGGCTCATCAAAAATATCTAAAGTTATTCTTTTGAATGTGGGTTTTAGTGCTCTTTAATAAACCTAAATAGAATTTTTCTCTAAAATAATTAGGGAAGCCAATAATTGACCCCATTTAAAATTACATGGGATTTCCTATGTCCCGCTCGACGATGCAACACCCGGTAGACTAGTTTTAATATGTAAAACACCAGATGTTTTATTAAAAAAAAAATTGTTTTTAGAAAGTGTTATTTGGCATAAATTAGAAGCACAACAGAGAAAAAGTTAAAACGATTTTACGTTTTACAGTGTCAATTATTTTTTATTACCATACGTTTTTAACAAAGCCCACAACTACAACAAAGTAAAATATAACCTATATACAGGGTGTTAATGTGATCATGTTACTAACTTCCAGGGTAAATAGAACACATAAAAAAAAATAAAGTTCATATGAACACGGGTCCGGAAACGCTTCCTCGGGGAGCTAGAGCCCTTTGAAAATTACCTTCATAAACTAGTTTTCGTCTTGCAGGTCCGGAACTACTTCAGCTACCGCAACTAATTTTGGGACATAAATTACTGTTAGTAAGTTCATCTTTTTGAGCCTATTGGACAATGTTAACTTTCACCAGGGGCGTGCGGGGTATTAGGGTAAATTTGACCCCATTCCTCTAAGGCTACAATTTCTTGCCGTTTAGACATCAGATTATGATTTTCCTATGCCTTTTACATAAAAAGGGTACTCTCTGTAAAAGTCGCTAAATGTCAACGTTTCAACGGAAATTGGCCAACAACAAGTAAAGATACAGAAATCAATTATTGAAGTCTTAAAGAAACTAGGTCAAAAGAACATTGATGTTCAGTACAGATATCAAGGGATAAATTATTAATCAGCGTTATTATCACGGTATTTATGTCCCAAAATTAATTGCGCTAGCTAAAGTAGTTCCGGAGCTACAAAACGAAAACAAGTTTATGAAGGCTATCTTCAAAGGGCTCTAGCTCCCTGAAGAAGCGTTTCCGGACCCATGTTCATATGAACTTTATCTTTTTTCCTGTGTAAACATATAAACAAGGATAAAGTCTGTGCGTTTTAAGAAGTCCGATATCGGATTAAATCACCAAGGGATGTTATCGCTTTTAAAACAGTAAGTCGGTTAAGTTACAATATCTTCGCACCTTCGCTATACTTGATCACACCGAACATCCCACTGGTTTACTGTATTCTATTACTGGGCGAAATCAGAGGTTTCAAAACAAAATTATCTTAGAATTACGCGTTGAGCATAAATAATAATTAATTAGATAATTAAATTATTTTGCTATTATTATAGTTAAATCTATATAATAATCGCTATTTTCCAAGAACCAATTATGATGGCAATTTTTAAGGGATTATTTAAACAACAAAAAATCGGAATTGTCAAGACAAGTTGTTTTTCTTGACGAAACATGGGTATTTGCAAACGGAACTTCAACAACTTGGCAGGATGACTCAAAGCATTGTTATTCAAGTACCCGTGCAAGTAATGGAAAAAGGTATATTATATTACATGCTGGTAATGAAGAAGGTTTTGTTTTAAATGTCAGTTTGATATTTTCATCAACAAAAAAAACTGATGATTAGCACGGCAATATGGATGCTGAAATTTTTGAGCATTGGTTCGAGGAAAAACTTTTAAAAAGTTTAGAAAAACCTTCCTTAATTGTTTTAGACAATGCCTCTTACCATACGAGACTCGAAGAGAAATTCCCTACAAGCAGCTGGAAAAAGGAAGAAATAAAAGAGTGGTTGTCAAAGAAAAACATAAACCATGAAAATTTATATTTAAAAAGTGAACTTTTAAGCAAGTGTAAAGAGCAGTCATTTAAAAAAAAGTATGTTGTTGACGAATTAGCCCTCAAATATGGACATCAAGTTTTGAGATTGCCGCCCTACCATTGTCATTACAACGCAATTAAATTGGTATGGGGTATTAGCAAGAACTATTATGACAAACATGCCTGTAAAAATATCGGTAAGCCTAGCGTTATAAAGTTATGGGAGGAGGCGCTTAGCCAAGCGGGCAAAGAAGAAGGAAATGCATTGAACACACAGAAAAAATTATTTTTGAATCTTATGAGACAGAACAGGTTATAGACGAAGTAAGACCGTTAATTATTACGAATGATGATGATGATGACGATGATGTTGATTCTGATGAGTCTGAAAGCATGGGTGAAATTTCAAATGCAGAGGAAGACTACTTTTAGTAGTACCTATCTACAAGTAGGTACGTTCTGTCGCAAGACTACAAAATCGGTTCTTTTTAGAACCAAAACTTTATAAAAAAAAATTTGTAAAACTAATTTGTCTGAATACTACAAAAGCTAAAAAATTATTATTTTTCTTTACCTAAACTAATTTTTTATTTACTTTAAATTATTTTATTTAGAAAATGTAATTCATCAACATCCAAAATTACCTTCAATATAATTTATTGTTTGAGAGCCACCGACATAATGCTCAAGAGGTTTTATGGCTTAGCGGACTTCTTAAAACGCACAGACTTTACACGCTTCACGCCACTGGAGTCTGTGAGGGCGACTTTTGTTTTAAAAGACAAACCAGAAGACCACTGAAAAGGGGGAGGACTACATAAGGGAAAGACATGGATAGTAATTCTAACGTTTTGACTTTATAATTCTAACTCAACTTTATGTAAATACTCAACAAGAACCACATCTACTTTTTTATCTTGTAAGGACAAAAGGATATTGAAAGGATATTCAATTTTACACACTAGTATGCCGATATAAGCAGAATATTTTCTGCATTCACAAAAGATATGTTCCAGATCGCATCTAACTTGGCACAAGTTTCTTGACTTGGCCAAGGCGCTTGATACAGTCGACCACGAAATATTAATCCAAGAACTTGAAAATATAGGATTTCGGGGTAATCCTTTAAATTTGTTAAAAAGCTATTTATCTAGTAGAATCTAGGACGTTAAAATCAATAATGCTCTTAATTCGCCAAACGAGATTGAATACGGTGTCCCACAGGGAACAGTATTTGGCCCGATACTATTATTATACAGCGTAAGAGAAGTATGGAACGCTTTAAATATCTTTAATACCGTTTGTCCGATTTAGCTAAAATTCGCTATCTGTATATAAGAGGTTATTGCGGAGCTGCTAGTGACATTTGCAATGTTGCCAAATTTACAGTTTTTTAGCAATTTAAAATATTTTTTTTTAATGGAACACCCTATACCGGGTGTTGCATCGTCGAGCGGGACATAGGAAATCCCATGTAATTTTAAATGGGGTCAATTATTGGCTTCCCTAATTATTTTAGAGAAAAATTCTATTTAGGTTTATTGAAGAGCACTAAAACCCACATTCAAAAGAATAACTTTAGATATTTTTGATGAGCCCGTTTACGGGTTATCGCCGATTTCTTTTTAACTATTTCTCCTTTTTATGGCCACGTATTTGCGGGCACCAGTCAAGGTAAAAGATGACTGTCAAATAAAGTTGTCATTTTGAAATGTGTGCTTTATTGTTATAAAAACTCGTACATCGAAAATATTAAAGGTGTATTTATGAGTACAAATTAATCTGAATAAAACTAAAATAAAGTATCCAATTACAAGGTTAATTATGACATTTTACATGTTTCAATAGTTTACTAATTAATAGGTAGGTACTATTAAATTGTTAGAACTTTAGGATTTAAGAAGATGTTCAAATATTCCTCCATTGACTGCTAGACAATAACCGAGGCGATCATAAAATTCTCTTCTTACATTCGCTAGTTGGTAAACTGAAATTCTATTGCATTCGGCAGAAATAGCATTTTTTAACTCGTCTAGATTTGGGTATTTTTTATCTTTGTATATCCTGTTTTTTGAATGGCCCCAGAGAAAGAAATCATTTGACGATAAATCAGGAGACCTGGCTGGCCAATTTACTGTATGATTTAAGCCAATAACATTTCCATTAAAAGCACGGTTTAAATATTCCCGGACAGCCAGGGTACTATGTGCCGGGCAGCCATCCATTTGGTACCAAACTTCCTGATTTTCCCTGGCGGCATCATGTAAAGTAGGTAAAATATGATCTTCAAGTAGTTCCAAAAAATATTCTGCATTTAAATTTCGTTTAAGAAATAATGGCCCGATAATATTTTCTCCGAAAATCCCAGCCCATACATTAACTTTTTGTGGATATTGCGTCCTTGTTTCCACAAACCTGTGTTGGTTTTCTTTGCTCCAATATCGATAATTTTGAACATTGGGTTCATTGTTTAAGGTAAATGTGCATTCGTCAGTGAAACAAATGTTTTTTAAAAATTCCCTATCCATGTTTGCTCTTTCCATCATACCAAAACAAAACTCCTGTCGTCGTATTTCGTCCCTATCTCTTAGCTCTCGGTGCTTTTCATATTTGTATGAATAATATTTATGTCGTTTCAAAGCTCGTAACGCTGTGGTGTGATCTAATCCTATGTCATCCTCAAGTTTCCTTGTGCTGATCTTCCCATCATTTTCTTTCACGCACAATAAAACTTGCAAGTCCCTATCATTTCTTGCATCTCTTCTTTGTTCCTGCCTTTCTTCACATCTGCAGTTATTTATTACAGTGCCTTTTGTCTCAAATTTCTTGATAGTCCTTTCGACTGTAGATTTTGCAGGTATCGGTCTATTCGGATACAGAGCAGCAAACATGTCTGACACATTTTGATAACTATTTCCTTGATAATACCATTTAATCATCAATATTTCTAAAGTCTAAACTTAATAGTTTTTGAGATATCGAATTTTGAGAAATGATATTTTTGAACTTTGACAGCGTCTAGCTTTCTAACGATACGCCATATAGCAAAACGGCTCCAATGTCCCTATCTTACTTTTTTATTATCTTTCCAAAAATGCCAACTCCCGGTTAAACCGGAAGTACTATATTTCCGGCTTTTGAGCTACATCCGGTTTAACCGGAAGTTGACACTTTTATAAATATAGTAGAAAAGTAAGATAGGGGCATGCAAGCCGTCGATATCTCAGAAACTATTAAGTTTCGACTTATAATGCACTTACTAAAAATTAATTGTTATTTTATGTAGAATCCAAAAATATTGTAAGATATAGGGTGTTTTATCTAAAAAAATATAACTTTGATATGGATCTTTTTTTTGGGGCATCCGGCATATTTCAAAATAATTTTAAACTGTAGGCCTAATGTCTCCCTATGACGCTGTTTTTGAAAAATATTAAAAAGTTGAGTAGTTTAGATGCTATGAAATCCTGCGTTGAGAGTAGGCCACCCAATATGCTAAACCATAGATAATATTGTCATAATCAATGATAGATCCTATATGTGAAAATTAAGGCAGTCTGAATGTCACATCCCCACATAATGCAGCACAAAAATTAATGCCTTTTTCGCACTTAGTGGCAAGACAGTTAATATGCTGCTTACAGCTTGGTCTAAAATAACTCCCAAATATTTGACCTCTTTTTTATATGGTATAGCTAAACTTTCTAGATTAACATAGTTAGCGTTAGAAGTATTGTGTCGTGTAAAAACACAAAAAACTAATTCGTCAGGAGATATTTCAAAACCATTAATCCTTGTCCAATCAAGTATTCCAGCAAAAGCATCAGATAGGCTAATGATAATGATAAAGCTAATATCATATTTACAGTTCTGTGTATAAATACAAAAGTCATCGGCGTAATGAACAATCTTAAAAGAAGTGAAATTATGAATATCGGCTGTACAAAGACCAAAAAGCAGATAAGAACCGACCCTTAAGGAAAGTCCGCAAAACATACCTGGGATGAATTCTCTCATTGGAATTGGATACCCAAACCCATCTTTATTGCTAATAACATCTTGACATTGCCATGTATTTATATACTCCAATGTTTGCTATATGCTAGAGAAAATCTACATCACTATCCAAAAAATAACATAAATCATACTTACAATACTAGAACTGGCCCCTTACTGAGGGTAGTTGCGCATAAAACTAGAAAGTATGAGAATACTCCATCTTATGTAGGTGTAAAGCTTTTCAGTAGACTTCCCAGTGTCTTAAGGGATAGGACATTAAAGAGCTTTAAAATTGAATTTAAAAACCTCCCGGCTTCTAAAGCATATTATACTGTAACCGAATTTTTAAATGACAGTTTTTAAATGTTTGTTTGTTTGTTAAGTGAAATGTTGTAAAATTTATTTTAAATTTATTATTTTTTTTACTGTTTTAATTGACGTGTACAGTACATCCATTGTAATGGTTTACGTATGAATAAAAGATTTATTATTATTATTATTATTATTATTATTATACCGCTGAAAGATAAAATCTTATTTTTAGAAATATTTAATAGTATTTATCTCCGTGGTTCCAAAATTCGAAAAAGCAATCGTAATCCCTATTCAAAGGTCTGACAAAGATCCTAATTCTGATAATTCCTACAGACCTATCTCACTACTTTCTTGTGTTTTAAGACATTAGAAAGACTTATTAAACATCGCTTGGAATATTGGTTGAGAAATTACAATCTTTTGCCACATAATCAATATGGGCACAGAAAAGGGCTTGGTGCTATAGACGCTGTTTCGCACATTACTGTTAATAGATACTCAAAACATCCAGGGTCGATTCTCTAAATTCACAAATTTTAGAATAAAAAATGGTTAAACATTCCCGTTTACCTCCCAATAATGTAAATTGTTATAGAACATACCAGGTGTCTACGGAAGGTGACTCGACCCTATAACTCTTTTGTTTTTAAAGATAATGGAATGAAATTTGGAGGATTCGTATGCGACATAAAACTGCATTTTTTGACGGGTGATTCAACTTTATAGAACTTCCGGTTTTACCGGAAGTGATATAAACTGTCGATTTTTCAACGATACACCTGGTATATTTTTACTTTCTTTTAATCCATATGACATTCTAAATACAACCATGTATCACCTGTCACTTTTTGTCACCATTTTTTTATTTTTTTTAATTTCATTTTATCATCTAGAAGGCTATGAATACGTTAAAATCACTAATTTCAGTCCTAACATCTTTGACAAAATACAACTTTACTGTTTTCGGTCAAAACCTGAACCAAAATCTGCTGTGTCAAATTAAATTTTGAAACCTGTATTACTCATTTTTTTCAACTGGCAACATGGTGGCTCGTTGGGTTAGGAAAAATTTTATTACGATTAATTTGATACCACACACTATTAGGTTTTAAACAACCTTCCTTTAAAAAATTGTAAAAATGTTACGTTATGTACGACTTTTCTAAAATAAAGCGCATTTTGAGAATAAAATCAGATTTAATCGAGTAGTCTGCGACCAACACAACTGATAAAAACAAAAACGTTAAGATGTCTTGTAAAAAATTGACAAGTCAACATCTTATGGAACTTCGCTTCTGCAAAAGTAAATTAGGTAATTATTGTGTACGTCATTGTTTAAAAGTCATGGAAAATAATAATATTTATACAAGAAGCGAAAAAGTTGATATGTTATTAGTTTTTGGAGAGCGTGGGCAAAACTCAACCGATGCTGCACGTGTTTACGCACAGAGATATTCTGAACGCCGTCACCCAACCCGGCATTATTATCCAAAACTGGTTCAGAAAATGCGAAATGAGCCTGATAATAATAAAAACGATCCAATTATTGTGAGTGAAGAAATAGAAATAAATGTTCTGGCATACGTGCAAGTGAATATCAATGCGTCACTCAGGGAGATCGCGCTAGAATGTGACGTTTGTAAGGTTTCTGCGGGCAATATTTTAAATAAACATAAATACCATTAATATAAATAAATAAATACAATTCTTTATACTGACGAAATCCGTTTACACTTGATGCAGGAGGGAAATTTGCAAGAACGGTTTGGTTTTACCTGTTGGGTTGGGATTTTAGGGGACGGAATTTTAGGCCCTATATTCTTTGACGGTTCGCTAACAGAGGCGAGATACCTAGGTTTCCTCACGCAAGAAATTGAGCGGTTCTTGGATGAGATACCATTAGTAAATCGAGTGGGACTATTTTATCAACAAGATGGTGCCCCACCACACAGCATGAGGGCAGTTACAGAATATTTAAACAAATCATACAACTAAAACTCTTTGGATATTGGAAATAGAGGTCCAGTTAGTTCGCCGGCTAGGTAAAACAGAATTGTTTTTAATTTATACCTTTACTAAGACTTATTCCTTTTTCAATCTTTTCAGGTCACCTGACCGTACGCCTCTAGATTTCTTTTTATGGGGTTCTATTAAAAACGAGGTTTATGATGTACCTCCTGCCACACGGAATGAATTAGAGGAGAAAGCAAGGGCAGCTATTTATAGAATTACACCACAGCAGTTAAGAAACGTTTCAAGAGCGACAGTAGAAAAAGTACGACTATGTCAGCAACAACATGGAGGTCACTTTGAACATCTGCAACCCTAAAAATTAATAAAAATGTGGATGTAGATTTTTAGTTCTTTTTTCTTTTATTTATTTATTTTTTTTATGACAAAAAGTGACAAGTGACACACAGATATGCAGTAATCTCTGCACTCTTCTGTTCAATGAAACAAAAGCAAAAGTTCGCACTCTTAAATCTACCAAAATTTTAATGTAATAAACGATTTTGACAATGTCATTTGTTTTTATTATTACCTGAGCAGCTGCACAGGTCCAATTAATTGAATTTTACTTTTTCTTCCATCGGAGGAATAAGCATAGCAAGCATTCTTTTGTTTGATCATAAACTCTACGAAAATGTTTTATATTTCAACTAACCATTTATCGCGTGAATCCTTAATAGGTCTCGAGTCGCAAATAACCGATCCCATCAATAAATCCTTAGTCTTATTCCTCGTTGTTAAGTCGTTGATTAATCTTGGCAAGTTCAGGTAAATATCGTCGTCAATTTTCAGGAGGAAACTCGAAGTATTTTGACATCTGAGGGTGAACAGTTTCAGCATTATGGCCGATTTCAATGTCAGATTAAGGTAGCTGTCGTAAAAGTCTTCTTGTACAATGTCTTTATACTGCTGAGATTCTTCCGTTAAATTGTTCTAAAAAATATTGTTAGATCAGAAATACAAATACAGAAAAGTTTGGGTCTCAAAAATATTAATTTTGAAATGTATTCCTTAAGACATGAACTTATACTTATACTTTAAAGATATTTTTGCAAAACCGTCTTCATTTAAGGTAACCAAATCTTTAATTTAGCTAAAACTTTAAATGCGTTTCTCACTTGCATGATTTTGTTACTAAATTGTTTAATATGTGCGGTTTAATAATGTGCTGGCAAAGTATCTGACTGTTACCAGGAGCATAAATTTTATCTCTCTGGTAAACCTCTAGACAACTTCTGATCAGTTTATCAATAAAACTTTAACCTAATGATAGATAACCAGAGCTCTACAATTTGGCAACATGAGGTTGCAAAATTCACTGAACTAAAGAAGATATTATAGGGTTATGTTACAAGTTTTACTGATCATTTTGGTCATACCATAACTTATTCTTTTAAGTTTTGGTATATTTTGATTAATCCAAGTGTATTAGGAGTTCAAGTTACTTCAGGAATATGAAGAAAGAAAATATAGATATACTATAGATATTTCATATAGCTATTTTTGTTAAATGTACCTACTTTAAGTCCTAATATCTATAGCCTAGCGAAATATTGTTCTATAAGTGTGGATCTATATATGCATCACACTGTTCTTGCACTATGTCGTTATTTCCTGGAACTTCTTCGTTTAATAAAACTTAAAAAAAAAACCTTTTCTATTTCTGTAATATTCTGCCTGATCTCCTCCAAGGCTCTGTATTTTTACATGAGTTCCATCTGCTAATAAAATTACTCTAGGAAATCTTGCAATGTCAAAAAATCCTTGCTGAATTATGGTTATTTCTTCAGGAGCTGTAGGAAAACTTACATATTATTCATTTTTTACAGATTGCATTTGTGACCCTTCTTACTATATTCGATACTGTAGATTTATGTACACCAGCATGATCCCCGGACGAAATCATAAACTCTCCAGCAGCATAAAAGCGGAGACAAAGCAGGGATTCTTGCAAAGGGCTTAGAGCACAGTTCTTATAAAATAAAGGAAAGCCGGTCAAAATTAAAGTATCTATTTTAACATTAAAACTTTTATGACTGCATTCAGCAGAATACTTGAGCATAATAAATAATAATTGCAACTAAAAGCCTATGATAATTACCTGTCTGTAGGATAGCGAATCATATTTTCTATTCGATGTAAAAATAGGTTCACGGTATCCTTAGACAATCTAAAACGATCGACAAAATCCGTATCATCCCAATAATTTATGTGATTTGAGCGGTGGTGAAAAATCCTTGATCGTCTCAATACTATATTAGCATAATCTTCCAAATCATCATCTGAATTCGATTAATCCGAAAAAATGTTGACATCAAAAAATACATTAATTTTTTTTGCAAATTATCAAAAATTACTAAATTTGAGGTTCTAGCATTTTTGTTTTAACTTTAAACCCACTGGCTAGCCGTTAACAGCCAAGTTTTCTGCTGGGTAAGTTATCCTACTGGCAAGGATTCTTTATCTTGCTGTTAATGCTATCAGGAGATTAATAAACAGATTTTTTCCATTAACAGCAAAATAAATATGCCAGAGACTTTGCCAGCACATTATTAAACCCGGCCTTGAGCAGTACAACCTGGTCTGCTCCTGTCAATAGGTTAAATATTTATCTGCGTGTTACGTTATATCCTACAAATACGCAAAGGTACGTCCACACTGCACCGCTTTCCGCGATTTATCGCGGTAGTTACTCGTTTTTATTAGGTGGAAGAATTTTCTGTTCATGAAAGTTACACAATCTGGTAATCGATTGTAACGTTGTTACTTTAGGTATGTTCCAATATTTTTTTTTTGGTTATCGTAGAACCGTTCGTGACTCTACGTCCTTGCGCGAAACCGCTCTTCATTTCAGGTTGTGTTGGCTCAAATTTTGACTATTCTCTGTGACCTTTGCTGTGGGTTTTGAGATTGACGGAAAACTGTCATCTGGGTCATTCGGTCAAATCAGACTCTGCAGACTGGTCAGACTTTAGCTCTTGTGGAAAAAACAGGGAAATCCTTTCCCATCTTTGGGTTTTCCACACCTAATCTTGATTAAGGCACCTATTGGGTAAGTTTCCATCGTAATTTTTCATATTTATGAGATTTTTGCCACATAACCTAAAACTTCATCACATTTTTAGACTAGTCTCCTTTTTTAAAACTTTGCCGTTCACCACCCATGTCTTTGCTGTTGCTCCAGTTTACCGTTGGTTAGGATTTTTCCAGTCAAACCAAGTTTTGACCCTTGGGTATTCGGCCCGTTTTTTTTTTTGTACCATTTAGGGCCAACATTGCTGAGCAGCAACAAGGGGCCATCCATTAAGGGAACCAGCTAACCCCAGGAGGATCCTGCTGATAAGTACCTTTTTTTTTAATCTATACTGCACATATCGTGGTGATATTGTTTGTTTATGACATGTTCACTGCTAAATGTAATTTCTTGCGTACCTACAACTAAGTAATTCCCTTTTTTTGTTTCAATCAGAGCCTTAAGCTATTTTGTTCAACTTTTTAACAGCATATTCAACATTATAAGTGATATACCTTATTTATCTTAGTTACGCCGACAAATAAAGTGATATGTAAAAGAGTTGCAACTTTTGCGCTGTAATAATGAGTACTTAATCTAGCTAAATTCATACTTTTACCATTTTTGTCTCATTTGGTAAATCAACTGACAACAGGTTTAATTGGAGGTTGAATTTAGGGCTATTGATTTGCAATTGGAAATCGCCTACTTTTTACATTGACATCAACCTTTTTTTTCTAATAAAATAATTTTCGTTTGTTTTGGCACTGTGTGTGGGCCTCATTGTTGCGCACAGGAATTTTATGTTGTTGTGAGAAGTTAGAGTTAAAATTAGCTGTGAGTGGCTCTCAAAACTCAATCATATATCTTGGCTAGCACAGCAACATCCTTTGGAGTCCATACACGTACACATTGTTGTTTTACTGGCAAGGAGCCTTCACAAAAGAATGACCCCGGTTACAACTGCCACGAGCTTGAGCTTACTGAGGTAGATGATGAGCTTAAACTTTACTTACAATTTAAAATACCAACAGTTATATTTTGTTGCCACCTTATGGTTATAGTAAGAGGTAGATGTAGGATGTTGAAGACGTAGCCGAATGTCTGTTTATTCATCCGGTAACAAAGTTTTTCAACAACCTTGCCAAGGTACGAGAGCAGGCTGATTGGTCTACAGCTGGTGACCAGTGTTAGATCCTGTCCGGGCTTAAAAATGAGAATAACCTTGGTTTTTCTCCATGATTGCGGAAAGCAGCCCTTTTTGATTATGGTTGACATCATATCTTAACTTATTTTCTTCTATACTGGCTCTGGATGTTTAGTGTGTTTTGACATCTTTTGATATATCTAAATATTATGATTTGATTTATACCTCTTTTTTTCGGGGCCTTCCCTGTATTATTTCGGTTTATTGTGACAAAGACCATTTCTATATTTACGAAGCAGATATCTAGATTTCTCCGTTCTCTGTTAAGTTTAAAGCCAAGTTGAGTGTCTTCTAATGTTTCCTTTCATCTTCCAAAAGTGGTTTTCCCCAAATTTGTTAATAGCGTGACTCTTGACTATTTACTTTATAGTAGATAGGCAAGGTAATTCCTGTTTACCAGTTGTCGGAGAACTATACCCGTTTTCATTAGTCTTTCTTTCTTAGGTATTTTGTGGCTTCGTCTGGTACTGTTTTTAACATTTCATTCGTGATCCTATCCTGTCCAGGTGCTTTGCTCTTTTTAGATTTAATTATTAGGTACATTCTTTATTTCTAATAATGTGATTTTCTGTACCTGGTTTGTTTTTGTTAATACATTTCCTCCTTACTTTCCTATATTACGTCATGTCTAATAATTTTTAAGATATTCTGTCCATCTATCATTTATGTTTTTCTTTTTTAATTGATGTTAAATACCCATCTTCCTCAGGTACTCTATTCCAAGCTTCCATCTTTTGTATTTTACCGCCGGTTACTTTTACTGCTCACCAATGTGTTCTCTTTATATTTCTGCTTACAATTCTTGTTGTTTCCTTCCTGCAAATTCGAGTGCTGTTATCTTGAAACCTTTCTACATAAGATCATTAACATAATTCGTTATTATCTTCTTAGGGGGTTCATTAAGGGTTTCCTAAAAGCATTCTATGACCCTGCGGTTTTGTAGTATATTGTCTTGCTTTTTCAGCTTTTCTACTTGTTCCTTTCTTCTTCCTTTTTATTAGTAATTATTATTGTATTTCAACCCGTCTTTTATCCTCATGTCTCTTACTCTATGCTACATTTCTTTAAATAAAGAGAATACTATAATCACCTCGAAATTTCTACTTTGGATCTCCCTTTTCCCTACTAGCCGATTGATCAACTAAAATGATATGACGTGACGCAAATAGGAAAATAAGTAAATGTCGTATTAGATTTAGGTAGGCTTTCTATTACATCCGTAATAACATTGTCAGGCAAGCTTTCCAACGCCTTCATCTTTATGCCGTCAACGTCAACTTCTTCAAGGTCGACATTTGACCTTGGTCCGCAAATTTGGTGCGGAATGGTCCCGTAAATCCGTACCATTCTTGAAACCTGCGCATCTTCTTGCATCCGTTGTCGGGTTTTCACTAAACTGTTCCTAGAGGCTATATGCGAACAACATACATTTTATTGGGACGATTAAGAAACTGTTTTCAAGTGAAAATTATATTATCCTGCAATGAACCCATGTTAATAAAATGAATGTTTTCTTTTCACTTGGAGTTTTTAGGAACAAAATATCTTTTTTTTAAGTGCATATTTACCTGTACATTTGTATCAGTCGTTTGGCCTATTAAAAAATACAAGGACACATTGTGGCCCATGACACTCCTGTCCTTGCCCCAGGTGTTGCGAATAGCATTCCGGGACTGGAACCCGGACGGACTACTTATACACATTATTACTAAAAAAGACGGGTTATCACAGAAATCTTTCGGTATAATCGTTGCTGTTAGTTTATCCCTCTGGATGTAGTGGTTTAGGCTGCGGCTAATGTTTACTTCCCATCCTTGGATTTCCACTGGAACAAAAAGAATAATTTATAATAATAATAATAATTAAAGGGCGGAATATATGCACACACAAATTCAGCCAAAATATGCGCATATATACGCTTTGCTTGCCTTTAAAATATGCAATTATGTCCTTTTTTTACCCAATATGCATACTGGTATGCAATATTTCTTAATCTATTATAGTAAAATAGGAAAAAGAAATACACTGGGTTCTAAAAAAGATGTTCATTTAAAAAAAAAATGCAAAAAAACAAAGACAAATAAAAGTAAACAATTTTTTAACCCGAAATTGTATAAAAGGCATTTATTACTAAATATTGCGGCCTTAAGCCATGTTCCCCACCGGGTAATTACAGGTTCTGAAGGAAAACTAACTCCTGGTAATCTCTCCTTATACATCTGCACTCTTAGAGGTGCTTTTAGAAACACTTATTTTACATTTGAAATAAATTTATTTACTAAAGGATATTCAGTTCTGACGGTTTCTGTGACTCGGTTTATTCCACGTAAAAGACAAATCACATGTACCATATTGGGGTAAAAGATTCTTAAGTTTTGGGCTACTTTTACCATATATTTGACAAGAAAAAGCTCGATAGGGACTGCTGAATAAATCGGATTACGGTAACATTATTAGTTTTGTCTAGCTGCTTAGAAGCTGTTAAACAGGGGGTTTGTTGCTTTATCTTCTTGAAGTGCTTCAATCATAAGATGTGCGATATATCTGCCACAAGCATCTGTGCTTTTATCAACAAAAATGTAAAAATTTGTATCACCCAGTGAAGCTCTAATTTCTTCTAAAACGGTTTCGTATACTGAATGAACATTCTTTTTTCTAAGCGTGGATTCGTCAGGAATGGTTTGTTCACAATATTTTTGCAAAAATCCTCTAAATTGCGGATTTTGCAATTTTTTTAAGGGTATGTTTGCTGCGACCAAAGTCTTGCATAAGTCTTCTTGAAAAATTTCCTTTTCAGATTTCGATTTTTCCCCAACATTTTGAAATGCGTTTTTTACACTCTGCTGAACTGGCTCAGATTTCATTTTTTGTATCTTTGATTTATGCAGCGGTGTTTTCAAATGTTGACCGATTTGGAACTTCTTTTCACAAACAACAATTTTTGCACAAGCTTTACAAAAGACTTTTTCTCCACTAAACTCTAACTCTGTAAAATTTTTAATCCGCGAAGACGTTTTCGCCACTTTAGACATTGTGAACACAAATTTGAAATCACTAGTTTCACACTGAAAATACCGAAATCTTTTCACAAACTAAAACAGAAGTACGTATTACAACCCGATATAAAGACAGTTTGTTAAGCAGGTAATAATAAGGCATTATTAAATGACAATAAATAACCCCTAACAATATACCTGCAAACCCCGGAAACCCCCAATAAATACATTGTGTATAACCAAAATGTAAAAATTAATTATTATATAATTATCTTCAGATTGAAAAATTCCTAAAACAAGTGCCGGACTAGACATTAAATCTATGAGTCTACGAGTTTTCATGACCGGGCGTTTTTAATTTTTTGATAACGCCGAAAACATAAAAATACGTTAATAAAATAATAATTCGGGGAAAATATGCATTTTCAATAAAATTGACAAAATATGCAAAAAATGCATATACAGTGTGTCCCGCTTATCATGAATACACCCTAATATCTCTGTTATTAATAATGAGATTTTGTTGAGATTTTGGTGGTAATTGTATGTTGGAAAAATGAAGTATTTGGAATAGTGAACATTTTTATTTACCATTGGCGTGCGGTGTTGGTGGGGTAAAAAAGACTTTTTTTTGGAAAAGGATTTAGGGCTTATTTTAGATGAGATTTTGTTGAGATTTTGGTGGTAATTGTATGTTGGAAAAATGAAGTATTTGGAATAGTGAACATTTTTATTTACCATTGGCGTGCGGTGTTGGTGGGGTAAAAAAGACTTTTTTTTGGAAAAGGATTTAGGGCTTATTTTAGATAACTGTTTCTATCAGATTTAGAATCAGCATCCCCAAAAACCCCTTAATTCATATTTTTAAAATCTCAATTACCGTAATTACGATTTAGGTTTTTTCAAAAATTTGCTAAGATACACGCGCTCTGTTACCGTTGGCATGCTGACCTGTTTTGTTTTTAAACAAATTAAGCAGAGTGCTTTGAAACAAAAAGTTTTTGTTTGACATTAAGTAATTCGTACGAATTGTCAATAAGTGAAGTAGTGTTACTTAACTGTTAATAAGATGGCACAAAACCGAAAAGTAGTTCTTACAATTGGAGAAAAAGTAGAAATTATCCGCTTATTTGGTAATAATGAAAGATCTACGCGTCAGGTTGCTGAAATATTCAATGAAATGCATCAGGATCGAGCACCAATTACTCACGATACCGTTGCCAAAATCAAAAGATTATTCGCAAGGACTGGAGCGGTTTTCAAGACCAAAGAGGTACAATTTAAATCAAAGACATTATCCAGACGACGAACGTATCTTAGCAGAATTTCGAAACAAACAAACACTAAATTTAACGAAAAACAAAGTATGAAGGTGTTTGAAACGCAATAGGATTAGGGCATTTAAACCAAAATTTCTACATACTCTGTTAAATGGTTATTTTGAACGGCGGTTTGAATTTTGCTTATGGTTGCAAGGTAACTTTCTTAACGACAGACTTTTTCTAAAGAACATTATGTTTACTGACAACGTGAGGCAACGTTTACGACAAATGGTGTAGTATCTAGTCAAAATTGTAGGTTTTGGGCAGCCGAAAATTCGAATTGGGTAATTAATTGTAAAAACCAGAACAGTGAAAAAGTGAACGTGTGGTGTGGCATATTTAACGAACGAATTGTTGGTCCTTTTTTTCCTGGATAACTTGACCGGACAAAATTTTCTACATTTTTTACTAAGTAAGTGATTTTTATGATTTTCTCATGGAATTGCCTTTAGCACAGAGACAAAACTTAATCTTTCACTTAGATGGTGCCCCGCACATTATTCTATGATAGTTAGGAACTTTTTAAACGCAACTTTCCCTATGAAATGGATTGGTAGAAATTCTCCTTTAGAACGCATCGCTTTAGAACCATGGCCCCCCAGATCGCCGGATATTACCCCTTGTGACTTTCTTCTGTGGGGACACTTGAAAAATAAAGTGTATGCTACTCGGCCGCGTAATAGAGAGGAACTTTGCATTGGAATTAGGCAAGCGTATCAGGAAATTGCTCACCAAACTTTAAGAAAAGTGAATGTAAGTTTAAGAAGAATTGTTGAAAAGTGTATTGTTTTAGAATGTAGTTATGTTCAAAACACAGGAATCTAAAATAACGTAATTTTGCACAGTTAGAAATAAAGAATTTATTAAAACAATACTTTTCTTCTGCTAAAATCAGCTCTCGAGATTTTGAAAATATTAATTAAGGGGAGAGAGGATGACCCACTTGTTCATTTCACCCATCTGTAAACTGACGAGGGTGGTCGGGAATATAGCATATCTCTACGGCAGTGATGCACTCAAAGTTCATGATAGCAGTACGTTTAATTTTACTGTTTACGTAAAGAATCGTCATACATTATAGGAATTTAGCTTTGACCTTTAATGTATCTCTGACTGTGCTAATACATTAATATTTAGGTTAGGGTGTGCAAATATGGTTTGTGGATTTTGATTCTAACCAACAAAAATAAAGTGGGTCATCTATCCCATTACAAATGAAATTATATGTACATCAAGACAACGAAGAAAAGAAAAAAAGTAGTACTAAAGTTTTTTATGATTGTCAAAGAGTTCGAGTTACAGCCCACAGGTCGGAACCATCGTCACGGTTTTTCCAAAAAAAAAAGAACATAAATACTTGATTAATAACCTGTTACTTCCTAAAACTTTAAAATTTATATTGAGAATGAGAACGTCGAGCAGGAAAATGGGATGAAAATCGAACCAAAATCTAAAGATATGGGTCTCTAATGTGTTTTGTGATATGGGTGTTCAAGTGTTGCAGCTTAGGGCTGAAGTTCGCTTCAAATGAGTTCAGTGTACTAGTGAAGATTGCCATTGTCAAAAATGGGAAAAAAGAGAAAATATCCTTTTAAGGAAAATGTTTCGATGGAAATAGTACCGATTCAGTTTGTAGTAGTAACGGCCCTACAACAACATTTATTTTATCAGAACTAGGCTTGCCTGATTCAGATTCCGATAGTACAAAACATATAGGTATTCCAGAAGAAATACAACACAAAACATTTTCCTTGATAGAAAAAAATCCAAAACTTTATTCAGGTATGCCTAGCCATTCATTATTTATTGTAAATGTGCTAGCTCAAAAACGTAAATTGGATAGATTGGATATTTCTTTAACCCTAACAAAATAAGATTATCCTAGAGGATATAAGCGGACGATTTTAGTGGAAAAGTTGCCAAAATATCTAATATTTTAAAAAAACAGTACCTTTATCATTATCTAAAGCTGAAAAAAAACTTCCTATTCCCTGTTTTGAAATCTCAATAGAAAACCCAAGTGAACCGATACTATACAGTCAGAATATAAAGATATGAACACCATGAAATACGTAATAGCATGTACCTACAACTAATGGCTTAATTTCTTTAATTTCTTCTGGTTTTGGTGGTAGAAGTACTAACAAAATGATAGTCGAGGAATAGACATTTTTAAATAAATTAAATCCAGGGGCCCAGGTAATTGCCGACAGAGGCTTTAAACATCTCGAAGACCAACTTGCAGCCAATATTAGTCAACTTGTTAGACCACCATTTGTCTCATTCAGCTGAAAAAATTCTAAGCAAGAAGTTAAGGAATCAAAAAGGATTGCAAGCTTAAGAATCCATGTAGAACGAGTGATTTGTAAAATAAGAGAATTTGTTATTCTTCAACCACATGTTACGCCAAGGGCGGTTTTACGGGGGGGGGGGGGGTAATAGGGTAATTACCCCCCCCATGAATTTAGAATTTTAAGCATGATCATTGAAAAAAGGGCGTGGCACCCAAAAATTTTTCGCCTGCGGCGCTATTTTTTTTCTGACCCTTCCTCCTAAACTTATTTTCTGGTTACTTTTTTAACAAAAAAAATTCGGATTTCAAATTACCCCCCCCCCATGTTGAAAAGCTAAAACCGCCCTTGTGTTACGCTTCATTTAAGTTTAGTTAAATATTTAGATTTATTAGTGAAAATAGTTTGTAAAGTAATTAATTTAGAGAAGTACGTAGTTGAAATAAACAAGAATAATAATTTACATTACTTTATTAATTAATTACATACATTAAAAAAAAAATGTTCACCCAAACTTAATCGTTTCTCATTAGAGTTGTTTTATTGCAAGTTTTTCTAATTCTTTAAAATCCAGATACGACATGACAAAAATTCAACGCATTCTTTTACTGAGATACATTTGTTTTTGAATTTGATAGAAGCATTAAAAATTACGAAAAAAAAAAATATCGGTAACAAACCTATTCCTTCAATGATTTTAAACTATAGTAGAGATTATTTAAAAAGACCGAAAGGGCAATAAAGCCTGCAACAAAGAAAGCTACAGCATTTAATCATCTTTCTTTCTACTAAACAAATCGCAGGCATGAAATTAACAAGTACCAACCCTTAATTGTCAGGTGTGAGAAATTAAAGCGGAACAAAGAACCTTTTCCTAGGTACCCAAAAATTAACGTAAGGGCGAGGAATTTTGGGGTTTATTCGACATTCGACTTAAAATATTTAATGCAAAATGTTTAATGCTGAGACACGGAAAATTATTTTAAACGTTTTGGAGTATTTTCAAACTGAAAAACAAAACAGCCTTCAGCCAATTTTAGCTGTAAAATGCACTTCAGCAGCCTGTAAGATTAGTGAGAAAACTGTAGCCAGAATCCGATAGGAATATACAACAAGAACCTCTCCCAGGGTAAGTGGTTTGAAATTTATTCACATATGAATACAGGGTGTTCCACAGTAAATGGCGTATTAGACGTTTATGGACCAAAAAATTATGCGATTTTTATATTATATAATATATAAGGATTGTAATTTATTATAAGTATTTATATTCAATTATAAAGTAACAAAAGAACATGTAGTCATACTATTCAATTTTCTTTTTAGGCTAATAGAGAGCGTGCTCCCAAAACAAGGGATTTAACTGAGGCAAGGAAAACTCAAATAAGGAACGTAGTTTACAATATGATTGCCACCCACGCATAAGTATATCAAACGGCAAAAGCTAAAAGAGGAATTGCTTGCCAAACAAATTATTGACCTAAGCAACTCCACATTAGGCTATTTGTTAAACATTTGGGATTTAAATTTAAAAGGGACAGTGGCAGGCGCTACATTATGGAGACACCGAATATTGGTTCATAACGTATAAAATTTCTGACACACTATACAGAAAACTTGTTATCAAAAACTCCGTTAGATGTGGTTTTTATAGACGAAACATGGATATTTCAAAATGGTAGCGACATTAGAACATGGCATGATGACAACATCAAATCAGTTTTAAATAAAAAACAATCAGACGGCAAAAGATATATAGTATTGCATGCTGGCACCAAAGATGGCTTTATAGATGGGGCAGATTTAGTTTTTTCTACTAAAAATAAAAGCGCTGACTATCATGACAACATGAACTCTACATTGTCTGAAAAACGGTTGGAAGAACAGCTTTTATCCCGGCTCAAAAAACCCTCGCTTCTTGTTATGGACAATGTAAAGTACCATTCACGGCTCAGCGACCAAATCCTAAAGCCGCCACTGAACTATACCTACTATAAAAAACAAAAATATAAAATATTACGATTATTAATAAATTACCTGATTATAAATTTTATGTAAAATAAAACATAATTTCAATAAACTGGTTTCATTTTTAATTTTTACTTAACTTTTCTGAAATAATACATTCCGGATCTGACCCAATATCCCACCAGCATTCACCACAGATATCTATCAGTTTAAAAAAGTATACAAAATACACCCTCATATTACATTATGCCTCTCTTCCTCAGGTACACGCTTGGGTACCTGGTAAAAGATAGAACACTAAGACTTATGTGATTTATTATTTTACTCTCTTTGAAGGGCGTCAACTGGATATTTCCTTTAATTTATTCTTGCTTTTGATTTGTATGAAAACAAAGAATACCCTGTAGCGTTTTTTGTTGCACGTTTTATTGGGCTTTCGATCTTGTAAAATAATCTCTACTATATTGTTTGTTCTCTTAAATTAAGATAATATTAATTAATTAACACGGCGTTTTAGGGTCCTTATATTTTATTTAAATCGCGTGCCAACTATTATTACACCAAAAAAATATGTATTCATAAACTGACCAATAATGAATATTGAAGCGTAGACATATTATTTATTTTCATATGCTCCCTTTTTCATAGTGTTTATATTCGGCTTTTCTTTCTGAAAGAACACGGGCGGATATTTACTAAAATAGCCCATGTTTACGTGATATTTCCGATATAAACCTAAATTATAAATATATTAGCAAGCGAACATATATTATATACAGAGCGCTAATGAATGTCACGTTGATATTTAAGGTTAAAATAGGAAAAAAATACTGATAAACATGCGGCCAGAAATACTTCATTTTTGATAGACAAGGTGTCAAAGCTTTAATATATTTTTTTTTGCATTTCTCTTCCATATTTTACGAGATAATTATTTTAAATTTGGTACACTTAATAGTTTTTGGAATCTCTACAATAAAATGTCTAAATTGTCAGAGGCAGTGTACCGGGTGTTCCACCTAAGGAGGTAATCGGCCATATCTCAGAAAGTAATAACACTAGGACTTTGGAAAAAAATATATATCGATAAAAGCGGCCAAGAGAAATTGCTGAAAAGAGAACTTTCAAAATAGAAATGCCGATTTTCTCTTGATTTTTCTTAATAAAAATATGTTAAAAATATAAGCATTGTATTCCTCATAAAATTATGCAACTTTATGTTAGAAATCGTTTTTTTCTATTTTCAATAATAAAGTGGTGGGAGAAGGTCAAACTTTTTTTCTTTCAAACGCTGATATCTCTGCTTTGGATAAACCGATTTTATTTAACTTGGTCTTGAAAAAAATCCCTTCTTTTTCTCTACACGTAGATCTATTAATTATACCATATTGATTCTGATGGTGGCCACTAGATGGCGTTTTTCCGTAATTCCTCAATGAATAAGGATTTTCTCAAAAAAATCAAACGTTATGATATGACTTTTTCATCATATTTTATTTTAGGCTTATAAAGGCTATCAAATAGTGGAATAAAAAATCCAGGTCCGTATTTAAAATAAAAAAGTTGATGATGGTCGCTCGAATCCGAAACGTCGGATTAAAAAACTAACCCCATCAGCTTGTAGAGAAGGAAAAGTTACTATAAGGAACTGAAAACCGCAACGTGATATCTTTTGTTAAACTAGAGAAATTAGGGATAATAATAATTAATATGGAAAATAGGCCATTTTTTAAAACATTAATTATCCCTAATTTCTCTAGTTTAACAAAAGATATCGCGTTGCAGTTTTCAGTTCCTTATAGTAACTTTTCCTTCTCTACAAGCTGATGGGGTTAGTTTTTTAATCCGACGTTTCGGATTCGAGCGACCATCATCAACTTTTTTATTTTAAACACGGACCTGGATTTTTTATTCCACTATTTGATAGCCTTTATAAGCCTAAAATAAAATATGATGAAAAAGTCATATCATAACATTTGATTTTTTTGAGAAAATCCTTATTCGTTGAGGAATTACGGAAAAACGCCATCTAGTGGCCACCATCAGAATCAATATGGTATAGTTAATAGATCAACGTGTAGAAGAGAAGAAGGGCTTTTTTTCAAGACCAAGTTGAATAAAATCGGTTTATCCGAAGCAGAGATATCAGCGTTTGAAAGAAAAAAAGTTTGACCTTCTCCCACCACTTTATTATTGAAAATAGAAAAAAACGATTCCTAACATAAAGTTGCATAATTTTATGAAGAATACAATGCTTATATTTTTAACATATTTTTGTCAAGAAAAATTAAGAGAAAATCGGCATTTCTATTTTGAAAGTTCTCTTACGCCCTAGGGGTCATTTTTCGAACTTGAAAATGATTTCCAGCAATTTCTCTTGGCCGCATTTATCGATATATATTTTTTCCCAAAGTCCTAGTGTTATTACTTTCTGAGATATAGCCGATTACCTCCTTAGTGGAACACCCGGTACACAGTGTTACATACCCTGTATAAATACTGATATACTATGACTCCCTGTGCTCTTCTCATTCTCTTTGATCCCCTATATTTTTATTGTATCTGTCATCTTTGACGTTTAATGTCAAATAATTTTGTAAGTTGATGGTTTCAAAGTGTTTAAGATTAGGCCTCAGGTAACTGTTTTAATATCTTGCTTCGACGAAAAAATTGAGCAAGCAATAACATGGAAAACCAAATTGAAACTGAGGTAAAAAGTGATCTTATTCAATATATTTTAAGTTCTTTTCGTCTCTTTCATTTGATGAACAAATTAAAATAAAAAACGATGGTCGTGCTCGACGACCCCTAAATGTTAAATTTAGTTATTTTTTCGCATTTTATACAGTAATGCACTAGATTAATGACCTCAAAATCGTACAGTAATGGGTCACTTTACAGCATAGCAACCATTACAGCATAGCAACCATTACTGCATAAAACGCCAATGTCATTCAAAACACAATTTTACAAGAAAGAAATTCGTTCATTTTAAATCTTATTACAATAAATATTAAAAGAACAATTATTTAAGTTAGAAAAGGATGCAACTGCTGACCTCGCCGTATTAAGTAGTTGTTGGTGAACATTTTTTTCATTCACCACAATTCACATTCACTCTTCAAATATGATTTTATTTGGATGCTGTCAATAGTCGTCAAACACAAAAAAACATCTTGTTTATATTGCTAAGTTACCGAGAAGTCATACTACTAAGTTTTTGTAGTTTTTTTTCAGTAACTATTCTTTTTAGATTTTAATATGAAATGCAAAATAATTAATTACTTACAAAATGCGAAAAAATAGTATACGCACCTCGTCAGAAAAGTGATTTTACTTGACTCGTATGGAAATTAAATCCTCGCTTCGCTCGGATTCACACTAACCATACTCGTCAAGTAAAGTTCCACTTTTCTAAACTTGATACGTAATGTACTAATAACACTCGCGGCAAGGGGAGTAATAGGGCATTTCCAGAAAATTGGTATCTAAAATATGCATGGCTTACGGGGACCAAAATAAACTGTTTTGTTGGTCACATGCATTTTATTTTCAAATTAAAATCCGTGGTGTCCGTACGATAATTTAAAAGAACTGTTTTGGGCTCTTTAAAAGCATGATAGTTTAAAGGAGCACATCTACAGTCAACTAAAACTTGATTAATTTGGTAAACAAAACATTTATATGACTTAATGCAACTCGATTCTAAAATGTTAAGCACAACGAAGTTGTTTAAAGCAATCATATATTATGCAATTATTCGCACAATTACGATGCAAATTAAAACACGCTTTGCTAATTTTTTTTTGATAAAAGCAAATTTGAAGGGGTTTCTAAAGATTTTCCTAAGTATTTGTTGGAAAATCTGTTATCATAGAGAACCAATTAAAAGTGTTACATGTTAGATCTAATGTCTTTGGTTACATGCTAACAGAATGCTAAGTTTTTGTTTGGTGGGCTCAGGGAAAAACTTGCAAAACACCGTTCCGGAAATTTATAAATTGTTTTCATTTTCACCCACACCTGTGTCAAATGAGCGAGACCTTTCATGTCTAAAGCGGTTAAAACTTATTCTCGTAATACAATTAACCAAGGACGAATGTCAAGTTTGTCACAATTGTCAACAGAAACAAAATCGAAAAAAACAACAAAAAAAGCCTGCTTTTTATGATGCTGTAATTCACCTTTTGCAACACATAAAACTCGCTGTATAGAATTCATTTACAAACAGGTTTGGAAATTTTCTAATGGCACTTAATTTTTAGCGAGTAGTTTAAATTAAAAAATTATGCACATAACTCTATTTTTATTTTAATCTGAGGAAATAAAAATAATATATCAAACTAGTGACCCTGGGTGCCAAACCGAGACTCGCCACAGCAAGTAGTAGAAAACATGACCACATACTCGTATTACATTTTATTTAAAGTATCTTTTTGTTGTTAATGTAATTTATATAAAACTGTTAAAATATTAACATAAAAAGTATCTTTTTTGATATTTAAGCCCCTATATCTTTAAGCTTTATTAGTATCAATAAATAGAAAAAATTAAATAAAGCTTAATTTTTTGGCCGCCAGACCTTGATTATTAAGAGCTTCAATCAGACAATAGTTAAAGGCTAAAATGGTTTATAAACAACACACGATATAACCTAATATCTAATCAATACATACTATAACAGATACCATATTGAAATTTGGACGGTACGGCCAAAATGCTCACACGAACAGTAAGAGCAACTATACTCCGGTACCAAAATAATTGGCAGTGACTTATTTTTACCGGGGTGTGCAAGACGTAAGGGGAACTCCAATTCCAGAGGATTTTACATTTGGTGATCTAATGAAGTTTCTCTAATTAGAGAAACTAAATTACGCAGGTATAAAATCCAAAAAGAATAATAAAGCAACGGTATATGTTGTTTTCATAATGTTTTTATTATACTACATAATAATAGAAACATATAATAGTGGATTAAGGGCAAAACCTAAACCTAAATTATAAATGTTTATAAATTTCCTAACTATTGTTACCTAATAAACACTAATTGATAATAATTTGACAAATTATATTCCACGCCGACATTAAAAAGTGTTATAATGACAATACGTTACAATTTTAAATTCCTTATTATCATTACAGCGATTATTCACTATCTGACGATGAAAACATTTTATTACTGTCGCTACTGCTGTCATCTGCAGGATTTATAATAATAGGTTCTACCATGACTTCAACGCGTACATCTAAGTCCCACATTTTTTTTTCTACGCCCTCGACATGTAATACGCACTTATGCCAATTGACTGCTTGTACATTCGCTATTGCCGTTTTTAACAGTTCTTTAACATCTTTTAATTAAAAAGTTTTATTTTCACGCGTCACTTCGCTTTTTATCTGTGCCCATATAAGCTTGATTGGATTTAGTTTACAATGGTAAGGCGGTAAACGTAATATTGTAACACCTCGTTCACGAGCCATTTCATCAACTACATATTTCGTATATTTTTTTTTGTGAAGTCTTGCAAAATCGAGCAACTGCACTTTTAGCATTTTTTCGCCAAATGCAATTTTTTTTTCTTCGAGCCAGTCAACAATTTTTCCTTTTCGCCACGCAGAAGTTGGCAAAGCTTCCACCCGACGGCTGTGGTATGGTGCATTATCCATCACGATTACCGACCCACGTTCAATACGCGGTAAGATGCATTTAAACCAATCTTCAAACACTCCCGAGTTCATATCCTCATGATAATCACCGGTTTTACGAGATTAAAACACGTTTAACCCCCCTTTAAGAAAACCAGTTATAATTAACCGACGACCTTTTCCTGAAGGAGCTTTCAATCCAGTGGACAGGCCATTGATAAAGGCGTTACGTGCACTTTCGACGAATGGCTAACTTTGTTGGCTGATCAATAAAAATCTTTTTCCGTCCTCTTGTTTCCTTCTGATCGGACACTTTAGTATTCCTATTGTCCTTGATAGTTCTATAAACAGTACGGCAAGATGTCTTAGTCAATGTGGCACAAAGTTCTGCTGCATCACTGAATCCACTGTGTGTACTTAGAATTCCCTCATACACATTTTTTACAATTGTACGCTCCCCAGGTTTTGACGTCGTTTTGTAACTTGTTGGTTACTATCACTTGAAGAACTCGCCTGCATTATAATATTTGCTGTTTTGAATAACCACCAAAATAATAAAACTGAATTGCTAATATCCTCTTGACTGAAACTTGTCTATGACACTGAACATTTGTTAGAGGCGATAAGAAAGCGTGCGAGCGCTTTTAGACATGGGTTTTTCTTACCTGCGTTGCCAAATTGAGTAGACCAAGTACCGTAGGGTGTAAAGGCGCTTAATGACACGCTGATTTTGGTACATTTTGTGAGAATTTAAATGAAATATTTTAAAACCTGGCAACATGTAACGACTTATTAATGCACAATCTTTACAAGCGGTTTTGAATGCTTTTATTTAACTTAAAAGTGGGCGAATCAATGTTAGTTATTTTCGCCGCACACCGTTAATGGTTATATGAACAGTTTTGCCAATTATTTTGGGATCGTAGTATAGGTGTTTAATTTAACATTATAGGTCCTACCTATAATAGTCTAGTTCAATTTTTTCTTTGCATCTCGGGAGTAATTAGGCAGTTCAGTTTTGGGCCAAAAAGCAACTGGGGATACTAGAGATCAAAAGAGAGAGACTGCCTCAAAAAAATATTGCTGGTTAAATTAATAAATAAATAAATAGATAAAAATGACTTTATATAGTGTCCGCGAAAAAGTCTACTTTAGATACGATTTTCTTTTATGATCTAGCACTGCAGCGATAATCCTTTATGGCGCTCTGCAAAAGGTGCCTGTGCGGAGAAAGCTACTCACGTCGGTTTTGAATCTTAGGAGATTTTATCTACTCATTGGGGGGTCGTTTCAGAGTGATGCCTTTCTCCAGATGACGGAATTTTTAAACAATGGGCCTTAAGGAACATTTAGCTGACTTATGTACGGGCGAGTTGTGTATTTTAACCATGTACTGCTCTGGTTGGAATCAAGCGGGCAATATAAGTTGAACAGCGAATTTCCATTCTTCTTTCCCGCAGTATCAGAGTATATTAAGGAGCAGGGCCCAAATGTAGGCATAGGCCGTAACGCGACTATGTCAAGACATAATAGTGGCGGCTGGTTAAATAACGCAACTGAGGCAGCGCCTCACCGCCTCAGCACATAGATTGTAAGTGCAAGCTGAGGCTCTCTTCCGTTTGGCTCTAATTATCGGCGATGTCGCCCCCATCGCGTTGAGGAAACGGTGTTATTGGTATCGTTTAGACAAACAGGACAGATATATGATTTTCCCATATCTGTCTTTGTGTTTGAGGCGCTAGGGTCCTAGCAGGGGTATGAAACTTTTCATTGGGCGTACGCCAACGTAGGCATTTTGAGGGGACCCCGATTTCTGGTAAGGGACGAGGTAAAGCATCAATCAAGCTGTCATCTCGTATGAAACCGAACTTGACTGTTGCTATCTCTATCTATTAATAAGCGTGACCCTATGGTGCTAGTCTTTACTAATCCAAGACAAGAGTTCAGAGTGGTACAGGACTGGTTCACTTCGTCGGTCCATTCAGTTCATAGTCTGGTCAGATAAGCATGTCATTTTGTAAAGCTGTTTCTTTCTAATACGTACTATCATCGGTCACTAGTGTTCCTTCTAATTACTCCGAGATCTGATTTTAAACTAGCACTGAGTTAAGCGAATTGTTCATTATCGATTTCTACTAGGAATGCTAAAAAATGACAATTTTACCATGGAATTTTTGTCGCCATTTTATATTGATTTGTTTTGTCGATGTTCTGTACCGGCAAAATTTGGTGTTATATCGTTTTTATTAATACTGTTTGTAATTTTTACCATTCCCTTTTTGCGACATGGAAGGCAAGTACAGGAATCGCCAGAAAACAACTCCCGTATTGTGTCCTTCTGCCCTTGATGCCTTAAGGTTAGGAAATCGTCATCGCCTCTTTATTTTAAAACTATTCGGTAAGTATGTTCTCTACTTTACGTACATGAATCTATACCTAAATAAATCTGCTTGTATAATAACACTATCTGTAGTTTAAAATGCTGTTGCTTCTTTCTAAAGTATGTTCGAGTGCTTGGTCTCATGCAAGATAAAGTCGAAGCAAAAATTGTTTCAACTTTAGAATGGTTTGCTGAGTTCATGTTGGTGTAATTAAAGAAGGTAGGGTAAAGCTACATGTGTATTTGATTAGCTTTTCTCTAGTTTTTTCAGATTTGCCTATGACCAAGAAAGCTCGGTGAGTGCATTACAATTCTTTGTGTGAATAAAGTAAATTTCATCATTTATTGTTAAAACAAGTCAAGTGACACTTTCTAAATTTAAAAATAAATAACCCAAGTGCGACACTTAGGGTTGATTGTGCACTAGATGGTCAGAATGTGTTTGCAAACTAACTCGTGTAGAGCCTGTGATATTAATTATTTTTGTTTTCTGCAGAGGCAAGGAAAAGCAGCCACAGAAAAAGTGGGTCCAATGCAGACTGCCAATCTTTGTGTCAGTTTTGATAAAAATTCTGGTTAGTTTATTGTTCATCATTGTTTTTTAATGGAAAAATGTAATTTTGTCTTTTTTCAATAAGACTATATATTATGTATAAATAAGTAATTTCTTCTCTCGTTTCAGGAAGCGTATTGATCAATCTGAGTAAGCTTAGCAGATAGAAACTCAGCGACAGCTACTTACACCTACTATGATGGCTGCGCAAGGCCCTAAAATTATATACGCCTTCCTAGAAATGTGCTTCAGGTTAGTTCATTGTTGGGCATTGTTTCTTACAAGAAAAATGTAATTTAAAGTGTAATTGACTCATATTTTGTATAAGCCTAAAGAATACTTATTATATTATAGTAGTCATTTTTTTTCCTCGTTTCAGGATACTGGTATAGACTAATCTTAATATGCCTAGCAGACTGAGATATCGGCGACAGCTACCTAAAATGATGTACACCTTACTAGAAATTTACATGTGTGTAGGAATATGTTTGGGTGTTTCTATACGAGGGCTGCACAAGGATTGAAGTCATGTACACTATTGTGATACTGAACAATATTGAATGATACCTACTAAACTGAACGTCAAGATGCACATCTTGATGATATTTGCGTAACCCTTGGCTTCCTCTGTGCTAAAACTAAGGTCCTCACTACTTTCATAAATAAATATAGTATAAACTTTTAAAATACTTAGTTACTTATTCTGCATTTTTATTTATAACAATTTATTTATTTCGCTATTATATAAGTTAGGTGTATAGATTTTTATATTATGTTTCATTATTTAAATTCTTTAATTTTTAGTATTTAAGTTGTTTTTACCCTCAGGACGTATTTTAATTCATTTTTGTTGATGCCATTATCGCGAACTGACAAATCTACTGACAGTTCGTCTTCAGAAGAACTCTCTGGTTGTTGTCTTCTTTTCTTTAAGGTCCTCTTAAGAGAGGACCTCATGCTGACAATTTCACTGCTTATTATCTCAGCACCTGGTACTACCCTTTTCTTTGGCAGCTTTTCGATTAGCCTATTTTGCTTCACAGTAGAAAGTGGAAGGGACTCAAATGATGCAACTTTATTGGTGAGCATGGATGTAGAAGTAGACGTTTCGCCTTCTTTATGGGTGATACCTGTTTCCGCCGTTACATGCTGCAGTGCAATTACACCCGAATTTTGATTTTGAAGATGCCAATGTTTAAGGGCTTCTGGGCAAAACTTCTCGCGTGGAATAACATTACTATTAAAGGGTGCAACACCGGCCTATTTAAAACCATTTTCTATTATGACGCTCTCAAGTGACAGCCAGGTTTAGCTTAATTATTGTGCAAACAATTTCTTTGGGAGTCTTTGTCCAACATGATGCCTTTGCAACCTGACCAATTTTTCATCCCACCTCGACTTCAAAGCTTTAAATACTGACAGGTCGAAAAGTTGAAGCAGGTGGCTGCAATAAGGCGGCAACCTCAAGATTGTCACTCTTTCGGACAATGCAGATTCTATAACCTCAGGACTTAGGTGTGCACTATGGCCGTCGTAAATAAGAAGCACAGGCCTTTCGTTTCCGAAACAAGGTAGCAGTGTTTTTCTAAAGTAATTTAAGAAAATTGTAGACTCCATCCATCCCTTCTTACTAGCGGCATAGACAATTTCTGGAAATCCTGTTCCTTGAGGTGCCATCCACTGGTCCCACACATTGATCCCTTTAAAGATAATTAGTGGAGGCGCTTTATTGCCGGCTGCATTTGCACACATTAAAACACTAGTGTTCTCTCTGCCAGGTGAGCTTACAGTTCGGGAGCAAGCAACTCCTTTTAACCCTACCACTCTACACTTGGTGTGGTTTATCACTTAATTTTAGTTCATTTAATGCTCTCTCCGACAAATCAAAATATTTGTAAATTATGAATGGATCTGTTGCTTTTTTTCGAGCAAATTCTACAGCTTGGGGAACTTTTAAGCTAAGATAATGTCGTCTTTTAAAATCAGGACCTGACACATTATTTTTAAACAAGGTTTGGATGTTGTTATCTTCAACGTATTTTGACACCAACCAGGTCTCCTTGCGGCTCAACCAAAACCCCATTTTTCTAAGATTGTGAGTCCTACGACAAGCCCGAGTTCTTCTGGCTGGGTAAGCGCAGTTGTTCGTTCTTTAGTAGAGCTTTTAACTCCGCGCAGACCTGTTACACGGCTATGTAAGGTACTAACAGGGACATTGAAAGTCTTAGAAGCTCGATACATTGACATTTGTCTGGCACGCACTTCATGTATTGCTTGTTGCAACCTGTTCTCGTCATAATTTTTGTTTGGCTGTGTTTTACGTTTATATTTGCGCACCATCTCACTTAAAACAAAAATGGGGCAAGTGTGATATAACACATTTACCCCTTTACCGCATTTAGAAGGGGTAAATGTGAGATAGGCAAAGTAGCATGTAGTGAAAATGACAGGTGTTTGAAAACTTCAAAAAATTGTGTCAACAGATGGCAGCAAGCAAGCTTCAAACTAAGGGTGCATTCAGAAATGCTTATATTACAGTGTATATACAGTTTCGTTTGCTTTTTTATGATTTTTTGTTGAAGTTCCGGTTGATTATTACATTAGCCCCGTTGTCACAATTATCCCAACTCACCTTATCGCGCTTTCGGTTCGCAGAAACCGACAATTGCCTATCAGCGCCACCTGACATTAGATTGGTCTTTTTTATGACCTCGCTGGTCTGGTTGGGTGGATACGTGCAACATCTCACATAGAGATCTTTACAAAATAAAAAGTTAAATTAACACGAAGTCTGCTTCACTATTTAATGATTTTCTTAGATGTTATCATCGGCTTCAATTAACTATAATAGATCATATTGCTTAAACAAACTGTACTAAGATTTCTTGGAACTCATGCAAAACTCGAAGAAAGGCCTTTGTAACGTCCAGTGCTAACGCATGAGACCCCTCATGATGTCCAATTTGACCTAGTTGCTGCAATAATGGATAACATAAGCGAGGTCTCCTAGACTTACGAAATCCATACTGGCGGTTTCTGATGATGTTGAACCCTTCCAGGTAGGTACTTTAACAATTCTTGGTTAATATGTATGTACTGGCGTTGTGGCAGGAATTTTTCGTGGTTTTCGAGACCGAATACCTACGTTTTCTTCTCGCAGTTTCTGGACAAACCTGTAACCCTATCATATGTCCTAACCTTCTGCTCAGTTTTCGAAATCCTAATCGAGGATTTCGAAGTGCCAGAGCCGTCAAAGCTCTTAAGTGGTTCCGGCGTAGTATTTTTTCGGCCTTCTGGAAATAGGTCTATGTTCCATTCCTTCGCCATTTCCAGTCCGGTGTAATGATTCATATAACTCCTTCCTACACTGTTATTCGCACTAGTTCTTTCACTTCATGAACTGGATTTCGGAACAACCATTCTACTAAACGCCTTCTTGCTACTTGCGACATTGTTACACCCATTTTGAACTTCTTGGAAATAAACAATATTTGATATATTAGAATTGTCAATTTATTTGATCCATGGTCTACTACCCTGACAGTAGATACACAAAATGTTAGGGGCCCGGAACTTTCTGAAAGGAAGCAGCTTCATGTAATTTCTGAAAACTGTAAAATTCCGAATACTTTCTAGGCGTACTCTAGTTAGTTAATTTAGATATGCTTATCTGGGGGTAGTTTAAGGACTTCGGGACAAAACAAACCGAAATTAAGGACCTTTTTTAAGAATCAGACCGCTAACAACAGACGAGAGCCCCGCCGTGTCAATATTCTTTGACTTCAGCTCAACGTCGACGAGTGAACAATACTTTTATAATAGCGTTGTTGATTCAGCCAACGCAACCTGCATAATCAGATTCACTCTTTTAGTGTTATTGAGGGAACTGCCAACACACATCCTGTGGAGGACCACTCTGACCATATATGTGTTAGTACGTAGGGAAAACAGGGTCATCTGTAAATCTTCAGGAAACATCCAATAAGCTAAATGTCTTTTTTACTGAAAAGGTACCGCTTTTACTTAATGACCTAAAAGACTTACAGTGGAATACTACAATAACAGAAAATAATATGTCTATATTAGTGTATTTACCATTTCTTTTTAAACACGATATATTTTTAATTTTGTAAGGGGTTTGAAAATAAATATTCTTGAATTCCAATTTGAATTTGAATATTTTTTTAGCCCAGTTACAAAAAATGGAATCGCAGAACTTTCCAAGAAAATAAAACACAAAAATAGCCATGGAGATGATGAAATACCCACAAGTATAATTAAACTGAGCTTGCCAGAAATAATTGATGTCATTATATACAGGGTGTCCGGAAAATACGTATACAACGTTTGACGACAGCCTCCTGACGTCAAAATAGGTCGATCCAAGCCGACTTAGTTATATCGAATATTTCCCTCATATGTTAAAGTTCCCATAAGAGAAATGCAATTTTCGCAAAATTACAGCGAAAACAGCACTGCCAGAAATCGAAAATTGCATCGCAAGTTTATATTGTTGACGAAACGTCAAAGCGGGATTTTATTGTTAACAAACGTCAAAAAATGATTGAAAAAATGCGGGACAATGACCAACCGTCAAGCTCAAGAGAGTCCCCCGCCGAAATAAGCTCTCGCTCGTTGACTGCATCAACCACCATGTCTACAAATTCAAAGCAAAATATTGTTAATTACAATAATTGTACTTTTCATTGCAATTCTTGTAATTTTTAAGCATTTTAATTTTATTGTTCACCTAAAGCACCGGTTCCCGTCAGATCACCGAAGTTAAGCGGTGTCGAGCGCGGCTAGTACTTGGATGGGTGACCGCTTGGGAAACACCGCGTGCTGTTGTGTTAGGGAAGAGTGTAAAATGAATCGACATCAAAACCATCCTATTCACACCGGACAGGCCGGATGAGATCGGATATCTCGTAGGATGAAGGTGCCGTTTCACACTCCCCAGTCGGTAGACCGCACGATTAAAAACCGTACGGTCGATGACCGGTTCTAGATGGCCTCAGATACGCCGACGAACCGTAAAAAAGTAAAATAAAAAAAATTTTATTGTTAGTATTTTATGTTAAATAAAATATTTAAATTTACTTGATTCGAGTTCTTAATTAATTTGGGAAATATTCAAATAAATTACACTCGTGCATAAAAATAACCAGATAATTTTTTTATTCAATGTGTTTTTTTTTACAAATTGCAATCGTTTGTTTTCATATTTTACGAAAATGCCCTCCTCCTGCGAAGTCGGGCTTTTTCGCGAAAATATGAAAACAAACTCTTGCAATTATAAAAAAACACATTTCATTCAAAAATTATCGGTAATTTTGATGCACTTGTGCACTTACCCCCGAAAATTGTCTCGTTTAGCCGGTAAAGGGCGTCAAAAATTTGTAAAAATATTGGTTTTTCCTAAATTACGTGAAAAACCTGCTAATCGATTTTAATGATTTTTAGTATGTAGACTAAAACTATAAAATGGCGTTTTCTGGTAGTATAGTCACCGGCTGTAAATAACTGGAAGTGTTATAAAAGTGATATAATACGTCAATATTTCTCCTGATTTTTTATATCAACGGCGTTATGACAACCCAGATATTTTTGTCGAGTGACTGGATGTATTTGGAAGCTATTTTACCTCTTCAATATTTTTCGTGGATAAGCTGTTTTGCCAGAAAAAAAAATATTTACAATTACCTGCATACATCAATTATTAACAGTAATAATAAAACAAAGTACAACAAAGTTGGAAGTATGTATTAAAAATATTGTAAGAAACTAAGTAAAACGAAAACATTACTTAAGCAAATGTGTAAAATGACCGCCATCTTGCTGAATACACTTATTAACACTCCTTAGAAAAAGATAATGTACCCTATTTAATGTCTCGGGGTTATTAAAATGGCTGCCTGCATTTAATATCCGCGTCAATAAATCATGGCGTGTGTTTACCGGAGAGTAAACTTCTGTTTTAATAGCGCCCGACAAAAAGAAGTCACACATATTTAATTCCGGAGAACGTGGTGGCCATTTTACTGGTGCATCATTGCCCCTTCCAATCCATCGGTTGGGATGTTGATAGTGCAAGTATTGCCGAACGGCAACGGAAAAATGGGACGGGGCACCATCATGCATATACCACATTTCCCTCCGAAGTAAAAGGGGCAAATTTTTCAGAAGAATTGGTAATGTGTCTTGCAAAAAATTTAAATAAATATTTACATCTAACCTGTCTGGAATAACAATAGGACCAGTAAGGTAGAGATCAATAATACCTGCCCAAATATTCAATTTAAATTGATGCTGATGATGTGCAACGCGTCTTTCGCTGTTATTAAAAATTATTTTTTTTTTTTAATCGGAAATTTATTTAAACTAAATTAAAAGAAATAAAAGTGAAGCCAAAACGAAGCCAAGCTGAGGTGAGAGGCTGAGGGACCGCGTGCAAATGCCCTAGCTCTATTGCCAGAGAGTAAGGGGGGGTTTTAAAAAGGGCGCCACCGTTTTGCAGCCAGGCCAAAACGGAAACCTCCAAGATGGTGCTGGGGCCTCACTCTCAGCTGGACTTCGCAACTTAGGTACAATATAATGAAAAAAAAAAGAAAAAGGAAAACCACAGGGGGAGCTGTATAAATAAAACAACAAAAATAATTTAAATTAATGCTGGCTTTATTCAAAAATGAAGAAATATATGAGGGTTAGTATTTAAAAATAAAATAAACCTGTTGTGAAGGCGTTCTAGATAATGGTGCGTCAGTGGACGTCAACAAGACGTCAGATAGACGAAGACAAGGGGATGGAAACAAAAGAAAGATAAGAAAAGAAGAAGAAAGAAGAGTAGAAGAGAAGACCCTAACGGGAGCTGTAGGGTCTTTAAAGTTGAAGGGGATCTCAACGGTGATGGATGCTCCTGATGGTCAGCCCTTCACGGTCTTAGTGACCCGACTTAACTCCGACAGCGAACAACTGTGACAAAAAAAATCCCACGATGTGGCTTTCTGCGGCCCCGCAAACCAAATCAAACTAAAGCAAACTAAAGGGGCACGAAAGTAACGTTTCCAGATCCAAAATCCTGGACAACAGATGGCTTGAATAGCCCTGGATCCAGAAGCGCCTGCTGCCTCGTTGATCGCTGGAAGTTAAGTGAAGTCACTGAAGAATTTCAGGTTAAAAGTTAAAAATGTGCTGTTAACAGGATGTGAGAGAGAAGAGAAACGCCAGAGAGAGGTGGAGAGAGATAAAGCGAAAGGGCGACCCATTTCCGGCCAGATCTACCGTTCGCTCCGAGAAGAGAAAGGCCAGTTCACACACTGGCGGCGACACGGAATGAAGTCTCCAGAGCCATGCCCATCCAATTGCAGATACTCCAAGCCAAGAGAAATGAAACAGATGTACCCAAATTTAGTTTTACATAAGAAGTCAATTCGTAATCTCTGCAATCCATTACAAATCATTTAAAGAAAACCCAAGTCTCAGAATATCCCTGCCATTCGAGAAGCAAACGGCCATTGAAGTTTGGGTGGCTGAATATTATTGCCCAAACATATTTCAGAAGAAGAATATTAACCTAGAAAATTCATTAGTCAATTTGACAGGTGATCATAAAAATTGTAAACAAACAAATATATTAGGAATACATAATAAAATACTAGTATAACTCTCGGATAGTGTATTCCAGGGAGTTATGTGATTTAGAATAGGAGGATAATGTCAAAGACAACGAAAACAGAGGCCGTTGACCTTAGGTACGTATTACACTTTTATACAGGGAACCAAACATCGCTTTAAAAAGCAAAATACAATTTTTTTAAAAGACACAATACAAGTCAGACGTGTGACATGAGGCATTAGATTATAATAGTTCATTTGTGGCAAAATCAGATTGTCACAACTGGCATGTGGATTTTCATCGGAATAATTATGTTCGTTGTGCAGATTGGTTACTCCAGATCTTGTAAAGCACGCTTCGTCAGTAAACAATATTTTTCTACAAAAATTTGGAACACGGAATCTTTTGTTTCTAATAAATTGACAAAATGTAAGCTGCATGGGGGGATCAGTCGGTAAAAGTTCCTGGACTTTTTGCACGTGATATGAATGTAATAACTGTTCTTCTAAAACCTCATTGACAATCGTTTTAGGAACATGTTACTCACGTTCTAAGCGACGGGTACTGGTACTTGGTTCTTCTCCAACTCTTTCCAGAATGTTCATTTCTGTTTCCACAGTTCGAGTTGTTCGCATACTTGAAATATTTTCTCAAAGCTGCCCGTTTCCCGAAGATGACGCTCGATATTGGCAAATGTTTGGTGGTTTGGTATTCGACGGTTAGGAAATCTCTCCATGTAAACCCTAACACTCTGACGCCCATTTCCTTGACAAAACCCGTATACCAGGAGCTTGTTAACCTTCTCAGAGTTCTTATAATTTTCCATGTTTAATGGTAAAATGAACTTGTAATTCAAGAATGTTGATCGTATCCTTTAGTCAATTTCATAGACTGGTGACAATTTGTCAATAATTGTCAAATTATTAAATGCCATAGCAACAAGGTCACTAAAAAAATTATTGTTACAGGTAATTTGATTTTAATTTTATTACTAATGTTAATAATTGATGTAGACAGGTAAATGTAAATATTTTTTTTCTGGCAGAACAGCTCATCCAACAAAAAATATTGAAGAGGTAAAATAGCTTCCAAATACATCCAGTCACTCACAGACAAAAATATCTGGGTTGTCATAACACCGTTGATATAAAAAATCAGGACAAATGTTGACGTATTATATCACTTTTATAACACTTCCACTTATTTACAGCCGGTGACTATACTACTAGAAAACGTCATTTTATCGTATTAGTCTACATACTAAAAATCATTAAAATCGATTAGCAGATTTTCACGTAATTTAGGAAAAACCAATATTTTTACAAATTTTTGAGGCCCTTTACCGGCTAAACGAGACAATTTTGGATATAACTAAGTCAGCTTAGATCGACCTATTTTGACGTCAGGAGTCTCTCGTCAAACGTTGTACACGTATTTTCCGGACACCGTGCATAATAAATAATTCATTACGTGAAGATATTTTTCCAGAACAGGCAAAACAGCGGTTATAAAGCCCATATTGAAAAAGGGAAGTCCGGAGGAGTTTGATGGCTATAGGCCGATCAGCCTTCTTCCGGGTTTCTCGAAGCTGTTAGAGTTGGTAGCATGTAAGCGGCTTGTGTCGTTTATGGGGCACTGTGGGCTACTTTCGAGCAGTCAGCATGGCTACATGGAGAGCAGATCAACTCGGACAGCGACGTTTCAATTCACGCACGGCATCCTCGAACAACTGGATGCTGGTAGGGCATCTTTGGGAGTCTTTTTGAACCTCTCGAAGGCGTATGATTACAAGGTAGAATACAGAAAACTGTAATTAGGAAGGACAATATGAACTATAAGTCGAAAAGTTTGCAAAATACAATAGGAATCCCGCAGGGTAGTATTTTAGGACCAATTCTGTTCATCATTTTTACCAATGATCTGTACGAAATAGCAAGTCCTAATGCATAGCCTACTTCCTATGCAGATGATACCAACCTATTAGTGATAGCAAAAGACTTAACTGAACTGACTGACAACACACAAAGAATTTTTTCACAAACCACCTCATGTTTTGAGAAAAACAAACTTATGATCAATAAAGACAAAACAAACTTATTACTGCTTAGAACAAAATTAAGTGAGTTAGAAAAACCAGAAACGATTCAGATCAATAATACAGATTTTAACCTTCAAACTAAGACAAAATTCTTAGGCGTTTATATAGACGAATTTTTAGACTGGACAGAGCAAATAAAATCGCTGGGAACAAAATTAAATAGTATAACTTACGGTATTAGGGTAACATCAAAGTACATATCGACAGGTGCCCTGAGGATTCTATATTTTGCCAACTTTGAGGCTGCAGCAAGATATGGGATTATATTTTGGGGTGGAAACTCAAAAATTTAAGATATTTTTGTTATACAGAAACGACTAATTAGAATAATGTACAAAATGTCATTTAGGGAAAGTTGTAGAAACGTTTTTAAAGATAAGTTTTTTTTAACAATATATGGTCTGTATATATTTGATACTATTATGTTCTTTTCTAAGGATGGACGGGGGCTGCGTATGGGGAGGGGGTCATCATTATAGCACTCGCACAACTGATGTTAATTATCCTGCGCACCTTCTGTCCATCTTTAAAAGGGGACCTTTTTATGGAGGGGTTCGCTTTTTTAATAAGCTGCCTAATGAGCTTAAAAATGAACAGAGCTTGAATGTGTTCAAAAGAAAATTCAAAAAACTTTTAGTGTACCTTGAACCATACAGCCTAAGGGACTACATGGAGAGTTAACGCTCTCACTTTGGTGACGTCATTTCTTTTTATGTTGATCTATGTAATTAGAAATAAAGAAGTTTATTATTATTATTATTATTATTATTATTATAATTATTATTATTATAATTATTATTATTATAATTATTATTATTATAATTATTATTATTATATGACTCTGACTACTGGCAAGACGCGTCCGTCCTGTCGATAGCCACCCTTTAGTTCTGGCGACCGGTATCCCTGGACAAATAAAGAAACGAGATTAAAACCTTTATGAGATATACATAATATGTGTGTCGCAAACATCAGACAACTTAATTGGAAAACCACCTGTCCTATTAAACCTATTAGATATATGGAACAAAAGATATAAAATATGAGAGTAGAAAACATTCTGATCGACGACAGACGTTGACGGCTGTCTTCACCATCATCACGGTGAAGGCAGTTCAGGACGATATTAGCGTGAGCAGGGACGTGCGGTGAGTTAGCAGAATAATGAAGCGCTGCAGGCCTGTTGGAGGCAAAGCGCGGCAGGCCACGCCTATATATGGCCAATACTTGTTTCCTTATGAAAGCAGAAGTGCTTCCATCGCTCCCATGAACTGCAAGCCCTTGGCTTAGAGATTTCTTTTACTTTTAGAGCTATCCAAAAACATAGTCAAATTTTTGTAATTTTTAATACTTACCTTCGTAATTCCAAAAATTTTTTGAGTGGGTGAGTTTATCTTAATAATTTTTGATCGTAAAAAAGAAAAAACTCTCATCTGTTTTACCCCTGTTGTTAGTTTAGATATTCATATTCATATATCTAAATAATCAGCATGTTTACTTATGCATATATGACTGAATCTCTATATATTTTGATCTCTAGCCCTGCCAGTTCCTCTATGGCACAATAGTAATGGGACACACTATATACGTACTTGGCGGCGGAACACCTAAAAAAAATTGTTCCAAATTACTAAGTGCTACAATACCGAGAGGAGCCCGAAAACTCTGTAAATTTAAAAGCGTTCAATGTAAAATAATTATTTTATACTGAAATTAATTGTATCGTAAGGTAAATAATATAAATATTAAAAAAGGTAAGTACAACAACGACACAAAAAAATACTTAGGTATGTAATTAGTTTTCAGGATATCGTCAGTCACAGCTATTGGCTTTATAACATTATAATAAATAAATAAATAATAATAAATAAAAACGCCTTTATTTTAACCTCGGCGAAGGTCAGCTGAGCTGTTAACTTAACCGAGCATGCAAAAAATAATACAAAATAAAAGTACAATAGTGATAACAAGTCTTACATTTAGCACCGTATACGAACAAAGACAGATAATATTCAAGAAACACGGTAAAAAAAGCAAATACTTAACAAACATAACGAGAGATAAGAGGTAAGATAGATAACATCAAAGTGACAAAGAAATAGAGAAAATTAGTTATTAGTTTGAAGGAGTAGGTTCTTAAAACTAGATTTAAACGTGCAAAAAGAAACATTCTTTGATCAGCTAGTATGGGGATATCGATTGAGAAGTCCGACAGACGTGCAAGAAAAAGAGCCCCGAGTCATGGCTTTATAGGCAACTGATACTGCATATTAAAACGTGTTCCACGGGAGTGGATGTTATGTCTGGGACTCATTCTTTCAAACAAATACGAGGGACTCTCAGTTTTAATTAATTTATGCAGGAAACAAGCAAAATGAAATTTTTCTCGAGCCGCTACACTCAACCACCTCAAATCACAAAGTTTGTGACTGACATGGTTGCTTCGTTTAAGGTTGTATATAAAGCGAATGCAGGAATTCTGAATTTTTGGTAGCCTATATTTGGTTGAGCTATCCAAGCACGGTCCATACACAAAGTTGCAATAATTTAGGTGACTGAGGATCAGTGCTTCACACAGAGTTTTTTTTAGTTTAAAGTTGAGAAAGTCTTCGCTCTTATAGATGTTGCGGAGATTAATGTAAGCCTTCTGGAGGACTCTAGATACCTTATAAGTGGCAAGGACATCTAAAAATCTTATGAGATATAAAAAACACTTTTATAGCTTTTAAATGCTTCAGTTTATATGTGTTGCCTTATTGGATATTTAGCTTTTTTAGTTTGCCAGGGGCGGACTAAACTTTACAACTTAATGCTTACATTTTTAACACCCTGTATGATAGAGACTTAAAAAAAATCTAGGTAGCTTGCACCTTAGACTCAAAAACGGTACTCTTGTTTATTGTCGATAAAATGAACCGTCTTCGAGAAAAAGAATAATAAACGAATTCATGGTTTATTTTTAATAAAAAGGACCATGATTTCTATTTTGTTTTTCGACAACAAAGTGTGATACGAAAGTCATTCAAACAACATGAAAGTTTCATTTTAAGTTGTTTAATCCGAACAAATACAAAAACTTAAAAAAGCGCAGTGACGTAATGGGAGGCACCTTAACTAAATTATTAAAAAACTTCATAAGAGGGTTCAACATGGGCTCCGTGAAGTCTGATACACTCGCGGGCACGACAAATTGAGGACTGCTATACCCACCACAATAACCCAGCCTTGGTCCTTATCACATCACAATGAAACGTGGTTCTCTGAAGAAGTTCCTCCGTAGTGTCGACCGGAATCGAATACACCAAGTTTCTCAGGTGTACCCACAGGTAAAAATCCAAGGGCGTTAGGTCGGGAGATCAAGGAGGCCAGGCAATAGGGTCTCCTCTACCTATCCAACGGTTTGGATAGACGTTATTCAAGTGCTCTCGCACACCAACGCTGAAATGAGGTGGTGCCTTATCGTGCATGAAGTACACGTTTCGGTAGGTTTCAAGTGGTAAGTGCTCTATTAAATCCTGAAAAGCGTTCTGGAGGAACTCCAAATAAAGTTGTACATCCAAGCGTTCTGGCAATACGAATGGTTCAATCAAAAAATTGGCAATGACTCCTGCCCAGATATTAATTGATTGGGACTGATGTTGATGATGCAACACAATAGTGGAATGAGGATTTTCATCAGCTCATACATGTGTGTTTTGTAAATTGGTGATATAAGTTTACTTTCTTTCGTTGCTAATCCAATACATAATACATGAATGGTTTGTTCAGAATAACCTTATACTGAATGAATCAAAGACCCATCCATGATTTTTTCCCTGCGTCGGTACGATACAGACTTAGTGATACAAGATACTTTGCGATTTCTGGGCATTGCTCTGGATCCGAAACTGCAATGGGATGTCCATGTCAACGGTCTGGCATCCAAAGTTAGCAAAAATATCTATATTCCCCGCAATTTGGCAAGTAGTGTATCTGGTAAAGTTTTAAGAACAACATATTTTGCTCTGTGTCACTCCCTCCTTTCTTACGCAATTATAGTTTGGGGGCAATCAGCGGAAGCTAAAAGAATATTGGCACTACAGCGCAGAGCAGTTAGAATTGTAGCAGGCATCGGATATAGAGATGAGTGTAAGTACGCGTTTATTAATCATGGGATTCTGACTCTTCCGAGTGCTTTTATCCTGGAAAATCTTCTCTACGCCAAAGAGAATATCGACATGTATGTTACGAATGGTGATGCTTATTTATATCATACGCGAAATAAATTCGGATTCTTGAACCGTCTCGCAAGATGGTGGACGAGTCACGTGTCACTAATAGCACCCTGTCGACTTCTAGTCTATTTTGTTTTTGTAGGTTGGTAGGTTACTTGTACTAAATTTCAGATTTATCAGGATTGGACTAAGCTAAATTTGTTAAGCACGTAAACCACATTAAATGTGCAATTTTTTTTGGAGGATTGGAATATATAGTTTGGTGAAATCAGGGTAGGAGCAAAGGGAAAGAAAAAAGGTGTATGTAGTACTTTTTTATTTCTAATTATAAAAAATCTACAATCTACAAGTAAAAAATACTAGTACTACCAAGGCAATTCTGTAATTTTATAAATTAAATTAATATAGGCTGCAATGGCATAGAAATTGTTATATTTTAAGAGCTGATATATATTTTCAGTGCAGTATATTACTATTCATTTATATAAGGAAATAATATTAGTTCATTCTATATTGTTTTTGTTGGAACATAAAATAGATTTATACTTTTTGTCGGCATTCTTTGAAAAAGGCGAGAAAAGAACTTCAGTGAGTTTAAGCCCAATGCAAAAATGTTATGCAATGTTGCTATACCACCGTTTTTTGTTATTCAAAATGGAAAGCAATTTTATTCATTAAGCAATTTTTTGGACAACCAATAACCTATCATGCATAGTTATTTTTTGTTGTTTTTTGCTGTATATATAGATACTGATACTGCACATGTACAGAAAATAGTGGGTTTGCGATAGTCACTATATATTTCATCAGGCAGTTATTTATTAAAGGAATTATGGACATAGTCCAAAATAATAATAATAGTATTTATTAATAGCACAAAATGCTAGCAAATTACAAGAAATTTACATAAAAAAAAACATAAATATAAAATTATTATCTACTCAAAGAGTTAACTACTAATCTAATATAACCTAAATCTAATATATTTAGAAAATATAAATTACTATAACACTTAAGGAACAATCTTATGTCTAATATATTTTTTACATTCTGTTTTAAATCTTGTTATATTTTCACAGCTTTTTATATTGGCGGTGAGTTCGTTCTATTGCTTCAAACCATCATGAAAAAGGCTATTCTGACTAGATTTGTTGTTGCTGGTTGAATATGAAAGTTATCTCTTATTCGAGTATGATAATTATCATTTTACGCCTAAAAAAGATAACTACCGTATGTATAAAAGTAGTTTGCGGTTAATGTATTTAACTTACCGTTCCGTAACAAATAAACACCAAAACACGTAGGTGGTAGGTACGTCCAAAATAGAAGTCTTTATTAAACTTATTTAAATACAAAACACACGAGAACAATTAAAAACACAGCAAAACACTTAACGAGAAAAAAAGCACGTGGCGATGTCACTGATGTCAGTGTCAGTGGGCTTTGGGCTAATTACGGCTCTATGATGGGTTGGGGATATTTCAAAGTTACTGGTCCAGCTAGTTACTGTCATTTGTCTATTGTCAAATGTCGAACGACGAGACGAGCCGTGAATCCTACTATAGGGATAGTCTGTCCATACCATTTTTCAGATTAGGAAAATGCCAGAATGGGCCGAATTTCCTTGCAGTAAAATGCTTTAATAAACTCTCCAAGACGGTGCAGGATCTACCAGAGCGGCAATATAAGGAAAGGGTGAAACATTTTTTGACATCGACATCCTTTTACTCAACTGATGAATTTTTAGCCCGCAGTGAAGTTAATTTCATATAAAATTTTAATCTGTAGTATTGTGATCTGTAGTGTTGATTAACTGTATATTGTGATTTATTAGTGTAGTATTTTGATTGTCAGTCAATTTTAAACTTTTATATTTTAATGATTCACTATAATTAATCTATATTTGACTTGTGTACATTGAAAAACTTTAGCACCAATAGACTATATGAATATGAATATGAATATGAATATAAATATGAGTATGAATATGAATATATGAATAGCAAGTTTGCCAACTGCATTCTATGAGGAAAATCTTCGGAAATCAGTTCATGTACTTTTTGTAAATGATATGCATGTAATAGTTGTTCTAGAACGTCATGTATTATTGTTTTCGATGTAATAAACTGTGCTGATAATTTTTGAGTGCTTGTTGATGGAGTGTCATTTACAGCATTTAAAATATTTTACTCTAATTGCGGCGTACGTACGGTTCTTCTCAGACCAGCATCAGTAAAGTAAAGATACAGGGTGTTAAAATAATTTTAAAAAATAATTGTTTTTTTAAAATTTCGAAAGTCCTTGAAGATACGGTATTGAAAATTGGTGTCAAATGATTTGGATTAAACCGCACTTTCTCGTTAAAAAAGGTTTTGCTTACTTCCATCAGTGGCATGCGTGAAGATACCATCAATATGTTTTTGAGAAAATATTTGATACGCCATTGATTTTTCTTTAACTCTGATGCATTTTTATGCATCATTGATACAAGCTGAACAAAAGCTGTCTCTACTATGTTTTAAACTTTAACAGTAGTTTTACCGAAAAATGGAAAAAATTGTAAAATTGTAAAAAAAAACTATGTTAAGACATCGCTGATTCGACTTTTTTTCAAAGTAGGCTTATGTCACTGATTGTGTAAATAATTGAAGAAATGTCACAAAATTAATAATTAATTTTTTCTGGACAAAATACGTCACCAGGAATTGACAATATAAATAGAAATGTTCTAAGACAACTAAGTCCAGAAATTCACAAGAAGGTTAAAGAAATGTACAGTTTCTGTTTAAGTAATACTTTATTTCCAAAGGCATGGAAAAAAGGCATAGTTATTAACATACCAAAACCACAGATGGATCATTCAAGAGTGGAAAACTATAGACCAATTACACTTTTGCCAGTAATAGGAAAAAATTTCAAAAAAATTATACGTAACAGGATCACAAAAGAAATAAACCACAGGATACCAAAACACCAATTTGGATTCAAACAAGGCCACTCAACTGTTTATCCACTAACCATTTTAACATCAAACATTCAATCGGCAAACATAATGGGACTTAGCAGTGCAGCCGTTTTCCTGGACATAAAAAAGGCGCTTGACAGTGTCTGGCACAGAGGTATCCTCTACAAACTACAATGCCCAACCCGTGGTGGGACACCACGGCCCAACCTATTTAATATGGATTGTCAAGTTTTTTTTGGAACGGCGTGAGAACATTGTAAGAGTGAATGGAACATGCTCCGCATCTTTTTCGTATGAGCAGGGCACACCACAAGGCTCTCCATTATCACCTCTGCTATACAATGTTTTTTGCTATGATATCTTCCCTTTGATAAACCAAGTTCTACAAGAAACCCTATACATTATACAGTTTGCCGATGATACTTGCTTAGTATCTCATCATAAAAATCCAGCAAAAGCAGTGCAAGGTTTACAAGTTGCGTTAAACGTGGTGATCGATTGGTTTTGTAGATGGAAGCTAGAAGTAAATCCAGCAAAGACTCAATTTATAATTTTTCTTCATAAAATCACAAATGCATGACCAGCTATTGAACTCTTAAATCACCAAATTCATCCACAGCAACATGTTAAATATTTGGGTATCAATTTTGACAATAAATTAAATTTTAAACAACATCTAACAATTATAAAGAAGAAGATGATAAGCAGAAGTAAGCATTTTAGATGTTTGACATACAGAAATAGCGGAATTAGTATAAAGACTGCTTGCCATATATATAAAATGTTATGTCGTCCAATGGTAAAGTATGGTCAAATAATATTTGGCTCCTGTAGAAAACCAGCGTTGAGCGTCATAGAAATAGCTGAAAGGACATGTCTTCGTACAATAACAAAGATGAGACACCCTGCTAATCGACTTCACAACCCCTCCAACATCCCCGGATTAAGGGGGGGGGGCTTTGGGGGCTGAAGCCCCCGGGCCCCGGCACTTAGGGGCCCCCGAGGGGCCCCCTAATTATTCTCCGAACTGCTACATATACCTAACAGTAACAGGCGCAGAACTCGCAGGGTATGATATCAGAATTATGTTTTTCTAATAATTAATTAATATTTCGTGGATCTCGCCGCACGCCGCTGCCGTTTTCAAAGCCGGCCGCGCGACACAGCATACATGGAGCATGGAGTGCGCCGGGTGCAGGCGTAGGCAGAAGGGAGCCGAAACCGCCCACCGCCATCTTGAATTAAGCAAACTCGGTTGTTGCGCGACTTACGCGACGCGACGGCTTCATTTATCGTTGGTTCATTATATTATACTGTTTAGTGCAGTACGGTACGAGTACATTAAAATTTACATAACCTATTTTTTGTTTTGTAAGTGCAGTTATTGAAGTTAGCAAGTATAGTAAGGTGACTTTAGGTGACGAGTGGACTACAATTTAATAATGGATAACAAAAATCAGCGTAAATATAAAAGTGGTTCTGAGAAAAGAAGAAAAGTAAGTGTGAATATTTAATATTTTATTTAATTAGTATAGTAAGTTCTGGTAGGTAGGTACCTACCTATTATGGCCCACCTCACAAGTTAATTTGAGATGAAAAGCATTGAACGAGACACGTGACGTGCCACAAGTAGTTAAAATTGACATTCGATGCTCACGAACGACACGAACACATCCACAATTTATGCTAGAATTGTTAGGTACGACTAAGGTTAGTTCAGTGCCATCCCTGAAGATGGCTGCGGGACATTAATAGACAGTCTAACGCAAAATTTGAAATACTGCGGATTACCGCGGTAATTCGTCTCAGGTATACGTTAATTGGTGTGCCATACCATACTAGCTGCCTAGGCCATATTATTACCTAAAATTAAAATTACTCTAATCATATTTTTTTCATTTTTAGGCTAAAAGGGAAAAGTTAGAGACTCAAAATAAAATACCAAAAATTTTAAATTTCTTTCGTCCGCAATCTTCAGCTTCGACTTCCACTGCAGACGTTCTAGCTCCCGCCCTCGGTTGTTTTGATAAAAATGCAGATGACGTTAAGGGCAATAAGCCCATGGAAATAAATAAGGAAGACCATGATGATATTGGCAGTGCCCTACTCGAAGTAGATGGTGAAGTCGCAGAAAATTTGACTGACATTAACACTACCAACACCCCTCTCGAAATAGAAGAGCAACAAGATAGACCAACCTTTGTACCCAGTAGTGATCCCGCCATATGGCCTGACATAATTGACATATATCTAGACAAGGGGATGCAATATTTTCAAAATTATAATGATAATAGTTATGATGCGTCGCTGCGTACATACCTACAAAACCGAAGATTTTCGGATAAAATGTTGCAGAAAACTCTTGCCAATGGAGAAATTGTTAAGCGACAATGGATAGTGTATTCTCCTAGTAATGGAAATATTTACTGCTTTTCGTGCAAGCTCTTTAGTGTAACCAAATGCACTCAATTTGCACATAACGGATTTTCAGATTGGAAGAGAGGTAGCGAGAAAATTAGCATGCATGAGAATGGCACAGACCATAGAGCCTGTATGAATAGGTTTCTCGTTCGGAGCAACCCTTCAAAAAGAATAGACAAATGCATTTTAAAATCATTTCAAAAAGAACATGAATATTGGACGAACATTTTTAAGCGAATTGTTGCTGTAATAATATTTCTAGCTGAACGAGGCTTGCCTTTCCGTGGTACACACGAAATATTTGGATCACAGTCAAATGGGCTTTATATAGGCCTATTGGAATTATTGTCTGAATTCGACCCTTTTCTAAAAGCACACATTGAAAATTTTGGAAATAAAGGAAAAGGTAATGTTTCTTATCTATCAAAGACGATATGCGAGGAATTTATCCAGCTAATAGCAACAAAAGTTCGTGCACAAATCACACAAGAAATCAAAGATGCAAAGTATTATGCAATCGTTGTGGATTCTACACCTGATTTATCCCACATCGATCAACTGTCCATTATTGTTCGTTACTGTTCCAGCGAAAGTGTACATGAAAGATTTTTAGGATTTATTCCAATATTTAGTCATACTGGAATATCTTTGTCCGAAGTGGTCATGAATTTTTTGGAAGGTTATGGTCTAGATTTGAAATACTGCCGCGGGCAATCCTATGATAATGCCAGCAACATGTCCGGACAGTATAACGGTCTTCAGGCACATATACAACAAGCAGCGAAAACTGCTTTCTTTGTTCCATGTTTTGCCCATTCCCTTAATTTAGTAGGAGAATGCGCTGCTAATATTTGCCTGGAAGCAACGATTTTTTTTCTTTTTACAAAAACTTTATGCTTTCTTCGCAGCATCTACTCATCGGTGGCATTTACTAGTACAACACATAGAGAAGCAGCGCACAGTGAAATCTCTTAGTAGTACGCGCTGGAGCTGCAGAGAAGATGCAGCGAAATCATTATTACTAAGCTACTCTCAAATATACAAATGTTTGAAAATGATGGCCGAAGATCCGCTAGAAAAAAAAGATACGAGCTTAGAAGCTTTAGGACTAAGCAAATAAATGGTCAAAATGGAAATACTTTTTATGACAACATTTTGGAAAAAAATCTTAAAACATTTTGGAGACGCATCAAAAATATTGCAAACACCGGGCCTGGATATATTATATGGGAGCAGCGTATTAAAAGATCTTACGGAAATGGTTTCCTCATTTAGGGATCAATTTGATTTGTTTGAGGACAAGGCAAAACAACTCTTCTGTTTGGAAGATTCGGTTGATTTGTACAAATATTCTAAAGAAAAATCGATGCGAAAGAGGAAATTTCCTGATGGCCAAGATGAATTCCTTGCAGATGGAAGAAATGCTTTCAGAATACAAACATTTCTTGTGATCATCGACAAACTTGTTTCTGAATTACAGAGAAGAAGTAATGCTTACTCTAAGATTACTGACCTGTTTGGCTTATTGCAGAAACTTAATGCAGATATAGAAAGAACGGAATTCGAGATATTTACTAAACAAATTCTGAATGTTTATGAGGAAGATTTTGATGACAGTTTTACTGACGAACTAATTTTTTTTCGAAATTATTAATGAATTCCAACGAAAATTTAAAAACTCCATTGGATTTTTATTTGTATATATTAAAACACAGTTTAATGGATACATTTCCGAACGTTTACACAGTCCTCAAAATTTTCCTATCGATACCGATTGTTAATTGTGAAGCAGAACGTTCCTTTTCGAAGCTTGCCTATATAAAAAACAAATATCGGACCACAATGGTAGGGGAACGTCTAGCTTCATTATCTTTAATGTGTATTGAACGTGGTATTTTGAAAAAATTAAACTTTGAAGATATTATTAAAGATTTTGTTAAAGATAAGATAAGAAAGAAGTGTTTGTGATTTTTGATTTTTCCTAATAAAAATTTAATGGTTGAATGATTTTACTGTTTATTTAGCATCCCTTTCTCAATCATACTTGGGTTAGGGGGCCCATGATTCAAATTAGCCCCGGGCCCCGTGGATGCTTAATCCGGCCCTGCCCTCCAATGATTACCTGTATGAGAAAACAAAAATTGTACCAATTCTCCAGAGGTTTGATGGACTCACTCCAAGATTTACCAGCAGAGCAGCAAACATAACCAAAATAGAACCCTTCATTTTAAGCTTCCCCCAAAACTACACCAGAAAAAGACAGTACCCAGAAAAGACAATCTTTCAAATTTTAACAAATTTAGATATACTTAATTAGCTTTTTTTTTTTAACATGATAAATGTATTAATTTATAGGCTGAAAGACTTCGGTCGATAGCCTTTTGGATATTTTGTCCAATAAAAATTGTTAAATAAAATAAAATAATAATTAAAAATAAAATAATAATAATAAACAAAATTAATAATTTAACTCTTAGCACCCTGTATCTTAGAGGGTAAGCATTTTAGGGCATATGTCCATATGAACTTTTCGTCTTAAAATGATGTAAGGAATCATATCCTAGATTTTCTTCATGCACTTTTAAGGATCACCCTGTACAAGTTAATTTGCTTATATGTGTAAACAAACAGAACAGGGAGGACGCTGGTTAGCAACTAGCTACATGCAATCGGATTCCCTCTGCGACCAAACATGGGGTGCATTCAAAAATTAAAATAAAATAAAGATTGTTAACTTAGTAAAAAATTACTAAAATTAGTGTAATTTTTTTTGCCATTATCCTGAGGACTACGATTTCGAAACAATCGGGTTTTTAGTGTCAAGTAAGGGGTTGTCATTTTAATTGTTCTTTAACTGTACTGCTAATTATTTGGCAAAACTGTGCGAGGCCTACGGTCACAGTTCACAGTTTAATTAATTAATATTTTTTTAAATAACTACATTAAATTTTTTATTTTTGTGCGCAACTAATTATGCTCGTAATTATGTTTTCATCTATTATAAGTATCTAGACAACGAAAAAGGTTAGGAATTTGAAATTTTGGTTAGTTCAGGTTCATAGGAGGCCAAGGTCTCCAATTTAAAAATATTTTTAGCCAGACCTACAGATACCAACTTTCGTTCTTATAAATGAAATGCCTTGTATGTTATAACATTTTTAGATTCCTCGGAACATTCTGAAACTTTTCTGTATAACTGATGATATATCTATCTTGAGCCGCTTAGGAAATGAAAATTATTTTTTAAGAAATTAAGCAAAAAACATCCCTTAATAAAAAAATAGGATCTCTCGCAACCGGCATAGATGGAGGTTTGAGGTTTTGACATAAAAATGTAAGGTATTCTGAAACTCTAACTAGAACTATCTTATCGGTGTATTTTAGAGTGGGATCCAAAATATCAACTAATTCTCTATCAAAAATTATGTGATGCCATACCTATTTTCAGCCGTTTTGAACTTATAAGCTAAAAACTAAAATAATGTAAATATAATATATTTTCTTATTACTACGAGTAGGATATGACTTCAACCAGTCAAAAAACGTAAGGAATAATAAAATTGTCTTGAATTTTTCTGAAAACAGTTTGCAGAAATGTTAAATGATAACTTGGTGTGATTATTAATCATGGGGAAGTATTACACATTTTTAGTATTATCGCCAATAAACCTCAAACATCAGTCATCACTCATTAGATGTGTAAACAAAATATTTGTTTTATAGATTTTCTCACAAATGTTCTAGTTTTAGAATGCAATACTATTCAACTGTTTAAAGGGCTCCACAAATGGTATATTATGCATGCATTTTATTAACTGAGAGAGACCTTGCGTTCTTGCGTTCAGTCAAAATGCTCTTGCCTCGACCACATACAACATTTTGCTGCATAGCCAGTTTTTAGCCGTGGTTTCTGTTCTGATTGCTGCAGCTATTGCGATTGTGGCCAAGAAAAAATGGACTCGTCATAGATCTAAATGGTTAAAGGTATGGAGGACTTGAGGTAAGGAGGCTGATCGGCAATGGCAGTATTTTAAATTTGTTTCTGCTTTTTGGTTAGTTCGCTAGGTGGTCGATAGAGGCGCTCTCTTCGTTAATGAGTCTCGTTTTTCCGAGCGTTTTTCATAGAAAGTGTGGCGTTTTTCTCGTCTTATTTATCGAAATCACTTTGTTATTCATTTTTTTCTTAATATTTATTTATTTATTTATTTATTGAAAGATCAACGGGCAAAGCCCTTTTTTACATAAAACAGAAAGATAAAGTATCAAAAACAAGCTATAAAGTACAATAATTATCAAAAATAACCTAAAAAGTACAATAATTAACATAACCTATAAAGTACAATAATTAAACATATTAGTCATTATATAAATCGGAAAAAAAAGAAAAGAAATACTTAGTGGTACCTCATAACAAAATTCGCAATATTTCTCTTAAAGCTAAAGAGCGTACCAGACTGCCTGAGCTCAGTCGGCACTTTAATTCCACTCGCGTCTCAATCTATTAACAGTAGCATAATGTACATAATTTCTAATGGAACTCACCTCCACAAGCTCACGAGATGCTCGAAAAGGATATGGTAGATCTCTCGCTCTAAAGAGATCGACCACATCCAGGGAAGAGACTGAACCCAACTTAACCCTTTTAACAAAACAAAGATCATCTCTAATGTGCAGGGATTTAACAGAACCCAAACCAAAAGATCGAGCCAACTCAGAGTAGTCGTGGTTTGCGAAGCCCATAGGAGACCCCTGTTTAAACGCTAAATACCTTATAAATTTATGCTGAACCGATTCTAGCTTCTTAATATAAACATTATAATGGGGTGACCAAATAAGAGCACCATAAAATAAATTTGGCAAAACCAACGATTTGTACAGACTTACAATAGCCCTAATATTAGTAAATTCCTTGGTGGATCTCTTTAAGAAACCCAGTACTTTAAATGCTTTAGAAGTCACAGTGCTAATGTGCACATTGAAAACAAACCCACTCTCAAAAATCACACCAAGGTCCTTGATGTGATTCACCCGTTCAAGCTCCCTGTCAAATATAGAATAATTAAAATTAGATTGAATCTTGGAGCCCCTACCAAAGGAAATAAATTTGCATTTATCACCATTCAATTTAAGTCTATTAAGGTTTGCCCAATGTGCAATGACATCGAGATCTTTTTGTAACAGCACTTGATCATAGAATGAGTTTATCCTATTAAAAATTTTTATATCGTCGGCAAAGACAAGGATCTTTGCAACCTTTAATGGATCTGAGACATCATTAATAAACAAAATGAACAATAGTGGTCCCAAGTGAGAGCCCTGGGGCACCCCAGAGGTTGCAAAAAAGGGAGTGGACAAATTGCCCCTAATTCTGACTCGCAACTCACGATTGGACAAGTACGAACGTAGCCATCCAATCGTATGAACATTAATACCAAGATTAAATAATTTGTACAAGAGCAAGCTATGATCTACACTATCAAATGCCTTACTAAAGTCGAGGTATATACTATCAACTTGAGAAAATTCATTGAGAGCCGATGCAATATAATCACTGTACAAGATGAGGTTTGTTAGCGTAGACCTACCCTTAACAAACCCATGCTGAGCTCGAGAAATAATATGAATGCACATGTCAGTCAATTTTTTAGTCATGATAACATCAAAAATCTTTGCGATTGAACCAATAATAGAAATAGGTCTATAATTCTGTATATCCTGCCTATTACCAGATTTAAAAATGGGGGTAATAAATGATTTTTTCCAAATATTAGGCATATGCTTTTCCTGCAGAGACTGATTAAATAAGTAACAAAGAGGTTTGCTAAGGACAGAAATACACTTTTTCAAGAACCTGGCAGGTAGACCATCAGGACCAAGGGATGTCTTATCTTTCAAATTATTAATAGCAGCTGTGACTTCCTCGACAGTTATATCTATATCGCCTAAACCCAGACAGTGAAGCTGTGATACAAATAGAGATAAGTTATTGTCATAAACAGAACCAAAATTCTTTGCAAATAAATCACAGATAGAGTTAACAGTACACACCCTATCACCTCTTAGGAACATCTCTATAGGCATGTAGTTAGAATCAGACAATTTATTGATAAAATTCCAAAAGAACTTAACATTTTTCTTTGAGCTATCTTCCACTTTTATAATATAATTTGATCTATCAGTTTTGGAGATCCTAATACAAATGGCGCGTAGACGCTTAAATTCAATATAATCGGCCATATTATTAAATTGAATCCATTTTTTATGGATTTTCTTTTTCAATATGATCTTAGATATAAGCTCTTTGGAATACCATATAGGATAGGAGCTGGGCCGAATAACCCTTACTGGCACAAACTGTGTAATAAGATTGTTTATAGTATTGTAGAAATTATCTACATTAGAGCAAATGTCATTACCAGCAAAGAAATCATCCCAACTCGTATCAGATAAGCTTAAATTGATCGCCTGATAGTCAGCACGAGAAAAGCTTAAAGACTGCATTTTACATTGAACACTATTAAGAGCAACAGTATTAATACGGAAAAAGCCGGATCATGGTGTAAGACTTCAATGGGAACGATGGAATCATTGGATATAATATGGCAAATGTTGTGGTGATCAAGACTAGAGAAGGCTAGATCCAAGGTGTAGCCCTTATCAATATGCACTGGATAATATTGTTTTAAACCAAGGTAAGAGAAACCATTCATGATAGTGTCAACATTTTCCCGAATCAATATATCTGTACTCGTGCAATTTGCAACCAGTGCATCACCAAGAGTAGAACCATTTGACCACGTAGTCTTCGGTAAATTGTAGTCGCCCATGATGACAAATTCATGACCACTGAAAATATTGGACAACCGTTCAACAGAAGCAACGTGAAGTAGGTAGACATCATTATCATCCCTTGGTGTAGGATAGAAGCAACCAACAATAATTTTTTTCGAAAGGTCCTTAATTTCAACAAACAGTTGCTTCAAATCAGATGCTCTTACATTACCAATGGAGACCAGGTCCCGGAAATCAACTGACACCCTACTGGCAGTAAGCCCATTGCGAACAGCAACAACAATGCCCCCCCCAGCAGGGGCATTCACACAATCATGCCTATCCCTTCTATAAATACAGTAGCCATCAAGACCAAGTTCACTATCCTTAATGCCAGGGTGAAGGTATGTTTCGACGAGAACAATAATATCAGGAGTAGGAGTAAGCATGGAGTATTCAATAGATAACAAGTCTAATTTAGTTCTGAGCCCATGAACATTCTGGTAATAAACAATTAAACCATTGCTCGTTGATCTTACATGTTTTTGGAATTTTTGTTAAATCTAGAATTATTGGCAGTAGAGTTTATATTTACAGATACATTTGGACCATCAATCTTATTGCGATTCCTGTTAATAGTAATAAGCTTTGGATTACCATGAACGAACTTGACAATTTGTTTAACAGAGTCATCAACATGTGCACTATTAAAAACCTTTGCCTTGGATTTAAGATCATTATAGGCGTTTCTTTGGTTTTTAGTGAGATCAGCCGATACGTTGATACCACCCTCGATAAGTTTCCAATGAGTAAGAACGGTAGTAACATCATTATGGTCAACCATTCTAACAGATATTGGCCTGCATTTATCCTTATTGTAAGCGCCAAGGCGAGATACATTCTTCTTAGAAAAAACAGATTTTAGGTTCTTAATATTCACAAGAGCATTTGAAACAGTGTTGGCGTCGTCCTCGGGGCGTAAATCAACATCGTCTTGCACATTTCTAAGTATAATGTTGTTCTCGCGATACCTTCTATTATCAAATTCGTTTGCCAGCTCTTGGAAAAGGGCACTGGTATCCACATTATCGACGACGCTACCGGCCGCAACACTTGAAGAAGCCTGAACCGCCCCAAATATTATTGATAATGAGTACGTAGCTAACAGTAAATCATGTACGAGTAGAGTTTCCTTTGTGCCGGGGTATAAAATAGGATAATATTGTTCCGATAAGAAGCTGGCTCTTCTTTATTTTTTGTGGTCGACAGTAGGTTGATAAGATGGTTAAATAAAACAACAATGTGTATAAATCTTCACTAAATAATTTATTGTACCATGACAATTGTTTCAACAACACAGTGTCTTCTTCGGATGGAGATTTCTCCATCCAAAGAAGACACTGTGTTGTCGAAACAATTGTCATGGTACAATAAATTATTTAGTGAAGATTTTTATACACATTGTTGTATTATTTAACCAGTTTATAATGGATCTTCATCAAGTAACGGCTACTTCAATCGAATAGGTTGATAAGATTGTTGTTAAAAGAAACAAACAATTCAATTATTATTTAAGAAGAAATTCGGGTTTTTGTAAATTTAGGCTGCAAGGAATAACGAGCATACGAGGGGACTGACGATAGACAACAATTTTTTTTTAATTAATTGCCAAATGAAATGTGTAATGAACATTTTAACCGAATTTTAACCATCCAAGGAAAATTAAACTTAAATCTAGAGTTATAGAGTTACATTATTTTTGTTCGTAATGTTAACCTAAACTGTAAGGAAAAAAATAATAACAGCATACCTACTTAGTAACAAAAAACAAATCATAAATATGTTTTTTTTTTGTAAATTAACAAAATTTTGTAAATTAACAAAAATCTCCTCTAATAACAAAAAAAATTAATTATGCCAATTAATATTAAGACCTTCGCAGTTACAGCCATATAATCTTAATTACAAAATCTATAATAAACCATTTTTTAAATACGTCAACGGATTTCTTAAATTAATAGAACACTCTTCTTCCCTTCATATTTAAGTCAGGAATTTAAAAGGATATTTTTAAAAAAGAAGTAAGTACCTAATGGATATAGGTAACCATACCACTAGATGTAATCAAAATATTACAGTGCCACAGTCTAGCAGCTCACTAACATCACATCCTCTCTTCCACCAAGGAGAGAACCTATATAACAGAATACCCACACATTTGAAGAATTTACCTATCAATAAGTTTCAAAATATACTTAGAACGCATCTCGTAAACTCTACAAACTATTAATTAAATTAATTTTGAATTTTCTAGCTCTCTTCGTGTAATAATTAGGTAGTAGATATCTTGCTGCAGTTTAAGTTTAGTTTTAGCATAGTGTAAGTTTTGTATATATATTGTATACCTACTATTATTGTTGTAGGTTTAAGTTAATATTGTACAGTATTGTGATGCCTATCAATAAAATTTGATTGATTGATAGCAGAAATATCAACCTCAACTTTGATAAACTCCGAGGACAAACCTTTTGGAAGATTCAAGTCAAGTTTTTATATTTTTCGACAGGAGTCTCCGTTTTTTTTACAGTATCTGCTGCTGTTGCTGTGGAAAACCGGCTATGTAAGTTTCAGGGTTAACAATTTTATCTCTGCAACCACCTTTCAAAACAACCCGTAACACCTCTTATAACTGAATATAAGTATACAACAAGTTGTCAAGAAATAGGGCTGAGAGGTTTATAGATCACATCTATTAACTACTTACTAGTTTTAAAATAAATAAACTGGAAATGCTTACCTTCCTCAAAATCCACCATTGTGATAAATAAGATAACTACAGAGGAAAGGATACATGTGACGAAAAACAGCCTAGGTAGGACTTTCTTGATCTGGAACATTATTAAAGCCTTAGGTCTCTCACAAATTTGCTAAACTGTTAAAACACTCTAGGTATCACAATTTGACAACATTAGATTTTAATAACATAACCTCAAAACCGAGGTAACATTACTGAAAATAAGTAGATAATTAACTTTTTTATTATATCGTTCTCGACACTGATTATTTTACATTGTTCTCAATTTTTATACTTTATCTTAATAATTATTTTAACAAACACAAGCCGCTATAACAATATCATGAACATGACAGACCAGAGACGGGATGAGATTTTAAAGAATTAATCAGCTGATACGGCCCATACTGACAAGAATGCAGGGATGTTCCCTAATTTCAAAAATGTTTTGCTAACTCTTTGAAATGTACTAAAAATGCTGCCCTCTGTGATGCACAGAAAATTGAAGGGGATAATGCTTAAACAATATTTTTATTATAATGTAGGTTAGTCAATGTTATAATCAAAGACGTATTGTCCACGAATAGAGCGACAACCAACAATACTTTGGTTAAATAAAAAAATTTAATAAGCCAATTCTAACTTATTCAATTAAATGTGATGGAAAAATTACGAAATTTTCATAGTTTAGATAATTCAGCAAACACCAGCAAATATTTTTTATGACGCTGTTGTCAAAAATTGATGTAAAGCTGGACATAAACAATGAAGATTTATTTCACATTTAAAACACATTTTCGTTTCACCAATCCGGCAACCATGCACACATCCAAAATAAAGACACCATTATGTTTTTCTTACTAAGCCTTTAATTTAACATTACATTATACCTAAGACTACAGATACACTACAAAACATTAATTAATTAAATGTTCAAAAAACTCCATCAACAGCTAATAAACAATATCCTGACCGATCATAAAATTCATTTCTAACATTACTGAGTTGATATTGAGAATTTCTGTCATATTCTAACATTCTAACGAAATACAGTTTTTTAGCTGGCCTATAGATTTTCAAATTTTACATCTTCATAAATAAACTTTTTTAAGTGACCCCACAGAAAGAAGTCGTTTGGCAAAAGGTCAGTAAATCTGGCTGGCCAAAGGACTAGATGCCGTGGGCCAATAATATTTCCGTTAAAAATATTTTGCAAGTATTCCGTAACCATAAGAGAATTATATGGACAGGACAACCATCCATTTGATACCAGATCTCCTGATTTTCGCGTACAACTAGTGCGGGTTAAATTCGACTTTGTAGTAAGTCCAAAAATAGGTTACTGCTGTAAGGTTGCCTTCCATAAAAAATGGCCCAATAATGTGATGTCCTACAATTCCTATAATTAAAGCGCCTTCCATGAAAATGATGTCACTGACATTATTTTGTCAATGCCAAATAATAATTTGCTGGTGTTTGCTGTGTTAGGTACCTAAACTATGAAAATTTCCTAATTTTGCCATCACATTTAATGAAGTAATTAAGCTTAGTTCATATTATGCGAATCACGAATTTCGCATCCTAAAGATTACCTCTCTTGTCCTATTTCGTAGAATAGTTCATATAGATGGGAATCACGAATTGCGAATAATGCCTTAATTGGTCAATTTCAAATATTTTAACGAAATTGACCAATCAAAGCGTTATTCGCAATTCGCGATTCGCAATTCGCAACTATATGAACTATACTTTCGTCGGGCTTAATTCACAGCAAGTACAATTATTAAAAATCGTTAAGCAAAAATCCTAAAAGTACTAACCATATAACAACCCTGTCGGCGCGGCGGCATCTATCATCTTCCTGTTGAAACTCTGGCCAGAGCTTGTTATTTTATATAATTTAAACGAATAGCTCACCATCTCGTCAAGAGCACAAGAGCGTCTAAATAAATATTTAGCTCGTTGAAACTAAAAACCACAAACAAACCAGCCCTCTATTCTAAAAGAATTCCTCGGTTGCCGAATTTAAATTCGGTGAAATTATTTTCTGTAGAAAATGCCCTGGTGAATTAAGAAGCATTCTACATTTTATTGCAAATCTTATTCTTTTATTATTCTCTAAAACGTTGTTTTTGCAAGTTCTTCTGTTCTTACAGATGGTCTTCCAGCTCCCTTTTTATGTTATATAAAACCTTTTCCCTAAAGAGAGCTACGGTTCTTCGCAGGCAATGATAAAAATCCCCAGCAGTAATAAAAGGGACGTTAAGAAAATTCTCGCGGAAATGATCACTGATTGTATTGCCACTTATCATTTACTCTAACCTCGATTCGAAAATAGGCTGCGACCATGAATTTTTTGTGCTGTTCCGTAAACCCCATTTATAGCTTAGGCCCAATCTGAAAATATCTTACAAATTTAATCAAAAGATGTACCGGGTGTTCCACCTAAGGAGGTAATCGGCTATATCTCAGAAAGTAATAACACTAGAGGACTTTGGGAAAAAATATATATCGAGAAAAGCAGCCAAGAGAAATAGCTGGAAATTATTTTCAAGTTCGAAAAATGACCGCTAGGGGGCGTAAGAGAACTTTCAAAATAGAAATGCCGATTTTCTCTTGATTTTTCTTAATAAAAATATGTTAAAAATATAGGCATTGTATTCTTCATAAAATTATGCAACTTTATGATAGGAATCGTTTTTTTCTATTTTTAATAATAAAGTGGTGGAAGAAGGTCAAACTTTTTTTCTTTCAAACGCTGATATCTCTGCTTTGGATACACCGATTTTTTTCAACTTGGTCTTGAAAAAAACCCTTTTTTTCCTCTACACGTAGATCTTTTAACTATACCATATTGATTCTGATGGTGGCCACTAGATGGCGTTTTTCCGTAATTCCTCAATGAATAAGGGTTTTCTCAAAAAAATCAAATGTTATGATATGACTTTTTCATCATATTTTGTTTTGGGCTTATAAAGGCTATTAAATAGTGGAATAAAAAATCCAGGTCCGTATTTAAAATAAAAAAGTTGATGATGGTCGCTCGAATCCGAAACGTCGGATTAAAAAACTAACCCCATCAGCTTGTACAGGAGGAAAAGTTACTATAAGGAACTGAAAACCGCAACGCGATATCTTTTGTTTTAATTGATTAATTAATGTTTTAAAAAATGGCCAATTTTTCCATATTAATTTATTATTATCCCTAATTTCTCTAGTTTAACAAAAGATATTTGGAAAACTCACGTTTATAAAATAAAATAACCCAATAAGGGTTTTATTAACAGAACACGTCACAAATTAGCAAAAATATTTTAAAAAAATTAAAATAAAATAAAATTTTAATTTATTTTTCACTTCACTTTTCTTTCCCGACTGTTTATTTGACTGATGAAATTATGCGCTGCTAAAGTTTAAATAATATCTCTCCCACCTCGGAGAAGACGCACTAGTAATATTTTTGATTGGTCAATACTCTAACTTAAACTAGTTTTATCTGGATAGATCGCGGAATGGGGACGGATCGCGTTAGTGTTAACAAGTAACACCTGCAGAATATCTGCCTTCCAGCTGCAACTGTTTTTTAATAACTGTCAAATAAATTAAGATTTAAAAAGCCGATATATTTTGTTTTTCTGATACCGACAAAGGGATTCCAGAAACTGGAACACTTGTGTCAACATCTGCTAGCATTTTTAGGTGCTGTTTTGATCAATTTTAGGTGGAATTGCTAGAGTAAAAGTTAATCTATTTTTAACCGTCGTAATGTTCAAATACTTACAAAGTTAGTATCGTGGTCCGTCAAAAGTTGCCGTGCCGTAATCGTCAAGTGTAGTGGTGAAAACTTTAGTTCGGAAGTTAAAAGTGCGTTGACCCGAAGTCACACGTAGGTAGTAAAGTATCGTCGCGGCGGTAGAAAACTTTTACTTATTGACTTGGCACGGTAACACGAAAAGTTTCATTGAATAAAGCGTAAAGTGAACGCATTTCTAAAAGTCAGTGTCGACGTTAGGATTATTGTAATTTTAATAAGTGAAGAGATCTGTTTATGTTAAGTTTATTGTTGGTGGCTCCGACAGAAATTTGATATTATAATAAAAAAGTGAAATTGGTAGTGACTTTGTGGTTTTTTTTACTGCTAGAAATTAAAAGTAAACTCATTATATTTACGATTAAATATTGCTCCCTTTCAACAATATATATTGCTCCCTTTAAAAGAAAAATATAAACTACTTCAATTCAGCAACAATTTGGATGTATTTGGTGTAACACACTGGTACTGCGAACCCAGTTGAGGTTTTAGTAACCGCCTTCAAGGAATGAGGTCCTAAAAGAGTAAGTACCCATTTGAGGATAGAAGGTGGGCGCTACACTAACATGCTCACTAAAAGTAAGATTTTGGCCAAGAGTAATCCAAAGGTTTTTACAAACATTTTTAAAATTAATTGGAACTTCGTCCGACAAAACGAAATCGTTTACCAGAACTTTGACACGTTAGCTGTCTGTACTAATAAGCAGCAGAGATTTTTGCAGGATTCAAAATTAAAATTCGTGGACAACAACTACGTGTTTATGTGAATCAAAACAATTTATATTATTATTTGCAGGCAAGGAATCGATTTGATAAAAAACTCATTAATTTTCACAGGAACCAAAAGCTCTTCCGGAATGTGCAACTTTTTCTGTTTTTTGTGTATATCTAGCTTGTCCAACGTATTCCAGAGGGCTCTGGAGTTCCCAAAATTCTCCTTAAGTTGAGAGTTTACATAAGCTTTCTTGGAGAATGGTAGATGTAGCTTTCGAGCGACACCTCTTGGCAATCAAATGCATCACCTGGCCCGTCCGACAAGAATCAGTCAAAAACGGATAAGGAAACTCCTGCAAAGACCAGACGAGCCGGTATTTATTGCAGGAGTGCCAGGTGTGCAGCATTAAGAGCCAGTTCGGTTAACGAACGGACGGGCCAGGTGATGCATTTGATTGCCAAGAGGTGTCGCTCGAAAGCTCCATCTACCATTCTCCATCGACTTTTCAGGGTCAAGTATAGGCTCTCAGTGTTGCTTCCTTTCGTCGGATTCTATAACCTCACTGACGAGCCGTTATACGGTAAAACGCGTCTGGGGATGAATCCGACGAAGGAAAGCAACCTTTGAATTCTACAATTGTTGGTACTCGGTCCGTTAACCGGTTTTGAGAGCGTCGCATCATATTTAATTTATTTCTTTTTATGTAGCTTATTTTAACTTAATTCGGGGCCAGACCCCTGTTTTCTAGGGAGCATAAAAAGGTGAATTCCTACGAAATTTGGGCGTGGTCCCAAATCTCTATTTTGTAGCAGTGCCAGACTTTATCAAAAGCTTTTGAAACGTCAAAGAAAACCGCTCCCGTGTGTGTTCTTCTATTGAGTCCTTCCAAAATTCTGGTCGCTAGTCTCGTAGTCTGCCTCACTGGACAGTGTTCTCTCCTAAAGCCAAATTGCTCATTGGGGAGAACATTAGGCTCGATGATAAAGTCAGCCAGACGACTGAGTATTATTTTTTCAACAATTTCCGCTAGACTCGACAACAGACTAATAATTGAGACGGAGAATGAAGCCAGATGGCTCCATCTCGTGGTGCTGGTAAAAAACACCAATTCTTAAGCATACCTGCGCCCTCTGACATGGACTTACAAAGCCACAAATATCAGAGGATCTCCTGCAAAGACATTAAGTCACAATTGCAGGAGTCCTCGCTAGGCAGCGCTATACCCAAGCTGGGCGTCGGTTTAGTAACCGAAAAACTTAACAAAAACAAGGGTTTGCTTTTTCCTTCTGCCAGAACCATCCTCAGACGCGTTTCGCTGTATTACAGCTCGTCAGTGAGACTATAGGTTCTGACAAAAGGAAAAAGCATAGGCCATCTGGCTTCATTCTCCGTCTCATCCCGTTTTTTTCTGTTTTAAAACAGACACCTATGCTTTTTCCTTTTGTCAGAACCTATAGTCTCACTGACGAGCTGTAATACAGCGAAACGCGTCTGAGGATGGTTCTGGCAGAAGGAAAAAGCAAACCCTTGTTTTTGTTAAGTTTTTCGGTTACTAAACCGACGCCCAGCTTGGGTATAGCGCTGCCTAGCGAGGACTCCTGCAATTGTGACTTAATGTCTTTGCAGGAGATCCTCTGATATTTGTGGCTTTGTAAGTCCATGTCAGAGGGCGCAGGTATGCTTAAGAATTGGTGTTTTTTACCAGCACCACGAGATGGAGCCATCTGGCTTCATTCTCCGTCTCATCCCGTTTTTTCTGTTTTAAAACAGACACCTATGCTTTTTCCTTTTGTCAGAACCTATAGTCTCACTGACGAGCTGTAATACAGCGAAACGCGTCTGAGGATGGTTCTGGCAGAAGGAAAAAGCAAACCCTTGTTTTTACCCTTGTTTTTAGACTAATAATTGGCCTATAGCTTACCACCTGTGTTGGGTCTTCGTCTTGTTTTGTGATCAGTATAACTTTTGCTTTTTTCCACACACGCGGATAGTAGCCTTCTTCTATTATTACCGGTGAAAGGTTTACTATATCCCTGATTATCAGGCTGATGATGTTGTTTGGCAGATTGCGCAATGCAATGATTCTCATCATGTTATTACTAAATATATTATTATTAAGCTATACCACTAAGCAGTACGGCGTACGGCCCTAGATGCAAAGCATACTTTGATTATAATAATTGTTGCTTGCACCGTATGTATATCATTACGATCATTAATGCGGGATATAGGTACTTTGGAAACTAAATTGTTCCTACATCGTCGGTGCCTCATTTTGCTGCTTTTATCCTTTTCTTTTTTAAATGCCGAAGCCCCTTTCTTCAGAGGTATTATCGCGAAATAAAACACCTATAACGGAAAAAAGAATCTATAAAAAGAGGAATTTAATTAAAATTTTCACGCGTCAGCTCGTATTTTAGAAGTAAAATAAAACAAAAGGAAAGAGATGACCGGGAATCGGAGCACACGATACAATTTCTTTAAGCTGGATACTTTAATCAAACAGGCGTTGAATAAATTACAGTAAATTGCCTTGTTTTAGGTCTTTATCAGTAGCGTGTAGGTAGGTAGGTATCTTGTATCTGCGTTACAATTAAATAAATTGCGTAAACAAACATATCATTGAATTAAAAGCTGCACGAATGAGTAATCATAGACTAAAGAAAAATGTCTTCTTAGATCGCTTGGCCGCCTCCTGTCGGTTGTGCAGGTTAAACAATGATTATAGGCGCAGGGTGTCCTAAGTGGTGGAACGGAAGGTAAGAGTATGAACGCTAAATTTTTTTTTTATAAGTTTAATGTAAAAAACGAATTAAAATTTTTAAAGCACAGTGCTCATTCAGAACCATAAACATACATTCAACATTATTTCGTACCTAATTAAAAATAATATTAAAAAACATATATTTTAAAAATTGTCATTGCCCCTGATACTTCTTCTCCATTTTTGTCTTGGTGAAGTCACTCAACCTGTCCATCACAGACACCACCAAGATTTGCAGGAAAATGGTCCAAATATAAGTGTAAAACGTGAATTTTCATCCTTATATTGACCTTAAATTTGTCCAGCATCTTCTCCACAATGTGCACATAATTTCAGTCTTTAATATTTGTCTACAACTTATTAAAACCTTTCAAGGTATTTTTTTCGGCATACTGTTCATTACCGCTTTAAACTCAACAGTTTTCATTAGGGCTCTAACTTGTGGATCAACAAAGATATACCTTCTTTAATCTTTGGCTGTGATAGACCAGGAAATTTTATACTCAAGACTTGGAATCATCGACCAGTGTCTCACTAAACCAAGTTTAATATGATGTGGAGAAAGTAATACTTTTTTCAGGATCGATTAGAGGACTTTCACGCAGAACATTCTTGTTGCCAGACGTTGAATGCTCTGTTATTTTCTAATTTCCCTTTACCCATAGTTAGTCTCTAGCTCTACTATCCCACTTACATAACAAAGAAACATGGATATTTCGTGGTGAATTCAGATTGCCAACTGTCCTCATAAATACAATATTTTTTTTGCCATAAAATAATCATAACTGGGCCTATGAAAATCCTCATGCCATTACAGAGACACATTTTAAGGAACAGTTTTCTATCAACGTTCGGATCGGTATCATAGGTGACTATTTGATCAAACCATTTTTTTTTACCAGAACGCCTTAGCGGACAATTTTACAGTAATTTTCTACAAAATGATTTGCCTTTACTTGTTAACAATGTTCCTCTGTAATAACGGCAACAACATATACGTTCATGCATGATGATGCTCCAGTCCACTTTAGCATATTGGCTCGTGAGTATTTGGATTGAGCTTACCAAAACCGTTGGATAGGTCGTGGAGGACCATAATTCTGGCCACCATGATCGCCTGACTTGAACAGCTTAGATTTTTATTTGTGGGGGTACCTAAAATCAGTAGTTTATATTACAGGAATCGAGACAGTAGAACAACTAAGGAATATAATTATTGACGGATGTGAAACCATACCTGCATGAAAGCGAGAGGTGGTCATTTCCAACATTTTTTGTAAATATCTGTTAAATTTTTATTACCTACTCTACATTTGTTGATTTTAAAAAATGGCTTATTAATAAATATTGTGCAAGTCAGCAACGCACGTTTTTTTTGTAAAACTGCCCCTTGGGGCGCCACTAGAATTCATAATTATCATCTAGTTACTGCTAACTTAGCCGTCTTATCACAACGAACAACACTGCCAAATTTATAATAATATTAATAAAAAACCGATTTCTTTTTAACTTCACCTTGTATCTTGAAAACCAGACTTTTTAGGACATATGTTTATATGAACTTTTCTACTTGAACCTTGTTCAGGAATGCGCTCTTGGGATTACGGCCTATCATTAAGTAACACCCTATATAAGTGATTCGATTTGAAGAGAATGAGCTCACCTCTGATAAAACGTGTCTCACGAGTTTCTGCAGTGTCCTGTATAAAACATTTCCTTTGTAAAAAAAAACGTGATCGTAATCCTAATCCCTCGCTGATAAATTAACTTGAACGGTCCGACATAATTTTTAACTCCTCTCCGCTCTCCCCCTAACCGCCCCATGTCTCGTTAATTTCCATGCGAAAGAATGTCCAATTAAAGGGAACTTTTTAATTATATTTGCCTTTTCGCGCTCCTTACTCACCCACTTCCGAAGGGCCATTAGCTCATTTGAATAGTTTCTTTGTTACGTTTTACGACTGTTTTTTATTAAGGTTTTTTTTTGACTTTACACGGGATATTCAACAATGTGACATTTCACTGGAATTTAAAACTTAGTAATCTTAGTATAGTCGATGGCACGTCCAACTTTCAGGTGAAAGAGAAGTACGTATTTTCAGTTTGCCAAAATAAAGCTAGTTCTGGGTAACTCGTTTTTTTAGATATATAGCATATAGAGAGCCCTGGGTTGTTCGACGTCCGGGGAATGAATTCCAGTGGCGTAGTGGAGAGTGTTCCACAATGAGACATGTTCCACAATGAGAATTCCCGATTAAAAATTACTCTTAAGAGATTTGGCATCGTTTATTCAGTACAGAGTTGTCAGGTTAGATGTGACACGTTGCTTTATAGCTGGTGAGTTTTTAAAAAAATTATAGAATGTGTTTAAAAATTGAGACTGTGTATTAAATAAAACTGGGTTTTAAAAAAGTGTACCTATACTGAAAAATCTATCTAATTCTCGCTAAATTTGATTTCATCGTAAATACTAGTGGGTAGTGAGGTTATGTTTTACTGGCGCGTTTTTAGATATGCGGTGTTGCCACTATTTTTTTTAAAGATAATTTGTCTGCAATGTACTTTGTTCTACAATGAGACAAACTGTAGGGTCCACAATGAGACAGTCCCATTGTGGAATATTGCTACATTTTGTTCATTTTTAATTTAATTATTTTCTCTAGTAAAATATGGCTCGCGGGCGGAAAAGAAAAAGTGATAAAGGTAGCTTTACAGATGAGCAAATGAGAAATGCTGTGGCCGCCGTGATAACAGGTGGTTTTAAACTTAGAGCAGCGGCCCAAAATTTTGGTGTTAAGTTTCAAACTTTGGCCAGATATATTAAAAAGCAAAAAGAAACGGAACCAAAAGATTATGTTAGAGTTAGAATGACCTATAACTATGTCGCCAAATTTTTAATAATGAATAAGAGAACTTGTTAAAGAATTACATTTTAAATTGTAGCAAAATGTGCTACGGACAAAGTACTTTCTCAGTAAGAACATTAGCATATGAAATGGCACAAGTTAATGATATAAATATCCCAGAATCGTGGAAAGAGATAAACGGGCCGGCTTAGAGTGGCTTCATCGATTTTTAAAACGTCATTTAGATGTATCGGTTAGGCGACCAGAAAACTGCAGCTTATCGAGGATGACCGCCTTCAATGCTAACGTGAAAAAATTTTTTGATAACTTACGTGAAATTTTAGAAAGGTAAATTTTAATTTTATTAATACTGACATAAATTTGCTAACACAATACATTTTTTCAGATATTCTGTTGAAGTTCTCTGATGGAACACGCATTTTTAATATGGACGAAACCGCTACAACAACTGTACAAAAATCCACTAAGATTATTGCAACCACAGGCATTAAACAAGTCTCCAAATCTACTAGTGGTGAACGCGGCGTCCTTGTCGCAACAAGTTGCACGATTTCAGCTTCTGGCAACCATATTCCCCCGGTTATGATATTTCCTCGTAAAAAGTTTAACGTCAGAATGACCCAGAGAGTGCCGCTTGGAACTCTTGGCTTGGTTTCTAAGTCAGGCTGGATGACAGCTGAGCTATTTCCAGATGAATAAAATGTTTTGTTAAATATTTTAACTCTAGCAAAGCAAATCCATCGCTATTGATTTTTGATAATCATGAGAGTCACATGTCTATTGAAGCGATTAACATTGCAAAAGAAGATGTGATTACTATCCTTACATTACCACCTCATTGGTGTCATAAGTTACAGCCTCTAGACATTATCGTATTTTTTTCTTTTAAAAACTTTTATAACTCAGAAAACGATGACTGGATTATTGGTCAAACATTATCGATTTACGATATTGCATGTTGCGTATTTGTAGCTTTTAATAGAGCAATGAGGCCAGAAAATATAAAATCGGGCTTCAAAAAGTGCGGCATTTTTCCTTTTGATGACCAAATTTTTACGGATGATGACTTCTTAACCTCTTTTGTAACTGATCGGCCAACTACTAGTAAGCAGAGTGAACTATCAGTAGAGTCAAATAACAAAGATCAAATAACCGATCAACACCTATCACAAGAAGATCAAGCCGTAAGCCGTTTTAATTAAAGACAATTTCTTGAGTACCTAAACATAGAACACCACCAAAGGATGGCCAAAGTGGCTCGTCAAAGAATAATGTTATTAGTGACATTGCAGTTGCGACATCGCACCCTCAAAGAAGTTCTCAATTTATACCACCTAAAATATTTAAAGGATTTCCCAAGGCGAGCGAACGAAAACATATAAATACCAGGAAACGAGGAAGAAGCTTTATTCCTACCGATACCCTCAAAAAATTAATTTTTGGAAGATACTCAAACATCCAGAAAAACCAAAGAGATTAAAAGGGCCTTCATAACATGACAATAACGAAACTTACGACGATTCTAGCTCAGAATATGACGTTGATGAAGCAATTCAGTTATTTAAAGAAGTTTTTAAAGACAAAGTACTTAAGGTTGAAGATTTTGTATTAATCAGATTTCAAGCAAATAAAAAAGATTTTTGTTGAAAAAATAATAACTGTTAAAGAGAAAGAGTATGAGGAACTATTTTAAGAAAAAGCAATAAGGGGCGAGATACATTTTTTTTTTCTCAACACGAAGATATTTCATTTCTATTGTGAAAAATTCGGATGTTGCACACCTTCTTTCTAAGCCACGACTGTCAAGAACAAAAAGACAACAGAATTTTTTAAAATTTGATTTGATCAATTTGGTGAACTTGATATCCGTAAGAGAGGTTAGAAATTTTCTGTTAAAAAAAAAATAAATATAAAATTCTTTATTTTAAAATGTTGTATGCTTCATCAGTACTTGTGCCACTTATCAGACTAACATATAGGCATATAGGTCGCATTTAAATATAGAATCATTTCAAACTATGGGTCATTTTACAAAAAGTGTCTCATTGTGGACCACCCTCTCCTATGCATTTCAAAAAGTAATAAATGATGAAAATTCGTGAGTCCTTGCGAAAATCCATCCATAACTACCTACCTTGAACTTTTAATATCCATCCATTAGGCCAGGGATGCACAGACTTATAGGGAACAGGGGCCACTCGGGAAAAATATAAGCCAAGGACGGGCCACTACAAACAATACTTATTAACACAAAAAATTTTACTTTTAAATAGTATGAAACACAATGATACAAATAAAAGAACCTTCAAAAATGTTTGTTGTAATTATGTAATAGTAATAGTAAGGTAATCTAATCACTACAATGTAATATTTCATGTTTTATTATTTTGATGCATGACATTGCATTGAACTAACAAGTTTTTTATATTTGGCTCCACATTACTTGAGGGGGTCAGTGGAAAAGTGGTACAAGTAACATTAACATGATTTAGAGTAACTAAAGGTCAAAGTTAATGACTATTAGTAAAATCCTAGTAAAAGTAAGTCCAAGAATGGCTACGTATATCTATTTAAAAAATTCTAATATATTTTGGAATTGTATACTTGGGTTTAAAAAAAATTGCATTTTTCTGAAAAAATTAATTTTTCTCACTTGTACCACTTTTCCATACATGATGATTTGGAGTAAAACAAGTATAAGTGACATAAAAAATACTTCAATTAAAAATTCTAATTTAAGGAAGTGAAAAAAAGTACATAATGACACCCTGACTAATCTTCATCAGACTCTAAAATAATCCTGTCACTTTCATCTACTATGTCTTCGTCGCTGTCATTTTTCTCTGCTATACTGCCAGCACCTGCTTTTGATTCAGTTTTTAGTTGAAGTGACAGATTTTTGTACAAAATGTGGTACACCGGAGGCACAAACTGCAACAGCTCTTGAAGATTTTGCCATTTTATAGGAATTTAATTTTTGGTGCCTCATTATACAATAGGCAAAGTTTTTGTGCTGCTGGTCTTCCTTTTCTTTTTAGGGCCCAGTCTGCTTCATAAAATTCGAAAGATTCACTTAGCGTGTCTTTAAATTTCATTGTAAATGGTTGATCTTTTTCAACTCTTATCCATCTAACTTGTCTCTAGGCAATCTTTCTTTTTTCTTTGTCATTGCGAACCATGGAAGTTATACCTTCAAGCTCTGAAAATGAGAAAAAGTCTGCCGATGTCATTTGTGTTACAGAAAATTTCTTGCAACTCTCATTAATGGCTCTATTCCATTCACTAGGTACGTATACGTACTCAACGTGGCGCTTGTGCTTCTCAATTAATGCAAAGTCTTCATCGCACTCCATGTAAGTGTGCCCCGGCTCTAAGAACTTGGGGTCCACAGATTGTATATCAAAATTTTGAACAACGAACATCCAAAATTTTAATACATTTTTATTCTTATTTTGGCCCCCGCATGAGTCACTGAAGGCTATAATATTTTTTGTTGACTTTGGCAGTTGCTGAACAAACTTTGATAAATAAGACGCCACCTCGGAAGATCCTCTACAAGCGATGCACGAACATGTAACCGCAAATTAGCTATTAAAACATACTCACCATTCTCCATTTTAGTATAAAATACCAAGATTATTATTTTGAAGTCACTTTAGTCACTGGCAAAACACCTCAACGTATCCTAACATGAAAGCACGTTTTACCAATTTACTAAATAGAAAAATGGTATAAGTGCACCTGTACTACTTTTCCCAAACGAAAAGAGCTTTTAAGAGTTGAGCTTGAGCTACTGATTTATAGATGGCGCTAAGATGATGGAATAGCACTTGTACCATTTTTTTTCTAAACAGATATACACTTTAACTAACTTGTGGTGCACTTATCTCCCATAATTGAAAAATGTTACTTGTACTACTTTTCCACTGACCCCCTCACTTGTCACCACACGTAAAATTGCTTCCAAATTTTCATTTGCCAGACGGTTTCGGTTATTCGTTTTGTTTAGTTTCATCACTGAAAACGTTTGTTCACAAATATACGTCATTCCAAATAAGTTTGCGCATTTCAATGCATTTATTCGCAACTTTTTATAAGCGTTTTTATCAACGCAACGGTAGAAGTTGAGTAAATTACCTTCATTAAATTTGTTTCGTAAACTATCATCATTTTGCATGTCTATTAATTCCAGCTGCATTGATTGCGGCGCATTTTCGGGTGAAATCTTGAAAGGATTGCTGAAAATGTCCAATAGAGGTTTAACTTTTTTAAAGTCTACAAAACGATTTTGAAAAGGTTGTATCAAAATATCAATTTTTTCAACATGAGCGAAATTGACGTCAGCTTTATTGACTTCCTCCATAATTTTTTTGTAGTTCGGAAAATGGATGTAATTGGCTGAATTGATTTGTGTCCTGAAGAGACTCAATTTGCATTGAAAGGACGAAACATGAGAGTACCTATAACTGCGAAATCAATTGATCTTTACCTTGGAGTCGCGTATTTAAGACATTCAAGTGATTTGTGATGTCAAGAAACGTTAAGTCACACAGCCAATCAGGGTTGTCGAGTTCGGGGACGTCGTTTTTCTTTTCTGCCAGAAATAATTGGATTTCTTTAATCAAGTTAAGAAACCGCTGTAGTGTCAACCCACGACTTAGCCACCTTAGTTTCTATATAATATCCTCGAGAAATTCTTTGAATTGTCGGTGATTGAGACCTCGTGATTTTATAAAGTTTACAGTAGGTACTACAACTTTCATCACATTTTCAAATCCCAATAATTTTGAACAGAGGGCCTCTTGATGTATAATGCAATGAAACTGCATTAATTCCTTGGTATTTATGTTCTTGTTTGTAATTATTTTTTTCTATCCCAGATGTACTTCCAACCATTGAAGGTGCTCCGTTAGTCGTAATTCCAGATATATTTGTTAAATCCAAATCCATTACAGAACATTTTTCCAGAAGAGCTTTGAGCTTTTGAGCATGTCACTCCCCATGGTTTGACTTGTCAAAGAACTCACACCAATCAGTTCTTCACTCACTTCAAAATTTTGCGTTACACCTCGTAAAAAAATTAAGAGTTGAGCAGTGGAACTTATATCTGTAGATTCGTCGAGTGATATAGAAAAATACTCAAAACTTCTCGATTTCGTAGCTAGTTGCTCTTCTATACTAGCTGCTAATGCGGTAATTCTTCTTTGAACAGTCATCCGATTTAACTGGATTTTTTCAAACTTCGTTACATTTTCCGGAGAAATTTTTTTTGCGGCGATATCTAAATATTGCTTAACAAACTTGGCTTGCTGGCCTATTAGTTCCCGTTGTAAAGTGGAAATTCTTTGCGTTCGATTTTCGCCAGTTAATTTGGTAAAAGTAGGATGCTTGGTTTCATAGTGCCTTTTCACATTATATTTCTTCGGAATAGAAACACTACTCTTGCATATTAAACAGACAATTTTGATATGCGATGAAATAAAAAAGTATTTTTCGGTCCAAATATCTTGAAACTGTCGATTTTCATCTTCAACCTTACGACTACGCTTCTTACTGGGGCCTGGTTTATCCATATCAAAATTGATATTATATTGTTACGTAGGTAGAAGCCAAGTTCGAACGATGAAATATTTACTCGTCACAGATTACAGTTCTCAATCAGTATAACGTTCACTTGTCCGTAGTTAAAACTTAACTGCCCCGGTAGCTGGCGATGCGTCGTATTTATACGAGTTACAAAACATCGAGAACCTTTCACTTTGTTCGAGGATACTACCGACGTGTTTCGCGAATCTTAAAGTAATCTAGTTGATGCGACAGATTTCTAGTCTCGTAACAATATGCTTAGACCGGAGCGCGGCGAGTAGAATACTTTTAAAATTCGTTTGCAGGCGGCATAAATATCGCTTTTAAAATTCGTTGGCGGGCCGCATAAATATCGAAAGCGGGCCGCAGAGGTGTTGCTTTTGGTGCTTAATGAAAAATAAAAAAAAAAAACAAAAAAAAAATCTTTATTTATTTTATTAAAAAAAAAAGATGGTACTCTTCAGTGATGTTATGATGAGCACCGCTGAATAAGCAAAACTGTAAATAACGAAATGACTGTCGAAAGGAAAAACTTTATTCAATTAAATTTTAATAAAAAAAAGAATAATTTCATTAATATTAAATAGAAATATAACTAGTAGTCAGGGAGCACGAGCAGCACCAGCTGTGGACCACGCGTGCAAATTGCCCTGGCTCGATCGCGTAGAGGGGGTTTAACAAGCGCCACCAGTTTTACCACAGACTTAGCTGTAATGACGATGATACTTTGGAAGAACTTCCAAATAGAGTTCAAAAAATTAGACGTGGCTCATAGGACTTCCCAAAGGGAAGACGGAGAAGGCGTGAGAAGATGTAATGGAGAGATAAAGACTTCGTTCCAAAGGAAAGACAAGACGAAAGACCCTAGCGGGAGCTTGTAGGGCCTCATGAGTTGAGGGTTCAACACCGATGTTGGGGTGCTTCAAAAGTACTTACTTGGCCCTCTAGGTCTTCGTAGACCGTGACGACTTGACTTTTTTGAGTCGTTGTTTTGAAAGGATCGGAAGCTGCACGGTTATCGACCACTAATAGATATATCTAACCTTCTAAATAAAGATAAACAAAATCAGTGTAGCTTCACTATCACTATATTGGTCCTTCGATACGTCCCTGCCTTTTAATCCCATTGACACACAATCTCACCGATCAAACTAGCTCGCTCTTATCTCTATCTCCCTTCAACCCACGCATTCTCAGCGAGGCTGTTGGATTAGCTCCTGCTGAGCGGTCGTCGGCGTTTCGAATCGCTAAATTGGCAACATCGATATAATAAAGATCCTTCACAGGGACCACACACGTCGTTGCACTGATTGGTTACAAGACACGCCTATTAGAAGGCGTAGTCACCCCCTCCAACAACTTCCCTAAGGCGTGGTTTGAGTAGATATCCCTTGATTTCGAAGGGGAGAAGAGAAAGAAGAGACCATGGGTATCGGGTGGGGGTAAACAGAGTATTTTTGAGGGGAAGTTATGAAAGAGTGCGAGAGGGAGATAAAGGGAACCGATGTGGTTAAATAAGGATCATACAGCGGTGTGTTTTATGGGTGATTACGAGGTGGTATTGGGTTTTCGGTTGATATGATTTACATTGTTTGATATTGGGGCGGGACGGAGTTCACATTATAGCTTTTAATTTTCCTTTCTTGGGTTTACGATGATATCCATACATAACGGAACATTGCGTTGTTTTAATGGGAATCTAAGTGGATATTTTTATGATTAATTTTGTTTCTATAGGTTGGTAGTTTAAGTTGTTTATTTTATTGTTGGGTAATATTTACGTAATTGGGGTAATGATTGTACTGTTATTTGATTTTAAGAATTAAATAAAACAGGTTATCTAATATATTTAGGTATCTATATAATGTAGGTATTATAACTAACTTGTTTTTGTTGTTTAATTGAAGTTGGTCTACCTAATTCACGCATATACCTAATAGGTAGGTATGCATTACCTACTGTATTAATTAGTACTTACTTAGTATGGTGCCTCACCCATTTAACCAATGTAAACGACACGTCTTGACTGTAAAAAATATGAGGTTATGTTGCCTTTCCGTTACATTTGACAACATCAATTTGTTAACAAACATTATTAAAGGTCTTAATTTTTAAAGATTTTTTTATATTTCGATTGATAAAAGAAAAAAATGCATATTCAGTTGAACATGTAATATTAGACATTTAACAATTTTATCAAGGAATTTCAGGAAATTTAAGCCATAATGAGGTTCGAAACCAGTCTGCAGGCAGGGTAGGGCGGGGCTAGTTGAGCATAGGTGTAAGTTGGGCAATCGAAATTATCTTAGAAACTAAAAACACCGCATGCTAACTCATCGCATTACGGAAAGAAGCATTATCGCACAACCGCCAGTGATGACTGGTCGATTGAGTGAAGTACACGCACGCTTTGTTTACATTGCGACCAAAAAGTAAAAAGATAGTGAATGGGAATATTTCTTCATTTCTTCTGTACGAGTCAAATATTATGCGTTTTCAATCAGGTAACTGTTAAATAAGTTCCATGCATTTAGTAGGTAGGTAGGTATGTTTTTGATATTTATGTATTTATAAAGGTTTTGGATATATTATTATTTCTAACAGTTTTTTAATAACCTCACTTTTGTTTCAAATTTTCGGGTTGGGGTTAGTTGAGCAACACTAACCCCACGATCTAGAACGAAAGTAATGTATGTTTTTTTTTATTTCATTTTAAGATTTCGGATATTTTATTTAGGACTTATATAAAAGGAAAACTTCAAGAGGTTCTTATACTACTGAAGACGTAAATGATGCTTCCAGGGCTATTAATGATCTCATTAATATTTTCTTTTTTAATATAAGCTTTATTGATAATTACATAAATGTTCAAGTCTGATTTTAAGTAGAAAGACTGAGTCTAATCCATAAGTTCAGCTTAAGATATGTATGTTGAGTTCTTGTTATTTCTATTTTTTTGTTTAGTATTAAAAGAAAATTACTTTTAGTTTCAATGTTATGTCACAATATAAAAGGCTATAAATAAAAGTTAAATAGAAATTTTATTTCATTCTGGTAAACATTGAACCCATAGTTTGGCTAGAATTTCTAACTGCTCAATTTGCCCCATAACCTTGCTCAACTTACCTCACCTATGGGGTACGTTGAGCATCTCTCACTTTCTTCACTTAAACGGCTGTAGCTCTTAAATGCGTTTTGTTAGAATAAATTACTAAGAACACTTTTGGAAAGAGATACATTACTTACCCATCAGCATGGGTACCACTTGGAAATTAGAAATTCCTTTTCTTTCCGGTAGTTTCTGGCAATCTAAGCTTGTATTTTTTGTCTACCGGTGTTTAAGATAGCAAATTTTGCTTTGTAATTCAGCGGTCGTTGGGGCATATAGTCCCAGAAAATAGGGGTTTTAGCATTATTTGCTTGCAACCGTATACCGGGTGTTGCATCGTCGAGCGGGACATAGGAAATCCCATGTAATTTTAAATGGGGTCAATTATTGGCTTCCCTAATTATTTTAGAGAAAAATTCTATTTAGGTTTATTAAAGAGCACTAAAACCCACATTCAAAAGAATAACTTTATATATTTTTGATGAGCCCGTTTACGGGTTATCGCCGATTTCTTTTTAACTATTTCTCCTTTTTATGGCCCCGTATTTGCGGGCACCAGTCAAGGTTAAAGATAACTGTTAAATAAAGTTGTCATTTTGAAATGTGTGCTTTATTGTTATAAAAACTCGTACATCGAAAATAATAAAGGTGTATTTATGAGTACAAATTAATCTAAATAAAACTAAAATAAAGTATCCAATTACAAGGTTAATTATGACATTTTACATGTTTCAATATTTTACTAATTTAATAGGTAGGTACTATTAAATTGTTAGAACTTTAGGATTTAAGAAGATGTTCAAATATTCCTCAAAATGACAACTTTATTTGACAGTCATCTTTTACCTTGACTGGTGCCCGCAAATACGGGGCCATAAAAAGGAGAAATAGTTAAAAAGAAATCGGCGATAACCCGTAAACGGGCTCATCAAAAATATCTAAAGTTATTCTTTTGAATGTGGGTTTTAGTGCTATTTAATAAACCTAAATAGAATTTTTCTCTAAAATAATTAGGGAAGCCAATAATTGACCCCATTTAAAATTACATGGGATTTCCTATGTCCCGCTCGACGATGCAACACCCGGTATAGCATTATCAAGGGCTTCTCACACATGTTTTTCAAGTTTAGGCATATATTAAAAATGAAGATATTTATGAAGGATTCCCGTTTAAACAGAACACAGGAACTTTCGAAATTGGTACCTAGGTAGGCTAACTTCTATAATTTCCAAACAAGGTAGTACACAGGGTGTTTTAAAAAACATATACCATCGCTCGTCTGGTGATTTCCTACCCAAAAATAAGACAAATATAGTTTCTATCAATATAGGTCCGCAGCCGTTTTATTTTTTAGATAGGTACCTACAAGATGTTACAATTTTTAAGCACAGCAAAAAATATGTACCTACGCCATTGCCAGATATGTAGGCAGTTTAATGTCTAATGCGAAGTATCTTTTGATAGTTTTTTGATTTTGGCTTTGTTTAGGAGATTTTATTAAACTTTGATTTGAGCATAGCGATATTCAGGTAAATGTCATTAATTATTTTAATCGAAAACCGTAAGTCACACGAAGAGACGTGTAGGTACTATTTTTGTTAAGTGATAAAGCACAATTTCGAAAGTAATATTTATTTTGAAGAAAAACACTGGTGTACCATTTTTTTCGTTAAAAATATCGAAATACATACAGCGTGGACGCCACTATATTATGTCTGGTTAGTAGGGACCTACTATAAAATTCAGAATGATATTTTAAGCGGTCTCAAAAATATTAACAAAAACTTTTTTTTTGTTTTTTATTTTGAACACCTGTATCTTCAAAATAAAGCGGCTGCAGACATATGTGGATAGGAACTATTTATCTTATTTTTGGATAAGGAATCACTACACGAGCGATGGCACATGTTCTTTGAAACACCCTGTCTAGGTAGGTATCTCTAGGTAATGTTTATGTTTATATTTTTCTTAATAATCCTATATAGGTCCAGATATATATTATAGTTTTTGTTTATTACGTATATTCAACGACTTAGCCCAGATTAACATGATTTGTTTACATTTGGCGTGTCGCCAACAACAGCTCAATAGTCATAACCAGCTAAATGCAATCGAGTTCCCTCTGCGACCAAACATGGGGTGCATTGAAAAATTAAAATAAAATAAAGATTGTTAATTTAATAAACAAAATAAAAAAATTGCTAAGATAAATCGCTGCCTGATTATTACAAGGTTGTATGATACAAAAACATGAAATGGAGAAAAGCTATGTTAAATATTGTGCCCCATGGATTATCGTTGTGGTAACACTTTTTTATGGTTTTGTTTTTTTTTGCAGATACTAAAAGGGTTATTGGGATAGCATACAAAAGGAAACAATTTTTTTTTTAAATATTATCCTTATTTATAAAAAAATAGAAAAAACATACAACTTTGTTATTCCATTTTGAAATATAGTCTTACTAAATGTAACTTACAACTATGGAATTTTTATAGAATTGTCAGTTCTTTTTTGGAATAATTTATAGTTTTGAAAATATTTGTTCGTAAAACTGCTTATCAGTTTCGGGCATCCACTTGAACATCGATTTTAGGGCTTCAACCTTGTTTTTACCCAAGGAAGATTTGACATCATTTTTTTTAATGCAATTTGGAATATTTCCATCACTGTCAGCTGCTGTAACATGTTTTCTTACACTACGTTGTCTTAAATTAATAGACGTGAATTCGTATTCAGAGAAAGACGTCTTGTACTTAATTTCAAAAAAAGAATTGGTGAATTGTAACGATACCACTTTCGCAAAAGGAACTAAACTGTATTTCAGTTTAGAAGAATGGAAATTAAAATCCAAAAAATCTTTTTCCTGCATTTGAATAATTGTGTAAGGTTTTTTTGTATTTACTTTTAATAGAAATCGTAGCAAGGACACAGGAGAAAAATACTCAGACTTTCTTAAACTCCGTTCTATAACGCTGTGGATGGAGTCTACTTCTTGTACGCAAGAATGTCCTGGCACGGAAAATTTCATGGTAACGCTTTTAAGATTTGTACTTGTTTGTAGCAGATGTGCAATCGCCAAACTCATAATACTGTTACGGTTCTGAGGCACGCAACTGTCGCTCCACAATATTAATTCTTCTAGCAACGGGTGGTCCTCTACGACTTTTCTTAAAATTTTGTATACAGAACTGGCAATATCATTACCAGACCTCCCACGTGTGGCTTCAGACCAGATTGCACAGTAGATCTTGCGATTTACTGAAAAGTGGGCGGTCATATTATAGACATTTAGCTTACTTTTATAGAAAAAGTTTTTTACATCTCCCTTGGGACAAGTCAAAACATTTTCCAAATCAAAGCATAAAATTGGTTTTCCCGAGTCAATATCCTTTTTTTTTTCTTCTCTCATTAAAATTTTTTCATTGCGGTGTCTCACATATTCGTTTTCCTTTTCTTGGCTTAATGTTTTTTCTTTCTTTTGAAGATCTACTTCTGCGCATAAATCACATTTATCTTTGGATGGTTTATTAAAGGAATAGTTGTATTCTGTACAAAAAATTTTACGATACACATGTATTTTTACGGGATTCGCATCATTTTCTCTCGCAAAATCTTTATACATGTCGTACATCTTCATAATGGAAAGATTTCCTTCAAGGTACTCTCTTTTAGAATCTGCGCGGCAATAATGGCTTTCAACTTTAGGGAACATACTTATGTGTTTCCGTACTAGATTTGTTGCATCATCTGAGGTATATTTTTTTCTATGTTTTCCCTGAGTACTTTTTTGGAGGGTATTCGATATTGTTGAACGTTTATGCGCAGTATATATCGGTTTTTGACTTATTGCTAGCGTCCCACAATAGAAAGTTTTGCATACCTGGATATTATTGTTATTTAAGGTAAAAAAATATCTATAACTCTTAGATTTTTTCGAATTATCAGAAGTCTTTCCTTTTCGTCTCCGCTCAGGATTACTTGATTCTGTTGTATTCAAAATATAAATTTGTTTTTCTCTTGCATTTAATTCATAAAAGTGAGAAAATATTTTTTTTCTATCCTCTTCACTTAATTTTCTGGAGCATTTATAAATGCATTTTTCATAGCAGTCTTTTTTTGTTTGAATTTTTCTAGCAGGTGTTATTTTCTTCCTCGAGCTGACGTATTCTAGGCCTTTATCAAATTTCTCTTTGCGTATGTTGCATGCCCATTTCTTTGGGTTTCTGAGTCTTTTCCGCGAAACCTTTTTTTCCTGTACTTCTGTACCTTCAGTTGGAAGTTCTTCCTGGTTTTCTATAGTTTCCAAGTCTTCATTCTCGTTTATAATCCCCACGTTCAAGTCTACATGATCGTCATCTTCTACTGAACTGAAAATAACAACTTATTAATTAGCATCAACTACTAACGTACAAATTAATTACCTGTTATTGACTAACTTTGTAGGATCAGCGTCCGTTAATGCATTACCCTCATTCAAGTAATTAGAAGCACGATTACTGTCTTGTTCTTTATTTTTTCCTATATCAATAATTTTGAGTAACGCATCATCTTGCCCTCCATCTCCAACTCTTTCATCGATTTTAGGTAATGCATAATCTTTGTCGTCCTCTTTTCCAGACCTCCCAGTTTTAGTTACGGCCAACCTTAAGTCAAACAATATGAAACTATTTATTATCGCTACTCTTTACTATACTTTACTCTTTAAATCTTTCGCTAAAAACCCGTGTACAACTGTCCGCCTATGATTTCACTAAAATTATAGCCGTGGAAAAGTTCGGCTTGGGGTCATATTATGTAAACACTCACAAATAAATACATTAATAACGAAAATATAAGCTTGTTTCCATTTTAAGTTGCACACCCTGTATACAAAAAAAAATATTTTAGGTACAAACCAACCAACCATCTTAATAACAACACTACTAACCTGGTTTGTTTAGATGAAGGACTCTGCTCGTTTGACTCACATGATGGTATTCTAATTAGTTTTCCTCTAATTTTTATACTAAAAAAAAAGTGATTTGTTATAAATATGGCTAAAATCCCGAATTCCAACAACTTAATTACGTGCTTTGGATAACGGATTATATGAAGGTATAACTTACTAAATTATGTACTAAAGTAATTACTTTTTAGAATTTTTACAAAAATGTAACCTTAAATTACACCGCAAATTATGGAATTACTTACCTTATACATTTTTTAGGAGGCATTTCTTCTGGCACATACTCCTCATCTTTGTCGGAATCATACCCATCCCAGTACTGTTCATTGTCACTATTTTGGTCCATTTTAAAACAAAAACAATACACAAAGTTCGAGCACTATTAACTTTTGTTATTTGCACATAACCTATAAAAATCATATGAAGTTGAAAACACAAAGGTGTATGTTACAACATACACCCGTTATTCTGAAAATAATATTTTAAAATAATGAACCACAGTTCTATGTTTTACATACAACTTTGTTATATTATTATGACAAAAATATTTGAATAACATAGTTTTATGTTAAACATAGGACTATGGTTATCAAACTTCCTATTTTAAAAACATACACCTTTGATTTTTTGGGTTTTGTGAAGTATTTTGAACGGCAATGTGAATTTTACACGGTTCTATGAACAGCTGGCGATACATAGAACCATGTTACATTATAATTTGGTATTATCCAATTTTGTAACATACAACCTTGTAGTACTCAGGCAGCGAAATGTCAAGTTTTTTGTCAGACTCCTGCGGACAATGGATTTGGAAACAATCGGCTTTTTAGTCAAGTATGGTAGTATGGATTGTCATTTTTATGCGTAGCATGCGGTCACGCATTGTGATTTGGGGTGACTGTGCGAGGACTATGGCCACGCACTTTATGCGATAGCCTTGAACGTGAATATTTTTCACATTTTTTAAGATTAAAGTGAACAAAAAAAATATTAAAATTTTATCTTAGCCACGGAACATTTAAATTTCTTTAAAAATTGACTAATATTAAATGATCTATGTTTGCTCAAAAAATTTTTTTAGGTGCCACGCCCTTTTTTGGACTGTCTAAACTTACAAATTTTACGTTTTGATAGCCCGGCTCAAAAAAAACGTAGAAATAAAGCAATTTTTAAATATAAACGCCAATATTTGCATTTGAAATATTAGTTTTTTGAAGGTATGTATAACGGTATACTATTTTACTCACCTGAATTAGAAAACACGGAACAAAAAATAAAATTCAACAATTATTAAACTAAAAGACTGTGGAAATCCCCAAACGTCTGGAAAATTTGAAATAATGTTTCATGTTATTTATTGCAAATAAATGAATGTGAATTTCAGTTTTCTTTTCTACTGAGTCCACGGGGGGGGGGGTCCAGACCCCCTGGACCCCCCCTCCTAAATACGCCACTGACGGTATTTATAGAAAAATTACTGCGTCCACTAAACTAAAAGAAAACATTTTTTAAAACATACATAATATTACATTTTTTAAATTCAACACAATATTAACACTAAAATTAAATTAAAACTAGCATTTTATGACGTTTTGGTTGATCTTGACATCTATCTCAAATTTCAGCTTTGCCAAATACAAACACATGTTTGAATCATAGATTACTATTAGTCGCAATGGGTATAATGTTTTAAATCTCGAAAAGGCCTGATTTTTTGCAGTTTTTAGTTTAGTAGAAAACTTTTACTTTTGTTTTAGTGACAGTTGTTCAAAAAAGACGGGGGAATCGAATAAACCCGATATGAAAGAAAAAAAAAAATCCTCTAAAATATTTCCATTTAAAGAGATTTTTTTTTTAATTTTAATTTTTTGCACACTTGGTATAAAAATTTTCGAATTTTAAAATGTACATTTTACGTTCTTTGAGGAGCGTTTTCCCATGACGTACTCAGAATTTTGATGAACAATATTATAACCTAAAAAAAAACGTCTTAAAAATATTATTTCTTAATAAGATTTGGCTATAGCGCCGGGTGTTCCCTAACTTCCAACCAAATTTGAGTGACTTAGTATGGGTAAGTTCAAAAATATCAGCATTTGTTTTATCGCAAAAAGATGTGAATTAATTAATATCTCGAAGGTAGGTATCTACTAATAATAAAAAAAAAATACATATTACGTAATTTACGGGTACCTAGGTACTACATAAATTCAAGCCAATAAATTACAATGATGTAAGACTTCCGTTCTAAAATGAATTAACAAATTAAATGTGTAATTACTCACTTTGATTAACAGTAATTAGCAAGAACAAACAAGCAAAGCAGCCGCGCTTGCCTTAGCTGTTAATTGAATTAACAATTTTATTAATTTTATTGTGATCTCGCTCGTGAGAAATGCACACGCTAGTAAAGTGGCCCGTTAACAGCATTGTAATTAATTTACAATTATAATCTTATTTTCATGTTCATCATCAGATTTTATTTGACGCCCATATATTTCCTGATTTATTATTTTATTTTTCAGCAATTATCAATTTAGCTGGTAATTTAATACCAAATACTGAATTATCATATCAAGTCAGATAATGCTTGTTTATAAACTTTATAGGTGCAGATTTAAGTCAAGAAAACTGCACAAAAATCAAGGATTTCTAACATTATCATTTCGAAGAGACCGCCATGAAAACCCATGTTTGTTAGTGGAAGAATATTATCTAAACCGAAACGTCAAGTTGTCATAAAATTAGAGTTTTAATTTAATTTTAGTGTTAATATAACAAGGTGTTGGGCTAAAAAAATGTGATACCTACATGTGTTTTAAACAATCTTTTCTTTCTGTGGGGATACTAATTTTTTTACCAAAAATAGCCGTGTATAGGGTAGGATCGCCTAAGAGTACGCGTCCCCTAAGAGTACGCGTTAGTGATATTTTCATATTGGCAACACTGTTATTAAAAAATTTCACATCAGGTGTTTATTTACAACCAGTACAAGAGTGTGTGGAGGTTAGAACAGGGCAGCGTTTATTTTTTTAGAAGTACGGTAAGAAATTCAATTTATTGTATTTGTTTATAATATTTATGAACTCTAGAGTAAGGCATAGACTCTCAAATATCGATTTTTGCTAAATATTTTATTGAACATGATAATAAGTATGGTTCTTGCGCAACACATTCCTGTGTTTAGATTATTGTTAAGTTTGCAGGTTATGTTTCTGAAGCCAGATTTTTATATTTGTTGCGACGCCCATAAGAGTACGCACCCAAAGAGTACGCGCGCGTACTCTTACCTCCCATGCGTACTCTTAGCTTTTATATTTTCTATATAATTGTTTTTGTTTTTTTTTAAGATTTTTTCCGCTAAATTTGTCAAAATGGGAAAATATAAAAGGAAGAGTAAGAGGGAGTTAAGGTTTACACAAGATATTTTAAATCAAGCAGCTGAACGAATAGCAAATGGAGAGAGCAAGAGGTCAGTTGCAAAGTCGCTAAACCTCAATGAATGCACACTAAGGAAAAGATTACGGAAGGTAATTTTTTATTTAGACTCAAACCAACATAGATCTTAATTTTGTTGTTGTTACAGGGTACAGTGCCTACAAGCCTTGGTAGGTTTAGGCCCATTTTCACGGAAGGTCAAGAAAACGAATTGGCAAATCATATTCGCGATTTGGAAATTCGACTTTACGGTTTAAGAATGAAGGACGTTAGGTCTTTAGCCTTCCAATATGCCGATTTGAATAAAATTCCACATCGGTTTAACTTGGAAACAAAAATGGCAGGCAAACATTGGACACAGAATTTTGCAGCTAGAAATGCACTTTCAATGCGAAATCCGGAAAAATGTAGTTTGGCCCGGGCAATTGGTTTTAACAAAGTCCAATGTAAAAGATTTTTTGATAATTTAAAAATGGTTTATGAAAAAACAAATGCTTCGGGACACCGAGTTTTTAATATGGACGAGACCGGGCTATCTACTGTGCCTAACAAGTTGCATAAAATTTATGCTTCTAAGGGAAAGAGGACCGTGGCCAAAATTGTTTCCGCCGAACGAGGCCAACTAACTACTGCTGTAGTATGCATGAGCGCTGGGGGTGTTTTTGTACCTCCAGCTCTAATATTTGCCAGGTAACGTATGAAGAAGGAGCTATTCTATGGAGCACCTCCAGGCACTCTTAAACTCATCTCTGATTCTGGATACATGAATACGGAATTATTTATAACGTGGCTTAGGCATTTTCGTGATTTTGTCAAGCCAACAGAAACTGACCCGGCAATCCTAATATTAGATAATCACATTTCCCACTGCTCTCTGGAAGCGATTCTTTATGCAAGAGAAAACTTTATTATTCTTTTAACTTTACCGCCCCACTCCAGCCACAAGATGCAACCGCTGGATAGAAGTTTTTTCTTTCCGCTTAAAAGCGCTTTCTCTTCTGAATGTGATAAATGGATGGTAAGCAACCAAGGAAGAGCGATCACCGTTAAAGAAATATCGGCGCTATTTCACGCAGCCTATGCGAAAGTTGCTACTCTTCATATTGCTGAGAAATCATTTGCATGTACAGGGATATACCCTTACAATCCCGACGTTTACACAGAAGCTGATTTCGCCCCTGCTGAGGTAACTGACAAACCTGCAACCTTGCTTGCAACTGAAGCTGAGCCCGTTCAAAATGAGTTTGAGCAAAGTGATTGTGATGATGAAGAGGATTTAGTACCTCTGGCCACCTTGAAAACAAAATACAAACAAAACTCACAAGAGAGAAATGAAGATATAACACTTACTCAAAGCCCTGACCCTAGCGGGCAAAATGTCATTGAAAGAGTTGGAAATTTATCCAGCAGTCCAGTTTTGGATAAAACCCGTCTATACTACGACCCCGGCCCTTCGTGTTCCCACTATGATCCGGGCCCTTCCTGTTCGAAAATATCGCCAAATATGATCATTCCTTTGCCAAAGGCCAAACATCAGCAAATACGAAGGCAAAAGTCTAAAAAATCAGAAATTCTTTCGTCAACTCCCTATAAAGATCAAGTTATAGCTGAACAAGAAGAAAAGACTAAAAAGCAAGGTGGAAAGAGAAATGTTTTTAGTTCTCGGAAAACCGAGCCATTTTAAAAAAAAAAGTTATCCCAAAAGAGTTCACAAGGAGAGGAAAATACAATTTGTCCCGGATGCAATGAGCATTTTAGCTCATCAGACTGGATAAAATGCAGTAATTGTGGAAACTGGTGGCATGAGGACTGCACAAGCTATGTGGGTATAAATGATTTTGTTTGCGATTTGTGCGAAGGTTAGCCTATTATTCTTAATTGTTGAAGTTATAATTACAGTTTTTAATGCGTACTCTTAGGCATATAGGTCGCGTACTCTTAGAACACCAGTCATCAAAGAGTACGCATTTTCAATTTTTTTATTTTTAATACATAACTTTGAGAAACGTTTTTATTTTGCCAATATATGTTATTTTTCTATTATATTATAGTGTAACACACCCGTGTTTGGTATTGATAAATAATTTGAAGTAACAGTTTGTGTTTTATTTACTCTAATAAATTAGGTGCGTACTCTTGGGCGATCCTACCCTATTTCTAAAAATTTAACATGCAAAAGTCATTGTAATATGTCTAGTGACCATATACCTAAAAAGTGATTATGTTTTTCTTTCAAAAATTTCGTATGAGTTTTAAAATATTTATTAGGGTTGCGAAGGTATGTTTTGCCCCCTAAGACACGGACGGAAATATGTAAAAATAGGCAAAATTAATATTCTTTCAGTTATATTTATTTTGCTTTAAATTGTAGATTACCATACCCTTCGAGTGACGTCACTTATCGACAGTGTTGCCAGCTTGCAACCAAAATATCCGAGTGAGGGAATTACACAGTTTTTTTTTTCATAAAAACAAGATAAATATACAAAAATTTCCTATAGTTTATATATCTGTTTACTGCATAATACGTTTTACCATCAACTTTAGTAGATCTAATGCTTCTTTTATTTTCATATTGCCAAGATCGACCAAAGGTACCATTCTGAAAAATCCATGTTTCATCCAAGAAAACGAATTGGTGCAAGAATGCTTTTTTTTCTTTATTATATTCTTTCAAGAATACCACTCGCTTGAAAATTACATGGTAAAGTTCCATAAGCCCTCGCCTCAGTTCACTGTTTTGCCATCCGAAGTCTATTTTCTTGAATAGGCTTCTTAAAGAGTTAAGACAACCATCAAACAGTTCTCTGTCTTTTAATTTTAACTTAAAGTTGTCAAAATTACATGATGTTCTAAAAAAAGTGACAGCTTATGAATAACCGATGTAAAATATTATAATTTTTAAATAATACCTACAACTTAGTTGTTTCGTACATTCCATAAATAGTGTCACGGATAGAACTTATATCCAATCTTCACACATTTACAACTCTCTTTGAATTAGAACGTTTGTTTTAAGGTGATTTTAATAATTTAATTTCCTTAACTGTTGTTGAAATTGCGCTTACAGTGGAGATATTCAAATTTAGGGCAGCTGCTACACGCTAAAAATTAGTAAAGTAGAAATAAAATATTTAGACCTTAACATACTCTTTAAATTTACTTTTTTCTCTGTACTGCTGTCAAGGGTAACAACAGGCCATTGTTGTTAAGTTCTGCCTAAAAATAGCTTATTAGAGGAGCTATTAGCTCTTTGCACTGACTATTTAAATGCTTCGGCATTTTTCACAAATAGTAAACAACGTAATCGACAGAGGCATGTATGTGCACTTTTGTTTCTCTTAATAGAACGGGTTTTTAACGCTATTTATGAAAAGATCTGGAGTTTTTGTTTAAAAATAGACTCACAACAACACGAAACCACAGAACAACAACTAAGGTTAGTTTTGCATGAAACGTCAAACTAAGCCAACAAAGGAGCTGGCGCCACCGCAGCGTTTACAGTTGTGTTGCCAACTATCGGTCAATAAAATTCAAATTATATTAATTTTTACAAGCTTAAATAAACACAAAATTGCTATAAGTGGGTTCGTATTAAAGAAGAATACTTTAAGTTTGTAGCAAATTCAATATCGCATAAAGTTCCCTCGTCTTTTCTGGCGGATTTACATATATCAGCTGATTGATGACGTGCATCGGTTTTTGTTTTGCATCAACTGTAGGTAGCTGAAAAGCTACTTCTTAACTGAAGTGAATGATGAGTCCGTTGTGCGCTTTTCTTAGATGTTTTTAGTGTTTTTGGTTAATTTCTATTTATTTTATACAGGATGGTAAAATTTAAAATTTTTAATGAACAAATTTTGGTGATGTTACTTAATATTTTGTAAGGTTTTCGATCAATTTTAATATACCGGGCATCCCAATTATGCTTGAGTTAAGCAAAGTTCATATTTAAAATCGAAAAACATGAAGAACTGTTTTCTTTTTGCTATTTATAATGAACATGATTATCTATGGAAATTTGTTAATAAAAAAAGGTCAATTCCCTTAAACAATACTTATATGTATTAGTACTTTATGGCGCCTTGCCCATTTAACCAATGTAAACGTAGTGAAGCCGAGGTTCCTTGTTCCGTCAGGGTCATTTCGCGCAGTGCGCATGCGCGAGAAAAAGAAAATAGACGTTTGTTTTAACGGAAAAATAATGGGGTTATCACATTTGACTTTGACAACTGGACCGAAATTTGTAAACAAACATTAAAGTTCTTGATTTGTTTAAGATTTTGTATATTATTTCGATTGAGAAAAGAAAAAGAACGCAGGTAAACATATTAATAAAACTTTTATTAGATATTTTACAATTATTCTTAGAGTTTAACAAGTAAAATAATAGGTTTTTGTAGGATTCTTTGAAGTACATGCAATTTTCGGTAAAAATAGGTAGGTACCTAAAAGTATATCAACAGCAGCAAAGGAAAATATCTTTAGGAAATAGACTACCTAGTTATTGTTCCCTCACGAAATTAACGTAGGTAAGTTAAAAGGAAGAAACATCCGGTCTAGGTACCTACCTGTAGAACGATAAATCTTTGTTCAAGTTTTTACCGCTGTTTAAATATTGTAAAATATTCTGTTTTGCCTCGGCATCGTCACAAAATTATCACACTTCACACACACAATCAAAATTTGCAGATAAGTAAAGATAAACAGTACACAAAAGCCGTTAATAATACCAAATCAACTCGATGAAGGGAACCAAAAGCGAACTGTCAAACAAATTAACATTTGCTAAAGATTTCGAGGTTATGTCGAGTAAAAATGAGACGTTGTCACGTTGTCACCTTCCAGTAATATGAAATTCTTATTTAACGCGTTTTAGTTTAGAAATGGAAACCAATAATTTGAAAGCACTTGGAAGTACAGACTTAATGCTTATTTTACAATTTTTTAGCAAGATTTTTGGTAATTTTATCATTGCTCTAATTTTCTAAGGCTCACTCTTCTGCCCTGGTCTAAAAAAATAAAAGTACATTTGGCAATACCCTTACGGCGCATGCGCACAAGTCAAAATGACCCTGAATCTTCTATCTCTGTTGTTGCTTCAACATATTCAGGGTAATAGCCATATAGTACTAATACATATTATATGGCTTAAACCACGACAATTCACATATTATAATAAGTACCTACCTAGGTACCTATATGTCAAAAAAAAGCTATTTAATTTATGTGACTCAAAGTCTTCAGGTTTAAAAAGTTCGTTCTCTCTTACACTTTTTTAGTATTTTTGGCATTATTATGGGTGTTGATTTTATACAGGGCGGAAAAAAGCTGACAATTTGAAAACCTTTAACTAAGCTAATCGTATAAGTATGATAATATTTTGTCGCCGTACACTAGAGCGATGCTAGTTTAAAATTTATCAACGTTTTTGGCAATCTTTAGTATACCGGGTGTCTGAAATGCTGATTGAGTTAAGCTAAATTCATGTTACAAATAGGAAAATATGAAGAGCTCGTATTTTGTTTAAACATAAAATAACAGAGTTTATATGATTGAAGTGATATATCCCGGAAAGTTTTTGACATCCTCTGGTTTAATAAGACTTTAAAAATTCGTCCTCATTTTTTTAAAAAATGCCTACGTTATTGGATAAATTAATGAAACATTTTCATCTAAAATCTTTTGTAACGTTTTTGAGTGATTATTCTGTACCTATCGGGTGTCCCAAAATATGTTTGAAGTTAGCAAAATGCATAAATTAAATCGAAAAATATTAAGAACTATTTTTTGGAGTATACTTTTTAATGGAAAGGATTATCTATGAAAATATATTGGCAGAGTAAGGCCAATTCTGTCGAAATACGAAAATTAACATAAATATACAGAATATCCCAAAAAGACAATTTAGATTGTTTTTGGAACAGGTGCTTAGGACAGTGGCGGCTCGTGGGTGTATAAGGGGGTGAGGCTACAAAATAACGCCGCAGGCGAAAATTTTTCGCGATTTCAAGGTCATTGGCTTAAAATGAATAGTTAGGAATTCAAGCAGCAATATAATTATTTCGAAATACTAGGTTTCACGAGAAAAATATTCAATTTGCAAGGTCAGGGGCAATTTCTCTTAGTGCATGCGCTATTGTGTCTCTATTTTGCTCTTGTAAGAACTACTACAGAAAGAACGAAATATATCAGTGATATAGTTTAATAATCAACTTATTTATGTACGAATATGCTCAAACATCGACAAACACAAATCTTAAGGCGTACCCGACGAATGGCTAACTAAAACTGCCGTTTCTAAGGGTACCCTTCACAATATCTAAAACTATGCCCTATTTAAATTCCAAGCATCTATACCTATGTTTACATTAACACCATAAAAACTAATGGCCTTATGCCAGTCAGTACTTTAACCCGCAGACCCGCCTCGAAAATCTAAAATCACGATAGGTTAACAATCACAAACGAATGGCACGCGTCGTAACTCGTAACCTAACAGCAAAGGGCTTTTCCAACGATCTAATTAAACCTAATAAGCCGACACCTGATCTTACGAGAAGAAAAGATAGATGAGCCTGTTAACAATAACACATTGCCAAGTTTCAAATAGGCACTAGGCACCCACCTGTAATCTTTAATTTTTGTATGTTTTTTACTTTTTTGTTATTGGGATTTAATTGCATATTTTTAATAATATCTTATAGAACAATGAAAACATTTATCAATCATTTCTAACTTATTTTTTTATGTTTTTAAAAATAAAACATTTAAATAATAAGTAAATAAGTCAATAAGTGTCCTTGTTCAATCAACATTTGGCAACATGCAAGCCATTGCAAGCTACTATAAAAATAATACGATATAGGCCCAAATAAGTGGGCCTCACTCGTCTGCAAAATTTGGCTATTTTTCCTGTTGTGCGCGATTAAAGCGGTGGAAGTGTCGGGTTGGAGAGCATAGCGTTTTATAAGCGATTTGTGACGTAAAAGAAGCTCAAGTTTTTGGGATTACAATTTTCTTTTTATGCGGTCGGGCAACGATTTTAGTTTTTAAAATTAATGTTGGATGGGGTGCGCGCTAAATTTAAAAGATAATATGTTGAACTTTGATGGTAATTCAATGTTCTATTGTTTTGATACTTTTAATGATTGGAAATTAGTTAAAAAACGTTTTATATTTAAATAAATAATTTATTAATTTTACATGTGAGGCCCGGCCTCAGTTGCTTTATACGACGAGCCACCACTGGCTTAGGATAGATAAAAATTATGAAATTAAATGAAAGATATTTATCTAAAATATTTCGTAACGCTTTTGACCGGGTGCCCCAAAATTATAATTGGATTGAGCTATGAATAACTTTTTTTTTTTGTAACCTCTTAAAATTAAAGTAACACATTTTAAATTCTTCGGGACGTTTTTATAGTCTGTTGCTTAATATGAGAGTATTAAATCATTATTGAACAAAGTGGTATTCCCCGTATTCCATAGGCGTAGTCCAATTAATATTTCATATAACATTCGGAGTTGCAAAAATAGTTGAAATGTGTTCGAATGTGACTGGAGTTGGACACTCAACAATATACCGACTTATGCAAGAAGATAAGCGCGGCCCCATCAGGTCACCAGAGAGAAATACAGAAAGAAAAGAAACTGTAATAAATGAGGATGAAAAGACTGCCATCAGAAGAATCATACAGTAGTTTTACTTAAAAAAAGAAATACTTACCTCAGACAAAATAATGTAATGAAATGAAAAAGGATGATTTCATTCTTACCCTACTTCCTTTTACCCATAGATAAGAAGAAACTATGGAAAACTTTAAAGAAAATGAATTTCTGTTATGAAAAAATTCAAAACAGAAAATCATTTTTAATAGAGAAAGACGAAATCATCTGCTGGCGATGACGATATTTGGGGGCAGTTAGACAGTTTAGAAGGGAAAAGAGGATAATCTATTATATGGACGAAACTGGGTTAAATAAGGGTTATTCCGTTGGTAAAATATGGCAGGATAAACATATAAAAGACGCGAAGCAAGCTTTCATGGAAGGATGGTCCACTGGAATAAACGCGCCCTCGGGAAAAGGTAAAAGATTAATAATTACTCACATTGGTAGCAAAAATTGATTTGTTGATGGCGGCTTACCAGCATTTAAATCAAAACGGACTGGACACTATCATGAAGACATGAACGCTGATGTCTTTGAAGGATACTTCCAGCAAATGCTAAAACTTATTCCTTCTGGGTCTGTTATAGTCATGGACAATGCCACTGAAGAAAATCCGAAAAATACCAACATCTTCTTGAAAAAAAAGATGACATCACTCATTGGCTTACTGTAAATAAAAAGCCATTTTATAAAGATAATATGCTGAAAAAGAAGCCACTGGAGATTGTAAAATATCCAAAATATGGATTCATGTATTTGTTTAACACAGAATTTTTCAATACAAAACCAGACAGAGTATATCAAACGAGACACACAAATCGTAACAACAGCATATTAGGTACCATTTACACACTACTATGGGACAAAGAAGTTTTTTCTATACCTATGACAGAAACTTTATAATTTAATACCGACCGAAATCAAAAACAAAATGAAACAGGCAAACTTTAAAATTATTTTGTCTAACTGGTTAATTTTCAAGCTGTTTCTCTAGAAAATCCACTCAAAAAGGTTACATAGACATTACTTATATTTAAACTTGAAATCAGTATATTTAAACTTGATTCAGTCTCAAAGACTTATCATTTTTGAACTTCGTATTTTCTAAACTGAACCACCAAGATCAATTGCTGGTAAGTACCTTTTCTCCTCTCTTTATGTATAGTACATAGCGAAATTTCTTTTAGTATCCCTGAAGATGGACATTGAAATGTCCGAAACATGTTGGATAACGATCTTAATAATAAAAGTATGTGGAGGTAGACTGAAGTCGTTTTATTTGATTACTTATATTTGTTTACCATTTTTTTTAACACGATATATTTTTAATTTTGTAAGAATTTTGGAAATAAATATTTTTGAATTTGAATCTGGATTTCCTCTATAGGCAAATTATAATTTATTCATATAGGTATCTAGGTTAATTTCAAATCTACGTACAAAAAATAAAATAATGACTCTAAAACCTATCTGAAACATTTCTATTTCATTATCGATGATCGTCCGATGAAAATCACTTCATGGAAGGCCATCATCCGCATTTTGTGCGGCAATTTCAAGACGCAATCATCGTTTCCATTAATTAAAATACTGTGAACGATTGTACGTTTTTGCTTGAGCAATTCTGCAAAACGATTTCACGAGAATTTTTATAATTTTATAGTTCTTGAAAGTAAAGCTATCGTTGACGATGGTGTAATTTTCTTCATGTGTTTATGGCATTATTTTCTATTATGTAAGTCTTTGAAGAGATTTCTAAGCAGGGTCATAATTAATGGAATACGCCGGTGTAATACAGGGTGATTAACAAAATGAAATGCTCTACCTAGATAAAATAATTTCAGTATTGCGGTGTTGCCGCCTCTACTAAAAAGTAGTAGCAACTTTGTATGCCGTGAAATTAATCACGCATATCTTGAATTATTACTTTTTAAAGGGTTATGGAAATTATGCATGTCAAAATAGTTCTGAAGTATTCATTTTTAAGAATATTATATTATTGTCATTGCATAAATTAAAGAATTAGGAATAAAACCATAATTTTCTTACCTACTTAGTATACAATGAAGAACCTTAATATTATAAATTTAAACTAAATGAGGGATATGCAGATATGTCTTCTAGGTACCTATTTCAAAACATGTTTTCATTGTTCTTTTAGAAGAACTTAGTGAACACTTGGTGGGAGTTGATAATATTCTGAAATTTATTTGTAATTCCAGCCTAAGGTCTTTTAAATCTTTGCAAGGGATTTTGAAGATAGAGTTTTTAATGTGTGGCCATAAATCGAAGTCTTCCATAAAATGTATAGAGAGTTACGTAAATTGTGAATTGGTGCACCATCCGGCTGAAAGTAGCCTTGTCGCATCTCTTCATCATGCGTTTCCAAATTTTCTAAAATTTCATAACGGTATTGCGCAGAATTGATAATCCAATCCATCCAACAATTAACCTTCAGAATGCAGATGCTTTTCTTTAAAGAAATTTTGATTTTCAGGTTACTTCAGTAACTCCACTTTGACAAGAAGATGTCCTGAAACGTCAATGTTGATTAGCGGATACAAAAAGTCAACCATCAAATGGCAGCGCTGTACCCGCTGATCAACAGAAAAAGCAAATTGTCCACGCGAACGAAACTTAATCTGTGTAAAAACATGATAAGACCAGTCCTGCTCTACGGCGTCCCTACATGATGTACAATGACAAAGACTAAACATTAAAAACCCTAAGTATTTCAAAATAAAATACTAAGAATAATAGTAAACGCCCTCAGATACACACCGACAAGAGTAATTCACCATGACACAATACACGACCATCTAGTAAAACAAATATCAAACTATTACAGAAAGACGGACGCTTCAGAAAACATTTTAATCACACAATCTCACATGCATGCACAAGGACGCCGTATATACCCCCTCCCACCTGACTGGCTACCACCATAGGAATTACTCACACATGACATTGTAAAACAAACAAAAAAAAAATAAATAAAAAAATAAACAAATAATGAATCACAATAAAAACATGCAAATGCATAAAAATATCTAACAACCATCACAAAACAATTCAAAACCAGCTAGCTAGTAGCACACAGTCAATCAACAGCAGGAGAAAAAAGGCGTTGCCCTTTCTCAAATTTCCAGCATGCCTCGCCAGTAAAAATGTTTTTTCAAGGACGTTTTCATTATTATGCAAATTACCTATAAACCACTCTAAAAATTGCATTCGCTGCAGATTGTCCTTTGGTAACAATTTCTTACACTCACCTTAGATAATATTAGATAATTTTTCCCATGGAAAGATTTTTCAGTCTTATAACAATGGAAAAAGTAGTGCTGCAGGTAAAAAGTAGTGGCGTCAAGGGCGTATTTAGAAAAGTTTGTGAGAGGGGGATAAATCGGTTATTAACCATAGGGGAAAAGCTCGCGCGCCGCTGACGAAGAGCGCAACAAATTTTTTTTTTAACCACGCCCAAATTTTCACAAATTTTTTTGTGTTTTTTTATATATTTCTTGCTTTTTAAAAAGAAAAAATGAGTAACAAATGCAAGCAATAAATCTTAAAAAAAAATGAAAAAAAAAACTTACTTTGTTGCTTTTTGTTTGAAGTTCAAAATCAGACTTAGGAAAATTTCGATTCACTTCCTTATTTTTGTCCTTAGTGATTTATGAACTATCTCGAACTAATATTAATATCTAACTACCCATCAAAAATGCTAACCCCTAATACCTAATAGTTTAAAACGTATACCATAGATTCGGGAATGAAATCCTGAACAAACCGCATTAGATGCTGCAGAATTATGTGACACCTTATTTGCGCACTGTATTCAGGGTTTTGAAAGGCCGTCCTCAAGAAAATGTCGAAAAAGAAAATAGTCAAGGAGCTCAGACAGGAGGACGGAAATACGCCATTCTTCGCAAAATCCATAGATTTTTTTCCCAAATGAAATATCCACAATAAAAGAAATGATGGCTTAATTAGGAAGGACACATCTTTACCTAAAATATCATTAAGAGTTTTTGAATGAATTTTAAAAGAAATGAATTTTGGATATATAAAACGAAATCGAAAAAGCCTATTAATGCTAATTGAAAAAAATGAAATCACTGTATGGCGGCGAAAATATTTGGAAAAAATACGGGAGTTTCGGAGAAAAGGGAAAAAACTGTATTACACCGACAAAACGTGGCTCAATTAATGGCACACAGTTGAGAAGGTTGGCAAAATTTAATATTGAAAGTTTAAGGCAGGTATTTATAAAATAATTTTCGCAAGGACTAAGAAATTGTAGTGGAGAAGGTCGTCGTCCTATAGGATCAGGTTTTTAAGGATTATTGAAATAAATTTAATTTATAAAAAATTACACGCCACTGGAATTTATTTCCCTGACGTCGCACAACCTGAAGCTCTCCATATGCTAGTGATAAGCCACTGACAGAAACTTTGGTCATTGAGTATAGTCCAAGAAATTAGCTGGGCCTATTTATGAATACGATATTAATAAGAAATAAATTAGTAACTACTCACTGAATTATGTAGTTAACAATACACAATAATAAAATTAACACGAAAATATTAATTTCCACAGCAACGATAACATGCCTTGAGATTTTATTTATAGTCCAAAAGCTAGGATATAACTAGGTAGAAAAAATTTGGTTCTCTTTCTTAGTCTGTCAAGGATGGGCTTTAATTTTAAGAATGCATAAAACCGCAAAATATGTTATTTATTATAATTGGATAGGTATCTATTAACTTTAAAATATATAAACCTGAAGTAAAAAGTTGAAGTCGGTTCCCGACGGATATCAAAACTAAAAATCAACCGGGAATAAGCGAGCAATAAACGCTTAAACCAAACAATCTCGCCTTTTATACACCCATCACAGACAATCAATTTCAACAACATTGCATTCCACAAACAAGACATCACGTCAAAAAATCCACACACGCATAAAACAATCCAACATCGTAATACATTTACTCCATGTAGAATCTCTTTAAACCTCTTTTAAAAACCAGTGCCGCAACTTTTTTCGCTCCCCCTATCTATAAATATCAAAAAACCGAGGAAAAGACAAGAGAACGTCGTGTCCTCCCACTTGATTCGTTTGTTTTTTTGAGTCCTCCTATTTTGCCACGCCCTGCCCGCTTAGCCCCGCCTTAATATGTCAAAGAGACAGTCAGATGTTTGCTGTAGGTTGCCGGGTAAAGATCGATCGATGATCTTGATCTAGCGTGCCTAGATCGCGGACACTGGGTTTTGTTTATAGTGATTATCAGGTGACAGTTGTGATAGTGAGTTAGATATTTAAAAAATGATATTATGGCGGCTTTAGCGTCTAACGTGACCATGATACCGCATCACCATGCTTTTGCCTCACGTCTAGTGACTCCAACCGACTCTATGGATTCGAGCAGTGATCACTTTGAACGTGAATCACCGAATATTGATCAGAATAGTTGTTCTAGTGACGATACGGTTCTCTCTGTAGGCAACGAAACTGAAAACCAACCTCCCAATCTGCCAGAAATAGAACCTAGTGAGACAGGGTCGACGTTAAGTTTTAAAAACATCGAAAATCATCTGAATGCTTTGTCACAAATAACGAATAGTACTCTTCGTGGTGATAACAGTGACTCTGCCCGAGTGTCCTCAAGTCCAATATCATTATCTTCAACTAATCATAGACTTAGTCCATCGAACAGTAGCACCAAATCGTTTGGCGGCGAATGTCCGTCGCCTCAAAGTAGTTTTTTATTTCGAAGTGAACATCACGGTTTTAAAAGTGAAAATTTCGGATATCGTAGTGAACAGTTGAGTTTTAGAACTGCGGAAACTAGTTCCAGTTTGTGTTCGCCTAGGTCGGCGAGGAGCGATGGAGCTGATAGTCCTGGAAGTCCTGGATCAAGGTATTTATCTTTAACTAACTAGTTAACTATGACTATTACTGATTGACCTATGAGCATAGTTTTAATAAATTCGTCCAAATACTACTTAATATTAAACTTAATCTTCAGCAGATTAATTTTTATGAAGCGAACTTGAATTATTAATTAGCATAAACTAACTTCCTTTCTTAATTAAAAAATAAAAGAGTTATTATAGAAATTGTTATGCAAATTTTCTTAACTTCTCCATAATCTTTCCCCTGCGTCGCTTTATTTTCTTTTCATGTCCTGGACCAAGATGAAATCATCCTTAGTTAACTATAACTCTGTACCTAACTGACCTATGAGCCTATTATTGATAAATTTGTCTAAAAATGAGCTTCGAACTTCAGTTTTTATTAGATCCACTTAAAAAGCAAAAACCCTCACCACAGCCTCTCCATTAATTTGTTTCTACCGAGGATACTACCTACCAATGTTAATTTAAAATGACCAAAGTTGTAGAAATTATTATACGCGAGTTTTCTTAATTAACTATATGATGAATTCGCTGATCTAAGAGCTTATTTTTGATAAATTCTCCAAAAACGACAAATAAATGTATCTAATTTTTATCAGATCCGCTATATGCTCCCTTTTTCTTTTGGTAGCAAAGCCGCTCCATTAATTCGGTACTACAATATGTACCAATATTAATTTATCAAGATCAAACTTGTGGAAATTGTTTTACGCGAGTTTCCTTAATTAAATCAAAAAAAAAATCAAAAAAAAGTGTCCATATTTCTCTAAGAGACCTGAATATAATATTGAAGCAAAAGAACCAACACAAAGTCCCGGTCTCAATAAATTTAATATTTAACACAACTAATGGGTTACATGTTTCGCCTATAAGGCATCATCAGACCTAAAAAGAAGTCACTAATCACGCATTAAAGTAAACAAATCTACTAGTAAACCCACCTGATACACCAAAAAAACATTTAAAAAATTTTTCAAAAAGAATAAAAATGTCAAAATATAAAACAAAACAAAAAAAATAGATAAACGTTACAATTACATCACTACATGACAGTCAGAACTTAAACTAAGAATTGTATATAAACAAAAACGGTATGATAAAAAACTAATAGTATAAGGTTCGTCAAACAAGTCCAAGGTATATTGAACTGGGGGAAGATGCAGTCACCTAGAGAGCTCTCGCATTAAAGGCGTGATTAGTGACTTCTTTTTAGGTCTGATGATGCCTTATAGGCGAAACATGTAACCCATTAGTTGTGTTAAATATTAAATTTATTGAGACCGGGACTTTGTGTTGGTTCTTTTGCTTAAATATTTCCTTAATTAGCTATGGTTAAGTAACTGGCTGATCAAGAGCCTATTTTTGATAAATTCTTCAAAAACAATAAATGAAATTATGCAGTTTTCATTAGATATAGATTCTATAAAGCAAAATAACTGTATATTACCCATTTTTATTTTGGTAGCACAGTCTCTCCATTAATTTGTTTCTACCGAGGATACTACCTACCAATGTTAATTTAAAATGACCAAAGTTGTAGAAATTATTATACGCGAGTTTTCTACCAATGTTAGATAATTTAAAAATATCAAAAATGTAGAAACTATTTTACGCGAGTTTTCTTAATTAATTTTAATTAACTGACTGATCAAGAGCCTATTTTTGATAAATTCTTTAAAGACAACAAACAAAGTTATACAGTTTTTAGCATAACTGCTGTACAAAGCAAAACACCTGTATATTATCACCTTTTCTTTTGGTAGCACAGTATTTTCATTAATTTGATACTACATAACTACCAGTGTTAATTTTAAAATATCAAAATTGTATAAATTGTTATACGCGAATTTCCTAAATTAACTATAATCAACTGGGTGATCTAAGAGCCTATTTTTGTTAAATTCTTCAAAAACAACAAATAAAATTATGCAGTTTTCATTAGATACGCTTTATAAAGCAAAATAACTGTATATTGCCCCTTTCTCATTTGGTAGCACAACCTCTCTATTAATTTGTTACTACATATCTACCGAGATATCTACCAATGTTAGATAATTTAAAAATATTAAAAATGTACAAACTATTTTACGCGAGTTTTCTTAATTAATTTTGATTAACTGACTAATCAAGAGCCTTTTTTTGATAAATTCTTTAAAAACAACAAACAAAGTTATACAGTTTTCAGGATATCCGCTTTACAAAGCAAAATAACTGTATATTATCCCCTTTTCTTTTGGTAACACAGTCTTTCCATTAATTTGTTACTACATAACTACCAGTGTTAATTTAAAAATATCAAAGTTGTATAAATTGTTATACGCGAATTTCCTAAATTAACTATAATCAACTGGCTGATCTAAGAGCCTATTCTTGATAAATTCTTCAAAAACAACAAATAAAATTATGCAGTTTTCATTAGATACGCTTTATAAAGCAAAATAACTGCATATTACCCCTTTCTCATTTGGTAGCACAGCCTCGCCATTAATTTGTTACTACATATCTACCGAGACAGCTACCAATGTTAGATAATTTAAAAATATCAAAATTGTAGAAACTATTTTACGCGAGTTTTCTTAATTAATTTTGATTAACTGGCTGATCAAGAGCCTATTTTTGATAAATTCTTTAAATACAACAAACAAAGTTATACATTTTTTAGCATATTCGCTTTACAAAGCAAGATAACTGTGTGTTATTCCTTTTTTTTTGGTAGCACAGTCTTTCTATTAATTTGTTACTAAATGTTACTACATGACTACCAGTGTTAATTTAAAAATATCAAAATTGTATAAATTATTATACGCGAATTTCCTAAATTAACTATAATCAACTGGTTGGTCTAAGAGCCTATTCTTGGTAAATTCTTCAAAAACAACAAATAAAATTATGCAGTTTTCATTAGATACGCTTTATAAAGCAAAATAACTGTATATTGCCCCTTTCTCATTTGGTAGCACAACCTCTCTATTAATTTGTTACTACATATCTACCGAGATATCTACCAATGTTAGATAATTTAAAAATATTAAAAATGTACAAACTATTTTACGCGAGTTTTCTTAATTAATTTTGATTAACTGACTAATCAAGAGCCTTTTTTTGATAAATTCTTTAAAAACAACAAACAAAGTTATACAGTTTTCAGGATATCCGCTTTACAAAGCAAAATAACCGTATATTATCCCCTTTTCTTTTGGTAACACAGTCTTTCCATTAATTTGTTACTACATAACTACCAGTGTTAATTTAAAAATATCAAAGTTGTATAAATTGTTATACGCGAATTTCCTAAATCAACTATAATCAACTGGTTGGTCTAAGAGCCTATTCTTGATAAATTCTTCAAAAACAACAAATAAAATTATGCAGTTTTCATTAGATACGCTTTATAAAGCAAAATAACTGCATATTACCCCTTTCTCATTTGGTAGCACAGCCTCGCCATTAATTTGTTACTACATATCTACCGAGACATCTACCAATGTTAGATAATTTAAAAATATCAAAAATGTAGAAACTATTTTACGCGAGTTTTCTTAATTAATTTTGATTAACTGGCTGATCAAGAGCCTATTTTTGATAAATTCTTTAAATACAACAAACAAAGTTATACATTTTTTAGCATATTCGCTTTACAAAGCAAGATAACTGTGTATTATTCCTTTTTTTTTGGTAGCACAGTCTTTCTATTAATTTGTTACTAAATGTTACTACATGACTACCAGTGTTAATTTAAAAATATCAAAATTGTATAAATTATTATACGCGAATTTCCTAAATTAACTATAATCAACAGGTTGGTCTAAGAGCCTATTCTTGGTAAATTCTTCAAAAACAACAAATAAAATTATGCAGTTTTCATTAGATACGCTTTATAAAGCAAAATAACTGTATATTGCCCCTTTCTCATTTGGTAGCACAACCTCTCTATTAATTTGTTACTACATATCTACCGAGATATCTACCAATGTTAGATAATTTAAAAATATTAAAAATGTACAAACTATTTTACGCGAGTTTTCTTAATTAATTTTGATTAACTGACTAATCAAGAGTCTATTTTTGATAAATTCTTTAAAAACAACAAACAAAGTTATACAGTTTTCAGGATATCCGCTTTACAAAGCAAAATAACCGTATATTATCCCCTTTTCTTTTGGTAACACAGTCTTTCCATTAATTTGTTACTACATAACTACCAGTGTTAATTTAAAAATATCAAAGTTGTATAAATTGTTATACGCGAATTTCCTAAATTAACTATAATCAACTGGTCGGTCTAAGAGCCTATTCTTGGTAAATTCTTCAAAAACAACAAATAAAATTATGCAGTTTTCATTAGATACGCTTTATAAAGCAAAATAACTGCATATTACCCCTTTCTCATTTGGTAGCACAGCCTCGCCATGAATTTGTTACTACATATCTACCGAGACATCTACCAATGTTAGATAATTTAAAAATATCAAAAATGTAGAAACTATTATACGCGAGTTTTCTTAATTAATTTTGGTTAACAGAATTGGCTGATCAAGAGCCTATTTTTGATAAATTCTTTAAAGACAACAAACAAAGTTATACAGTTTCTAGCATATCCGCTATACAAAGCAAGATAACTGTATATTATCCCCTTTCTTTTGGTAGCACAGTCTTTCCAATAATTTGTTACTACATATCTACCAGTGTTAATTTAAAAATATTAAACTTGTATAAATTGTTATACGCGAATTTCCTAAATTAACTATAATCAACTGGCCTAAGAGCCTATTTTTGAGAAATTCTTTAAAAACATCAATCAAACTTATTTAGTTTTCATTAGATTCACTTTATAAAGCAAAAAAATTGTATTTTACCCCATTTTCTTTTTCTTATGATTAGCTGGCTGATCAAGGGCTTGTCTAGTCTTGGTTGGATAACCCTGTACATTAATATTGTATTTTTCTTTTGGTAGCACGGTCTCTCCATTAATTTGTTACTATATATTTAACTACCAACGTTAATTTAGAAATATCAGAATTGTATAAATTGTTATACGCGAGTTTCCTAAATGAACTGTAAAAAACTGGCTGATTTAAAAGCCTATTTTTGATAAATTTTCCAAAAAAAAACAAATAAACTCATCTAGTCTAGATAGAACAGTATCTCAATTAATTTTTTAATTTAATTAAAAATTATCAAAATTGTAGAACTCGTTATATGCGAGTTTCCTTAATTATAATTAACTGGCTGATCTAAGGGCATCTAAAACGACTACTAAACTTAGCTTTCATCAGATCGGCTATATAAATAAAAAAAAAACATCTACCTATTACCTCTTGGTACCACGTACATCTTCTCTATTTTGTTACTCTACTTGCATGGGTATGTTACTTTAAAAATATAACAATTGTAGAAATTGTTTTACGCGAGTTTCCCTAAATCCTCCATAATTTCTTCCCTGCGTCACTTTTTCTTTTTCTTTCGATGGAACTGGATGATAGCCTGGAACTGGATGATAGCCCTAAAAGATCAAGGTAATCATCCCTCATTAACTATGATTAACTGGCTAATATAAGAGTCTATTTTTGATAAATTGTTTTTTTAAAACGACTATTAAATTTAATCTTTATCAGATTCTGAAGTAAAGCTATTTTCTTTACCACAAAAATATATGTGTGATATTTTATATTGTATACTTATATTATATCAATAAAATATATTTAACTATTAAGGAATTTATTGAATGGTGTGCTAAAAACAATCTTATTTTAAATACTGAAAAGACTGCCTATATAAATTTCAGAACTTCAAAATTAAAACCGAAAATTCACTTAAACAATAATTTGGATAGTGATAAGAGTACAAAGTTTTTGGGATTGTACCTAGACGAATATCTCTCATGGAACAGTCATATAAACCATATAAGCCGAAAAATAAACGCGGTATACTACGCAATATCTCAGTTGAGAGACCTAGTGGATGAGCCTGCATTGGTTAACATCTACTATTCATTAATATATTCTCATTTAAGTTATAATGTGATAGTATGGGGAAATGCTACAAATTGCCAAAGAATTTTTACCAATCAAAAGAGAATTATAAGACTTATTTTTAAACTTAACACCATGAGTAGCTGTAAGCCAGTTTTCATAGAAAAGAAAATTTTATCCTTTCCTTCTTTATATATCTACAAGACTCTGTTATACCTATATAAAACAGAATTTAAGTGATTTTAATAGCAATGCAGATTTTTATTCCTTTAATACCCGAATCCCAAGAGCGTTGGTTTTAGACAAGCATAATTTAAAAAAATTCGAAAAATAGGAAAAAACTATTTAAAAAGCTGCCATTGCGGGTTCAATCACTTGTATTTAATACATTTAAGGTGTATGTAAGGGACCTTCTTATTGAAAAATGTTATTATTGTGTAAGTCAGTATTTGTCAGATAGCTTTAATTGACTAATTAATTGGTTTATTTTATTTATATTTCTTGTTTTGTTCTGTGCCTTGTTTCACAAAATTGTTTTCTAGATTTTTAACTATTTTATAGCGATGTGATATACATACTATTTGTAATCATCTGACGTGTACATCCATGTATTTGGCAAAAGTACAAATGAACATATCTGTATATATCTATCTATCTATCTATCTCAGTGGTTCCCAACCAGTGGGTCGCGACCCCCAAGGGGGTCGCGATAATTATTTGGGGAGGTCGCCAGCCTTTAAGGCTTCAAGCCCAAAATTAAATACGTCTAGGTGTTGTGGAATTGCTATTCGGAGCTGATACTAGCAATTATTGTATTACATATAGTTGTTTTTTATAGTTTTCACTGGTTTTATTGTTTAATTTCTGAATAGTTTGGTAAGTAAAAAATATCACACACTTAATAACTCTCAGTTTAAAATTATTTATTAACTTTATTTCTCTTTTTATCTTTATAATTTATAGGTAGTACTTATACAGGGTGTTTTTAATTATTCAATGTACTTTTTCAGCAATCAACGTGATGGAGGAAAAAAAAAAGAAAATACTGCGAGGAGTATTTAAAGTTTGGATTTTCAACTGTTATTAATAATGGAATACAGAAGCCGCAAAGTGTTTTATGCAATGCAGTTCTTAGTGCTGAATCTATGAAACCCTCAAAGCTGAAACGTGGAAACAAAGCATCCCGAATATGCTTCAAAGGACTTGGACTTTTTCAAACGGTGTGAAAGTCGCTTACAACATCAAAAGCTGGATTTTACTGGAAATTTTCAACAACGAAATCAAGCTGTAGTTCAAGTACCATTTGAAATTGCTCTTGAAGTCGCTAAAAATAGAAAACCTCATACAATTGCCGAAAAGCTTATGTTTACTAAAATCAGTTAAGTTAATTCTTGGAGAAGCGAGTGAAATAGAAATGCGTAATATATCTTTGTCAAACAATACAATCCAGAGACGCATTTCGGATATGTCAGCAGATGTATTGGAGCAAATTTTGTCAGAAGTAAGAGCATCCCCTCTGTTTTCTTTCCAACTTGACGAGTCTACAGATGTTACTTCATGTGCCCAGTTACTTGTTTTCGTGAGATATGTTCACTTGAATAATATTAAAGAAGAGTTTTTGTTTTGTAAAGCCTTAAAAACTACAACGAAGAGTGAAGACGTGATGGAGATGATACGTTCGTTCTTTGAAACTAATGAACTAAAATGGAAAAATTTGTATGGAGTTTGTACCGATGGAGCACCAGCTATGCTTGGATCTAGGTTAGGATTTCAGAAAAAATTAAAGAGCTTGCACCCCAAGCAAAGGGCTTGCATTGCATTATTCACCGGTTTGCTCTTGCTACTAAAACTCTACCGAAGCCTATGCAAGAAGTGCTTGATTCTTTGATTAAAATTGTCAACTATATAAAATCTAGTGCGCTCAACACCCGTATTTTCAAAGAATTCTGTAAAGACATGAACTCTGATCACGAGACTCTTCTGTTCTATACTGCTGTTCGTTGGTTGTCGAAAGGGAATGTTATTGAACGTGTATTTGAGCTAAAAGACGAACTTAAAGATTTTTTGGAAATGCAAGGGAAACAAGATTTTATGGAACATCTCAACAACCCAGCTTGGATTCAAAGAATGGCCTATTTATCGGACATCTTGGGTCATTTAAACAAGTTAAATATAAAACTTCACGGAAGGGACTTCCACCTTATCTATTTTAGAGATAATCTCCAAGCATTTATATCCAAGCTTGGAAATTGGCGACGTAAAGTAAATCTTGGATACTTTGCAATGTTTGAACACCTGAGCACCGTGGTTAAAGCATCGGAGGCAGGAATTGTGGAGGATCTAAAAGAGGAAATTAATTATCACCTTCAATTCCTTGAAAATGAACTTCAACGTTATTTTCCTGAGCTATCTGACAAAAAAGCTGCAGTAGTGAGGAACCCATTTCATGCCTCGTTAAATGTTGCCGACGTTCCTGATAAACTGCAAGATGAATATTTAGATCTTAAAAATGATTCCACAGCACAGTCCTTATTCCAGGAAAAAACCTTGACTGAATTCTGGTGTGCCATGCATCGTTCATATCCTAATGCCGCTCTGCTTTCTCTCCGGGTACTAGTACCATTTGCTTCGACCTACCTTTCTGAAAGTGGTTTTCAACTCTTTTGCAAATTAAAACAAAGGCGAGAAATAAACTGGATGTTCGAGATGACATTAAACTGGCTTTGACATGTACTCAACCAAGAATTTTAAAAGTTGTTATGCAGATGCAAGCTCATCACATTAACATACCAAATAAATGATATTACTGTTATTAAATTGTTTTTTTTTTTATATATTTAGTTATCAACTATCAATATTTTTTAAATGGGGGGTCACGACCTTTTAAGCAAATTCGAAAAGGGTCATGGCTGAAAAAAGGTTGGGAACCACTGATCTATCTATACCGTCAAAACAAATGATATTTTATTTTCTTCAAGTTCTAATCATCCTGTGAAGAAAGTAAGCGTTTATATTCCAGTTTATTTAATAAACGAAGTTTGTTTAAAGTACGTTGGTAATTATTAAACCTTCAGGCAATTTCTCTATCAGTGCTTCGGGATATTGCTGGAGTTACTGCATGTGAGCCTGGTCGGGTTAGGCAAGTCAGGGTATCTTAAATATTTTGGGTTGTATCTTTCTCAAAATTAAGCGAGCAACTATGTGCATTTTTCGGATTAGATTAACGAGACGTAGAGGACGGAATAAAACTAAACTGCACTCAGGAATTCTTTACTTCAACCACTGCCAGCAAATCCACTAATAGTTTTACTGCACGTAATTGCTGCAAATATTTAAAGAAATGCGTATTAGTATTGTGTTCTGACCCCCTAACGTATTTCACTGCAAAATAATTACCAAACACGTAAAATTTCAAAAACCGCCATACCGTTAACAAACAGTCCCCTAGAATATTATGCGGCAGAGCTGCGAAGTTATAATATAGTTTGCTTTCAAGCGATATTATCTGTAAGATAGATGTCGCTATGAAATATAAACGGGTGTTCGGTGTTCCCTGCTGTATGCAATTCCCCACCGCTCCCCTACTCTTTCTTCACCTTACCCAAGTTCAGCTTTTTGGCAGGTATCGTTGCAGGGACCTTTTGGGTTTTAATATAATAAGTCCTAAATACCATATTAAATTACATTTGGTTTCTCTTGGTTTTATATCGGTTTTATTATATGATGGTGAAAATACACCTTATTATCAGCGCCGATGTAACAATTAACAGATAATGACAATTACTTATCTGATACTGAATATTTTTAATAAGTTAAATAAGTGCATTTTTAAGACTGAGGGAAAACCGTATCTATCTAAGGAGGCACGCAGCAAAAATGTATGTAGGATAAATCTTAAAGCCTTACGTATTTTATTAAGCTTTAAATATTATTATAAATTAAGTATTTAACAAAATGGTGTGTTTTTCCCATATGATTTTTACATCTTCTTTAAGCCTTATCAAGGCTATAAGGAATAAAGGAGCTTTTAGTATATTAATACAAAATTAGGATTTTATCTTTTTACAAATATCACCTTATGTTTTTTACGTAAAAATCTTTATAAAATAATCAGAAGCTAATGATTGCTTCATATTTTTTGTTTTATTATTATAAAATTCAGATTCACATTTTAATAGCAATTGAGAAATATTTGTATTTGTCAAAATTGTTAACATTATTAAAAAAGTTTTCTAAGTCTCTCAAACTTGCGCAGGCTTCAGATAGGCTTGATATTTTCAACACTGGAGCAACTTCATGTTCCTCTTCTCAGAGTTGGGAGTAGTTTCATCCGTTTCTTGGATCTCTTCAATAATACACTCGATGATAGTTTTAATTCTGCACTTTCTGTTGGCAAATCGTTATCAATAGAGACAAATTGTTTCAAGGTCACAAAGGGGTCCTTAATATTAGAAAACAATTGTGCGAGAGGAATATTATCCTCTTCTTCAAAGTCGTCAATATTATCTGTATTACACAGAATTGTCACGGGGGACAAATTGCGCCAGGCCACCGAAACCCATACCATGGCGTTGGTTATGGTAATATTATTTTCAATTTCTTGAAGACGACAACCACTCTCTATGCATGTTAAAAGCCTCTTAATAAGGTAGCTTCTGCAAAACATTTTAAAATTCTGAATAATGCCTTAGTCCAAAGGTTGGCAATGTGAGGTAGTATTGAGTGGAAGAATAATAGGTTATGACATTATCCAGTGTAATTTTGCGATAAGACGTTACATTATCCAGAAATAATACCACTCTTTTATTCCGCTTCTTCATCTTGGTATCAAATCTGTAAAGCCATGCTGTCATGATGTCTGCCATCATCCACGCTTTTCTGTTCGAGACCCATTGGAGAGGTAATTTATCGATATATGCGCCCTTAAAACATCGAGGACTCTTGTCTTTGCCAGCTTTGCCTACACTTGTCATCTTTCAATGCATATGTTTTTGTTGGCAATGCACGATAGATATAGATGTCTTATCTGCATTCAATACGTCCGTTGGAGCATACGTCTTTAAAATGGCCAATAGCCTTTTTTTCCAAGCAGTTACGTCTTCGATATTGATTCGCCACATATTTTCTTGGAGGTAATATCGTGCCGACGACAGAATTTTTCTAACCATCCCTTTGATGCTTTGAAGTTATCTAGTCCTAGATATTGAGCAAAGTCGAGGGCTTTCGCTTAAATTATGGGCCCGGATATCGGTAAGTGCTTATTTCACTCCTTACAACACCAGTTAAAAACAACTTGGTTCAAACGGGCAGGGACGAGTTCACTCCCGGCCTGACCAGGTGGTTTTTCCATGGGTCGAATTCACTCCCAACATAGGTCGAGTTCATTCCCAAGCGAATATGCATTAAAGGAGGATTAAAAGGTATTACTTTTCAGAAATTGATACATTGTTGCCAAATAGTATTTTTATCCATGAAAACACGGTCAGTTAGTCATTTATTTTTTCTTAGGAAAGAAAAAACGTACTATGTAAAAGATATTAATAAATCACAGAATAACTAATTGCAAAATTTAGAGAACTCATTATTTTAATTAACATTAACTATAATTAAAAAGAGATTATCAGCAAATTGATTCAAATTCAAAGAGTATCAGTTAAAAAACGGTGCAGAAACAGAGGTAACTAAATGTCTAACTTATATATTTGGTTTACCATTTCTAAAAGCAGAAGACGTTGGGGAGTGCTTTGCTCTAGATATCGTTTCAATTCAACCAGAAAATGAAAAGTTGGTCAAATTTAATGACTATTTGGTTGAAAATTATATAGAAGAAACATCAGCTTTTCCTCCTCACATTTGGGCTGAAAACTCGTCGTCTTTGAAAAGGACAACAAATGCATGCGAGTCTTTTCATTCTCGTTATAATGCATCATTTTACAATGCACATCCAAATTTTAATCAATTTTTAAATGTTCTTGTAGATTTCCAACTAGATACTTATATTAAGTTTCAAAGTATTAATACCGTCGCGAAAGTATACGATCGGAAAATAGTATTAAGAAAAAACTTTATAGAAAATAATTTAAAGAAACTACAGAACGGCCGCCTTACCAATTTTCAATTTATAAAAAATATTTCTTTTAAATGTAGAATTTGACAACTATTTGTATTTGTATAATTGTATATATTTGTATAAGTAAAATCTTTATATCATATTTTTTTTCGGTTTTGGGAAATTTTCTTTTTTATTCACCATTGCCATCTTCTTGAAACAAATTTCTAAATTCTGCTTTATTTTGAAGCAACATAGTCACTTGCGTCTTACCACTTTTAAATTTTTCAGCCAATTTCCTGGTACTTAATTCAGTTATTTCACTTTCATTGATTAAATTCAATTTTTTTGCATAAAGAAAGAGATTTCTTTTTTCCCGCCAACTTCAAATATTCACGTTAGTCCCAAAACACACAGATACTGTTAAAAACCGAACTAATGTTAACAACCCATTTATCAGCCTTTCAAGCAAATTGAATGGATCCGCCTGCAATAAAGTAATTAGTGTATGTACAGGGACATTTTTTTAAGTGTCTCACCCGATTGGCGATTTTCCTGCTGACTATCATAAAAAGCAAATTACATATTTCGGAATGATTTTCGATAAGGAAGCCGAATTTAATGTCAAAAAATACATAGATTTACAAATTTGACAGATGAGACGCCATTTTGAATTTTCTTAAATGGCAACCCCCATAAATAACCACACGATTGGATTGCATTTGGCGATCCGATTCTAAAACTATATAGTTGTTGAAACCTATTTTCAGCCGTTTCGGAAATACGGGCGTTCCTAATTTGCCTCCATCGATTTTGTCTTTTTCTTTGTCTCACCCCTTTAATAAATAAACCTTTTAAGCTGAACACCCTAATTTTTTTCACAGTGACATAATTTCGCGTGAGCAAGCGATCTACGCTATAGTAAAATCCGACAGATATCAAAAAGTGACAGATACGACGCCATCTTGAATTTTTTTAAATGACAGCCCTTATAAATAACCACCCGATTGAATTGCATTTGGCGATCCGATTCTAAAACTATATAGTTGTTGATATTTATTTTCAGCCGTTTCGGAAATACGGCGGTTCTTAATCTGCCTCCATCGATTTTGTCCTTTAAGTGTCTCACCCCTTTAATAAATAGACCTTCTAAGCTGAACACCTTAATTCTTTTCACAGTGACATAATTTCGCGTGAGCAAGCGATCTACGCTATAGTCAAATCCGGCAGATGTCAAAAAGTGACAGATACGACGCCATTTTGAATTTTTTTAAATAGCAGCACTTATAAATAACCACACGATTGAATTGCATTTGGCGATCCGATTCTAAAACTATATAGTTGTTGATATTTATTTTCACGCGAAATTATGTCACTGTGAAAAGAATTAAGGTGTTCAGCTTAGAAGGTCTATTTATTAAAGGGGTAGACACTTAAAAGACAAAATCGATGGAGGCAAATTAGGAACCCCCGTATTTCCGAAACGGCTGAAAATAAATATCAACAACTTATAGTTTTAGAATCGAATCGCCAAATGCAATTCAATCGTGTGGTTATTTATGAGGGCTGCCATTTAAAAAAATTCAAGATGGCGTCGTATCTGTCACTTTTTGATATCTGTCGAATTTGACTATAGCGTAGATCGCTTGCTCACGCGAAATTATGTCACTGTGAAAAAAATTAGGGTGTTCAGCTTAGAAGGTCTATTTATTAAAGGGGTGGGACACTTAAAAGACAAAATCGATGAAGGCAAATTAGGAACCCCCGTATTTCCGAAACGGCTGAAAATAAATATCAACAACTATATAGTTTTAGAATCGGATCGCCAAATGCAATTCAATCGTGTGGTTATTTATGAGGGCTGCCATTTAAAAAAATTCAAAATGGCGTCGTATCTGTCACTTTTTGACATCTGTCGGATTTGACTATAGCGTAGATCGCTTGCTCACGCGAAATTATGTCACTGTGAAAAAAATTAGGGTGTTCAGCTTAGAAGGTCTATTTATTAAAGGGGTGAGACACTTAAAAGACAAAATCGATGGAGGCAAATTAGGAACGCCCGTATTTCCGAAACGGCTGAAAATAGGTGTCAACAACTATATAGTTTTAGAATCGGATCGCCAAGTGCAATCCAATCGTATGGGGGTTGCCATTTAAGAAAATTCAAAATGGCGTCTCATCTGTCAAATTTGTAAATCTATGTATTTTATGACATTAAATTCGGCTTCCTTATCGAAAATCATTGAGAAATATGTAATTTGTTTTTTATGATAGTCAGCAGGAAAATCGCCAATTGGGTGAGACACTTAAAAAAATGTCCCTGTACCTATATTTCTTAACAATTGTCGAGTCGGGTTTTACTGCCTCTAATGGAGGGTGTTTTTAGCATCAATGTTTACTAACAATTCCGATGATGAGTGCCCACGGTCGTTTAATAGATGGGTCGGTAAAGGGGGGTATAAAATTATTGAGGCGGCCGCAAACAGAGGTTTTACTGTATTTAGTAAGTATTAACAAAATGTTTCTTCCCATGATGGACTGTATATTTTTAAAATTAAAACTTTATAATCTTGTTTAAAAACGATTTGTATTTTCTGAAATTATAATATTACCTGCGGTTTTTAAGAAATTCTTCCAAATTTCATCGGCTAGAGTTTCTAATTGAAATAGGAACTGTTGCATGCTCATTACAATTTTGCAAAACTTTATTGCTTCCAAAAACTTGGAAACATTTTTTCAGGTGTTGATTCTTCGCACAGCAACGAACGAAAGACAAATTGCCAAAACTAATTTGAGTGGTTTTATCGTATCTCTGAAATTATAACTTTTTTTTTTTTTAAACGAGTACCTACTTGTTTTATGTTGGCCTGTTATCTTGACGGAGAACTGTTTCATACTCAGAATTGGTTTAAGATTCTTCTGAGACACCTGCAGTGTGAATACATACAGAGAACTACCGAGAATTGGCAAATATCGCGTTCGGATAATCTTAGAGAGGTATGTCTTAAATACGCTACATAAAAACGAATACGAATTTAACAAATTTTGGACTGGATTTAAAACAAGGTATGATACTGTAGAAACAGTTTTTCAGTTTTTTTTCTAATGCTATGATTATTCAAAATACAGGTTTGTCGAAAACAACGAATTAGGCATTCGATAAATTAGGAATAAATGTAGAATTTATGTTTTGTACCTGTATTTTTAGCTGAACAGTAGTTATTTTTCACTATTTAGCACATCCATTATATTTGAGTGGCTGAAATTGGTTTGGCGACTTAAAATGTTACTTAAAATTTTAATAAAGCTTTTAATTCTAGCTACCGAAATTCAATTAACGGTTTTAAGAAAAAAATCTTCATCTAGTCAAGGTACAGTTATAAATATAAAAATAAAAATATGATTTGTATATTTGTCGCATTTTTACGATAATAACGAATAGAAAAAGACTATTTCGTTAGCTAACAGCTAACATTTCAGACTATTTAAAACTTTCTTTGAGCTACAAAACGTAGATTCTCCATGACATATTATTCATTAGTATTCGTAACAAAGTTGTTTTTTATGCTCATATTACTTTAGTCTATCTTTAAATGATGCGGAGTAATAAATCAATCGAAACCGTCTTCTCCATGGCCGTGCAAGATTTCTCGGCATGTATAGATTTAAATAGGCCTGAACTTTTAAATTTGTGCAAATAGTACAAGTATCGACATTAAATTCAAATTTTGTCTTCAAATATATATTTTAATATTAAATCTTTTAAGCTTAAAATTATGTACAGCCGTACCATTTACCAGGAATTTTAGAAAGCAATTTTATCAAAACTAATTAGAGTCTAGGTACTTATTCCGTTTCTGCTCTAATCATTTTATTCCTTTCCTTTGTACCTAATCCTGGTTACCTGTTTATTATGTCTTTATGGGTGCCTCTATTCAGGGCCGTTCCTGGCGAGCGTGCAGCACGTGCATGCACGCAGGCGCAAAATTGACGGTCATTCAGTATTTTTTATTACAAATTAAAAAAAAAAAAAAATTCTCTTATTTTATCATTTCAATATGTCTAAAAATTTTACCAAGCGTTTGCCTTAATAAAAACACAAATGTGTTCTCTCCGTAGTTTTCTTGTTAGACACTACATGCCCCGACTTTTAAATTTATTTGTTCGATTTTAATCTGGCATGATATTTTAGGAAAAATTAATATAGTAAGTAAAATACTACAAGATCCGAATAGAAACTTATATGACTGCCATAAAGAAATTGAAAATCTAAATCTTTATGTTAACGAAAAACGGTCAAGCAAAAATTTTGATTTGCTCATCAATAAAGCTAAAGAAGAAGCAGAAAAAAACGATGTAGAGCAGATATTCCCAATAGTACGGCAACGAAAAATTAAGCAACAATTTTCATATGAAAGTAAGGATGAATCTGTATAGCAGATCCAAAGCAAAAATTTAAAATCGATTTTTATTTTCTAATTTTAGATACAACCATTTAGTCTTCACAAAAGCGGTTTGAGGGTATAAACAAATTTTAAAATTTTTTGGTTTCCTATGTAATTTTGAAAATTTACAATCTGACTTAATTAAAGAATCATGCGTAAATTTAGATGCCGCATTGCAAGTTGAGATTAATGGAGTTATATCTAAAGACATTGACGGCTTAGATTTACATAATGAAATTTCAACATATAAAATTCTTAATCCTAAAAATACTACTGATTCATCCTTTCCCATAGACATTTTAAATTATATAACTAAAAAAAATCTACAGTCCCTTTTTCCAAATTTATTTATACTCTTAAGGATATACCTGACATTCAGTAGCTTCAGGTGAAAGAAGTTTTTCTAAGTTAAAACTAATAAAGAATTATTTAAGGACATCCACGAGTCAAGAACGCCTATCAGATTTGGCCATTATTTCGATATTGTTAACAAATTCACACACCAAAAACACTTTACTAAACAATGAAAATACTTACTGAACTGTAAGAAAATGAGAAACAAGCCACCAAAAAAACTTACACGCCACGACCACGAGACGATCGAGGAGAGCAGAGAAAATGACAAAATTTGAGGTTATGTAATGCCATCTCAAGCGCGAAGTGCGGGCGCAGGGCTGCCTAAAGTTGAAGATTTAAATACCAACTTGAGCAATCGCATTGCCCTAAAGAAATTTAGATATTATTTTAAAATTACTAAAGTAGGAAAATCTTTTTAATACTATTTTAAATTTCACTTTTTTGACTTATGATTTTTATACCAATTTCTAGATATGATTTGGATATGCTATGAATATACCTAAACGAACATGATTTTAATTAATTTCTAAATATGACATGGATATGCTATGGATGTACCTAAACGAATGTGATTTGTGGGCTGTCGATAGCATATTCTCAGGATGTGTATATACTTTTTTTGCTATGTGGGCTATATATCATTATATATCACTCACATAATAGTATGGCTCGAAAAATACTATAAAGTATGTTCTATGTTTTTAGGGAAATAATCTAATTTTCACAGCTTATTTGAAGAAGGTTTAGAGTAAACCGAAACGTAAGCTAAGTATAATAAAACAGTTTATTTTTCTAATTTACTGTATTACCCTAAAATCCATAAATATATAAAACATGTAAAATCTTCATTACCTATACTTACAGGCTAAATTTGAAGAAAAAATTTTTTTTTTTTTGTTTCTATTTTTCCTTTATCCTAATTCCTAATTGGTCCACTTTAAAACAAATTAATAAATCGTATCTAGGAACATTAACCAACTTTGCGATCATATTTTGTCAAATTTATATTAGAGATATTAATAAGTTAAATTTATTTAGACAGGATATAGGAAATGGGCTTCTCAATAAATAGACCCACCCATATATTAATATTCATTTTTTATTTGAGGTTCCCTGATGGGTGATATTATTTTAATACCTGTAGCTATATGTTATTTTGCCCGGAACTACTAATTCTTTAAATAATTAACTATTTTGACTACGAGTTAATCAATTAGGTATTATTTTATTTCCATTTAGTTACTTCCTATCATCAGTATCATATCAGTATCTCATTCGGAACCTACTCACCTAGTCTCCCTAATATTATTTATTTCCATACCTATTAAGAGATCCTATAATATGTCTATTTTTATGGCATTAGCTAAATCTAGTTAAATCTACGTGCCTATATGGTTTCGTTGTTACTTGCCAACAGCAACTAAGGCAGAGCGCCCACCAAAGATGTGCACTTCAAGTGAAGAGACATGAGGTGCGCATGAGGTTGGTACAAAGACATTAGAACTATTAGACGAAACGATTCATTCATAATTCCCATAAAATTATCGACTATTATTGTTTTAAAATAATTGGCGAGTGCGAGAGAGAAAGGTAGATCTCCTTGGCCCGATCGGCAACATTGTAAACCGTCCCTTGGTTTTGCTCGCCAGTGGTGTAGAGGTTAAAACCTAAGAACAATGTATGAAAATAATACAATAAATTTTTTTGTATCAGAATTTTTTCCTAAGAATGGAAATAATAGGCTACAAGAAATATACTACAATAAAAAAAAAATTAATCACATTGCTTGTTTGATTTAATTGTTTTTCGTCTGAAATCCTTTTAACATATTGGATTAATTCCGAATCTTGAATTTTAGAATCACAAATTTACCTTTAATACTTATAAGATGCCGAAATTTCTGAATCCCAGTATGAAAGAAAGAGGTTATTTGGAAAATTCCTATTTTTAATTAGTTTCAGTTGGAAATTTATCACAAAATATGGGTAGGTACGTAAATGAAAAATAAAACACTGCTACTATTGCAAAAAAGTTGCTAAACTTTATTTCACTATTAGAATTGAAAACATTATAAAAACCTTTGTAAAAATTGTAATTACGAGGTAGACTACATTTATTCTTATTAAAATCTATAGGACATTATACGAGTGTCCCAATTCTATTTGGACATGAAATATCTTAGCTCCTGTATATCAAAAAAAAATAATGAATACAAACATTTCTTATTTCAAAAACTGCCTTCAACAAGCATATACTTAAATATACAGGTTGTCCTAAACTTTGTAATATGTACTCATCGACTTAACACCATTGTATGTACTATATATGTCTAAACTGAATGGTTGTTGAGATATTGATAATTGAAAAATTACGGTTCTTGAAGTCAACAAATATCAACCTCGGGTTTAACCAGATGTCATATTTTGTTACTTCCTGTTAAAAGCTGGAAGTTATGATAGAAGATATTCTTAGATAAACAATGATAAACTAAGGTGTATGTATAATATTAATAATAATCCTTATTTGCAATAATGTTTAAAAACAACAAAAGAAGATGGCTTCACAAACAGAATAATGTATTCCAAAAAAATAACTACTTAATCATACATCATAAATAAAACATACCCTAATACATGATTTTGCTTTTTTTCTAGAATCAACAGAAAAATAAAAGAAAAAATTAACATTTTTTTGAACAACTTTTGTTTGCATAGGGCCTACGTACCTTTGAATATTAGGAGAATTATAAATAATCTTGTAAGGTTCATCAGCAACTCGATCAGCATCATCTGATTTAACCAATATATCATCAAAGCATAGCTTAGACATCCTAAAAATGAATAAAATGAACTTCTAATTAATATTAAAAGGGTTTCATAATGAATAATAGGTATACCTATTACACTTATTATAAACCAAAAGTTTTATTTGTCATAAATATAACATTACTAATTTTATTATTAATAGATATTACTTACGCCAATGTTGTTCTTTGCGGCAGGTGGTGTTCCAATAATAGTTGACTCAGAACTAAAAAACAAACAAGGATATTAAAATATTTTAAATAATTCTATTAGGCAAACCAAAACTTGACACCTCCCAATCTTACCCCTGTTAGAGAGGTCGTCTAGAAATAACAAGCCTTCACAGTAACGAGGGTTTACCCCCTTTCTAACATATTTAGCACCATTCACCCTTACTAAAATATGTGCAGGAAAAAAGTGATCCGAGAACAACTCTGGATTGTTTCGTAAAGGTTGGTTATCCAGAATCCTACTAAAGAAAACCAAAGTTTTCTTTTTTCAGCATCTTGAGGAAACCTAAACAGAATGTTTATATGTTATATATAAAACATCTCAATAAATAGGTACCTAATTAAATTTAGGAATAGGATTTCAATTTTACAGTATTTTACTAGTCGATATCTTTTTACTCGTTTACTGTTAAGTAGCTACCATGAGTTATTTATCAATATCTACTCTTAATTGTTTCTAAGTATAACAAAACTTTTTCATTGTGCATAAAAGTTTTAACAACAATGGTGCTACCACAGCATTAGTAAACAAACCCATACGCTACACCAATGCTTTATATAAAACAATAACCTAACCATACTTACCGATGAAATGATAAATTTGGATTAAAATGATCCACTTTTTACACACTACACAGGCACGAACCATGATTGTTTATTTCTACACTAATGTTTAGGCAAATACACAAGGAAATCAAAAATAATCTGCAATAAAAGCACAAAAACACAAGCTAGCTGCTGTGACTCACTGGCAACATCGCAATCGCTACAGTCATTCAAAGAATCTCTCCGGTTGTAAAATCGTAGTACAATGTTGCCGTACTGCCTGATATATATAATAATAATTTCAATACTTTTAAGGTTTTTAACAGTTTTCGATAAAATATTCACATAACATTGCAAGCATGAATGCATAATTTGATACGCACACCTTAACTTTTTTGTATGTTAGGTTCTGGGCGTTACTGCAATTACTAACTCAATCTTTTAAAAACAGTTTTTCCCTAATATTTCTAACAGACAGATAAAGCCGGCTAAGGTCAAATTTTGAGCGACAGAGATGAATAATAAAGAGGGAATGATGATTTGCCACATCAAAATGTAAACAATTTGGTCTAATAGTTCTAATGTCTTTGGGTTGGTATGAAGTGCAGCGTACCATGTTTTTATATGCAATGACGCATACAGAAGCCGCGCGGCGGCCGTACAAAAGAAGTGAGTCGCCCACTATGCAGTGCCGCACAGCATGCGTGCTAAATATAAGGACCTGTTCTATTTTCACTTGACGCGCGCCGAATTATAGCTTTTCCTACGAGCGTGCGCATAGTAGTGCTTTGCGCACGCATTTCCGTGTGCAAAGTTACACTTTTCCGCACTAGTGCGGATAAGATTTTTATCCGTACCGGGTGCGGAAAAGTAGCACTATTCAAAAATCTCCTTGGCAGGGAATATTTATATTGCAAGTGTATTCTCTTTTACCTTTTAATCGTAATTCACGATATTCGTATTTCAGCCTAAAACGAAAAAAAATTATATTTTTTAAGTACCTCGTATAGCGATAAATGATTATAATATTGCCAAGCAACAATAAATGTACATGTTGATTTTGGCACATGATGTCAGATTTTTCCTCCGTTTCTATGTCAACAAGAATCTACAAACACCGACACTTTTCTTTCCATCAAATCCTCAAAAAGTATAAACGCTGTTAAAATGAGCAGCTCTGACGAGGAGCTACCAGATTCCATTCTAGAGGCCGCAAACTCTGCAAATTTAAATTTATTGCCCGCTAAATCCCAAGAAAAATACGAGAAGCAATATAAACAATTTGAATACTGGTGCCGCAACAAAGGGACAAATAGTTTTAAGGAGAAGGTCTTCTTAGCGTATTTTGCAGATTTACGAAAATCAGTTCAGCTAAATACTTTATGTTAAAAAGTGTCCTTAAAATCAAAATAAACTTGGATTTAAGTCAATATTTCAAGCTAACATTGTTTCTAAAAAAGCAAAATGTGGGATATCGTCCGAAAAAGGCCAAAATTTTTGACAAAATTGAAGTTTTCAGATTTATGGTAGAAGCACCTTCAAATTTACCTTCTAATAAAAGTCGCCACCATTCTTGGGTTGGCCGGTGCTTGCAGGCGCGATGAGCTTTGCAAGATAATGGTTGATCGCATAGAGGATAAAGGAAATTTGATAGTCGTGAAAATTCCTGACAGTAAAAACAATACTTCAAGAATCTTTGTAGTATCTAATGAAACAAATAAGGGATATTATTTACAACTCTATCATAAATATGCAAATTTGCGAAAACCATCCACTCAGCACAAGCGCTTTTTTGTGCAGTATCGACAAGGAACATGCGGTACTCAATGTATTGGAATAAATTCATTCGGTAAGATGCCTTCGGAAATAGCTGCATATCTACAATTGAAAAATCCAAAGCATTATACAGGACATAGTTTCCGTCGTTCATCGGCTACCATGTTGGCCGATTCTGGAGTAGGAATCATTAATGTCAAGCGACTCGGAGGCTGGAAATCGACGACTGTCGCCGAGAGCTACATTGTAGATTCGACAAATCAAAAAAAGGATATGTCGAATAAAATATTGGCCACGAACAACTGCCCTTCTTCATCAAGCTACATAAATCCTTCTGAGTTAACACCTTCATCGACCTATTTGAACAACCGTCCTTCCACGCCAAGTCAGTGCTCATCAAGCCATACCATAAACCACCCACTGAATGAACTTACTGCATCGGCTATCAATTTGCATAATGTCAGCAATTGCTCTTCTCTTATAAATGTTATAAACAAATAATTTAGTTTCCTATTATTATTTTTTATTGTTATGTAATTTTTTAATTTTCTATTATTATTTTTTTGTTATGTAATTTTTAGTTGTACTATACCTAGTTCTTTTTTTAAAGTTACATTAAAAATTATTGAATAAATTATCATATTTTTATTTTTGTTGTTATCTGATATGAAGCTCGTAGGAAAAATGTTGTTCCTAACACGTGCGCAAAGTGCTTTTCCGCTCGCAAGTATAGTTGGACGAACGACGCGTCGTTCGTCCAACTATACTTGCGTGCGGAAAAGTATCACTTTGCGCACTTGTTAGGAAAATAACTATTTCAGGTTATATCTTGCATTGTTTCGTATTGATTGACATTGACATTTCCAAGGCGGTTTACCCCTTGATAATTATTTTAGTGTTTACAATTTAAAAGAAATGCCTGAAAAACCTTTACTCCTCTACGCACTGCATGCAATTTGTACACTGTTTTGATATGCGCGTAACTCAAGCACACATGATGTGCGTATCAGGTGTGCTTCAAGCACACTTGACCTCAGGCGATTCACTGCTCTGGTGGGCGCTCTCCCGTAGAATCCATTTATAACTTTTTAACAAGCAAAATTATTAAACTCTTAAACTATAACCTATTCGCAATAAACAAAATATGTTTGAGGATGGACAAAAGTATATGGCGGGATAAAGTGCAGTACGAATCTAAAGAAATATGGCACTCTGATTGGCCTCAAGCTCAAGGCCAAATTTCCATACCGCCGCTGAGATATTAGGGATGACGTTGAAGCAGAGAACTATCATATACGAGCAACGAGAAGCGACTCTATCTGTGGGTTCCTTTAATATCGCTTTTATAGAACGAATTCTAGGAATATACAACTTAATACGCAGAGAAAACCTGCTTATTTTCTACACTGAGCGATCTAGCATGGTATAGTAGATGCTGTAACGAGGTTGGTTCTCGCTACGCTCGCGTTCGGAATCTTCCACTCGGATCGAATTTTCATTCTAACCGAGTACCAGACTATATTTTCTCCACGACCAAAAAGTACGAATAAAAACAAATAAAATCTGTACAAAGCAATTAAGTTATTTATTCGCAATATTCGTAATTTCAGGTGGAGTATTATCCAGTTCCATATCTGAGTCATCCGATTTTTCACTCATTTTTTGACTTGCACTAAAATTTGTCTGAAAATAATTATTACAACGCGGCCATTTTTATCTGACACTAACAGTTTCGAAATTCATGGCAACCTATGTCGTTTAGATCAATTACAGAATATTCATTCCGTATCTTGTTATGAAATGAAAATACACGCAAAACGCATAAGAAGCAAGTGTTTCAGAATAAATATTCCAACTCAAGAGCGAGAATTTTTACATTCTATTAGATATCAAAAATGATTTTGGAATTATTGCATTCAGTAATGGTCGTGGAGAAAATATATTAAACTGTTGTTATATAGGGCACACGCAATTCTTATTTTGTGATTTATTTGTTTTAATACCTATCAAAGCTTAAAAAGAACTGTTAAGAATATGAATTTGTTAGACTTGGGAATTAAAAATGTTATTAATGTTAAAAATACGATATATCCATTAAAAAAATATTAAATTTTTTAAATTTCTAACGTGTTATACAGATCTGTTTGATTTTTGTTTAGCTCATGGGTAAAGACATCATAAGTATACACCGGTGCGGAGATCTGTTGTCCGCTCATATCCTAGTAATTAGGTAGAAAAGTAAAAATATGAAGTATTACAAGGTGAACAGAAATGGGTAGATTAAGTTTCCCCACTCCATCGTATCGCATATCGCTCATTGTTCTGCTGGTATCATGTCTACCACATCCTTTCAATTAATATAAAAATATAATCATTCTCTCGTATGTTGCTGTCTTAAAGCAAATAGCTGTACGACATTTTTATGACACCTGTGTCACAAGTGCAACTCCCATCGACAGCGTAAATAGCACCTACGAATACTAAGGTTAAGGTGTGACACCCATGGTACAATGTACATAAACTTAATCCTTGGTCGGTTTTGGATGAGCATGCAAAAAAATATCCAGACATTTTCCAACACAAAAGGAATGTCAAAAAATATCATATTTAGCTTAGCTTAACGCCAGCTCCTGGATTAAACACAACTTAGAAGGACGATTGATTTTGAGGGACACACAACTTATTTTTCGAGATGCGCGTATGAAAACGGTGCATGCAAACCGCTTTGCTGTTGCTTCACGCTGGTCGAACTGGTCGTAGTTCTCTGGTTTACGATTCGGCCGAGAAAAGCAAACAACCAAAAAGCGACAAAATCCCGAGTTTGGCATTGATTAAATGGGGACCAAATTATATGTCCTTCACCTTGATATTTTGACAGTTGGCCGGGTTATTACACTAAAAGAAGCACTAAAGCGATGAAGTAAATGCTTTACACTGAAATAAAAACTGTAGGTACCTAGTAAGAAGTACCTTTTTCATGAATATCTCCTGTCTTTCATGTAATTGGCTTTCCAGCAAATTTCGTAAAATCATAAAATGAAATAAAATAAAAATATTTTTGAAATGTTTTATTGATTCTGCGTTACTTAGTGATAGTACATTTTAGAAAGGAAATGAAATAGTATATTACATACCAAGAGTGATAAGAAGCCTATTACACACGATTTCGAAAATTACGGTACGAGCGTTAGCGAAAATTGCCCTTGTTAATACAGACATTACTATATTACGTAACTGCTTTTATATACGCACCAGTGGCGTATAAACCGCCCCCGCAGGCCTCATCATTGCGGGGGGGGGGGGCGCAGCAAAGCCAGGGGCGCCCTTAAGTCCCTTGATGAAAATAATAAATCAAATGAAAATCGACGAAAATGATAGTTTCATTATCATTGCAGTACATTATTTTAAAATTTCATTATTTTACAACAAAAAATTGTTCTTTGATCTCTACAATACTTTTTATCCTTCTATATTAAACAACGCTTACAAATAACAATATTTTTTACTACAGTGTAAGTGTGAAGGATTCAGACAGGTGCAAAATAGCAGGGGGGCGCACATGCCCTTAGTTACGCCACTGATACGCACAGCTAAGTTTCTAACAATACAATGTGTAATTAGAGTTTTATGGTTAAAGTAGACAGTGCGTAAGTAGGTTCTTACTGATATAGAAGTAGAAAAACAGTATTTTCCTATGCATCCCTTCATTTCTTTTTAAATATTGAACAGCAGTTTTGTTACCTTTACTTACAGTTTTAATCAACAATCCTAAGGCGGCACAAATGTACTTACTGTTCAGGATCCTTTGAAAATGCAAACATCTTATTCCTTGACCTTCTTATGAGTGACACCCTCGAAACGCACAGGTATTACCAGGCATAGTTTTACAATAGCACAGTACTCGCAGAAACAAACAGTTAAACAATACACTTCTTTCAAGAAAAATAACAACTTAACCCGATAACGATAAATTATTGACTACCGGACTGACGGCTGAAACACGGCGAGCTTAAACTTGTGACAGTTGGCCGGCTTGCCTCCCACTCCAATGATTTCGCCAAATGTCATATTGTCGCTTCTCGTTGTTAGCTTTTCTCGGGTAGAATGTTAATTTAGATTACGATTGAAAAAAAAAAAAGATTATTATGTTTGTTTAACATTTGAGGTAGTGCGGCAGGTCTGTAGCTCTTAATAAAAACTCGACACTGATTATTTGGTAAAATGTTCTTACGTTATTTATAACAATGACATTATAATATACTTTTGTACCCACTGACTATCTAGTGAGTGGAAATAATAAAAACCACATTTTTGACTATTAATTTGATACCTTTTTCAGACACCAAGAATCGAGTCCATTCTACCATCACAACCAACCCTCTCATCAAAACTCCTCCAGTCACCCATCGAGTCCTCACGAGGGCGACGCAAATAATCCGAATAACGAAGGAGCCGCTTCTACAAACCACGGGAGCTTAAAATTTTCCATAGACAACATATTAAAGGCAGATTTCGGACGTAGTAAAATTCTCGACCCGATCACCATTAGAAAAAGTAAGCCACCTCCGTGTCGACGTACATCTACTGAAAAACTGAACAGTTTGGCAGCACTTCATGTCGGAGACCGATTGTCAAGTTTCCCTGGCGAACATAGACTTCAAGAAAAGGCGCGTAGTCTGGCAACGTCGCCTGGTAGTGTAAATAGTGATCGTTCAAGTAATATTGATGGAGACAAAGGGCCGGTAGACTTAAGCCCCAAGGGGGACGGTAGTGGAGAAAGTAAGGGGAAGGAAGGGCAACCAATACTGTGGCCGGCATGGGTCTACTGCACTAGGTATTCGGATCGACCAAGTTCAGGTAAGATATCGTTTTACTGAACTAATTTTCTATAGGTTATAGAGAACTTTTACCACTTAAAAAATACTTATTAACTGAGGCGGTCAGAATCAATTAATCAAATATTGCTATATATTACCAATTATTGCGCGACAGCACATGTGTGCGCAATTTCTTTGATAACTTATGGGCCCCTAAAGCTGGATTTATAAACTCGAAAAGTTGGCAAGGTTGAGGTTCAGTTGGTGTTGGAAATAGGAGTTGAATTTAAACTAAAGGGAACACTCAGTTCCATTTATACACTCGTTCATGTTGTTGATGTAAAGCTCATGTAAGGTTCGAAAACTTCCCAGGTAGTTCGAGATAACCAATTTTTATGCTCGGAGTTCGGAATATCTAACCTCACAAACTTGATCATAACTTCAACCTCACCAACTTTTCGAGTTTATCAATCCAGCTTAAAGCACTCTCCATGCAACATTAAATAGATTACGAAAAATTTACTGAACTTCTGCTTCTAACCGCCTTAAATAAGACTAAGACAGGATGCTTTAGTGTTTCTTCTTTTTCACTAATCTATGTCGATTTCAATATTATATCGGCAATAGTCGATATTTTCCATCCTCCTCCGTTGCGTATATAATATCAGCCCCTGTATCTACAAGCGAGACAGCATAAGTTCTTCTTATCTATTCTTTAGGGGTTTCTACACGAAGATGTAGCTATTTGTGATAAGTAGTATTTTTCCAATGGAAATGGAGCTTATGTGGATGCAGTGGCGTAGCCAGAGGGGCGATCGCCCCCCCCCCCCCCCCGCTTCCCTTGGTCTGGCGCCTCTTTACTACTTGAATAATAATTCTTAAAAAACAAGATCGGTCTTATTTGATTTTTAGTAAAGAAGAGCGATGGGAGTAACCTTAATAAAATCGGTTTCGAGAGCGTCCCACCACATTATATTAATTTTTTTTATATATAGCGGATTTTAACTTCATTTAAAGATAGACCCCCGTTCCCTAGGGAGCATAAAGAAGGTGAATTCTTACTAAATTTGGGCGTGGTCCCAACAATTTTTTCCCTGCGGCGCTTTAGCTCCGCAGTCTGCGCCCCTCCAATAGTTCGCTCCTCCCACCCCAAAATGCTAGCTACGCCACTGTGTGGATGGCAAAGTATTTGTAATACATTTCAATGTCTATAAACTACACACTTTCATGTAGTATCTCTGCCTTTTTGAGTCTGGAATTGTTACTGCTATAAATATAGTCGTTGATTGAAACTCTTTCAATAAACGATATAGCGTTCCTTTATTTTTCAATAACGTCTGAAGGCATTTTGGACAGTTCTTATCTTCTGGAAAGCACCGGCGATGCATATTATTGTGATATTGTAAACAACCTAAAAGTGGAAAAAAATGTTTTATGGAGAGCCTAATCATTAAGTATTCGTATGGCAATATAAGTTTCTTTTATCTTTTCCCTGCTAAAAATCCTGGACTTTTTTGAATTCTAGCCCGTGATTACTTTCTTCAAAAATTCCATCAGTTTTGTATATCTACTAAAATCCATTGGTATGTTTCTTTCTTTGATGTCAATATTAGCCCCATAATGTTAACAGTTTGTTATTTCAGAAATTTTTTTACAAAATAAAATTTATAACTGGGACATTTTTCATAGAGGCCCAGATTATAGGTGTAAATACTCGACTTTTGCTAGCTTAGCTTAGCAATTTCCGCACTATGAGAGCGGTCGGTGCAGTTCATCTTTCGCTTAAAAACGGCCAACATTGTCAACAACATGATAAATGTGCTTTTTGACAATTGGGTGCGTTTGCAGACTTATCTACTGAGAAAATAGAAAAGTTTTATTTTTCTATCTACTTTACAAAATCACAGTTTCTTTGCAATTACATTTATTTTAATATAAATAAAGATTAAAAGAAATATGTAAAATAATCAAAGAAAAGATGCCAGCTAGTTCCAAATTCGCTTTAATGTAGGCATTGGACGGTGAGCGATAATATTATATTATAGCTTGATAATGAGATATCTTACTGGTAAAATATCGCGTGAAGAACGCCCGGCATTTTGCACTTTTGCGTAGCGATATATTATTTGTAATACCTATGTTATTTTATTTGTTTTTAAAATACCGCCATTAATCTCTTAACATTTTCTGTTTTGTCTACGAAGAGTGCCTGTTGCTCTCCTATATTGCTTCGTGTCTTGCTTTCTTAATATTAGCTGCAGTATTTCTAACACGTCGAATTAGTGCATTCCAAAGACATTATAGTTCTAATGTCTTTGGTGCATTCCGAGTATTCACTTTTACTTTATACGCTTCATTTTGAAACCAGCCTTATAAACAATAATCTAGTGCTGTGAGGTCTGGAGATCTTGGAGGCCAATTAATAGGACTATCGGCGCGATCAATCCAACGCCCTGGAAATCTTTGGTCTAAATGTTGCTTGATCTGACAAGCCAAATGTACAGGAGCTTCATCGTGGTGATAGTACATTTGTATTCTGATGTTTACCAGTGGCGGCTCGTGGGTGTATAAGGGGGTGAGGCACAAAATAGCGCCTCAGACGAAAATTTTTCGCGATTTCAAGGTCATTGGCTTAAAATGAATAGTTAGGAATTCAACCAGCAATATAATTATTTTGAAATACTAGGTTTCACCAGAAAAATATTCAATTTGCAAGGTCAGGGTCAATTTCTCTCAGTGCATCCGCTATTGTGTCTCTATTTTGCTCTTGTAACTACTATAGACATGCGCTGACGAATTGACACCGGTATTTTGAGAAGACTTTGCCAAACAACTATCGTCCAGTCGCATTGCTCTCGGTTATATCAAAAGTTATGGAGAAGGCTATCAACGAAAAATTACTAAAATACCTGGAAGGCTTCAACATTATTAGTGACCGCCAGTATGGATTCCGTAAGTCAAGATCAACAGGAGACCTTCTCGCTTATGTTACTCATGTTTGGAACAACGCAATAGAACACCATGGGGAGTCCCGGGCGGTAGCACTGGACATTTCCAAGGCTTTTGACCGAGTATGGCATGAGGTGCTCCTAACTAAAGTGAGAGCATACGGAATGCCGGTTCAATTTTGTTCATGGCTGTCGAGCTTTCTTAAAGGCCGTTCTCTGCGAGTGGCGATGGATGGATTTCTTTCAGACACATTTAACATCAACGCCGGAGTCCCTCAGGGTTCTATTTTGTCGCCCACCCTTTTCTTACTATACATTAACGATCTTTTGGAAAAAAACTAAAAATCCTATATATAGCTTCGCTGATGACAGCGCACTTGTTTCATCTTTTACTTTGGATGCTCGGACATCGGCTGCTAATGCACATCTCTATAGGCAGCAAGAGGTCTCACATCTTAACAAAGACCTGGAAGAAATTCTGTCTTGGGGTGACAGTAACCAAGTAGAATTTAACGCTAAAAAGACCCAGGCGGCAGTTTTTTCTAAAAAAGTTAATGTTGAAGAACCGGATATAGTTATGGCGGGACACTCAAATCCTTTGGCTTCATCAATTCATTTATTGGGCGTAAATTTGGATAGTCATATGTCTTGGCATAGTCACGTTGCGGCCATTGCTAGGGCAGCTTCGCAGAAGCTTGGAATACTTTTCCGAACAAAGAACCTCTGTACACCCCAGCAACTTTTAATGCTCTATAAAGCCCAAATTCGACCATCACTGGAGTACTGTCCGCATATTTGGGGCTCTGCTCCTAAACATACCCTGAGATTGCTAGATTCCATTCAAAGAAGAGCCATTCGCTTGATCGGTGACCATAGTCTGACAAACAATCTGGAAAGCCTTGAACATCGAAGGCAGGTTGGCGACTTGAGTCTATTTTACAAATATTTTCATGGCAAGTGTTCAACTGAGGTTGCCCGCTTGATACCACCCAGAGCGGTGCATGGTAGAAATACACGACGAGCCACTGCAGCCCACCAGTACGTGGTTCAGCTTAGTGTCCCTCGAACGACACTGTTTCAAAATTCTTTCATCTGGAGAACGTCATCACTCTGGAACGACCTTCCTGAAATCGCGTTCCCCAACGAGTATAATCTCCAAAGATTCAAGACCAACGTGAATCGTTTCCTGCGCACACCCACCGCTCCTAGAGCGCCATAAAGGATTTATCCTGCAGTGCTGTGCCTTATCATAAAAAAAAAAAAAAAAAAAAAATAGAAAAACGAAATATATCAGTAATATAGTTTAATAATCAACTTTTTTATGTACGAATACGCTCAAACATCGACAAATACAAACCTTAAGGCGTACCCGATGAATGTCTAACAAAAACTGCCGTTTCTAACGGTACCCTTCAAAATATCTAAAACTATGCCCTATTTAAATTGTAAGCATCTATATGTTTACATTAACACCATAAAAACTAATGGCCTTATGCCAGTCAGTATTTTAACCCGCAGACCCGCCTCGAAAATCTAAAATCACGATAGGTTAACAATCACAAACGAATGGCACGCGTTGTAACTCGTAACCTAACGGCATAGACCAAGGTGTATGTCTGGGTACTGTGCCTAACGGCAAAGGGCTTTCCAACGATCTAATTAAATCTAATAAGCCGACACCTGATCCTTTGAGAAGAAAAGATAGATGAGCCTGTTAACAATAAAACATTGCCAAGTTTCAAATAGGCACTAGGCACCCACCTGTAATCTTTAATTTTTATCTGTTTTTTCGTTTCTTGTTATTGGGATTTAATTGCATATTTATTAATAATATCTTATAGAACAATGAAAACATTTATCAATCATTTCTAACTTATTTTTTTATGTTTTTACAAATAAAACATTTAAAAAATAAGTCAATAAGTGCCCTTGTTCAATCAACATTTGGCAACATGCAAGTCATTGCAAGCTACTGCAAAAATAATACGATATACTTAGGCCCAAATAAGTGGGCCTCACTCGCCTCCTAAATTTGACTTTTTCCTGTTGTGCGCGATTAAAACAGTGGAGGTGCCGGGTTGGAGAGCATAGCGTTTTATAAGCGATTTGTGACGTAAAGGAAGCTCAAGTTTTTGGGATTACAATTTTCTTTTTATGCGGTCGGGCAACGATTTCAGTTTTTAAAATTAATGTTGGATGGGATGCGCGCTAAATTCAAAAGATAATATGTTGAACTTTGATGGTAATTCGATGTTCTATTATTTTGATACTTTTAATGATTGGAAATTAGTTAAAAAACGTTTTATATTTAAATAAATAATTTATTAATTTTACATGTGAGGCCCGGCCTCAGTTTCTTTATACGACGAGCCGCCACTGATGTTTACAGGAACATCCTCTAGTAGTCCTTGTAATTCCATTTGTAAAATATTGAAGTAGTGGTCTCCAGGCGATTCTCCAAAATGAAAGGGCCAATTAAATAACTATCGAGCATACCACACCACAATAATACCGGCCCACACATTTACTTTCTGGGGGTATTGAGTGTGTGTTTCTCTCATCCAATGTGGGTTTTGATCAGTTTTTTTTTCTTCCGGTTTTTGAATCATTACTTCGCAAAATTCCATTCTACGTTCGAAATCGTCTTCTGATAATTCCTGGAATAAAGTTATTTTATAGGGGTAAAAATTACTGTTTTTTAAAATAATTTCAACTGACTTAAAACATACACCAATTTGGGTAGCAGCTTTTCTCAACGACAAATGTGGATCCTGAACAAAATGAAGTAATGTCTCTAATTTTTTTTTATCACTAATTGCCGATTTTGATCTTCCGGAACGAACTTTATCTCTGCAACACCCGGTTTCCTCGAATCTTTGAACTGTTCTCATAACTGTAGATTTTAATATAAGCTGTTGCTTTGGAAAAGTTATATTGAAAAATTACTTTGTTTCGGTAAATGATCTTTGTCAGTCTCCAAAACCTCTGATCATTAGTAAAGTTATACGTTCCCTTTCTTTGAGACATTTTCAGAAATTAAACAGTCACGCAAAACATTCTGGTACCAGCTTGTAAAAATGCAAAATGTAGGTAATATCTTACATTATGTTGTATTTATGTCCTTTAACTCAAATTATTTCTTAAACTAATGGGTTTAGCCATATGATATGTTTCATAGTTGTTGCTTGGAATGTTTAGAGGAATCAGAAAACGTGATTAAAAATTCATTCCATTTAAATAAACCAAAGTTTTGTTTACCATTACTGTTTGGGGCACCCTATATAATTACAGGTATCCTAGTTTTATAGATTTTTCTAAGGCCTACAACTTTTATACCGGAAATTTTTTTATATTGTGCGCCATTTTCTAAATAATTGACCGGTCCGGGACTTTTTACACACCGTGTATATTATTACTAGATAATACAAAAATACTTTACATAATTTTTGCTTCTTTATTACACATAGGTACTTGAGATTTTATTGTAAGAATTATTTTTTGATACAAATCTTGTTAACTATATCTAATATGTTCTCAAAGACGGCTTTCAAGATGTAGATAGTAATTTGTGTCAAACGAATAAAAAACTATAACATAACTATAACATGCTGCTTGGCCAATATCGCTACTTAAATCACAATCTGTAATAATATGATACACTGAGCATAAACAGTACAATGAAGTTAAAGCTGACCTGGACTATTGTATTCAAGTTATAATATTAAAATCAGGGATGTAGCAAATGCTGCGATTGTGGGAGTTAATGATGGCGAATTGTCGACTTAAACAAATAATTCGTCGACTGCATAAATATTTTTTCGTTTTCCGATTACCGAATCTACTGTCACCTCCCTTGCTACACTTCTGATTAAAATTTATTTATTGTTGAAAACCATTAAACGTAATTTAATGATAATTATAAAATCATTTATAGTAAATCTTTTGGTATTATTATAATAATAATCGAAACATACATAATTTTTATTCACTAATTATTGATTTCTTAACGAGATAGGTAGGTAATTATAATGTTTGCAAATTGATATGTTGATATTATCAAGTCGTGGTGTCTATATAATATGCAAATTGTTAATAATAAATTTATCTCTTAGGTGTTATTTAAACAAATAACTTTTGCACCTCAAGTTCAAAGCAATATTAATAACTCAGTATAAAATAAATATAGGAGTGTGTTATAAATTATAATATACCTATGTTAATGTAGGTTCACGACTGCTTTGTAAAAAAATGCAATCACGAGAAATTACTAATAAAAGTTAATTAAACGTATAATGTATATTTAAAAAATGAAATATACAGATGTTTACCTATACTTATCTAAATACTGAATGTGCATTTGAAATTTTCCATACGAATGTTTCGAAAAGTACTGTAACGTTATTACTTGCAGTGTTACAGTTCGAAAATTGCACGTCATAAGTTTGGTTATTTATGTTAAGTTTTCGGTTTTAAATCGTTAAGTACCTATGTAGACTCTAACCTTAGACATTAATTAATAATTTAATTACCTACCTGTTGATAGTCAATAGTTCACTATGTTTAGTTTGAAACCCCTGTTGATGTTTATATTCCAGGAATATTTTGTATCTTGTACAGTGGCGTAACTAGCCCTCTGATCTGGGGGTGGCCTAGGGTGGTCCTGTTATTGTGACTTGTAGTGGCGGCTCGTGTAGATACGAGCCGGCGGAGAGCCCGCTGCAGGCGAAATTTTTTTTGGACCACGCCCAAATTTTAACAAATTTGGTCAATAATCAACAGTAATATCACAAGACCTCGTTTTTTTATCGGTTAGATTTTTCAGCTGTCACGAAAACTTTTTTTGGAAATTTTTCGAGTTGAATTTGGACATGTTTATTCTGAATTTTTGAATAAACAAGCCCAAAGTTCAACGAGTTTTGCCAAAAAAGTCTGAGTGAAAAATGGAAAATTTAACCAGAAAAAAATGATGGTCGAGTGATATTTGGCAAGATTATTTCGTACATCGTTGAATAAACATGCCCAAAGTTCAACGAGTAAAATTGCCAAATAAGTTTGCGGCTGACAACCAAAATACATTTATTATAATTTTACGTATTAATGTACGTTCATTGTTATGTGAAAATTGATGCTATATTTGCGAGGCGAGTAGCGAGCTTACAGAGTCAGCCTTTTTCTGGGGGGGGGGGCCTAGCGACGTCTGGGGGGGGGCCCGGCCCCCCTAGGCCCCCTGTAGTTACGCGCCTGATCTTATAGGACATAGTCAAGTGGTGATTGCTTCTGTTGTTTGTTTTATACTACTTGTGGACAAGTCTTATTTCAAATCCTTGTTTTAATTGATTAGTAATTAGTCAATTCAAGTTATCATGAGTAGATAATAATTTCTCAACCTTATATTTGAGATATAGGTTAAATGTCTCGGCTGTTGTAAATCAGCTGTTTTAAAAAAATCGATAATTTGTTACGCAGGTCAGCGTCAGACTGACAGTTCTGTGCATTTTCACGGCCACGTCTGGTTAATTCTTGCCTTGGTGGCGTTGGTTGACTTCGGTCGCCGTTAGTTTTCTATGGTGTAAAAGGGGTTATAGTTTTCAATTTAATAGATATATTTGACTAATTGTCGATGTTTTGTTTTGGTAACTATGTACGTTGGAGACGAAATAACATCCGGCCCTTTTCGACAATAGACGCTTGAATGAAAGCACGTTTGTGGATGTAGCTCCCAAATTCTAGTTTTCTTGGGCAGGGAAGGCCATGCGGTGCCAATAAAATATTCACAAATATATAAAAAAAGGATATTGCTTTATAGTTTGCCTATTCTTTGGGCGGAATGCCGATTTAAAATGCTTTGCCATCATCTTTAACAAGCGGTCATAGACGCCATTTGGTAAATTGGAACCCTCGTTAGTTATTTGAGGTTTTTTTTTTGATAGGGGCTAAAAGTTCAAACTGGAGTACTAGCTTTCTTATTGGAGTCGCCTGGACGCGGGACGTACCGGTTGCCAGGTATTATTGAAATTTTTGGAGACTAGCAGTGTAGCTGTATGCACGTTAGTTGTTTGAGAGACCATGGGTGTTTTACTGAAGATCGAGTCTTCAGGAAATATTGGTAGCACCTATAGTTGCAGCTAAGTATCATTACCCTGTGATCATTTCTCTTTAAAAAGTAGTCAACCTAAAATCTTAAAATTTTGCATTTGCGTATTAAATATAGTTACAATTTATTATTATAAAGTAAATATTTTTGTTTCTTGGCTAAAGGCCATTATTTGTTTCTTCTAAATTTAACACTTGTAACTTTAACATTTTAAATTATCTACGCCCGAGTGGCTAGTATGCTTATCGAGTAAACACAGGTACTTGTAAGATTTTGTATTGCACTTTAAGAACGCTCTTATGGTAAATTTAGTTAGTTGTGAGAGGTTCTTGCACAGACCTTGCGGAAATTCCAAGTCTGAGGCAATGTCCTCGATGTAGGTCTATGTGGCTGCCAGATCAGACGGAACAGTCGTTTTTTGATGGTGTAGGTCTGGGTTTGACTTTTACTTATTCTTTTGACGATAACTTTGTAATTTAAACTTTTAGAACTTTTATTTGAAACCTAATACTACTACTTTATTATTACATTTCACTTACCCACCTTTAACTTAAAGTACCTATTGTCCACCAAAGTAAGAGAAGCTTGCATTTATAAATCCAAGTAGCCAAGGGATTAACACCACTTTAAGAATAAATATTATATATTGGCCTTTGCGAAAATTTGGCTTTTATTTTAAATAGAGTGACTTTGAGGGACTTGAGTGAATGCGAGCTTATAAGAAGCTAATGTATACCGATTGTGACATAAGTGTTTTTTTTCTTAGTTTGTTTTTTCTGAGGCCAAACACTAGAACATATAAAGGTTTTTAAGTAAAATAAAACTAAGGTGGCGCCTTCAGGATTTGACTTTAACTTATTCTTATATAAGAGTGCTAAACCTCTTAACCCAGAAACAAAATAGCGAACCTACCCTGAGTTGAGCTAGCTAAGGGGTGAGTTTTCAGGCAGCACAACATAGGCCATTTTTAGGGACTAAGTTGCCTTGTCTCAGTTTATTTTAGGTTATCCTAAGGTGAATACTGACACCCGAGAATATTTTAGGGAAAACGTTACATTGGCGAGATTATATGGTGAAACGGATAACAGCAGGTATGTTCTAATTATTATTTTATTTGGATTATTGTAGAGCCGCAAGTCCGGATTCATGTCCTTGCGCGAGACCGCTCTTCACTTTAGCTTCTGTTGGCTTAAATTTTGATTATCCTCTGTGACCTTTGCTGTGGGTTTTTAAGATTGACGGAAAACTGTCATATGGCTCATAGTCATTTGATTAAACTATACTCGGCAGACTGGTCACCTACTAACGCTTTTGTGGAAAAATGAAGGAAATCCTTTTTCATGTTTGGGTTTTCCACACCTAATCCTGATTAAGGCCCATATTTTCGTTTTTTTGGGGCATTTGTGAGACCTATTTGACGGTCAACATTGCTAAGCAGCAACAAGGGGCCATTTCTTAAGGGAACCAGCCACCCCTAGGAGGACCCTGTGGATAAGTACCTCTATATTTAATTGCAAATATCCAGTTAATTTTTGATTCTTGAGTATTGGACACATTCTCTTTTTGTTCTAATCAAAGCGATAAGTTATTTTTTGCCTAACTATTCCTAACATGATTTAACCGTATAAATACTTCAACATGTTCAACAGTTCTAAGTGATTTACATATTTTAAATACTCAGACAGGGCCGGCTCAAGGTAAATCCGTGCGAGGGGGCAATTGGGCGCCCCCCCCCCCTTAAAACCAAAAATCACTATGATGGAGATAAAATTAGAAGAAAATAACAATGAAACCGTAACATTTTACTATAACGTAACGTACAAGGTGTTAGCGTATATTTTGCCCAATAGATATCTCCATTATTATTGGTTTCAGAGAAATAGTTAAATTAGCAAAGTTATAGCATTTTCACTATCAAAAGTGACAGTTTTTTGACAAGTAACAGTTTTTTAAAATGGAATACCCCCTATTTTTTCATTGTATCCGTTAAAGAATTTTATCCTCTTTTTAAAATATAATGGTTATTGGGGTTATTTCTTACCGTTTTTTCATAATTGCTCAAAATTAAAATTGCCACCGTCCATTAAAATGCAGGATTGGTAACCCTCTTTTAGTTTTTTAATTGCATTAGCAATCATATCTGGCTTACCGAAGTTGTGAAAGTCAATTTCAATTTGGATTTGATCCTGCAAATCGGCAACACTATTTGGTCTGGATGCAGATATCTTGTCTTTGAGGTAGCCCCAAAGAAATGTGTCTAATGGTGTTAAGTTGGGACTATTGGAAGGCCATGCAATCGTCGCTCTGCGACCAATCCAAATGTCATAATTCTCATTATATTCTCTAACTGGAAGAACACTATGACATAGAGCACCATCTTGCTGAGATATAAAATTCCTTGCGGCGTTTAGAGGAAAAGTTTCAAGAATATCCTCTATTTCATGTGCAAGCATTTCACGATATCTAACTCCATTTAAAGATCCATCAATGAAAATTAGACCGATGATTCTGTATTCCACTATGCCGCACCACACATTTACTGATACCCACCTAGAACGTATCACTTCAACTGTAACATGCGGATTCTGCGATGCCATTCATTGGTCATCATGTTTGTCATGTAACGGCAAAACTTCAAACGTCCTTGCTTCTGTTCTTCTGTTAATTTTTAAACTTTTCTGAATTTAAAGTCATGAATTTTATGCCGTTTTAGAATTCTAAAAACTACGGTGCAACATTTGCCAAGACATCTTTTGCACAGCACCGTATCGAATTTTGTGGATTTTCTGAAAACAAATTAAGCTTCTAAATGATACGAAGCGAACATAAAAACAAATAAAAATTGCCTTGAAAATATAAAAGAACAGCAAGTTCTTCATCCTCAAGTATCCGACAATGCCTTTTCTTTCTTTGTAATGTTTTTCGCTCAGAAAGTTGACGAAACACATTTCGGAAAGTGTTTTCGCGAGGAAGTACTAAATGTGAATGCCGCCTTCTGAATTCGCATTGCGCTTCTCGCTTGCTGTGTCCACATTTGATATGTATTTAAAGAATTTCGAACTTTTGCTGTTCAGAGTATACCATTTAGACCCTGATTTTGTCAACGTTTATTAAGATTTGTCAAGAAGACCGAAGTTGCCAAGAGCAATTTAGTCAAGGTGACAGGTACTGCTATGAGTAACATGAGCCATTTGCAAAACTTTAATGAGGATAATGGTAATTCTATTATATCTTCGTATAATTCCAAAATGGTAAAAAATAACCCCAACAATCACTATATATTTGAAAAGGGAATAAAATTCTTTAACTGATACAATGAAAAAATAGGGGGTATTCCATTTAAAAAAGTTGTAACTTGTCAAAAAACTGTCACTTCCGATACTCAGTTGTTTTTGTTCATTTCATTTTCTGAAGGTTCGATGAAAATGCTATAACTTTGCTAATTTAACTATTTCTCTAAAACCAATAATAATGGAGATATCTATTGGGCAAAATATAGGCATACATATATTATTATCAAGAACAATAAACAATAAACAAGAAAAAACAAATATCAGAGAAATTGTTATCTACAATCTACAAAGAAGATTTGCGAGTTTATTTATCGGCAAAATCTTTAATCAACGTCTATTTTGTGTAATAGTTCATGTTTAATTGCCATCATGGCTACTCCGACCAGTCGTTCTTGTGAAATCGTTGATTTCAGATAGTTCTTGATCAATTTTAGTTTTGAAAATGTTCTCTCTGGTGCAACACTAACGGGAAGTGTGAGAGCAATTCGTAGAGCAACGAAGATATTGGGAAAGTTATCACTCAGATTTTGTCGTTGTAATGTAGGATAATATGTCTCTTGGTTGATGCCCACTGGACTCAGGCAATAACGAAAGGAGCACCAAGAGTTCTTGATAAAGTTTGTAACCTTCGATGTCAGAGTGGTTTCTGTCCGCTAGTGCTCATTGTAAATCGCCACAGTTTCTTAACAAGGCATTTTTATCTTCAGATCTTATGTCGCCATACTTGAATCCAAAAATATTATTGTGACTGTTAAGTTTAATACCTTCTTTCAATGAATTCATAGCACAGTCCAGTACGTAGAACTAGAAGCTACTTCTTAAAGCCTTCTGTGGTCCGAATTGCTTCATCTTTAGATTCATAGTCAGAATGACGCTTGATCTTTCTTCGTCTTATCACAGACTCAATGTAAAAAGTCGGTTCAACTTCCAAATTATCTGCAATTGCTCTTGAATCAACCAATATCTCTTCGAAACCTTTATCAGTTCTCATTTCCTTAAAATGACATGGCGCTTTCTCAATCATCTGACTTGCTGTGGAAATATTTGTCTCTTCTTTCTGAAGCTGTTGGCTGATAAGATTTATCCTGAAGAGTATTTTGTGCCAAATAATTAGGCAAGACACAAAATTAAGGTTTTATTTTGATTTTACGAGCCATTACAAGAGCAGTATTCTTTCCGTTTAGTTCTAGAGCCTTCTGATATCTCAAGTAATGCAACGTATATTTTTCCAGCCTGATAACGAAAAGGATTGACAGCAATAATACGACTTTTTCATCTGGTGTCGCTTAAGGGCTTCAAAGTTAACGATGCAACATGCTCTTTTAACACTGACCATCTATAAGTAGACGCAGAGGTTATATACTTCTTGTAAAATGATTAACATGCTAACCACTTCACTGCATGACGAAAATGCATCATTAACAACTAGGTTGAGAGAATGTGCACTACATTATTCATTCATGCTTAAAATTCTGTTTTGGACTCCTGCTTGTTTCCCTTGACCTCGCATATTAGTCAAAGGTAATTTTAAATCTTCAAGTTGTGACAAAAGGATCTCTGTCAAGGCTTCTCCTGTAGAACATTCAACAGAAATAAATCCTAAAAAATATTCTTTCATGCCGGGTTCATTTCCTGGTTCACAACAGACATACCGAATTACTACAGATATCTGTTCGGTGTGGCTGACATCAGGTGTACAATCTAAAATTATGGTATATTATGTCCACTATTCCATAATTTTAGACACCTGATGTATATTATCTGCAGCTTTTGACGTCGAAGCAGGTGCTATGGTAGACTAACTCTTTTTGAGTTTTGTTGGGTTGTTACTTTTACTTTCCATGGTGTCTAACTCTTTATAAAAATATGATGCATCGGCGGAACATATATACTCCATTCAGAGACTGCAGATTTTTTCATTTGCCACGGAAATACATTTAATTTAACATGGAACAAAACATCCTCTGCAAATCATTGGGTGGTCGAGCATTACTCAAAAAGAACACTTACACGTACAAAAACAAAATTATTGTGAAGGGTGAATTTGAATTGGAAAGAATATGTTTCTGATCTGTTTGTGTATTTAAAGCAAGATATGTTTTTGAAGTTCAAAAGGGTTGTCTCAACATCTTCTTTTGGATCTCCCATTACTTTGAAAATAAATCATTGAAAATGTTTTGTTATTTCTTATAGGAAAGTAATAAAGATACTGCTATTAAAATATATAATTTGAAAACCTACCTGCATTTCTAAAAAATGCATTTTTTATTCTAACCCCTTCAACTGTTCGCCGTTAAATAATATAGATAATATGAACTAGATGTAAAATTGTTTCAGTGAATGTACCTATCATACTGTCATCATTAAACTTCCATTGAGAAGTTAAGTTACACAAAAAACGTTAATTAGGTATAGAGCGAAATATCTAAAATGTGTTGCCTTTATGAAACCTTAATTAATGTATTGGCATAAATATTAGCGCTATCACAATGTTTGGAGTTCATTTCTTATTAGCAAGTTGAGAACATTTTCTATAATTATATCTGGTAATGGTAAATGTAAATAAATAATTGTGGCTTTTGGCGTTGCAAAGTAATAAAACATAACAAAACTGATAAATTGTAGTCATTAGTGTGCAAAGTTGAGTTTTAATCAATTACAACGTTTTTAAACAATACATAGTAACGTAAAATAAGCTCTTGCAATGCACGCACAGCCATCAGGCGAGTTTTTATGCAATTGGACTAACTAGAGAATATTTATCGCACGTTATAATCGTTTTTTTTTTTATTATATTTGCTACAATTTTTTTAAATACGAATTACGACAAAATCTACTAGTAGGAGAGCCGACGGTATCGAGGTCGACTTTCATACCGTTGCGTCGGCTCAATACAGTCGTGCCATGTCAAAATCATGAATGAATTAATGTCTAAACCAGTAGTTTACAATGCTCAAACCACGAATCAGTCTGTGCCAATCCGGAGGTTCAACCAAACTTAGTCTGCATTCATCTCTTACAATGCGCACATCGCGAAGGTGTTACTTTCAAGGCTTTGGTCTTGCAATAAAAGGTAAGTAAGTAAACTGAACGTGAAACATTCGTTCTTTGAGACATTATCGCTTAAGTGTGTGACATAATCGTTTAACTAACCTGAACTAACCTGAGGTAGAAAATACGGAACAAACAATAAAATTCAACAATTGCAACAACTGCGGGAATCCCCAAACATCTTATACGCCACAGTCCAGGATCAATACGTCAATAATGCCATACCTATATCATCTTTTTTGGGTTTATGAATTTTATGATGAATTGAAATGTACGAAGGCGTAGATCGAAGGGCCACATTAAATATTAAAATAAAGATTTCTTAAAATGTCGTCTTAAAACACGAAATTTTACTTTAAATTTTTGAGTTATAACCCGAAATTTTAAAGTTTCGTCTTATAACACGAAACTTTGCGTTAAAATTTCGAATTATAAATCGACATTTTAAAATTTCATCTTATAGCACGAAATATTATTATCGAGTTATAACTCGAACCTTTAAAATGTCCTTTTATTGCACTAAATTTTACTTTAAATCGATTTACAACACGGAATTTTACTTTAAAATTTCGAGTTATACCTCGAAATTTTAAAATTTCGTCTTATAACACGAAGTTTTACTTTATATTATCGAGTTATAACTCGAAACTTTAAAATGTCCTCTTATTGCACTAAATTTTACTTTAAAACGATTTACAACACGGAATTTTACTTTAAAATTTCGAGTTATACTTCGAAATTTTAAAATTTGGTCTTATAACACGAAGTTTTACTTTTAATTTTCGATTTATAACTCGAAACTTTAAAATGTCGTCTTATTGCACGAAATTCTACTTTAAATGGTTTTATAACACAGAATTTTACTACAAAATTTCGTTTTATAACACGAAGTTTTACTTTATATTTTCGATTTATAACTCGAAACTTTAAAATGTCGTCTTATTGCACGAAATTTTACTCTAAAATTTTTTATAACACGAAATTTTACTTTCAAGTTTCGTGTTATAAGTCGACATTTTAGGAAATTTTTATTTTATTATTTTATTTAGCCCTCACTCATTCGCAGAAATGATATCGATGTGGAAAATTTGAAATGATATTTCATGTTGTTTATTGTAAATGAATGAATGTGATTTTGAGTTTCCTCTACTATCGAGCCCTCGGGGGGAGAGGGGGGGGGGGGGTTTCAGCCTCCTCCTAAATGCGTCACTGCTGATAGTAAAAATATCTTAAATACTAAAAATTAATGAAGTACGAAAATCCATAAAATTAAGATTCATACTAGCGGAACGAATAAATTATTATAAATAAAAATGCACACTTAGTAAATGTTTTAAAACAGTTAATACAAATTTATTTATGAATGTACCTAGTAGGGGATTTCGTACTAGACAGAAAGGGCTGCACAAACCCCTGTAAGATGTGCTTTACTACCAAGCATACTGCAGTATCGTTCAGAATTTCTTATTCAGTATCTACCAATATTTTGAGTACGATTCTAGGTCCTGGCGCACCCATTGGAGTAAGCGTATGTTGCTCGTTGTTTTTTTGGTTTCCTATTGTTATTTACGATCACTATAGGCAACAAGGCTGGTGTTGTAATAAGAACGTCTTCTTCCTTAAACATTTTGATAGGAACTAAACAAAGTGACCCGGGCTTGCTGGCAAATCCAATCGTAGTGAGCACTCGCCTTTATATTGCACTAAAATAAAGGAGGAGCAAAAAAATGGCAACACCGGCAAACAATTTTGTGGAAAAATGTAGGAAACTTGTCAATATTCGCATATGTTTTTCTTATATAGCAAAACTGCGCGACGACGAGGAAATTAATTATACAAACTACAGTTTTTACGCTCTCTAAAGTGAAATTTAATATTGCGCCGTAGGTAAAAATTTTAATATTACAATTAAGTTTTTTTTCAAAACCTTGTTATACGAGAGACTGCTTTTGAATAAAACGACAAGACGCGCCCATATACTTCCAGCTCTTGAATCAATATCATTACTTTAATAGCTAAATCTTAAAGGTCTTTTCGATTCCAATAAGAATTTCATATTTTCTGCAACAAAAAAAAAGACTGCATTCCTTAATTGCAAAATATTAATTAGCAATGTCCTTTTTCATGGTTACATGACCGTACGATGTCATTAATAAGTCATATATTTCGTACGACGGGTGGTCCATATAAATTCAGTCTCATTTCGTAATACATTCGTATTATGCTTTTGTAACTCGAGATTCCACGAATAATAATATCGCGTGTAATGGCTTTTTGGTGGCTTTCCAAAAATAGAATTTTTATCGCGACACCAGACCACAGTCCTCATAAAAAAAGTTGAAAGGCGATTTCCCATAAGCAATGCATTTGAGTAGCGTTGGGGATTTTACTTTCACCCAAAAAGCAATTTTAAAATTTAGATAAAGGCCACTTTTTCTAAAATACGAATGAACATTAACCTATCAAGTAGCCACCATAGTTTCTAGTATTAAATTCTGAGGTTTCTTTTGATGACGAATGTTAGATCTAAAAACGAAATAAATAAATTTAATTTCAATGTTCCTATTTATGTAACATCGCCCGCCAAGTGCGGATCAATTCTCAATTCAATACCGACAGTCCGGCAACATCGTTTGGAGGATAATTCGTGCGTATGCGCGCGGCGGTTACTCACCAATGGGACGACTCTTCGTTTTATTTCATATTTTCTTAAATAGTTACCCTCAAACCAAGACACGGTTATACCTACTCACTTTAGCATAGGGGACCAAAACGAAAATCGATGGTGGGGTGACCACCTCTCCGGTTTTTACCCGTTAACTTCAGGTTTTGATACTTTACCTCCGGTTTCCGGTTTTTAGCCATTTCTCTATTTTCCCAAAAAATAACCAAACCGCTCGGTTTTTTTTTCAGTTTTTAATGTAGGGTAAACCCTATACCGGGTGTTGCATCGTCGAGCGGGACATAGGAAATCCCATGTAATTTTAAATGGGGTCAATTATTGGCTTCCCTAATTATTTTAGAGAAAAATTCTATTTAGGTTTATTAAAGAGCACTAAAACCCACATTCAAAAGAATAACTTTAGATATTTTTGATGAGCCCGTTTACGGGTTATCGCCGATTTCTTTTTAACTATTTCTCCTTTTTATGGCCCCGTATTTGCGGGCACCAGTCAAGGTAAAAGATGACTGTCAAATAAAGTTGTCATTTTGAGGAATATTTGAACATCTTCTTAAATCCTAAAGTTCTAACAATTTAATAGTACCTACCTACCTATTAATTAGTAAAATATTGAAACATGTAAAATGTCATAATTAACCTTGTAATTGGATACTTTATTTTAGTTTTATTCAGATTAATTTGTACTCATAAATACACCTTTAATATTTTCGATGTACGAGTTTTTATAACAATAAAGCACACATTTCAAAATGACAACTTTATTTGACAGTCATCTTTTACCTTGACTGGTGCCCGCAAATACGGGGCCATATAAAAGGAGAAATAGTTAAAAAGAAATCGGCGATAACCCGCAAACGGGCTCATCAAAAATATCTAAAGTTATTCTTTTGAATGTGGGTTTTAGTGCTCTTTAATAAACCTAAATATAATTTTTCTCTAAAATAATTAGGGAAGCCAATAATTGACCCCATTTAAAATTACATGGGATTTCCTATGTCCCGCTCGACGATGCAACACCCAGTATAGTCATTGGACATGCCATAGTTGTTGGACATTTCGATTGTAAATCTAAAAAATAAGTATCAGGAAATGTTTAGAAAGAAGGAGAGAAAAAGAGAAAAAGGGAAAAAAGAGAGAAACGCAAACACGAGGAAAAACTAAGTTTAGAAAAAGAAGACAGTTATAAATCCAAAAAGATACGAAATATACAAAAAAAGTAAGTGACAATAACAAGTGTTTCGTATGTCACAGACAGTAGAGATGAGATAGAGTGTGATGACTGTTAAAAATGCTATGCATTTCAAAGAACACCAACCTTTAATTCACATGAATTATTTCTTTGTCATATTTGCTACAAAGAAGCCGAGAGTGATGATTCGTCAGATTCAGAAAATGATGAACTATTATGTATAATGGTTTTTTTTACACTGGAGCAATTAAACTTACATATTCTACCTTTTTTTCTGTTTTATATTTATTTATTTATTTATTTATTTATTTATCTATTTATTTATTTATTTATTTCAAACTCAACAGGTACAAGACCCAGTTACAGAGTAGGACACTAATACTAACACTAATACTATTTACAAAGAAATAAAAAGGGTAATCACTACTACATGTTTCTAGTTTTAAGTTCTAATAAATTAATATGAAATATATCAAAATCTACTTGTAAGTACCTTATTATACAGTCTACACATAACATTCAGTGGCGCGTTGAGGTTATTATTTGTGCTCGATAAATTCAAGTAAAACGTCACAGGATTTCTTATTCTATATGAGGGCACATAAAAACTGATTTGCGATAATAAATTGGCATCATCTATTTTGTTATGTAATAATTAAAAAGGAATATCAGAGATGTATTTACTCGTCTAGTTTCCAGGCTTGCCAAATTGTATTTTTCCCTGAGTCGAGCCTTTGAAATACTCAAATCATAAACACCTGTTTCCTTGTATGACAAATACCGTAAAAATCTATTTTGTGTTCTCTCAATGGTGTATTTATGATTTGCATATCGGGGTCTCCATACTATTGACTACTATTGAGGCATACTCCAGGGTACACCTCACACATGTAATATAGAGCAGCCTTATACAAGTATTAGATATAAGTATATTAAGGTAGTGAAAGTCAAGAAGATTTAAAATGCGTTGTTATAATATTTTTTCAGATATTTTGAAACAACAGACAAAAGTGGAATGGGACGATAGCTTCCGATATATTTATGATTTCCGTTTTCAAATAAACATTTATGACTTCTGATATCTTCATAAAGCTAGGGAAGACAAAATCAGTTTATTGATAGTTTCTGTCACCTCTTCTCAGTCAGACACTGTATTCAGATGTATCGAACTATCGATTAATGAGACCTTTAAAATGTAATTAACGCAATTAGATTGACTGAGATTTGTAGAATTTGCATGTCCATCAAGAAGTTATTTTGAAATATTAATGAAATAGGAATTAAATTGTCAGTTATATTTTGTGGATGTTTATATTTAACATTATCTTTTTGAATACTCTCGATCTTCAGATTTGTTTAATTTTTTTATAGTGGAATAGATCAAATTCCAGACAAGTCTCAGAAAGCGTTTGTATAAATATTTATATTTTTTGTAGAACTCGGAAGTGACTAAACCCTGTCTCATTTGGAAGTGTAATTTTTTAAGAATTTGTAAAAATGGTTTATTATTTTAAAAGTGTGTCTGTTTTTCTTTATTACCGGAAAACTTATATTAAAGTAATAATTTAGTGTTCCAATAAATACTGCAAATTTGTCATCTACCTTAGAGTCCGTCTATCTATCTACATCTAGTAGGTACCTATAGTAAAGTCCGTCTATCTATCTTACAATCTCATTATAAATGCTAATCCCTTACTGTCATAATAACATATACGAGGTGTAAAATTCGGCCACCTGATCTGGGGACTCCAGGTACGGATCTATTTAAAGAATATTATATGATTATATTTTCTTAGTAATCCTCCTAAAATAATTAGGGTAAAATAAAATAGGTTTATTTTAGTTATTTAAAAATGCCGATTTTTGGTTTTAAAATTCAGTTAGATGTTTGTATTGGTTTAGACAAGAAGTGATTTATTGTCAATTAAACGTGATATCTAAGAATGTACATCTACATCTACGGGTCGTGATAAAAACCAATTAAAGCGTGATATTTTATAGGTTGACACAAAGAAAGTACTCTTCGACGTTTACACCACCCTTCCTAAACGTGGTTTTTGAAAATTTGGTGCAGTGAAGGAAGCGGCAGCTTTGACACGCAGACCAGTTAGCATAGTGTGGTTTGTTGTAATAAACCTATAATGGAGAGAAGAAAGAGGAAAGACTCTTTTACATTTAAGAAACTGGACGCGACGGATGTCGATATAATTCGTATAAAAATATATGCCATGTATAGGGAACAAATGATCCCCACTTTAAAAACCCTATTGCAAAGATTAACAAAACACGATACAGGAATAGAGTGTTCTCGTGAGACTCTAAGGAAATGTATTTTAAGAAACGGTTTTAAAATGAAAAAAATTAACAAACGACAAGTAATTACGGAATCGGTCTTGTTGGAGGATGGAATACCCAATTGCAGCCCATGGATATAGATAGGATGGAAGGGATATAATTTATTTGGACGGGACGTGGTATGACACACACGAATTTCCAGATAAAGGTTAAAGGTTGGGTAGATTTATCGGGTCAATGCAGAACCAACGCTCCATCAAATAAAGGTAAGCGTATAACAATAATTCATGCTGGGACAAAAAATGGATTTATACCAAACGCTTTGCCCTTATCAGCCAAAAATATAAAGGACTCCCTTGTTGAATATCGCGATCATACTACGGTAGAACTATTTGAAGACTGGTTTAAAAACAAATTATTACCAAATAGTGTGATAGTGATGGATTATGCGAGCTACCACACTCCTAGGTTAAATAAAGTTCCGTGTTTCAATGACGCAAAAGTTACCATCCAGGACCATATGACGGAAAATAATATGTATTTTGAGGAAATTTATAAAAAAAAGCAATTGCTCGAAATTTTAAAATCATTTTCAATAAAAAAGCAATATTATTTTGGCGGCAGAATTGGGTCATACCGTGTTAAGACTTCCTCCTTATCATGTTCAACCAGTGGCGTATATAGGGGGGGGGGGCCCAGGGGGCCTGGGCCCCCCCCGAAATACGAAGAGAAATGTAATATATTATGCTTAAGCAAGCACTATATTCAAAATTAAAAAAATACTATTGTTGTTGTTTAAGTGTTAAATATATTTTTGTTCAGCTATAACCAAAAAGTTTTAACAAATTAACATTGTAATATAGTAGTGATTATAGTTTCTAAATTTTTTTAATTTAGGCCCCCCCGAAACAAATTTTTATATACGCCACTGTTCAACCCAATAGAACATATATGACATCAGCTGAAAGCATCGGTAAGGAGGAATAATGTTTCGCTAACCTTAAATTCTTCTGTGGCAGCTTTAGTACAGTCAGAGATGCAAAGTATTCCAAACAAGAGCTAGAAAAATTGTGTAGCGCATGTTCAAAGAGTAGAAAAATCATACGTAAATATAGATCTGTTGCCCAGAGAAAGAATTATTATGAACTTGGATGACGACAGTGACAATGAAACTGACTTGGGTTAAAATGTAATAATTATTTTTCTGATTTAGTCGCTATTATATTATGTTATAACTGTAATATATCACAGGATAGATCAGGCACAAAACCAAGACACTCCTGCTCTTATTTTTCGTATTTCAATATATTAAACTTCATATTGCACTTTTGTAAAATCCACTTAAAGACATATCTACCATCAAACAGGACAAATATATTAGCATGGCTAAAATTAATGAAATGGTCATTTGCCTAAACTGTTCTGCTTAGAAACTGTACGCAGAAAAGACTGGGCACGGCCGGGATGGATAATAATGAGTTTTCAATATTTATTTTTTTGCCATAATCGTGTTTTTTTTTTAATTTGAACTGTGAAATAGCTTTACTCATAATTATATTAGTATTTCAGATAACAAAATAAATTATAAATTTAAATAAGTGATTCCACTTTACCGTAAAGTACTGGGACCTCTAAACTAAACTGACCTGAACTAAGACTCTGGGGATTATTGAACCCCAACCCCTAAAATAATTGTTTTATCAGATACTACTATTTGTGCATATACTTATTATTTTTATCAAAAATGTGATACATATTAATAAATGGTGGAGAATATTTTATTATTTACCATTAATTGAAATAAAAAAAGGTTTTGATCAAGAGTTATAATATGGTTATGGTTTAGTATCGAATTCAAGAAAGTAAAACGATTATATAATAGGTAAGTAATAATGCACACACTACAAAGCTATGTTATATTTATTATTTACGCTGAAAAAATAAAAACAACATTAAAAACGTAATTACCCGTTGTTCGAGTTATAATTATTTAATTATTTATTTACGCTGATACGACGATAAATTTTGATGTCGTTAAAAATGTAAAACATTTACGATTTGTGCGATTTATGTTATTAAAGTTAAATTAATTACCGTTTGATGGTAATTTAATTAGTTTCAGGTTTTTAGCAATTAAAGTACTGTTATTTATTCAAAGATACCTATTTTATTTAGATTTTAAATGACAAGCTGGCACTTACAAAAAAAACTTATGGGGGTAGCCACACCTATACAGGGTATTTTTAAATTGATAGTTAGGGTGGGCGGATAAGTTAAAAGCAAATGGGGACAGGATCTCTCTACACAAAAAAAAGACTTTATAGCAAATTTACCTACAATTACATAAGTTTTCTCTACAATCTGGGGCACGTATAGAGACGACTACAAATTGTTTAAAATAGTTACATTTAATTAAAGGATTATTTCTATTTTATTGCAAACCGAATCATTACAAACTGTTTAATTTTACGGTACAGTAAGGAGACGATTTTCCAGCAAATTATGTCCTTTATTTTTAAACAAAGTATAGAGAAATACTTTCATGCAAAGACTGTAAAAAGTACGAACAAGTTTGCAGCTACTTTTGTCTCTATTTGTATCTGTAGTAGACTATCTTTCGACAAATTTTGATATTTTTGCTATAATATTTGGTGTTTTTTAGCGATTAAATTAGAGTAAACAATGATTTATTAGCAGTACTAATATACAACAGAAAGCGAATACCAAGTGTTATCTCCAATAAAATATTTGTGCTGTTACAAATACCATAGTATACGGTGCGCGTCCAAAGTCTCGCCCCTTCCCCGTTAACTTTGTCAAATGTGAAAATAATGGAATTTTGACACATAATAATAACTAAAATACTATTATTCTCTATACAGTCAGTTTCTGTACTGCCATCTCGACTTATATGTCTGTTATAATAGTTCTTGGTAATCCCCCAAATATGTTCAATCGGATTGAACATACAGTGGTAAGGAGGAAGCCGTAAAACTTTATGTCCATATATTGCTCAACCAGGTCATCAACTAAATGATTTTTTGGTGGCTTGCGTCTGAAAAGAATTTAGGTTTAATATTTAAGATTATGTAAAAAAATGCATATAAAATCTCTTGTAACCAAAAAAAGAAAAAAAAAAACAAAAAGAAAAAGAAAAAAAAAAGGAAAAAGCAAAGAAATGAAAAGAAAAGAAAAAAAAATGAAAAGAAAAAAGAAAAAAAAGAAAAAAAAAAACGAGGAACAAATATACATATTTAAAAACACATAAATACCGGAAAGCTATAGATAGATCATAAAATGATAGCCAGAAATTTGAAATACACAGAGTTTGGCATAGGAAACAGAAATATATGGTACCTTAATTCAATGGAAAAAACAATCCATAATAAGCTGTAACAAAATATATTCGCGAGCTGGCCATTTGGTTTCAACCAGAGCCATTGACTTAATACACACACACACACACACACCAACATATTAACGATTTGTGAAAACATTGTATAACCAAATTCAGTTGTATTAGTAGTTAACCATTCTTAAATTGCAGCTTTATTTCATGACGTGTTAGGTATTTGTGTTAACAACATGCTATGATATGGGGCGTTGTCTATTACAATCACAGATGGCTTCGTTAAATTTTTTAATAATTGGTTTTCGAACCGTTCTAAAAAATTTTGCTGATTCATTTTTCAATAGTAGTCACTCAGCTTAGTTTTAGAAGAAAAAATTGCCTCTGCACCCTCAACCATCTTCACTACCAGCGTGGAGTATTAGGTACCTAGAAAAATATGTTTTACCCAGGTTAATTTCCCATAGTTTATATATTTGTTTACTGCATAATACCTTTTACCATCAACTTTAGTAGATCTTCACTGCTTCTTTTTTCATCTTGCCAAGATCGACCAATGGTGCCATTATGAAAAATCCATGTTTCCATCCTAGGAAACGAATTGGTACAAGGATGCTTGTTTTTCTTTCATATATTCTTTTAAATATACCAGTCGTTTGGAAGCTTCATGGGAAAGTTCCATAAGACCTCGCCTCGGTTCATTTTTCTTCCATCCGAAGGATATTTCCTTTAATAGGCATCTTAAACAGTTATGCCAATAATCAAACAGTTGTCTGTCTTTTAATTTCTTACTTAAAGTTGTCAAAGTTACATGGTGTTCTAAAAAAATTTACAGCTTAAGCATAACCAATGTAAAATATTATAGTTTTTGAATAATAGATACCACTTACTTGCTTCGTTCATTCCATAAATAGTGTCACGGATAGAACTTATATCCAATCTTTACACATTTACAACTCTCTTTGAATGAGAACGTTTCTTTTTAGGTGATTTTTATAATTTATTTTCCTTAACTATTGTTGAAACTGCGCTCACAGTGGATATATTCAAATGTGGGGCAGCTGCTACACGCTAAAAATTAGTAAAGTAAAAACAAGATATGTAGACCTTAACATACTCTTTAAAGTTACTTTTCTAGCTGCTTTCAAGGGTAACAATGGACCATTGTTGTTAAGTTCTAGTTAGTTCAGGTCGCCGGTTGTTTAAATGCTTCGGCATTTTTCAGAAATAGTAAACAACGTAATCGAGAGAGATATGTATGTGCACTTTTGTTATTCTTAAAAGAACAGTGTTTTAATGCTATTTGTGAAAATATTTGAAGTTTTTGTTAAATAATAGACGCACAACAATACGAAACCACAGAACAATAAAGGTTAGTTTTTCACGAAACGTAAACAAAACGTCAAAACAGGCCAATAAAGGAGCAGGCGACGCCGCATCGTTGACAGTTCTATTGCCAACTGTCGGCCAATAAAATTCAAATTATATTAATTTTTACAAGCTTAACAGCCGCTTGCAGCGACTTTTTTTTAAAGGACCTTTAGGGTAAAGGCCCTTTAAAGTGCCATTAGAGTATTTTGTATCTTGCACCGATTTTAATGGTCTTTTAAAGCGTTCTTTAAAGGACCATTAGTTAATTGGCCAAATTTGGTCACTTAAAGCTGTTTTAAGGTTAATTGTGCGTGCTAGTTTAATTTTGATTTTTGACACAAAACTCAAAAACAGACAGAAAAAAAGATGGATTATGTAAACGTTATTGAAGATGGGTTGGTAGAGGATGGGGTTGCAGATGATTTGGAAACATTGGATTTTGTTGTATTTGGCTTCCCTCGAAGACTCAATGAGCGCCGTAATTATTACGAAGAAATGGACCAATTTGGTTTTTTTCCAAGGTTCAACAACGAACCCGGATCGGAAGTAAGTGTTAAGGGCCATAGTTTTGTTCTGTATTTTGCTAAAACAAATTACGCATTGAATTTTAAGAGAATCGCTGTGTGGGTCAATAGTGTGTACGTGCCATATATGTTTTTTTGAATTTTTAAATAATAAAAAACTTTCGTGTTCCATTGCAATCTTTGTTCATTATTTACAACAAATAAGAGCTTCAACACCTAATATCTCACATAAATACTTAAGAAATTACGCAGCGTACGAGGATCTATCCTTTTCGAGACTATTCTAATATAAATAAATAACCAAACAAGCTCAACAAGGCACTACCATCCCGCCTGAAACAAAAACTAGCACACAGATTCTCTCCGAACCCCAAGATTGAAGTTTTGTAGCTGCCGCCACAGAAGCCGAGTCAACCGACGACGTGGGAAAGGCCGAAATTAAGCAAGTCACAAGGGCCAAGACGTGGGCAGGCGCTATACTGCCGACATAGTAGCGAAAATGAATAGGTACCACAGATAGGTACTTTTTAAAAAACTCAACACTATAACACACAAACAAAAAGAAAATCAAAAATAATTTTTGTGCCAAAAAGATATTTGGATTTTAAGCACAAGTCAATTTGAAGTTTAAATCAAGGCCCTCCAACAGAAAAACGCAAAAATTACAGCGTCCTTGCGACGTTGCCATATTGTAACAAAAATTAAAGCATAGTTAGTTAAAATTTTGAGGAAATGTTTCCGTGCAAATCATTTGCAACTTAAGTAACAATTAAAATTAAAGGTCCATTTGTTAAATAACAATTAATAAAAAGTCGCTGCAAGTGGCTGTAAATAAACAAAATATTTACTATAAATGAGTTTGTGTCAAAAAAGAATACTTTACATTTCTAGTACATTTAGATGGCATGAAATTTGGTACAGAAATAAAGAAAATAAATTAAAAATAATAAAGCAGAAGTTTTGGAAATTATAGATTCATTAAAATCAAATTCAGCACCTGGTTTAGACGGTATAAAACCAAAACATTTAAAAATAATTAAAAATACTGTTAGTCCTTATATAGTTTTATTAATTAATAAATGCATCGACTCTGGAATATTCCCTATAGGGTTAAAGATTGCTAGAATTACCCCAGTATATAAATCTGATGATAAAAGTGATTTAAATAATTACAGACCTATTTCTCCTAATCTAGTTTTTAAAAAAATCTTACATGAACGGCTATTTCGTTTTTTAAATAACTTAAATTTTATTAGCGAGAACCAACATGGGTTTCAAAATAAAAAAAATACGGAAATAGCAGTTATATAATTATTAGAATTTATTTATAAAGAACTGGATAAGAAAAAAATTATTTATTAGTTGTTTATTTTTAGATTTTCGTAAAGCCTTGGATGTAGTGAGCCATAATATTCTTCTTGAGAAACTGAACAATATAGATGTAAAAAAAAATTGTTTCAAATTATTTCAAAATTATTTACAACAGAGATATCAAATTTCGCAAATTAGAGGAATTCAAAGTAGTACAAATTTAATAAAATATGGGGTTCCCCAAGGGTCAGTCTTGGGACTACTGCTATTTTTAATATATTATATAAATGACATTATTCATTTAAATTTAGTTGGTAAAATTTTATTATATGCTGATGATATTGGTATTTTTTATAATGAAAATGAAATTAACAATATTAATGAAAAATGATATTACAATAATTGAAAAATGGTGTAATTATAATGATTTCGTTTTGAATGAGGGTAAATGTTTCTATTTAAAAATAGGAAGACGGAAAATAATAATTTACCAGATATTAAAATAAATAACTCAAAAATTAAAATAGTTAAAAATTATAAGTATTTAGGATTAATTCTTGATAGTGATTTAAATTTTAATGAACATATTTTATGAAGATATGTCCAAATTCATTTCAAACCTGTTAAATTAATTCTATACCGCTTTAGATGCGGCAATATGGCTACAAAAGGGTGAATTACGGCACAAAATTAAGGAATCCAATATAAAATCTTGTATTTTCATCGGATTCTAAAAATAAATATCTTTTACCATAAATTTTAAAAATTTTTGCCCAAATTTAATTTTCTCATATTTTCTTACGGATTTACAATTATCAGCTGACTGATGACGTGCATCGAAAATTGTCTTGCAAGAACTATACTTACATACTTAAAGGATATCGGTGAGACAAAGCGACATCTTGTCAGATTGGGTCAGGTGATGCATCTTATCGCCGCGATAATATCTTGCTTTTTGTTACAACTCACTCTTTGACTATTTGGTTATAAAGTGCACTGAGAGATACTTTCCCTTCGTCAGATTCTAGCCTCACTCTATGTTTGTTAATGATTTTTACTACACTATTATCCCTTTTTTAATTTGTCACAAAGATTTTTAAAATAGCTAGAATAAAAAGAGGAATTTTTTTCGTGAAAAACTAAATTAAATTCTTAGTGGTCCTTCCCTCAATATTATATTTTATGACACTCTAACATTTTAGGGGGGGGGGGGGGGGAGGTGGCAAGTGCCCCACACAGTGGGCGCCCATGGATAGCAAACATAATATCATTATTAAATTAGCAGTTTAGTATACTATGATTACTTTAAATTTTGCTTCTTTTATTTTAAAAGACCATAAATATCCACATTCAAGGACCTAGAAAGGTCACAGTCTAACCAGAACTAACCCAAAAATATCGAATTCAACGTTTAAAATGCATATAAGTATGTAGGAATGGCTTATTAGCCCAAATTTATGACGAGAAAAACAAATAAAGCAAACATATTTAGAATAGCAGAATTTAACTTTAATAAGTCTGATAGAATCCATTTGCGTCAAAATAAAACAAGATACAAGATAATCCAGCCAATAAAATCATAAACTGAGAACATCTAGTAGACTAATATACGTGTAAGCATTTGCATATCGACTCATGTTCAAGTCCATCCTCGGTTTATTAGAGATGTAGGATTTGAATCGATAGTTCAGAATTGTATTTAATGATTATTATCTTCGGAGTTTAATCTCTGTAAAAGTAATACAGATATAGATAAGCGTGGCAGATGCAAAGGATAGTGGAACGCTAATGGTAGACTAATAGTACAGTGAAATCCTTCGTAAACAGAAACCTTCGCGGCTAAGATATGTTCATATTATTCATTTCAAACCTGTTAAATTAATTCTATACCGCTTTAGATGCGGCAAAATGGCTACAAAATGGTGAATTACGGCATAAAATTCATATGTTTTCTTGCTTTCTATTACTTACCATTAAATGTTTTGACAAACTTGACAGTCGTTTCTGGTTAACTGTATTACGAAAACAAGTTTTAACGCGCTGTAGACACGAAAATCCGCGGTCATTTGACACAAAGGTGGCTGACAATCGAATCAAGTCGAGTAGGGGAATGGGTAAATGGTTTGTTTACCAAATAAAATAAGTCAAGTTTCAGTTGACTGTAGGTGTATGTTGTTTTGAAATTTCATGCTTTTGGAGAGCCAAAAACAGTTCGCACTACGGATTTTGAATTTTTCCTTTTTTATTTGAAAATAAAATGCTTGACCAACAAACAGATTTAGTTTGGTTTCAGCACAGATCAATACACAAACATATATCTGTGATCTCACTCCCCGTAAGCCATGCATGTTTTTGATATTAATTTTCTAAAATTACCTATTACTTTCATTGTTAATTAAATTCAACATTTTAGGGGTTGGGCAACTATGTTTTTTAATTTAATTCGTTCATCAAATGACAAAAATCCACATATTAAACTTAAAATATATTGCATAAGATCACTTTTTACCTCAGCATTAACTTGGTTTTCTATGTTATTGCGTGCATCACCCTCAATTTTTTCGGAATGTTCAAGAAAGATATTTTATTTAAGTTTTAAAACACTTACCTAAGGTTCAGACATCACTTACTCTGACATATTTTACACTAATTTAGTCCTTTTTTTTCAAAAATAATCACGAAAACCTTCCAAAACAACAGATTGCTAGACTTAACCATATACTTTAAATTTAGCAGTAGACTCGAATATGCCGTCTCTGAGTTTTAGATACCATTTTTAGCAAGGCCTAGTGGTTCTTCATTTATGCTTATGTTTCTCTGGTAAAAATATATCGCTTTCTACAATACCTGAATTCTGAATACTCGTACTATCGTACTATCGTTAATTTCTTTGTGAAAACAACAAAGTGTTGAATGTTCTGTACGTTCCTGCCAGACTGTTTCAATAAAATAAATAGCAATTCGCAAACTTCCAGAGACCTTTATTATCAACACATTACATTTTTGGCAGTAAATTCTTAACCAATAAGGCTCTATATAATGCTTTATCATTTTGGATAATGCATTGGTCAAGCAGCTGAACAACTGCTTCTTAATTTTGCGCTAGAAATATATGTTTCTATGGCGAGAATCAGCAAACTAGCAAATAGTAAAATCACGTCCATCTTCTTTCTCTCCCCTTTAAAACTGTATCTTTGTAGTTATTTAAAAAAAATTCCACATTTCCCAGATGAACATTTCCGGAATATCCATTATTCGTGTATGCAAAGCGGACATTAAGGGGTAAAGGAAATTATGTATTGTCGAGAGCAATGTGCATTTAAAATGTTGCTGACAAAAGATTGTATATAGCAACTGGATTTTTGAGATAATAAATAAAATGGTCAAACTTCAACACAAATTTAATTGTCATAAGTGACCGATATTCCGTTAATAAATAAACTAATGAGAAATGTGGGAATTGCAGGAAAGTAAATTGAAAGAATATTTCTCAAGAAAGATATTTTTCGTTCTATCTATATACTGTCTAATAGTCTAATCTCATAGGTTACGGTTACGTTATGACACCTTTAGTTTCACTGGTGAAATGGGCATTGATAAATACAGCTGTAACCTGTAACGTTAAAAATATTATGCTAAATCAATCATATCGAGCATAACTGCTGGATAAACTTAATGAAACTCCTCACCAATTAATATGTGCCAGTAATATTTATTGCTTGAAACGTGGCAAAAATCCTGAACTAATCTACTCTTCATATAGCATTTGATTCCTTTGTCGTTTTCAATTATAGGTACTGCGCAACCTTTCAAACTTCTTCTAGTTTAGCTCATTACATTTCTGCTGATAAACTAGCTAACTTAACAGAAAAACCTTGATCTATTATAATTATTATGAAACCGAAATTCCCTGATGACTGTTATATTGCTTTCATATTTGAGGACTTTTGACTAAGTCAGACTCTACGACACGGATCGACTGATTTGCAACCCGAGTTTCAAACCATTTCCACAATAGTCATATGCACAACCAGTGTGCAATCAGAATGAAACATCGGTCCGCACACGAGCGCAAGTGATTTTGGATCAGTTGGTATTCTTTTTACACAATTTGTAGTCGCACAGCTACCCTAGCCATCTAGCCAAATCATCATAGGCCAAATAAATGATGCTTAAAACCTGCAGCTTCGAACTCTATAATTCTGGCCAATAAAAGGCAAGCACGATGCCTATGTTCGGACAAAATAAACTCCTTATACGGATGACATTTGTCCACGTAGGCAGTGCAATCAATCATTATGTTGTAATAATAGGAAATAAATATGTCAAATTAATATAGTCTCAATTTTTTTGTACAAAATATGATATTAAACATATTTTATTTTTACTTAATTCGCACAAACACGGACAAATTATATATTATAATAAATATTGTTGAAATATATCTAGTAAAGCACAATATTTAATTAAATATTGCGAATATATTGAAAATATATATCTGCAACACCATAAATAACTGTAGAGGAAAATCTCTTAATGTGGGATACTTTTTTTAAAAACACTATAATAAAATAACGAAATGAATTTTAGACACTATTTCCAAATTTTACGTTTCCTTGGTCACTTTTTAAGCATTTAATAAAAAGAAACAGGTTTTAAAAAAATGCTGAAGAAAATATGCAGCATTGAAAAAAGTTTCACTAGCCCATATTAGGGGCGGGGCATATGGTATCCTAATATGGGGTACACTCTATATTACGAATTTAATATGTAATATTTAAAAATATCTAAAACTCTTTTGGGTTTTTTGTATAAAAACTATTTATTTTTAAAAAGGAAACATAAAAACTCTAAATCTTACAAAAAAATGTTATTCTAATCTAACCAAAAAATTTACTTATCTAAAAAGCACAAAACAAATCTATTTACTAGCACAAAAGTCACAAATATGCTCGCTTTTTTCACAACCAGAACGCTCAACGTGAGTCTATTTAAAGCAGCCTTGACACATCACTCATTCCTCTCATATCTTTGGAATACGGATTTTCGCAAAAAATACAAACGGCATCTTCTTCAAAGTTTTCCACTAGGTCATCTGAATCTTGAGACTCCGGTTCAGGGGCCGAATCCGAAGAAGAAGAACTCCAGGATACTGATTTACGTTTTATTTAGTTTTTCTTTAGCCACTGACGGATTCTTTTTTTGCTGAGCAGGTTTAATTTTTTTCTGCTGACTTGGTTTTGAATCACTAATCTTTCGTTTAACGCCGAAGTTGAAGGTAAATTTCTTTTTTCCATACTGGTCCCTAATTTTTCTTTGTATGAAGTGCTAGTTACAATGGCAGCTTTTCCACTTCTTGAACTCTTTTTTTTAATGATATCTTTGGAAGTAGTTGGAAAATGCATCAAATTTGCAGGAGTAACCTGTTTGTCAGGGTTTTTTTCTTTTGGCTCGTTCTTATCTAATGGTATTTGCTCTACTGTTTCTTCTTGTGCCCTTGCTTTATCAACTGCTTCTTTTTCTACTATTTCTTCATTTACCGTTCCTTGCATTTCTGCCGCAAAATCATACTTATTAAATACGTTTCTATCAGGGTGAAACATTCCAGTTTTTCTAAACCCGTTAATGGCTGTATCCACTGTGGTCGTTTTTATATAGGCTTTCCCAAAAATTTCTCCTACCTGAAAGGCTGTTACCACACGTCCTGAATTTAACCTAAGCCAATTTGTAATCTCCGGAGTGTAATAAGTTTTGAACGGGGACATAAATGCTACGTCCAATGGTTGCATCCGATGTGTCGAATGTGGTGGAAGGCATATTATGTGAACATGATTTTCTCGCGCCTCTGTTATGGCTTCCAAGTTTTCGTATGGGAATAATGACCATCAAGGATTAAAAGCACTGGATTGTCAGCGCTGGGCTTCGTGATGTTAATAAAATGGCGAATCCATTCGACAAATATCTCTTATTGGATCCAGCCAGATATGTGACACGCATATTGTGACCCTGGTGGAGTACCATTCATAAGCTCCATTTTCATATTCTTACGTGGGAAAATAATGAAGGGCGGTATATATTGGCCTGTTGCACCAAAACACATAACTGTGGTTAACAAAGATCCCCGCTCCTTAATTGCACCAATTTGTTTTTTTCGTTTTTTCTCCACAACCTTAAGGTGCTTATGTTGGACTATTGTAAGACTAGTTCCGTCACGGTTGAAAATCCTAGTTGGATTATGATTTATTTTTTCGAGAAGTGGCTCATACAAATCAAAAAATTTCGCAACATTTTCTCTGGTAAATGATTTATTGCGCGCATAGGATATTCTTTGAGGCATTCTTAATGATCATTCCGTGTGCCTTGCAAGAAATCCGGAAAACCATTTCTTCCCAGCGCATTCTTTGGCTACGCTTAATCGATTTTTTATATTATTAGCTTTGCATAAACTGTATGCCAACCTGCGCACGTCTTTTGTGTAATACCAAAAAAATCACATTCCATTTCTAAACAGTGATTTTCGAGCATTGACTCCATTTCTTGCGAAAAGACTATTATTCGTCCTAAAGAAGAATTAACAATGTCTTAAGGATTTCCGTTTATTTTTACATCTCTATCTGAAGTCGTTTGGAGCACTCTGCGTGAATCCGCGCACTCTTCATATAGCCCATTTTTCCTGGTCGAACTAAAATTGCTGAAATAATTTCTTCCTTGTTCCAAACTTTTCGTTTTTTAGGCATCTAAAAGAAAATATTTTGGTATTACACAAAAATAAAAAATCCTAATATGGGGTACCCCAAATTAGGAATTGATTGGTACCTACCCCATATTAGAAGCGAATTAAATTTTTGAGAGGGGCGACTTTTTACAAAAAATTTGATGTTTTTTAGAAAAACACAACCATTTTCATAAACTAGGTACGCATAATTTTGTATAAAATTATATTATTAAAACTTTTAAAACTTACCTTTAAGTCTCCTTATTCAAGCAAAATGTGTAAGACCGAAAAAGCTTTATCCACTGCACAAAATTATTATAACCTCAAACGTCAAAACCGAACACCATGTTGGCTCCAAAAAAATAGTGGTCGCTTTCTGGCAAGTCGGTCTTTAGTACGCAAAGTACACAATATATGTCGGAACTAGTGCTGGCTCAAAAGTGAAGTACCCCATATTAGGCGCCACCCTCATATTAGGAGACTTTCCTGAACTTTCCTCTGCTAAAATAATAAATAAATGTTTTTAAAATATTTATGTTTTTTATTGCAATTTTGCCAAAGCACTATATTTTATAAATATTGCGAGTATGTTATTGTGGCAATATTGTCCTTGCCACAATAACCAATATTGCATAGATGTTGCCTAAATATTCTGGCAGTATTGGTTGCTACTTGGCAATATGTCAAGTAGGTAGTAGTTCATTTGGACAACATGCACAATTGCGTGAACTATGCAACTGAACCGTTTCACGATCGGCAAGGGCGATCGCACGTGACCAATTATTGGGAACTGATTTAAAATCGATCTCGAATCTCTACGTCCATACACGGGTCACGTCACCAAACACTCCAAACAGATGCATGTTTAAGCGGTTTGAAACTGGGATTGAGCCTGGATGGGCTACCTCTCCTGACTTACTACTTTTGGTTCCTGATAAGATGTTTAACCTGCAGTACAAGAGCACTATTGTAGTATGGTCCGTCTATTTATCTTACAAACTCATTATAAATGCTAATCCCTAATGCCGATAAGACCCAGCGGGTGATCGAATGAAAGCAGGGACGCACTCGTTGCTGATAGAATAAAAGGTTGCGCTGCGTGTTAAAGCTGCCGCTTCCTTCACTGCACCAAATTTTGAAAAACCACGTTCAAGAAGGATGGTGTAAACGTCGAATATTACTTTTTTTTGCCAACTGATAAAATATCACGCTATAATTGGTTTTTATCATGACCTTTGGCGTACTGGTTTCTTCCCACGGACGAAACATTCTTAGATATCCCGTTTAATTGTCAACAAATAACTTCTCGTCTAAACCAATACAAACATCTAACTGAATTTTAAAACCAAAAATCAGCATATTTAAACAACTAAAATAAACCTATTTTATTTTACCCTAATTATTTCCAGAGGATTACTGAGAAAATATATTAATATAATAGTCTTTAAATAGATTCGTACCTGGAGTCCCCAGATCAGGTGGCCGAATTTTACACCTCTCACAATAGGTTATTATGACGGTAAGGGATTATAATGAGTTTGTAAGATAGATAGACGAACTTTACCATAGGTACCTACTGAATATTTTATGATTTCGATTCTCACAGCGAACTTAAACATCGATACTTTTAAACGTGTCTAGTATGTGTGTGTGTGTGGCATCTATCTAGAGGTGTTAAGCCATCATCACTGGCTCTGCTGTTCCCATGTGGGTGGGCCTAATCTTCGACATAAATGTTTCAATAGGCTTTTGTAGTTGCTAAAACACTCTTTCCTTGCCAAGTGTATTGTGTAATTCACGTACATACAGTCTGTCTTTATTTTCTTGCTGTTTTTGTCACAACAAGGTTTTGAGAGGCGATTATATAGGATTACTATTTTGAATATTTTAATTTGAAAATATATTTGTGGTTAAATGATGGTTAAAGTTACAAGTTTCACTTAAAATATCCCTATAGTGCTTAAATTATTGCCGACCATTTTTTCTAGGTCAGGAATAATTTGAAAATTATTCCCAGCCGTAGGCGAGACATCATTTTCTTAAAAATTCGGGAACGAGATAAGATTCCCGGTTATTAATTTCAACTTGGGGTATATTTGTGACAAAAAGTTCACACCAAAATGTTTAAAAAAAAAACTTCGGACGATTCGACAAGGTCGTACTCAAGATTTTGAGAAGGGGGGGGGGGATATAGTTGGGGATAAAAGTATTCGGAAATCTTCAAAAACAAGAGGCGCAGGCAAATTTTTTTTTTTTGGGACCACGCCCAAATTTTCTTTTTGTTCCTTGTTCTAATATTTTCGATTAAAAATACATACCTAATATATTATAATTTCCATGCCAAATGAGCATTTGCCCAACCCCTGGATCGGAAGATTCTCTACACATCCATGGCCTGCTAGATCGCCAAATCTTACTCCATTAGACTTTTCTTGTGGGAATATCTTAAAAATATGACGACAGATGTCAAAAAGTGACAAATACGACGCCATTTTGAATTTTTCTAAATTTCTAATACTTTCGATCAATTCATTTTAAAATATAATTGACCCCCCGCTAAAGGTTATTGAATCTAATGATAATTTACTAGATTCATGGTCATATTTTTGTAATGGCTTAATTAATTCTCTATAGTTGCCTTGGTTTAAAGATTTTTCAGATTCATTGTGACCCCTAAACGCTAATTATTGCCAGCCCAAAAAAATTATGATGTCAGTTAATCGGCGCAAAACAGAGTGGTTGTTTTTAACAATTTCATTTTGTTTAACACTTTTTAATAGAACTGAATTGTTAAGAGTCATATAAATGCTTTGTTTACCAAGCAAATCAAGTTCTAGCTGGCTGTAGGTGTGTTTCTTTGAAATGTCATGCTTCTTGAGAGCCCAAAACAGTTCTATCAAATTGTCGTAGCCAAGTTTGCACCACCAATTTTGATTTTTTCCTTTTTGATTTGAATTTAAGAGTTGTTTGGGAAACACGTGTTCTAATGATCAAAGTAATAAGCATAAAAAAATCTGTCGACGTCGCAATCGGCAACGCTGCAATAAAGGAAAAACGCCGCCTGTGTTCGAGAGTCCTTCAGTCTTCTATCGTAGCGACAAGATATTTTTATTCTATTTTACTGGCAAAACCGCCAAATGTTTAGCCTGTCGGTAAAAATAAAAACGTGCTATATTTTAAACTAAATAATATTAGTTTCTGTGATGTTTCAATCGACAAAGGGCAATATCATTTAACACTCAACGGATTCTTCAATTTTCCTATTGGCGGTAAACAAGTATGGCCGCTAACCTGGGCCGACGCGACCTCTATTGGTTGGTCAAGAGGGTCCACGTGACCACATGTGATTGGTCGACCTTCACGACTATAGCGTTTTAGCACCATAAACAAATAATTATCCCGTTAAACTTCAAAGCAAGTAGGTGCTCCACGTGGCTATGACAATAATAGCATGCATTTTGATCTGACATGTGTGTACGGTAAAAGTACCGCGAATTTCGCAGTTAAATATACTACATTCTTTGTGTTTGGTTAAGACGTGCACGAAGTTGCACCTTAGTGTTTTGCAATTCGCGTAAACACGTGCAATATTCTGTTCTATACAGAGCATGTCTTTCAAATAACCCTCGTGATCTTCAGACGGCATGAGGCTGTAATTAATTCCAGTTCTACTTCATTCTTTACGGTAAACACTAATGAAATCTTAACGGTATTTCGGTGCAGTGCTTTAGGGTTGTTAAGATGATGTATTCGTGTGTATCAATAAAAAATTGTAATATTGTAAGGGTGGTGAAAAGTGGAAGAATGAAAAGATATAGCAAAATAAGTTGTGTTTAATTGGTCTAGCGTCTAGCAATAATAAAACGAACCAACCTTATAATATGGGTGATACAGTGTCAATGTGAGGCCAGGGCGAACCCGCGTCTCAAACAAAAGGCATGGCTAACAAACAATTTAACTGTGGTTTCACTTACCGTAAGCCATGCATATTTTTGATACCAATTTTCTAAATATGCCCTATTATTCCCCTTGCCTCCCGTGTTAATTAAATTCAATATTTTATTGGTCGGACGACCATCGTTCTTTATTTAAATTTGTTCATCGAATGAGAGAACGTCACGGCTTGACGTTTAGCGCCTCCACCATGTCTCGGCTTAGCGTTTGTTACTAATAAGAATTTATAATGGTATTGTATATTTGAGGGGTAGAACAGATGAATTTAAATAATAGACACAAGTACAAAACAAATATATATTTATTATTAGTTAAATAAGTTGAACGAGCTTAATACAGAAAGACAAAACAAAGAATCCACATTTTAAACTTAAAATATATTAATCAATATCACTTTATACCTCAGTTTCAACTTGGTTTTCAATGTCGTTGCGTGCGTTTTCCTCAATTTTTCGGAATATACAAACAGGATATTTCATTTAAATTTTCAAACACTTACCTGAGATCCTAATGTTAAAAAAAAAACGAAAATTTTGCTTTTTAACAGACAACACTTAGTCTGACTTATTTAACATTAATTCGGTCCTTTCTTTCAAGAATAATAACACACCGGTTATCAGGTTTGAATTGCCATGAACAAAGGCTGTAAACAATATTTACTGCATGGTAATGATGCATTATCGTGGTTGAGTGGTTGGACACCAGCGCATCCAGAAACGTTACAAATATTTACTTTACTACTCGGCTACACTCTCTAGAAATATTAGTTAGGAAGCTAATTAGTTGCAACTTTTTTAATAAATATTATTTCATTTAAACTAAAAATATTCTATGAAGTACAGTTGAGTTCAGAAAGAAGTAGGACATCGATTGTGTGTTGTAAACCTACCCATAATCCCCGAAAGTTCATTAAAAAGTAGGACAAGCTATTGACTGTGTTCAAATTATAACAGACTAAACTTTTTATTTATTGGGCTAGACTTAAATGTGTCATATTTATAATTTTTATTCCATTTTTTCTTCGTTTCATTAAAAAATAACAAGTTAACTTAATTCCAACATTTTATTGTACACAATAATTAATTAAAAAAGACAATTACAACTATTTAATATTTAGTAATCGCTCCATTTTTTTGTAAAAGCTCATTCAGTCTATTGGGTATCGATAAGTATAGACCTCTCACAAAATCAAGATCATCACTTAACTCGTTCCACGTTTCTTCAATAAATGAAACAAGTTCATTTCTGTTAGCTGGTCTGAAATTTGCTTTATATATTTTTCGTGTCATTAGACCCCACACGTTTTCTATTATATTAATATCGGGATTTTTTGAAGGCCACGGCAAAGTTTCCACGTTATTTCTCTGGAACCAATCTTTGACCATACCCGCGCTGTGAACCGGGCAGTTGTCGTGTTGAAAAATAAAGCTCTGGTTAGGGAAATGTTGCGATACACTAGGCATCATAATATTTTCCAAAATGTTCTTATAAGTGACTGCATTAAACCTTTCATTTACAATCCAACACACTCCAAGTCCATGATAACTCACCCATGCCCATACATTTACCGAAAATCTCCCTGATCTTTCGGAATTACTGATAAAATTTTCAGTATATCTTGTATTGCGAGGTCTGTATACCCTGATATGTCTGTTGACCGTAGACTGAAAAACTTTTTCGTTAGTAAAGACTACTCTATTCCAGTCTGGCCGCAATATATTATTTAAGGCAAAAATAATTCGGGCCTGTTTGTGTTCTTCCCCTAATTTAATTTTTTTGGCGGCAACATAATTTTTTAAATGGGATTCTTTTACCCTACGACAACCTGTCGGTCTCGAACCAGGAAAATTAGTTTGCTGAATAGCAGCTCGCATTATTTGAAAGGGATTTTCCTCCAAGTATTGCACAAGACCATTGTCTTGTTCTTGCGTTGTATTTCTTGGTCTTACAGGAGGCTTTTTCTTATCCAAAGTTCCATCCGCTTCCCATCTGTACTTAATATTTTCTACCGTTTTTTTTGCTACGTGCATTATAGCGGCAACGTCTCGTATAGGTATTCCGTCATTTAAAAACGCAATTATTTGAGTCCTTTGAACATTGTCAAGCCTAGGCATTATGCTTTGAATCAATAACTACTTGTAAAAAATATATTTTTTTAAATAATTTAAAAAGGATGTCAGTGTCATGTCAAACTTTTGATGTTTTTTAAAAGACTGGTTTACATAGGATAAGAATCCGTGTCCTACTTCTTTCTGAACTCAACTGTACTTATAGTGTATAATTTTTATGAACCAAAATGGGCTAAGATTGTTTCAATTATAATAGTATAATAATACCTATACATAATTATGTACATACCCATACATCAATTTCCTTTCTCCTATTAGATATATTTTAACAGCGTTCATTTCTTGATTCCGTGTGGTAAATGAAGATATATATCTGTAGTACAAAAAATCTATAATGATGTTCTAATGTCATAAAATTTGAATAAAACACATAAACATGGTGAGTTCTAAGACCTATTAATGACTATTTAATAATTTTGATAACAATGACATCATTACGACATTCTTTTTGTTCAAATTCTCCTAATAACGATCTTTTATATTCATTTATGCGGACTCTTTATTTAAATAATGTAAATTTTGACAAGTTAATTAAGGCGAGGTTTTCTGGTTATTAACAACATAGACGCAGCAGCCCGTGTTATTTATCTTTTTTATTTTTACAACAATGCTACTTGTTCTTGTGCGATTTCCATTACGCATACGATTACAATTTACAACCCTAGTTAAAATAATTGGCGCTAGCCGCAAATTGGTTACGACCTGCGGGAAACCTCTTTTCTTAGTTCTGATTTTATTCATTAATGATGAAAAAGAAATTTTCCGTGAAAATTCAGTTTCATTTTCGACATTATCCCAAACATTTTTAAAAATAGATCGCCACATCTATCTAACAGTGGCGGTTCGTGGACAAGCAGCAAGGGTCTGCAGTTCGGGTTAGTCTACTATTCTAATATTTGCATTGAAGAGATGTATGATAAATTAGCGGATCAGCATTGCACTTTTAACTTCTCTATGTTAACGAATGATTTATAGCAGCGGTTCTCAAACTTTTTTGGTGACGGAACCCTTTTGGGAAGCAAAATACTTGATGGAACCCTACAATAAAACAATAGTTTTTAAAAGTGTATTCTTTATTAATAAGCATAATAAAAGTACAATGTAACAGTTACTAATTATTACTTACTTTACCACATGGCAAGTACAATAATAGAAGATATTAAAAAAGAAAAAATCTAACTAATGGGAGGTATGAAACTGTTTTTTATTTTTCATCAATTGGTTGATATCAGGTTTGATAGAAGACAGTTGAAGTCTCATATCAGGTTCGGCGTCCAGTCTATTGCGATATTTTGTTTTCGTGGCTGCATAGGTTGAGAATCCTGTTTCGCACAAATATATGTTGTTGGGAACGGGAGAAGAATATTCAGAGCCATTTTGCCAAGCATTGGATATTCATCACGGATTCTGCACCAAAAATCGTTGAGAGGCGTCGTTTTGAACAGTGACTCCATACTTGTGTCTGATGACATTTCTAAAAGAGATTCATATATCTCGTTTGACATACTTTCGGGCTTTTCCAAGTTGGGTAAAAAAGGATTATGAATCCATGAATTCAGTTTCATTTTTGTATTCTGTTCTTCGGGAAAATACTTTTCAAAAGATGCGCGCATCGAACTGAGATATTGGACCAATTCTTCAAACACATCATCTTGAAACATTTCTGAGTCGTTATCGCTAACAAACTCACTGAGTGACGTAAAGCTTTCTATTTCTTTCTTACCAACGCAAATAATCCAAAAATCTAATTTTCTTTTGAAGGCAGTTATTTTATTATTGGCCTGAAACACTGTTGTCTGTTTACCTTGCAATGATAAATTCAATTCGTTCAGTTTTTGAAAGATATCCGCCATAAAAGACAATCGGAACAACCAAGTTTTATCATACAAACGGTCCTTCAAATTAAAAGAAGTATCTGCTGAAAGAAACATTTGTAACTCGGCTCTAAGTTCAAATAGCCTTGTTAAAGTTTTACCCCGAGACAGCCATCGCACTTCTGTATGGAGCAGCAGTGTTTTATGTTTGCTGCCATAATCTTCACACAATAATGAGAACAATCGGGATTGTAGTGGTCGTGATTTGATAAAATTAATTATTTTTACCGCTTCATCCATAACTAATTTTAGATTTGACGGCATTTGCTTCATCGCAAGTGCTTGTCTAGGCAGAATACAATGGCTGGAACTACAATTAGGCGCTTTATTTTTTATTCGTGACACTGCTCCTGCTGTTTTACCTGTCATCGCCTTGGCCCCATCTGTACAAATGTCAATGCAATTGTTCCAACTGAGATTATTTTCTTCAAAAAATATATTTATTTTATTAAAAATTTCTTCCCCGGTAGTGTTTGTGAGCAGCGGTGAACACATAAGCATGTCTTCTTCAAAAGAACTTTCATATGGATATCTCACGATAACCAGCAAGATAGCCAAACCAGCGACATCAGTTGACTCGTCCATTTGCAAGGCGAATCGTGTTTTTTGTAGACGTGTAACTAGTTCTTGTTTGACGTAGCTTGCCAGATCATGGATTCGCCGTGAAACAGTATCGTTTGATAGCGGCACAGTAGAAAGATGCTTTGCAGATTTTTCATCGAGCATACATTTTGTTATGTCTAATACACATGGCTTTATTAAATTCTCAGCGATAGTGTGCGCTTCACCTGCTTGTGCAATGCGATAGCTAACTAAATACGATGCCTCCGTGGCCTTTTCGTTGATAGTTTTTGTTACATGCATCATATTTTTTTGACTTTCCAATAACTGATCTTTTTTACGAACAAAAAATTCTTTATTCTTGTCTTTAGACTCGGGGTATACAGTTTGTAAATGTCGGCGCAATTTGGCAGGTGCCATGGAACTATTAGGAAGCAGTTTACTACATAGCATGCAGAGAGATGAGCCGTTGGAATCAACAAATCCGAAACTGATATATGATTCATCATACTTCCTTTTTTTCGTCTTTGAAACCGTTGAGCTTGACGTCGTGGCATCATCGTCTGGATCGGTGATTGCTATATTCTCCGCGCGTACTGCTTTTGAACATTCAGCGTCATTAGAAGATGTTGTTGCAACACGTTTAACACCTTTAAGCCAACGTTCCATTCTTCTTTATTTATAATGTTACACGTCAGGATGGTGGGGTCTAAATAATGCACAATCGTTACTGCGTATAAGAGACTAAGTTTAGTACAATGAAGAAATGTATAAAACTGAGACAACAGAATACAGCAGGCAGTAGAACAATGAACACTAGTTTCTCGCTAGCGAGCTTGTAAGTAGGTAGGTAGGAACTTATCGCTCCGAACGCTAATCGTCAACTGACTGACGAGGCGCGACGCGCGATCGCCGCTTTTATACTTAGTCCTAGACTCGATCTCGAATATTCTCGAAAATACTCGAGTCGGCGCCTTTGATAAACAAAAAGCAAAAATAAAAAGAGAAATATAAAAATTGCGCTGTAAACAATTCAGAGGCGGCTTTTATCAAAGGGACTGCGCGCTCACAAGTATACAAGTATACATGTTGATACCAAACTTATGAGATATTGTACCAGCTATTGTAACACATGTTTATACAAATACAAATAAATAAACAAATATACCTACGCGCGGCCGCGGAGTCAAAACGTTCGACCAGAGAGAGGTGCTTTGATTTTTTTTCTAAATTCTTGAGGAACCCCTACAGAGGTATCGCGGAACCCTAGGGTTCCGCGGAACACACTTAGAGTATAGCTGATTTATAGCATTGATATAAGATTTTCCAACAAATACCTACTTAGGAAAACCCTTTAAATCTGCTTTTATTGAAAATATCAAAAAAGATTAGTTTTTCAAAATTAGCAAAGTCAAATAAATCAAGTTATTTGAAATTGTCGCACAGCCGCTCCACGGATTTTAATTTTCCCTTTTTAATTTGAAAATTAAATTCATATTATGGCCAGGAGAGGAGAGTTAGGGGTCGCCGGACACGACCATTATTTTTTTTTTATTTTACTTAGTTCATCGAATACATTTTTTCATTTTAAATTTAAAACATATTGAATAGGATCACTTTTTATCTAAGTTTCAACTTGGTTTTTAATTTTATTGCCATGGTGCGTGCGTCCAAACAGGATATTCAGTCCTTCTGTTTTAAGAATAAAAACAACCAAGCGATAATTAATGAGTACAATAACTAGTTAACTAACCTTATTTTAAAGGTTAAGAACCTATTCTATGCGAAAAGTTGCCCTTTTCCGCACGCATATAGGTAAAAGTAATAATAACAATTAATATACCTACTTAAAAAATATATTTACATACAGGGTGTTATGGAAATGACTTATTATTTTTTAACCCGTAAATATATAGGTCGAGACGAATTGGGGAAAAATTGCTATAAATGGCGCTCGAAGCTAGAAATTCGAGAAAAATGCCTTCAAAAATTTAGGTCCAAAACACCTACGCGCCAATGACCCAAACAGCTGATTTGGGTAATTGTTTACTTTAGTGCAAATGTTGAATTTTTCGCTAAAATTTCGTATATAGGCTAATTAAGGGTAGCTGATCACAATTTTCCTTTTGCGTTTAGGCGGCAAATGCACTGGTTTTGAGAAAAAAAATTTTAAAGTTTTTCTAACTCACCGGTATGTTATTTTGCATGTAATCCTAAAATGTTGCTATTTCCAATAAAATATTACTTGTCGGAGTCATAGTATACACTTCCGAGTTGAAATAAACGAAATATGCAAGGAAACTCTGAAAAACAGGATAACTTGTAAGCGAACAGAAAACTCTACGTTATCTGGAAAAAGACGGGAGACAGCTCACTGACAGCTGGCCAAAAAAGCAGAAGCAAACTGCACCCATGTTGTCAGATTGTTAGTGTATTATAAATTGCCTATACTTTTCAATTCATTTTTATTAATTGAATGAATCCTATTGGCTCGAGCTAGCATATCATTCTCCTGGATGGAAGCCATTAATAATTACAAGAAAAAGAAGAACAATCTGGCAACGTGAGTGCAATGAATCTGAAAAGAGACGCTTCTACTTTGTCGGCGTATTAACAACGAATTTAATTAAATTTGTGCCTTTTCCATTGTTTTTTTGCTAAAATGTTGTTCTTATTTTATGAACAGATAGTTTGGTGAAAGTTTTATCACATATTTTGAAGGGAAAACCATAAAATCTAGGAAATTGAAAGGAAAGAATACCCTAACCTGTAAGTGAAAAACTTTAACATTTTTTTTTCTCAAAACCAGTGCATTTGCCGTAAAAACGCAAAAGGAAAATTGTGATCAGCTACCCTCAATTAGTCTATATACGAAATTTTAGCACAAAATTCAACATTAATTGCACTAAACTAAACAATTACCATTCCAGCAGTTTGTCTTGTCAAAAACACATGTGTTCAGGGGCATTGAACTATCATGGAAGGCGCACATAGTCCGGTTTTAAGGTATTTTACAAAATTCAAAATACTTCCGATTTTAGAAAAAAAAACTATCAAGTGTAACTCTAGACCACCTCAGGAGTGGCCCCTTAAAATATAATAAGTCATTTCCATAACACCCTGTATATTCACAGAAGGTTTAATTGTAATTATAAAATGTTTTAATGTATTCCTGATTTAGTCTTGCTATCACTATCGTCCACATTTATAATAAAAGGATGTATTTCGTTTGGTTGTGTAGTTATTATAAGAGTCTTCAATTTTTAAGACATGGTTAACTGAATTTTTCCAACTTTCATCTGGAATTTCACCGAAAACTTTCTTTATTAGCTCTATTACACTGCCACTAAGTGTAGATGTGCTATTTTCAGTTCTCATTTTTGATTTAATTTGATGCCACATGTGTTCAATAGGGTTAAAAATGCAATAGTAGGGTGGCAGTCGCAACACAGTGTGACCCATTTCTTCAGCTATTTTAAAACACACATACTCTTTTTTAATACTAAACTCACTGGTATTTTTAATGGCAATTACTTTAGGGTGGCCGCTCTTTAATAACGATTCACATACATTTTTCACGATCACTTTGGCGTCAGAAGATAAATGCTTCCTGGAATGTTTAGGGTAGCTAGATATCGCATTAGCTGAAGATTCCCAAGGTCTTCACATACTTTTAATATTAACTTGTTGCACACTGTTTCAAAGTAAAATAGATAGGTACTAATCTATTTCGAATATTATATTTACTATTTATTTAAGCTACATAAACAGGTACTTGTAACTAAAAAGTTTTGAGAAATATTCTAATAATTAAGTTGTTTCTAGAAAACCTTAATTAGACGGTTTATTAATTTTGATAAAAAATCAAGTAATGTACTTATCTATCGTTATTATGAACTGGCATTAATAATTAATGTGGGTTAATACGTCTCTGTGAAAGCGAAAGCCGAGTTTATGAGGGGTTTTAATGCAGTCATTAAGCCAAACGAAATATGTTGGAAAGTACCATACGATCAAGCCATCCGCACATTCCTAGTCTAGCGCCACAGAACTTAAAAGAGGCTGACAGCGGATTTTCTCCTTGAGACAGTCAACGTCGAAGTGAGCCGAAAATACGGCCGAGTTTGTAACAAAATGCCAATTATATTGGGTTCAGTGTTGCAAATTATTTCAGTTCCGGTTAAGTGCAACTTGGGCGTGGTCCAACGAGCCGCCACTGCAGTTTATGCACACAGTCAAATCTAGTTGGTGTTTAGGTTGATGTTTAGTGACACAACTGTTGCAAGCAAATAAGTCAGAAACCATCTTTATGCAAGTTGCTGTGCATCAAATATATTATTTCGGATTTTTCTTTCACTCATTTGTCGTTATTATAAAATACATAAATGATGAATATTTAGTCGGCTATTAAGTCTCACTCCGTCTCGTACTGCATTATCATCATCATAATCAACAAACTGAATCTGATTACAATGTCGTTTGCATTACGTAGCACACCTGTTAAATGATATTGCCGATGTGGGCAGAGCAAAACTTGGAGAATGGGATGGGAACGATCATGGTGAATCCCAACGTGGGCAGAAAGTATCAATCATTTTCCATTTTGCATAATTGTAAAGGTTGTTTCTCGCTAGATTTGTGACGCGAGCAATTTCAGGTATTGTTATTTTCATAATGGGTCGTTAAAGTGCTAACACGGCCATTATGGTGTCTAAATACGTCTAAAGTTTCTAATTATTGCCTAATATTTCGATTGTTACTGCCTGCTAAATGCAATACTGTCTAGAATTCAAAAACAAAATGGTTCACGGAATTCAATGAGTCAATAATTACACGCCTTACTTTAAGGGCAATATTGCAGGTAGTTAACCTAACTCTAGCTCGGTTTTTGACAATTTTTGGTTGGATGGTTTGGAAAATATTAAGAGAGCAAAATCTTCCTGCTGAAACTGGTAATGAGAAGATATACATAGTATGCCCGGAATTCGAGTCTCTATATAGAGATTTCGCGTATTATAACAGATAGAGAGGTGGTTAAATAGGGACAGTTTTAGGGAACTATGTTAGTAGTCTTTTGGCGCTTGAAGAGAATTTCTGGTTATTTTCGTTTTCGAGATATTTTAAAAAAACTAAAATGCTGTATTTTTGAAAATCTGCCCTATCTTTCCTATTTTTGAAATCTGTAACACGATCATTTATTCAGATTTTGGTGTTATATTACCGTAACCAAATTTGATATTTTTGACGGTGACCATCTTAGATTTTGCGATGGTATGATACTCTCTTAAATTACCATTTCAGTGATGTACCATTTGCTAACAAAATATTATATCATTTGTTTAAACAAATTATTTTTCGCAATTGTTGACGTTGGACATGTTGGCAGTTTATTTGTAATCTAATTCAAATAGTGAAACGCATGCAATAGGTATTTGGAGTCATATCCTGAAAAGCATCTCTTAAAATAAGCGAAATCCCTATGTAGAGACTCGAATTTCGAACACACAGTATTATTATTGATACATGCATTTTTGACTGTGTTTTTATCTAATTAACTTGGTGTTTAATTATTAACTATGTCTGTATATTATCCTCTTTGTCCATACGAAAAACGTCCGCGTTAGCTCATGAGGTTCGTCAAGTTTGTATGCGCGAAATCTGTTTTGCATTAAATTTTCCTGATATTTGTTTAAATTTTCTTTCTTTTTTATAACTCAAAGCCGTATCCAAATTTAAATAACGACCCACCAAAGTCGCGGCACGCAGCAAAAAAATCCGGATCATGTGTCTCGTGCTTCTTCGACCGATCGGGGTGGCCCCTAATTGTGATTTTCGGAATGCTTTAATTAGTTCTAGTAATTTAATTAACGAGGCCGTGTGTTTTGGATGGTGGAAACGGGCACGATATCAACAAAATCGGTATTTAGTTTGGTGTTTGTGGTGCGTGAATTTATATTTCCACTGGTTAATAAGCCTAAACAGTACTAAACACGTATAGGCACAACTAGCATACAGGGTGTCTCAGAGTTCGTGGGCAATCTCTTGAACTCAACTATATCAGGGGATAGTGTTCATATATTTTTTTTCCTACGATATATCTTTTAAAGCATCTTGATGTGTAAGAAAATTCTAGTGTGATATAAACTAAGTAAAGGTTTATCACTCCGATAACAAAAGTAGTAGTTTAATCTGGGGGCGAGATACAGATTAGCCCTTATACCTTAAATATTTTACCCTACGCTAAAAAGCTTTGTATAATATTTTGTTATAGTTTAAAATACGTCTGCTTCATATTTCAATATTACATTGATAAATCGCTTTAGGACTAAATTAACTTTCATCAAAAAGAAACAGTAACAATGTTTTTATTTAAACCAATTAGGTACAGCTATTGGGGAAACAGAGGAGAACAGGTGCTTGAGTATAGTTATTAAATTAAAATTCAGGTATTTACTTTTTAAAAACGCTCGGACACGTCAATTAGTACTTTTGTTTGCGCATTTTTTAACGTAAAATGTTTTTATACAGGGTGTCGCACGTATGAGGTATGAGGTCATCAATAAATGTGTTTAAAATAAATTTTCAAACGTCAATATTTCGGAAACCGTGATTTCCAGAGGTGTTAAGTGTTCATCATAGAATTCAAAATTGATATAATATACAGGGTGTTCCATTAAAAAAAATCCTTGATGACCTCATACCTCATACGTGCGACACCCTGTATAAAAACATTTTACGTTAAAAAATGCGCAAAGAAAAGTACTAATTGACGTGTCCGAGCGTTTTTAAAAAAAGTATTTGAATTTTAAATTAATTTGTGCAAGACTTTATGGACGCAGTGTATATATATATATATTACGTTACTGTCCTTTTCGCACAGCTTGGCTTATAACAATATAGTGTGTGTTATAAGAGTTTTACTGATACAGTAGACAGTGCGTAAGTAGGTTCTTACCAGTATAGGAGTAGAAAAACCATTATTTGACAGTTCACTGCAAATATTTATAAACTATTGAGAAGCCGTTGGAACATTTCTTGCACCAATTGCAATTAGTTCCGCACGTGCTCTTGGAGGTCGTGTGGCACCGAAAACTGGACGAAGACGTCAAAAAATACAAGGTTTTGAAAAATATCTGATCTGTATATTTTTAATATCATTTCAACCGGTAGTACTGATAGCGATGATGACTATTATTCTTTAGCTAGTTGGAAAGTACTACTCAAGGTCATATCTGTAAACCATTGGTAGTGAACTGGCGCATTGTTTTTGGTACACTGGATTAGTTGCAGTGGCATATCTGTGCCGCACTTCTTTTACCAATGTAATTCGCTATTAATTTTCGTGTACTTTTGTATGTATCTTTGCATGTATTTACCGATTTTTGAGCGCTACTGACTGCTGTCGTTGTCTCCATAACCTAAATACTGTTTTCAGTGCGTTTTGGCAAGGAACGCAAAGGTTTTTGCATTATTAAATAATTTTTAAGCGAAATTTGTCAATAAATCCGCAAATGTAATACAGTTGATTTCGCATAGAAATCAAAATCTGTATAAAAATGTTTGTTTCTTTCTTTGTTCCGTATGCGTTCCTATACCATTCATCCGATTGCGATGAAACTTTGTTTCCAACTAATATGAAGTAACATAAATTAACTAAAGGAAATTAAAACTGTTTGGGTACGCAATGCAACGGGATGAATCGCAACGGGATGAGTGGTATTGTAACGAGATGAATTGCAACGGGTATCCGCTAGTTCACATATAAAATACATGACAAAAGGCATGGAAAACTACGCAAATGCAAAACCAGTATGAGATATAATTTCTAATTTTATATCGCTTGATTTCATAACATTCCACGCTGCGTAGGTAGTTTAAATAGTTTAAATTGATGTGTCAAAATCTCCCCTCTCATTTTTTTCGAAAATGGCGGCTATTCGCTCATGCACCTTTGAACTAACTTGGGTTAAAATTTTCATCTTGCAATATCATACTAACTTCATTGCCCGATTTCGAGTTTTTTTTTAATCCGTTCAAAAAGTCTCAATACCTACCATTCAAGATACATCTGTGTTCCATTATTTAATCGATATATTTATTTGACAATACCAAAATCGTTGCTGAAAGAGAAATCACAAAGTTTAATGAAATTATCTATAACAATTTCTAATAACGAAATGTGATACTATTATTATTTCATTTTCTTGTTTCCAAAATTTTGTCTTGCGTTCCACAAATTATCAATTTATGTGATAATTTACCTAAAACACTTTATTTGCTAATTAACTGTTGGTTTTTATACGCACGACTTAATTTAGTCAATATTTTTGGCAATTTTTGTTTCTACTGGTCACCATTTTTATTTAGTTGGAGATATTACTAATTTGTTCATAAAGTGACGCAATTTTTGTTATGAAAACATTTTTCAGCAGCAGAAAATAGGCATTAAAGAGAATATAACAACATCATACAAGGTGAAAAAACTATAATCTATTCCTAGTTGCGCTAGGACGAGTAAAATTGTCGCCACAATAGCGATATCGATAGCATTTGGCGTAAACTGCAGAGACAATTTTGATTGTTTAACCAATTTTATGTTACTGCCTTGTGTTTCACTTTTATATTAAAATAAATATGAAAATATGAAGTTTAAATTACTTAATTAACTTACTACGCTAACATATCGCGTAACCAGCGTATCTTCATTGTTGTGAATTTTACAGCGGACTAAGAAATCTGCGTGTAGCGTGTAGCTATTTAGAATATATTAATAAGTAACTAATACATTCTAACAAATTTTCGTATTAAATGTGGCTGTGCTGAAGTGACGCATTTCATAATAGTGGACGATAACTCCCAATCCGGTCAAACATGCATATTACAGTGTGAGTTTGTAACTTGGAATAAATTCAGTATGGATTTTTTAAAGAAAATTGCTTGAATACGGGTGTCGATATTTTAAGGTGTGGTATTTTTTTATTTACACAATAGTGATACAGTGCGTCCTAAATTAGAGATGACATCATCGAGAATTTGTTTAAATGCCAACCCCAGTTTTTTATTTACGACCGAAAAGAAAATTTGTAATTTGAATAAAACGAAACTTTGTAATCTATAAAAATATTGAAATATTGAATCTTGTTGAAAATGTAGCAAATTTTCATCTAAGTTCCTACTTCCGGCAATATCCAGCTGATTTTGATTTGAAAATAGGTTGTGCTATTGTTTACAATTAAATGGAATTCATTTTGAGCATTTAATGAAATAAAATAATATTTCATTTCATTCATTTTCAATTTTATTCAAATTACAAATTTTTTATCGATGTCTTTTGTGCAGCTAAATACTACTCAGTGAGTGGTGGTGTGGGGCGCCTAGGGGGTGACTGCCCCCTTGACTAAAGTATGGTGGTTCTAGTTCCCCCTACCCAAATAACATTTATACAAAATCGCATTGTTCTAACTTTTGTAGTATTCGAGATATTTGCATTGAAAGTTTTCAAATTGACACCCGGTATAGGATTTTTAGTTTTTTCCAAATCATCGTTAATGTATAGTAAAAGAAGGTGGGCGATAATATAGAACCTTGAGGGACTCCGGCATTGATGTTAAATGTGCCAGAAAGAATCCGTACATCGCCACTCGCAGAGAAAGTTATTTAAGAAAGCTTGACAGCCATGAACAACAAAAATTGAACTGGCATTCCGTATACTTTCACTTTAGTTAGGAGCCCCTGATTCTTCATGCCATACTTGGTCAAGGGCCTTCGAAATGTCCAGTGCTACCGCCCAGGACTCCCCATGATGTTCTATTGCGTTGTTCCAAACGTAAGAAGGTCTCCTGTAGTCTTACGAAATCCATACTGGCAGTCAATGATAATAATGTTGTTAGGTAGAGACATAGGCCCAGATGATACCACTTTCTTCTCCAGATTTAAATCCATTAAATTATTTTTTGTGAAGCTACTTTAAATACTATTAAATTAAATTTATTAATATTAGAGCGCGGATGTTTGTTGGTTGTGAAGTTATAAGAAACAAACCTACTATTTTTAGAAGAGTTAGGAGATCTATGAGAAAACGAGTTAGGGGATGCACTGATATGAACGGAAGTTATTTTCAACACTTAATATAAAACTTCCCATTTTTCATTCCAGTTTTAGTTTAGGTTATAAAGGTTCTTAGTTTGCAAAACTACCCCGAGCTTGCTGCGACGGTACCTTACGAGGACCGCAACGTAACTATGTCAAGTCATGACCATCGAAATTGACGCCCAATAAATTAATTATTGAAACTAAAGAAAACAAAACCGGATATATAATGGCTATATCCGGTTTTTAACAATAACTTTTTTTTTGTCAGTCGAAGCTGATGTTTGAGCATCCAAAGTAAAGTAGATGAAGCAAGTGTGCTGAGATCAGCGAAATAAGTATCAGAGTAATATTATAGTTTTAGCTTACTTAAAAAAAATAAAAATATATCTAGACTTTTCTTAATATTTCAATTTGGCGTCTCTTCATCAGCTTTCTAAAAATGAAAAACGCGTTTCATTATACTAGGTACCTACGTAAGAGTTTACTAAAATATCAGTAAAAACCCCTTTTTACTAAACAACACCTTAAAACAAGGTGCACGGTATCTCTCAAGTTGACGTCCCGAAGAAAATAAATCACTAATATTTCAATTAAAACGATTCAGTTATGAATTTCTTGATTTCTATGCGTGACAGATATACATCAGACCTGCTTGTTGTAAATTAATAAATCAACCCGTGATTTATGCGAAATTATAAAATATAAATTCAAAATGTCCGATTTGTTGTATTTGTTATTAATAGAGAGTGCTCGCAGCTTCAATGGAAACGCGGTATATTTTACGATACGAATAATACAATATAAACCGATTATTTAGTGGGAAATAAAATTGAAGTTGATGCAAGCAAATATTTATTTCGTACAGCCAAAGAAATAAATATTCGTTTACATTAATATTAATGTTAAATTATTGATTTCAGTTATTCAACTGTTTGTTTAGTATCAATAATTATTTATTTTGCGAACCTATAACAAAGTGGTGAGTCGGCGTGCATATACCAACCAACCCAGCAACAACGATTACTATATGCAATTATAATAGACAAATAAAAATAATTTGTTGTTTGAGATTAAATAGACCCAAGTTTAAAATAATTAATACTTCAAAATATTTGTTCTTTTGACAGAACCAAATCAAACAAATTACGAAAAAAACACAAACAATTCATATTATGTAAAGGAAATAAAAATAGATTGGGGCAAAGAATAAGTATTTCGTAGAAATGTTTTTTTTGCCAAACAAATTATTAATTTCATATTTTTTAATTGTTTGATTGTATGATGATATAATCATGTGAATTTGGTTATTGGGTGCACTGTGTAAATGTTCTATAGTATAGGATGTTCTATATAAAGTCATTGGTTCATGAAGGTATATTTATTTTTCCTGTTATTAAGGTATTGAAATAAGGTTGGGATGAAAATTAAATATCTTTTATTGCAATATTAAAACAAAACTAGATTAAGTTATTATTAGCACCTTAAAAATACTCTTTTAATTAAAAGTAACGAATAAAGCAATGGAATAGAAGAAAATTAAACATTTTTGTTTTTAAAATAAACCTTTTTTTTGCATATTTATTTTGGAATTTAATGCGCTTTTCGTAACTCTTTACCGCGAAAGGATTTTGCACAACGATTTCTCTTTTGATGTTGATTTATCACAATGAAGGGTATGTCGTGCGAAGAAAAACGGTTTCTCGAAGAGTGTATATACGTGGAATGCTATTCTTAGCTTGAAGTTTACGGTTTGGGATGAATAAGAACAAATTTTTTTCTTTTAGGAGCTTATATTAGACATACTATATTACCTAAAGACAAAAAGGTATAGATTATAAAACATTTATTTTCTTCTTAAATGAATAAATACATGTGACATATTACAGTCTGCAGGGTAACCAAGAAAATTCCTAAGGTAAATATCTGACCTGCTGAAATCCAAAATGTTTGGTCCATTATGAATCTTTGTTGTAAAAATTTATATACACATTTTTTTCAGCAGTTGGTATTATAAGGCTTGTTTAGTAATAGCTGTGTCAGGTTTCCGCAACGTGTTACCAATCCAGTATTTGTATCATATGGATAATTATTTAATACTCTAATAGTTTTATTGTGACATCTTTGCAATTTCTCTAAATTATATTTGTTAGTTTCCCCCTATAAAGAAGCTAAATAAGTTAAATTGCTATTTACATAACTACAATACAGTAAATTTTTTTGTGCGGATATTTGAATAATAGGAAATTCTTCTAAACATGCTACAAAACATATTTAATTTATCTTAGATTTGATTCATGTGTTCATTAAAATTTAAATCACTATCAAGAATTAATCCTAAATACTTAAAATTTTTAACTATTGTAATTTTTGAGTTATTTACTTATCTGGTAAATTATTATTTTTCAGTCTTTCTATTTTCAAATAGAAACATAATATATTCTCATTTAAAAAGAAATCATTACAATTACGCTATTTTTTAATTATTTTAATATACTTCTTTATAGATTCAATATCGTTACTTTCATTTTCATTATAAAATATGTGAATGTCATCAGCATATAATATACTTTTACCAACTAAATTTAAATGATGAATGTCCTTTATATAAATTAAAAATACGAGTGATCCCAAGACAGACCCTTCAGGAACTCCATATTTAATTAAATTTATACTATTATAAGTAATTTTTTTGTGTGGGTATTTGAATGATAGGAAATTCTTCTAAGCATGCTACAAAACATATTTAATTTATCCATGATTTGATTCATGTGTTCATTAAAATTTAAATCACTATCAAGAATTAATCCTAAATACTTAAAACTTTTGACTACTGTAATTTTTGAGTTATTATAACCTGAACTAAATTTAAATGATTAATGCCCTTAAATATATAAATTAAAAATAGGAGTGATCCCAAGACTGACCCTTGAGGAACCCCATATTTAATTAAATTTCTACTATTATTAGTAATTTTTTTGTGTGGGTATTTGAATAATAGGAAATTCTTCTAAACATGCTACAAAACATATTTAATTTATGTATGATTTGATTCATGTGTTCATTAAAATTTAAATCACTATCAAGAATTAATCCTATAAATACTTAAAATTTTTAACTATTGTAATTTTTGAGGTATTTAATTATCTGGCAAATTATTATTTTTCAGTCTTCCTATTTTTAAATAGAAACACTTATTTTTTATTTAAAAAGAAATCATTACAATTACGCCATTTTTAAATTATTTTAATATAATTTTTTATAGATTGGATATCCTTAATTTTATTTTCATTATAAAAAATACTAATAAATGTCATCAGCATATAATACTATTGTACGAACTAAATTTAAATGATTAATGCCATTTTTATAAATTAAAAATAGAAGTGATCCCAAGACTGACCCTTGAGGAACCCCATATTTAATTAAATTTCTATTACTTTGAATTTCGTTAATTTGCGTAATTTGATATCTCTGTTGTAAATAATTTTGAAATAAAAAACCTATTATTTTAGACCTTAAGCACACTAAGTGTATCTAAATTAATTATCAGACATTATCATGAACATGTGAATCATCATGAACAGGAAATCGTAGTAAACATAATACGACAAAATTTTTGGATACTATGTATGCGTCAGGCCGTGAGAAGTTGTTGGGCAAATTGCCAAGCACGTTGTAATAGAAAAGCAATTAAGAAAATACCCTTAATGGGATAACTCCTTTACTGTAGAGTTTAACCTACCATAAGACTGTTTGTAAGAACTGGAGTTGACGACCTTGGACAGTCAAAAGAAGTCATGAAAAAAGATACGGAGTTATATTTACATATAGCTGTTTACCTAGAGATGTTTCGTAGTTTCGAAAGGAATATCTATTATATGGACGAAACTTGGTTAAGTGAAGGTTATACCGTTGGTAAAAAATGGCGGAATAAACATAAAAAGAAAGCGCGAGGCAAGCTTTCATGGAAGGATGGTCCACTGAAATAAAAGCACTCTCGGGGAAAAGGTAAAAGATTAATAATTACTCACATTGGTAGCAAAAATGGATTTGTCGGCGACTTACAAGCATTTAAATCAAAACGGACTGGAAGCAATCATGAAGACATGAACGCTGATGTCCTTGAAGAATACTTTTAACAAATGCTAGTCTAGATCCTATTCCTCCTGAGTCTGTTATAGTCATGGATAATGCCAGCTACCACTCAAGAAAATCCGAAGAAATACCAACGTCTTCTTCGAAAAAAAAATTACGTCATTTATTGGCTTACTGTAAATGAGAAGCCATTTCATAAAAATATGCTGAAAAAGGAGCTACTGGAGATTGTAAAGTTAAATATACCTCTACGAAATTTGTTGCTGACGAAATCGCTTCAAAACGAAATATAACGGTACTTCGCCTTCCGCCATATCACTGTGAATTAAATCCCATAGAATTGGTGTGGGCGCGAGTAAAAGAGTTTGTAGCAAGGCGTAACACCACTTTTAAAATGACAGATGTTGGAAACCTCTTGCAAGAGGGAATAAAGACAGTGGATTGTGAAAAATGGAGTGCGTCGAGAATGTGATTGAAATAGAAGAAAAAATGTGGGAAACTGATAACATGCTAGAAAACACTGTAGAGTCCCTTATTATTTCTCTGGACCCCAACGGCGATCGTTCATCGGAGTACTCGCACTCTGAACATAATGACTACAATTTAAAAATTAAGTTGTTGTATTGTACATAGTAGATTTTTTTTATAAATAAATTTTTAAACTACCTGTAGTAACGCCGCTGTTACTACAGGTAGTTTTTATTTCGTTCACCAAACTGATTCTATTGTATGCTATTTAGGGCGACCCTAATTTAGGGTCGATTCGGGGTGTGCAGGTCTGAAATCCGGAATTTTTAAAAACTACCATTGCAATTTACCTGAAATTTACAATGCAACCTTTAAAGTTGTCCACCCTGCTTAATGGGTCCTTTCATTGCAAATTTACATTTCATTGCTCTCTCGCATTAAAAAACAAAGTATAGTAACTGTTTTACGGTACTTCAGGGGCGTTTATTGAATAACTTCACCTCTACCATACTAAAAACGTCCCTCACATTAGTTTAGGTTAGTTTAGAAATTGAAAAAGCAAAAGGAGCTAAAGCTATATTAATAATTAGGTACCAAGAAGCCTCGGAATTGAAAGAATTTAACATACGCAGAGGCCAACTAAGCGATCAGCTGACTCCCATTCATAGGTCGGGCTCAACTTGGGTGGTCCCCCCGTTAAACGCGGCCGCGAGCCGACGATGCCGTGGGGATCTTGTGACCCCCCGGGGCAGCCGCGGTCAAATTAAGGCCGTTTATTTACATTCGAGATTGATTTGCGCCAGTTTGATTTATTAGAAAAAAAAGGGTACATTTAACGTTGTACAGTAATTAAGGCGTGTAAATTAGTTTAAAATTAATGGGTCAGTTTGGTTAAATCCTGAGAGAAATATTGTTTTAAAAGGTCACGATTTTTGAGTAATTTAGGATAGGCCTATTAGTCTGTTTATATTTTTTATTTTTCACTGGCAATAAATCTAAAGGGTCTTTTCGTCGAATAGAGCGCGAAAAGCTGTCTATAGTTTTTGAGCAAAAAAAAAACGGAGCTACAGTATGTTGCTTAATGCGAGGGAGTAATAAATCATTATGGAACTATAAAACCAAGTGGTCGTTGCCGTATTCCATAGGTGTAATCCAATTATTATTATTGTACCTATGATTATTGTCAGGGGTCCCGAGATCGGGTAGGTAGAGACACAGGTAGTTTACCTACCTGTGCCTCACTGTTTTAAAAATTTAAAATGTTTAGTTACTTTCCGGCAGTTGTTGGAAAACTTCGCTTTTGAAAATGGATAGTGTTTCTGAATTTGTTGCTGAGAAACGGATTAGTAAAACTGCGCTTTCTAAAAATGAGAAAATTATTATTCGCAATGTGTTCAACGCTCCTAGCCATGAAAATTCAACATTCGGAGTTGCAAAAATAGTTGAAATGTGTTCGGATATGACTGGAGTCGGACAGTCAACAATATACCGACTTATGCACAAGGATAAACGCGGGCCCGTCAGGTCACCAAAGAGAAGTACAGGAAGAAAAGAAACTATAATAAATGAGGATGAAAAGACTACAATCAGAAGAATCATACACTCGTTTCACTTAAAAAAAAGAAATAACCACCTTGGACAAAATTGTCTGAAATAAAAAATGATTATTTCATTTCACCCATGGGTAAGAAGAAACTATGGAAAACTTTGAAGGAAATTAATTTTTATCATGAAAAACAGTGGATTGTGAAAAATGGAGTAAGTGCGTCGAACATGTGATTGAAATAGAAGAAAGAATGTGGGAAGTTGATAATATGCTAGAAAACATTGTAGAGCCCTTTATTATTTCTCTGGACCCCAACGACGATAGTTCATCGGACTACTCGGAACATGATAACTAAAATTTAAAAATTAAGTTTTTATATTGTGCATCGCAGATTTTTTTAATAAATATCAATATTTATTCCAATTCATCTATTTTCATATTATTCTTATTTCTATATAAGTTTTTATCTACTTAATATAAGAATAATTAATATCTCAATTATCTGGCAATCTCTATAATAATACTGAGAACAAATTTAAACTTTTTTTTTGTTTCCTGAACAAAACCTATTTTTTTTATAACTAAAAAATACCTAAATAATAAAAGATTTTAGTTAGCTCGCAAAAAAAATCTGAATTATTTGTTACAAAATTTTAATTTATAGATATATAAAATGAACATTTTAATTTATAGGCATTTACAATGAACATACAAACAATATATTGTTGGTTCAACAATAGCAATTAAATAGCACATTTTTATCAGTGAGTCTAAAGTTTAGACACTTATTATACGCTTTTTAGCCTGCCTTTTAAAAGCATCGTCGGAGGCATCTCTCGTAATAGTCCAACTAATCGGCTAACATCTCACAGTTCCATTTTCCTTGATACCTTCTTTCCATGTTTGAAATATCCTGGTGGAACCTCTTACCGTGGTCGTCACTTACAGCACCACAATGTCCCGGAAACTAATCCAGATGAGAATCCAAGAAATTAATTTTCACCCTATTATTACACCCTAGGTTTTGGTAACAAAAATTTATAGCAACTATTTTAAAGACATTTCAAGCGTCCTTTTCCTTGCCTTCAAGTATGGAATCGAATTGCGCCTCTCCGAAAAGTTTCGTAATCTGGGGACCCACAAATATTCCCTCTTTAATTTTAGTGCCACTGATTCTAGGGAACTTTTCTTTTAAATAACTAAAAGCACGGCCTTTTTTGTTCATGGCCTTCACAAAATTTTTCATAAGTCCCAATTTTATATGAAGTGGCGGTAGTTAAATCTTTTCTTGGGGAACTAATGGCGCGCTGGCTACATTTTTATTTCATGGCTCAAAAGACTCTCTCGGTGGCCAAATTTTCTTTATGTAGTGATCCGATCGTTTCGTATAACCTAGCTGCATTCCAAGCTAAGTCGCCACAACTTTTAAATCCCCACAAATTTGCCAATTATATCTTTCATGTTGTATCAAAGTAACAATTTCAAATTACTATACGTTTCTTTCATATGGATTGCATGACCAATTGGGACTGAAGGCAACTTGTTTCCATTATAGAGTAACACAGCTTTAAGACTTACTTTTGAGGAATCAATGAAAAGTCTTCAGTCTTTTGGATCATAGTCGAGATTTAAAGCTGCCATTATTCACAAAACTCACTTCACCACATAGGGGAAAGGCGAGTAAGATGACATACTTAGTTTCATTTCAATATAACTAATAGCTGAAAAATACTTAATTATGTATTCAAAATTTTTAGTAATAAGTAGGGTGTTTTCTACTTAATTATGCAATAAAAACTCTAAATAAATCAAAACTTTTATTTTAGAACCTATCGACAGACATTTTTACCAAAAACCATCTTACCCACTGGGTGCGGGCAAAATGACATGCACGCATTAATAGTGGAAATATGCAAAAAAGTGCAGCAGCTCAGTTACTGCAGAGTTCACAAATGAATATTTTAATTTTTTTGGAAACCCCTGCACATTCTACATGCGCCCATTTGTTACAAAGTTGGCACCTTAACCACGCTTCTTTTGATTTTGACCGACAGTAAAGATCATTACAATAAAGACAAGCGCAGTCATCTTCTTCGTCGTCTATTTGAAATGGTTCATTTTCGTCACTTGATCCACTTTCTATTAGAGTCTTTTGTGTCGCATATCTTTTCCCCATCATATGTTTTTTCTTGATATCCTTATTTTTTTCTTCAGTATGTTCTTCGTTACTTGATGCACTTTTCACCAGTTTTCTTTTCACAACATTTCTTTTCAGCGCTCTTTGTTGTTCCTCTTTCTTTTCTTTTTCCTTTCGTTCAAAGTTCAAGGCTTTTAAGGACTCTCTGTTAATAAGTCTTGGTAATGGCTAACTTTACGTTTAACGGCTTTCCTCATATTACTTTGTGGTACCGGTGATAGTTCTTGTAGAATACCTCCAATTTCTTTATTTTTGGAATCGGATCCACATGGCATAGAAACATCGTCAATGTGTGGGGTAGATGATACTCTATCTTCATGCGCTTCATGCGTGGAAGTTGAGGGAATAGCATTTATGTGTTCTGGGGCTTCACGAAGATTACCATTCTGGAATATATCTTCAGCAACATATACGGTGCCAACCACTTCAATAGAAACTGGTACGTCTTCAGGAACATCAGTAGTTTTGCTGGGTAAAAATACATGGTCGGGAAAAATGTCACGATTCATAGGGTATATTCCCGTGGCTCGAAATCCACTAGTAGCTATATTAAATGTCGCTGTTTTTCCATATGCTGCATTGAAAAGTTTGGATATGTGATATATGGTCACTGAACGACCGGGATTCTCCCTAAGCCATTGAGTTACTACTTGATTATAGTATTTTTGTAGGGCCCAAAGAACGCTATATCCAAAGGTTGGAGACGGTGGGTACAATGTGCCGGCAGGCAAAGTAGTACTACTGAATTATTTTTTGCAAACTCCAAAGCGTTATAGCTCTTATGGCTCGAATGCCCATCCAAAATCAGCAAAGCTTTTTTCTCTGGACAAGGCCTAACATGATTAATAAAGTGTCGAATCCACATTTTAAATAAATCTCCGGTCATATAACCGGATTCATTATGTAGTTTTAATGTTCCCACGGGAGCTCCGTCATATAACAACGCATTGAGTCTCTTTCGGGGAAATATAATTGCTGGTGGTACATAGGTTCCCCCACTACCCATACAGGCGACCACGGTTGTATGGACACCTCTCTCGGCGCTTGTTAAAGCGCCAACTTGCTTTTTACCCTTCAGTGCAAACACTTTGGGCGGAACTTGAACTGTTGTTAAAGCGGACTCGTCCATGGTAAAGATCATTGTATTTTCAATTTTGTACTTTTCAATAATTTCTTCCAATTTATTAAAAAATAAATCCACCTGTGGCTTATTGAAGGCCTCAGCTCGAGCAAGTGATGTGGCTTCTGGAAGCCGTAGAGATATTTCAGGATTGCGCTGACGAAAACCACGTAGCCACCCTTTGCCAGCCATTTTATTCACTTTATTAAAGGGATGCTTTATCTTTATTCTTTCTGCGAGGCTGTAGGCTAATCTGCGTAAATTCACGCTTGTCAAGCCAAAAAAACTGGATTCTAATTCAAGAAGGTGGTTCACAAGTGCAGCTTCCATCTTTTTACTCAAACCCGACTCTAAGGATCCAAGGTGTTTTTTAGTGTTTGTCGCAATTTTTATTTTTGTTGTTAGCTCTACGTCGCAGTGTTGCAGTAGGCACATTATATATCTTCCTTGCTTTAAGCCATCCCATTTCTGCGCAGCTTTGATAGCCTTCTGCATATCTGCGTCATTCCAACTGCCTCGATTGGTTTTTCTTTTGTAGATAAAAACCATCTATAATAGAAAAAAAGAAAATAAGGAAGACGGGCAAGAGGACATACTATGCTATCTTGCCCGCTATACTGGTATGTCATTTTGCCCGTCTCGTGAATATTTACTACTTTTATAAATAAAAACCATAAAATAATTTAAAATAACAAAAACTGTTGTAGACAAGGTAGTTAATAGTCATACAATTACAAAACAGTCCTTAAAATAGCCTTTAAGCTTAAAATTAAGAAATTGTCAACATTTACTTACAGTATAACATTAAACTAACACAACACAAATCAACGAATGGTACCGCAGCTCATTCTAAACGTCAAGCTAATGGCCGAAAACTACATCGAGACAGTGTTGCCAACATGTGTTACTTATTGGCCGGTTTTGAGCGTCGTAAATGATATACATTTTCTGTAATAGTAAAAAGTCATTTTGCCCGTCTATGCCATCTTACCCGCCTTTCCCCTACATAACAAAAATGATCCGGCTTATTTAAACAAACTCGCGACATATTAATAATAATAATAATAATAATAATAAATAGCCTTTATTTATAAATGTCACAAAATAAACTGAAATAAAAGTAGACAAGGGTGGCGAGATCTAGCACAGCTACTCATCTAACCACCCAAATAAGAATAAGTCATATAAGTATTGCTTCAATTCGTACCAATTTTATAATATATTATATAAAATATAAGTATATATATGTAATAGAATGTAGCGATCATCCGTGTACCTATCACTATGATTTCATGTAATCCTTATTATTTCGAGAGAGAACAGGAACGATGATAAATGATTAGTCTTAGTCCTAAGAGACCTTAAGGTTGGCTTTAAGATGTTTCTTAAATATTTCAACACTTGAGCAGCTTTTGATATTTGTCGGAACGTTATTAAAGTATTTAGGAGCATTGTAGCTAAAGGAGCGCTGAAATAATGCAGTCTTATGTCTTGGTACAGAAAGGAGGCTATTATGTCGTGTAGCTCTACCATGAACATCAGAACCCTTGACAAGCTTCTTGAGGAGGTAATCCGGTTGTTTGCAGTTAATTACTTTAAAGATCAACGTACATAGATGCAAAATAAATCTATGTTCTAATCTAAACCAGCAAGATTCAGAGTAATATGGTGTAATATGGTCGAACTTTTTCACTCCATAACAAAACCTCAAGCAGCCGTTCTGTAGCTTTTGTAAACTGTTCTTATCCTCGTAAAGTAAAGCTGGCCAAAACAATATATCGCAGTAAGACAGAGAAGATAAAATGATCGAATCGCATAATCTTAATTTGATTGGCGTTGAGAGAAATGATTTAAACATGTAAAGAGTTCTTAGTTTACCGTATCCTTTTTGCAGCAGAAAAGAAACATGATTTTTAAACCTTAACTTGGAATCAAAATAAACACCCAGATTTTTGCAAGATTCAGAGGGAGTTAATTTGACATTATTTATTTTAATATTAATAAGGTTAGAAATTTCCGTATTATTTTTGCCAAATATTATAAGCTGGGTTTTGGATTGATTTAGTAGCAGGTTATGGGCAACTGATATCTCATAAATCTGGTCAAGGTCTTCGTTGATATGCCGTTCCGCCGTCCTCACATCCCCATGGTTAAAACTGAGATATAGCTGAAAATCATCAGCATACTGGTGGGATTGTGAGTGCAGCAAATGACTTTCAAAATCAGCAGTATATATTGAGAATAATAAGGGGCCTAAAATGCTGCCCTGGGGCACACCACGGTTTGAAGTTAAGATATCAGAAAAGCCATTGTCGATAAGTACTCTTTGGCGCCTGTCACGGAGGTAACTTTCAAGGAAGCCAACTGAAGTATGATGTAGACCATAAAACTTTAACTTTATACTTAATATAGCGTGATCAAGGGTATCGAAAGCCTTGCTATAGTCAAGTAGTAGTAAGCAAGTGCATTTACTATCATCAGTAGCGCGGAATATGTCATCACTCACCTTTATAAGAGCTGTTGTTGTACTATGTTGTGTTCTGAACCCTGATTGAGTTGGAGGAATAATTTTTTGTTCAAAAGAGTACTGGTTCAGTTGTTCAGATATAATTTTTTCAAGGATTTTAGATAGAACAGGTAGTAGACTAATAGGTCTGAAATGGGAGAGTTCACAAGGATTGGTATTTTTGGCAACAGGAAGAACATTAGCAATCTTCCACTTACTAGGAAACTTGCCAGAAATAATACATGAGTTGATTATAAAGGTTATATGATGACTCAAGTGTGGTACTAACAGAGATATGATTTTCCGATCTAACCCATCAGCGCCTCTAGCATCAGAACGCAGTTGTCGAATGATTCTTTCCACCTTGTCAATATTAACCTCCATAAATTTAAAATTAGTATTATTTTCATTAAAAGTAAAGTTTTCGTAGTGATTTAAATATGAGTTATTGTTACTTTGTACACAAGATGGAGGAATACTATCTCGAAAATAATTATTAAAATCGTTCGGTGTACCCACATCGTTAGGGTTATATTCAGAAGTAGAATTAACATTTAACCACCTTAAGGTACGCCAAAAACCCCTAGGATCAACTCTAAATTGATGATTCAAATAAGCCTTTTTTTCGTTTCGAATTGACATAGTGACGAAATTCCTAAGTTGCTTATAATCATTCCACGATTCTTCACTCTTTAGCTTTTTATACCTGGAATGGGATTTATTTCTTAAACGCATCATATATTTGATATTCGGTGTAATCCATGGTGCAGGAGGCTTAGTCAGGCGAGAGGTTTTATAAGGGGCGTGTCTATCAAAAAGATCATTAACTGCGCTGGTAAAAAAATCAACCATATCATCAACATCAGTTAATGAGTATAGTTGGTTCCAATTAAAAGTATACATATCATTTAGGAACAGATTATGATCAAAATAATGTGAGTGTTCATATCTTGAACCAAATAAGAATAAAAAATGCAAAAAAAAAAAGTAATAGTTTTTAATGTATGTAGGTTAATATAGAACTACCTGCTAAATTAAGTCGTATGCGGATTAACGTTATTATTATTTTTCACTGTAATTCATTATTGGCAACTTTTTATTTTTATTAGAGTCCCAAACGAAAATCTTTCCACCGGACGACCAGACCTTATTATTACCGTATTTTTGTTTAGCTTGCTCCAGAATTTTATATCGCTTGGGAGTCAGATCTTCAAACAAGGCAAACGGTGTGCCTTTTAAAACCTTTCTGGCGCTAATCACCTCACTTTTTTTCCAATTGCATAGAAAATTCACAATGGTTGTACGCGGTTTGTCATCTATAGAAGTCGAGCCGACCCGGAAACAATAATCAATTTCATTCTGAGTGCAAATAATATTTAAATGGTCATGAATGAAGCGAGTAACAGATTCAATGAGGCTTTCATCAACACTCTCAGGCAGACCACAGATACGCACACAATTTTTTTTTTGGTTTTGAGCTATGCTGTCCATATTTTCCTCCAGCTCGACAAGCTTTTTAGTATTTTTCTCAATGGAAACACCAAGAATCTTAACAGAGTCACATACCTGTGTAAGTTTGTCTTCTAGCTTTTGCAACCTTGTATCGAGTCTATTTTCGAACTGTAACAGAAAGTTGTTGCAAATTTTGCTCATTATCTTCTCCATGTTATCCTCCTCGGATGTCGATCCTCTAGTGGATCGGCTAGAACCACCCATTTTGCAACTGCAAGGCACGACTATATCGACGTGGAACACCTGTATTAATCAGTAACGCACGTAGATACAGATTATCAATCAATATCTAAGTTATGGTCAATATTGTCACCAATTTACCGGTTTAATGTAAAAACAACGAACAATACTTATAGGGGAATATGAAAATAATGTAAGAAACTTTGATTAGGCCACACTTTTTGCTTTTTTAAACGGGAGCAACTGAAACACGTCTACTCACATCGCATGCTTGAAATCACTGAAAAATTGCTCAAAACTCTCTAATTTCTCAAATACGAACAGCTCTCAATCAACTGGTGGTTGAAATACAACTAACTAACAATTTAGAATGTATGTTATATGTATTTAAACCCCTTATAAAGTACACCTGGTATAATAAATCCTGGTTCTTCTCATTTATTAGTCGAATTTTCCCATACATTACGGGCAGGTAGGTAATTATCATAATTAGCATGGATCTATAAAACCGGAGCCAACTGAGACTTTTGCAAGACATATTGTTAGTTAGTATAATAAAATAAGCAAGATTTTGCTATTTTGTTCTCGGAAACATTTTTACTGTTCCCCAGTGTAATATTTATAATCAAGTATAATTATTATTATATTTATTATTCTTATATACTAACTGCAGTACCTAACGCCGCTGTCACGTTACTTTCATTTACCAAACCCGTCTTTCTATTGTATGCAAATTAGGATGACCCTAATTTAGGGCCGATTCGAGATGCGTATAGGTCTTAAATATCTAAAATACGAAATTTTTAAAAACTCTCATTACAATTTACCTGAAATTTACAATGAAACGTTTAAGTTATCCACCCAGCTTAATAGGCCCTGTCATTACAAATTTACATTTTATAACTCTCTGGCATTAAGCAACAGAGTATATAACCGAACGAGGATTTGATAAGCATGTTTTACACAGGAAATGGAAATTGATGACACTCTCCATTGGTCCAGACAGAAGATATAGGCAAAAAACTAAAAAAAAAACAAAACAAAAGTTTTTTAGATAAACAGTAATATTTGAAAAAAAACAACAAATTGTTAATATGTTTTTAAACTCACCTCGCCGGAACTTCATTATGCAAGAAGCTATGACATTTTTTTCTTACTCATGGGTCTACATTTTATAATAAACCCGGTAGATGCTTCAGAATGCCCGTTCTCTACATACCGCCGCGCAATATGTGGTGATGGACAATTATTAATGTATCTAACAGTATTTCGATAACAATTTCAATATTATTAGTCATATTATCTACAGTGTCTGGAAATGGCTTAATAACATCACAATTTATTGGCCGATTTAAAGCAAATTTGGTAGAGTTGTGTAAGAGGATATGACGCACCGAATGACTGTATTGGCGTTGTTGCCAACTTTTTAGTTTGTCTAGAATTTGAACGAATTTTATATTTTTAAACGTAACACCCTGTATATTTTTTCATTTCTAGTTTTTACTTTAAATTTGTTTTGGTATAACATACTTTGTTCCTAATGTCAGTAGTTTTCGAAATAACGAGTACAATTTAGAAAAAATATATTTTTTATATTAAATGTTCAAAAGGTTTTCCCTGTACACTGTACAGCTTGACAGTGTGCTAATCGAAAATAAAATTTTTCAATTGTATTGTAAATCATTTCTCGCGTTATTAATTCAAATTCGTCCAAAACTCGACGCTGCAAATCGGCCAAACATTGGGGTTTTGTGGTATAAACTCTGTACTTCAAGTGTCCCCATAAAAAGTAGTCGTTAGGCTACAAATCAGGGGACCTAGGTGGCCACTCGATTGTACCCCCTCTACCGATCCACATATTCGGAAAAGTGTTGTTCAAAAATTCGCGCACGTTTCGATCAAAATGGGGAGGAGCTCCGTCCTGTTGGAAGAATGTACTTGCATAATTTGGACCCATCACATTTCGTACAGTAGGCACTATTTGCGTTTCCAAGAGCTTAAGGTAAAGTTGTGATGTCAAATTTCCATTAATAAAAAATGGACCGATCTTGCGGTTACCCAGAAGCCTACCTCGCACATTCAATTTTCCAGGGCATTGTGTATGACCTTCTCTCATTTAGTGGGGATTTTCATTTGCCCAAAACTTACAGTTGTGTCTACTGACTTTACCATTTAACATAAATGTTGCTTCTTCCGAAAATACTATAAATTTGAAAAACTGGTTATTTTGGTCAAACCTTGACATCATAATATCACAAAATTCAATTCTTTGCTCATAATCATCTTCTGATAACTCTTGAACTATATGTATTTTGACAGGGTGATATTTATGTTTTATTAAAACATTATGGACGGATTTAAAGCAAACGTCACTTACTTGAAACATTTTTCTTAATAAAGAAACAGGGGTTACAACAACATGTTGTAAAATTTCTAAACTTTTCTCTTCATCTACTACTGCTGGTCGTCCTGATCGTCTACAATTTCCAGTTTCTTCGAACCGTCGAGGACAGTTTTTAGAACCGTTGCTTTTGAAATGCGTCATTAAATAGATTTTTAACCTCTTCGTAGGACCTGACCCTATCGCCATATCCTGTCATCATAAGAATTGTATTATTTTACTTTTAGTTAGAAACATGTAAAATAAGAGCTTTTATGACTTTACAACAAAACTGAGCTGGTGTTTTATTTATTAATAAATGAAACACAATTTCTTGATATTTTCAAAACACGTCGTTATTTCGAAAACTACTGATATTAGGAACAAAGTATGTTATACCAAAAGTGTAACAGATTTAAAGTAAAAATATAGAATTCGTTCGAATTCCAGACAAACTAAAAAGCTGGCAACAACGCCAATATCGTCATTCGGTGCCTCAGATCCTGTTACACAATTAAACCAAATTTGGTTTAAATCAGCGAATAAATTGTGACCTAATTAAGCCGTTTCCAGACTTTATACACACACTGTATAATAGTAATTTGTAGAAGCAGAGACTTTAAGGAGCAAAATGTTTGTTTGTTTTGCATGGATGCTGAAGCGAAAATTTAATGGTAAAAAACCCCACTATTTCTAAACTATGACAAGAAGCGTAAATGAAGGAAATGATGCTGTTTCTAAAAAAATTGTAGAGCTTGATTACTTGCCCATCTTACTCGATATCCTTATAATTATTCTTGCAGGAAATCTTTTTGTAGCAAAAATAATGTCATTAGTGCAATTAGAATTGCAAGTACGCCTTCGTGCAATCTTAATACAAAACCTAAATCTAAGTTTAATGATAAATAAAAAAAATATTATTTCAGCGTCACCGTCAAACGGAGAAAAAGAGGAGGGCAATTAAGATGACAGTTAATTGGAAAATATTAGCGAATTTTCATCATCTGACAAAAATCAATCGAAGATTTTTCGACTCGTGAACACGATTTAATTATTCTTCATAAAGCAGCTGAAATTGGATCACCCATTCCGATCATTATTCAATTTCCCTTTTAATAAAATAAAATGACACTTTTAACACCAACATCATAAAAAACTATTCAACAAACAAATCCATTCGTATTCAAATTCAATCGAATCAGTCAAGAAAAAGCACGTTACCCGAACACTCAATATGTTTTTTACTTTGATATACCGGAGTGGAAATCCGTTAGCTGCCCATATTTTAGTAGCAAGAAGAGTAAAATTATGAAGTATTGTAAAGTGAATAGAAATGGGTTGATTAAGTTTCCTTCACTCCATCGTATTGCATCTCGCTCATTATTCTGCCCGATCTTTCTATCGGGGTAAGATTACAAGACCCTGCATGGTGACCATGCCACAAAACCTCTGCGGCCAATCCATCTTTGAGTATTTTGCTGATCCAAATATTCTCTCACTTCACGATAGAAGTGAAAGGAGCACCATCTTATTGGAGCCACAATCACATCAAAACCTACTTCCGCTAATAGTCCTGCCAACTCCTGTTGCAAGAAAAATAAATAAGTAGGTCCACTTAAATACTCATTTAAAAAATATGACGCTACAATTCTGCTGTGAAGTATGCCGCACCACACATTAACCAATTAATGGTTTTGCTGTTGAACTTCACGGACCCAGTGTATGTAGCCTAATCTGAATACATTATAAATTTTAGAAATTCTGTTTTACTTCCATTTGGGGTAACCATTGGCAGTAAGTTACGCGCGTTTGAAAATCTTCATGGTGAAGTTCCCGATGTAATTCAATATGTTAATATTTATACTTGTGCGTTACACACAGTGAGGCTAATCTACGGCTACTAACTTGGGGACTCCGCTGAATTTGTAACAGTATTAACCATGGCTACTGAGATCCATTGACTAAAATGCTACAACAAGAACAAGAAATCTCGAAATATCAAAATATTTCAAAAACTATCAGAGATAGGGTAGGACATTTTTTACAAAAGTTGAAGGAGTTTTTACCGTGCTAGAAGATGGCAGACAAGTATGCAGGGTTTTCCATTTAATAAAAGCGACATTTCTCAGTTTTCTGACTTTGGGCCTAAAGAGGAAACACCCTGTAAATAAAATATCAAATACTTTGTAGTGGGTATGTTTGCCTGACTTCCTTTACTTAGGAACCAAATTATGAATCGCTTGGAATCAAAATTAACAGATAGATCATTGTAAATGAATTTTGGCAGGGCCACTAGTTTCTCTTGGCATTTCCATACCAGTCTTGATGTCACCTTATTGCATGTTAGCGCTCTAAGGGCTGCTTGACTGTCGGAGTATATGTGGATCCACTTACTAAGGTAAGTCCTCTTATTGCTTTCATACGCACACTGTAGGATGGCGTAGATTTCCGCTTGGAACACCGTGAGAGACTTACCCAGGGAGAAATAAGCATCTCTCGCCAGTCTTACCTCGTGTATCCCTGCTCCGGTACCGTTTTTGGTTTTTGAGCCGTCTGTGTACCAAATTATTGCCCCAGGAGTATCTGGTGTTTTATTGTTCCACGCATCCCGTTCGTCGGCGTCGATTACGGTCTTTAATGGTATGTCATAGCGATATGCAGGGTTTGTGTGGTCTGATCTCATTTCTAACTCAGGTCCCCTTATGATATCGCATAGAAGTGCGTGTCCAGTTCTGTGCCACTCAGAAAGTGACGTAGAACTCTGTAGTCTCTATGGTCCCATTCTTGTCCCTCCTTTAATCACCAAATGAAGTGGAGGAAGGCCCAGGATGTTTTCCATTGCGGATGTAGGGGTCGATTTCGTGGCCCCTGTGATTCCCAAGCAGGCCAGTCTTTGTAGGCTTCCTAGCTTTGATATTGTGGTTTTCTGCTGTGTCTTTGGCCACCACACCAGTGCTGCATACTTAATTGCAGGTCTCACTACCCTGGTGTCCTAGTGTACAGCCAATGCACCAGCTTAGGTGAGAGTCCCCATGTTTTTCCGTACATCCGTCTAGTAACTGCCAAGGTTACTCCGACTTCCGGATTGTTTCTTCCATGTGTTTGTTTCAGGTCAGGTCAGTCTAAAGTTATTCCTAGGTATTTGGCCTCTTCTGACAGTGTAATGTTTACTTCCTGTAGGGTTAGGGGTTCCAATCCCTCCTTTTCCTGCGTTTTGTAAAGGGGATAATGACAGTCTTTTGAGGACTGATGTTAAGTCCTTTCTGCCCTACCCATCTTTCCGCGTATATTAAACCTATAATAAAAATCTTATGAAATTATACGTAGAACTCAAAAATCTAGAAAAATAGAGTGTCTCATTTAAGAATATGTAACTTTGTGCACCCTACTTTTTGAGCGCACCCTGTATAATTGAAAATAGTCTCCAAACATATAGCTTAGTATCGACAAATCTTATCTTCAAGGCATAAAACTACTCCGCGCAATCGATGACTTAATCGGGATCCCATGCACACGGTGAGTGTTAAATTCAGCGCTAGTGTTAAAAAAACTTTTAGCAATAGCGAAAAATGCAACTTTCAGGACTGGCATCACTGCTGAAAGTAGTCACTTTCCGCACGCTCGCGCACTCGTAGTTAGAATACTTATTTCACCAAATGAACAACCTGTAGATAGGTCGCGATTTTATTAGATGGAGTTCAGTATATGGAGTGGCATTTATTTAAAGAAAATATCCTTTTTTCAACACGTCTAACCCGAAACTAAATATCGACTAAGACTTTGACGTTAACTCTTTACTTAAAAGGAATCTTTCGTAATATATAACAGAATGATGAATTTTAAATAAATATTCAAACATTTCTAAGTAATAAATCCGTCACGTACTTGTCATTGCTCACAAAGAGCCGACCTTAATTGTTTTCTATTTCGTAAAGAATACAAACGAGGCGATTGTTTTACAATTTTATTTTATTAATAAGTCGTTAATAGATTTATCGTCGTGAATTCACATCAAATGATGCGGTTTTGAGATTTGTGTGGGTCTTGAGTGATGCTTTCTGATTGTTTGCACGGAGAAACATAATAAACATATGTCAGTTTGTGGCATTGTTATAGGTCAGAAGAACAGCCCTATAATTGGTATTAATGAAATAATGGTTAGAACGAAGTAACATCAGGTTAGGGGGCACACTGAAATAGGTCATAACGGATACCTCCAATGAGCTGACAACCCTTCTATTGGGAAGACATTTTATAGTCCGGATCGTCTAGAACAGGAGTCTCCAAAATTTTCGAGGTGCCACGCCCCTTTTTACCTTTGTATCGATTTTCTTTGTGCTTTTTATCCCAGAAGAATATTAAAAAAAAAACGCGGTTTTTAAATGGGATTTTTATTTCAATTTTCCTTTGGAAATCGATAGTCGAAAAGTTATTTAGAATGTTCTGAACAGAATTTTGGTCCATAATAACACTTCGTTTGACACAATCCAAACTACTAGCCATTATTAAATTAAAACAACAAAAAACACCCACAACACCACCAATAAACTTCAAACTTCTCTAATCGCGTCAAAAATCTCTAAAACAATCATATCAAATTATTGAAGTGTGTATTCAGATAGCGCACGGCGACGTCCTCTCATCGGGCGATTAACCGAATATTCCCGATCAATCCGCACAGGGAAAATCCATTTAACGATAGCGGCAGAGAGCGCCTAAAGAATACACACGGCAGACCATTTCAATCAGTAGAAGTGAATGTACGCTGCGGTCGCGCTTGAAGTCTTTCGCATTCGCCATTCTTATATACAAGTTTTCTTGATATCAGTTAAATATTTTTTTTTATATAAATTTTATTTTTGCTTGGTGCTTAGCTTTTTTCTTAGGCAGTGCGCGCGCACGGGCGCACTTATTGACGAGCCGCCTCTGCCTTAAGATCATACTGATTACTCCAGTAAGTTCCAAGGGCCAACACCGTTTCAATTTTCATACCATTATCTATAATTTATCTATACACATGACGACATCTGGTGGTTACAATCGGACACCTTGGTAACAGTATTTTGATTTGACTTGTTGTTTTTGTGTGTGATTTACTAGTATGGAAAAGAAGCGAAAAATAGACAGTGACTATGTTTGATTTGCAATGAAACTATAGCCGTTCTCAAAAAATATAACATTAAACGTCATTATGAAACGAAACCTTTTAAAAATTACTCAAAATGTCCTGGAAGTTTGCGGACAGAAAAATTTGAACCTTTGAAGCGCAGATTGAAATCGCAGCAATCTTCGTTTACGCAACTCAATACTGAACAAGAAGCTGCAACTCGTGCCATCTTTTGTGTTGCTCTTAAAATCGCAAAACGTGGCAAACCATTCACCGATGGAGAAATGATCACAGAATGCGTAATTGCGGCAGCCGATGAAATGTGGCCCGAAAAGGTAAATTTATTTAAATCTGTCAGTTTGTCAGCAAGCACCGTGGCTCGCAGGGTAGAAGCCATCGCACAAAATATATCAACTCAACTGTCTGACAAAAAATGGATTAAGTGGTTTTCTCTGGCCTTGGATGTATGAAGAACTTCTTGATATTGATAGTATGCACGGCACGACTACTGGTGAAGATATTTTTAAGGGAGTTGAAAATGCCATTAATATAGAGAAGCTTCGATGTAAAAATAAAGGAGTGGTCGCTCTTGTGTCAAAGGCTACAGAAAATTATAGTGGTTCAAAACCGTTGGTCTTACATTGTATCATTCGGCAACAGTCTCTGTGCGGGAAATGTTTGGATATGTCTGAAGTTCTAAAACCAGTCACATCAATTGTTAATTTCATCAGATCCGCTGGGCTGAATCAAGGAGAATTCTGCGAGTTTACTAAAGAAATGGGAGAAAATGATTCACCATATCATACTGCCGTACGCTGGCTTAGTTGCGGAAAAGTCCTTCAGCGCTTCTTAGAACTTCGAGCAGTGATTGGAATTTTTTTGAATAAAAAGTATCGTAATTCATTTGAAACCTCAATTTGACAAAACATATGAACAAACTGAATTTGAGGTTGCAAGGAGAAAACCAGTTTCTCCCTGATTTATACACTAATATCAAATCGTTCCGGCAGAAAATAATACTGTTTCAATCACATTTGCGTAAAAAACGTTTCACACATTTTAAAACATGTGAAATATTCAGCCACACTACTGAGACTGAGTTTTCCGTCGATTTTGCAATCGAAGCTTTGAGTGATTTAAATATAAATTTTGATACTCGTTTCTCACTTTGATGTCATTGCGAATGAAATTAAGATTTTTCTAAATCCTTTTGATACCCACATTGAAATCCTAGCTCCAGAACTTCAAATGGAAATTATTGATCTAACAGTGATATAATTGAGAAGAAATATCAAAACTCATCTTTGTTGGAGTCTCCCACTGGCACAGTTTGATAATTTGTATAAATTTGCTCGTGGGCTGTTTTCTGTTTTTGGAATTATTTACTTGTATGAGAAAACATTCTCCAAAATGAAGTACGTGAAGAATGTTTGCAGATCTAAGTTAACCGATGAGCATCTTAAATCCCTTTTAATAATTGGTACGAGGAAGATTGGTCCACAACTACAAACTATTTTCAGTGGAAAATCACAATTACGTAAATCTCATTAGTTTTTTATGTTATAATGTTTAGGGTGTTCATTTGAAAACTTCCCACCACGGATTTATCGAAAACCACTGATTAAAAGAAAAAACGCCGAGACACGTCAAAAGATCTGCCAAAGGGGACAACTTTTTAACCAAAAATACTTCACCCCCTTTTACCCTCTGCCCCCCGGGGTCATCCCCTTAAAGATTTTAAATGACAAGGGGTATCAAGTAATAGCTTGTTTGAAAGGTCTTTCAAAGTGCTTTATTTTGACGTTTGATTTTTTAAAATCGGTCAATTCGTTTTCGAGAAAATTAGAAAAATCTTTATTTATCCTAATTTGTTCAGATAGAAAAAAAACACACGAAAATATCACTTTTTATTTCAATAAGTGTTCAAAATGTTGCCCGTTATTGGCCAAACAATCATATAGGCGATGTTCAAATTCCTGACGGACATTTTCAAAAACATGTTGTGGGAGATCATGGCAGCTTTCGATGATGCATTGACGAAGTTCATCCAAACTTTCAGGTTGGGGAGTGAACACAATAGATTTCAAATGGCCCCATAGAAAAAAGTCTAATGGCGTCAAGTCAGTAGACCTAGCAGGCCATTCTATAGGCCCTCTTCGCCCTATCCATTTATCTGGAAACTCGTCGTCTAGCCATTGCCGAACCGGAAGAACATAGTGAGAAGGAGCGCCGTCTTGCTGGAAATATATTTCAGCCTCATCAAGTATAGGGTTTCCATCGTCTTCGATTTGGTTTTCAATGGTTTCAGTGATAAGCGGATTGATGGTATTTTTCAACATATCTAAATAAATGCCTCCATTTAATTTCCCATTAATAAACAATGGCCCAATCACTTTATTTCCTAAAATGCCTGCCCATACATAAATTTTTTGGGGGTACTGAGTATGCCCTTCTACAAAAGCATGAGGATTTTCATTGCTCCAATACCTGCAGTTATGCTTATTAACAAATCCATTTAGATAAAATGTGCATTCATCACTGAAGCAGATATTCTTTACATGAATGGTATTATCATTAATCGCTGCAGTCATTTGTTCACAAAACTCAACTCGCCTATCGAAATCATCTTCGGTTAACTCTTGCAATATTTTCATTTTGAATGAATGAAATTTATGTAATTTAGTAATTGTGTGTACAGAGCCTAGTGAAATACCAGTCGCATCAACAATTTTGCGTAATGAAGTATTAGGATTTATGCCAAAATGACCCAAAACTTCAACTTGAGCGGCTTCATCCAAAACTCTACGATGATTACGTTTTTTATTTGCAACAGATCCAGTTTGAGTGAATTTAGTAACAAAGTCCAAAACATACCTATGCAAATTTATCTTTTCCGGATGTCTGGCGTTAAATGTGACGGCAGTTTGCCGAGCACATTGATTTTGGGCACCATAAATTAGAATCATTTCCACTTTTTCGGCTAGTGTGTAAACCATTTTGGAAGTAAAATCTGAATCAATAAATTAATTTTCACTATCCCAAGATTGTCACAAAGGTAACTGAGAGCAAATTAAATTCTTTCTTTTCCTTAGCAACTATAAAAAACTAAACAGGTATAAGAATAAATACAGTTCGCCCATGTGTTTATAAATAGATGGCTGAAAAAAAGTCGGGTTGTTATTTGGTTGCTGCCACGTCTAATCTTCCGAATTGCTGTGTATGGTGGTTTTTGAACACTTATTGAAATAAAAAATGATATTTTCGTGTGTTTTCTATCTGAACAAATTAAGATAAATAAAGATTTTTCTAATTTTCTCGAAAACAAATCGACCGATTTTAAAAAATCAAGCCTCAAAATAAAGCACTTTGAAATACCTTTCAAACAAGCTATTACTTGATATCCCTTGTCATTTAAAATTTTTAAGGGGATGACCCCGGGGGGCAGAGGGTAAAAGGGGGTGAAGTAGTTTTTGGTTAAAAAGTTGTCCCCTTTGGCAAATCTTTTGACGTGTCTCGGCGTTTTTTCTTTTAACCAGTGGTTTTCGATAAATCCGTGGTGGGAAGTTTTCAAATAAACACCCTGTATATGTTTATAATGTTAGTTGGATTGATTTCAATTATGTAATGGTATTATGCTTAAGTTAAATTTTCTGCGTGTTACACTTGTCATTAAGCTTTACCTAGCGAGTAAATAAAACCAAGTTATTATCATTATGTGTTTTTTTTATCCAACTTATCACAACAACAATAACAACAATAAGCCATTATCTGTCGCGGGCCGGATTGATGACACTGACTGGCCCAAAGACAGAACTAATGTCTTTGGACTGGCCGGATTTGGCCCGCGGGCCGTACCTTGGAGACACCTGGTCTAGAATAATGTAAATATAATAAGAAATCCTGTAAAACACAAACTCTCTTGAGTTTACTGTTGTGAATGTTAGTGTTAAGAGTGTCATTCTATCTTGCGAGAAGGGAAATCTTCGCTACGCTCGTTATCCAACTCTATCATTTAAATCATTTGGGTAATATTGAACCTGAGCAGATACTGCTGTTCTTATTTCTGGATCTTTTTTCGCACTTAATGCAGAGGTTCGCTCATACGGTACTAGTGGTCATGTGGGGTATAGCTGTAGCGCCTCCATTTCAGAAACCATAAACAAACACCATATTTGCATATTCTAAATTTGAATAGGTGTTTGGCATTTTGTAACACTTCGTAACGCTCAATTACTGTCACAGTACACTGGCACATTGCCAAAACAATAAAGTTATTAAATGTTTGCCACTGGAACTCCACATTAGCATCTAGTTAGTGATATCTTGGAAACAAGATTTTTCAGGACACAAGTTTATATAAACTTTTCTACTTGAATTTGGTTTAGGAACGCGCCTTTGGAGTTACGGTCTATCATTAAGTAATACCCTGTATATAATATACAGGGCGTCCCAGAATATGTGGGCAATCGTTTGTTTTTAAATAACTTTTGAAGTACTAGGTATAATTTAATAATTTTTTAATATGAAGGTTACTAGGTAAGTCTCCTTAAAATTGGCCTTTTTAATTACATTCGGCTTATTAAGTTTGCCAGGGACGGACTAGCTAGACACAGTAATTCTAATTATTTATGCACGCTTTACGATAAAGGCACAACCATAATTTTTTTGGACAGCTTTAACCTTAAACTAAGATATATGCAGTCTTGGTCGACATTTTTGAACTGTTTATGAAAAAAAAATGGTTCAATATGGTTTTTATTGAATAATTTGGTAAGTTAGTTCAACATGCGCTCATTCTACTTTTATGCATTCCCTAGCTCTAAGAATTGAAGATTGTTGGACCCTCCACAATTCCTCAACATTAGTCCGCATCTGGCGATAATAAAAATTAAGCATTTCCAATAAGTTTTCTCGATTGTCAATTGGATTGGCATAGACTAAAGCTTTTAAATAGCCCCACAAAAAAAATCTAATAAATTTAGGTCAGGTGATGGAGGAGGCCAAGCCACTGGTCCTCCTCTTCCTATCCATCGACTTTCAAAGTTCCTGTTGGGGCCCCATCATAGCAGGTTGTATTGGCAGAGGTAGATCTTCCAAAAGTTCTGACAAGTTGTTTTGAAGAAATTTCAAATAAAGTTCTCCAGTTCTTGGCAATACAAATGGTCCAATTGAATGTTGTCCTATGATTCCGGCCCACATGTTGATGGGTTTAAATTGATGCTGATGATGCATTACAATAGAAGCATGGGATTTTCCATTGCCCATAAATGCAAATTGTTGGAGTTTATGATGCATTTTTTGGAAAATCCAGCTTCGTCTGTAAAAATAACTGAACCAATGAAATTTGCATCGTTTCTGTGCCGATCTAAAACCCAGTTAGAAAACTGCATCCTCCGCGGAAAGTCTTCAGAAAGAAACTCATGAACTTTTTGAGGATGGTACGGATGTAACGGTTGCTCTATAAGGATTCTAGAGACCGTCGATTTTGGACAATCAAACTCGACACCCAATTTTAGGACACTTGTTGAAGGATCTGCTTCTACGGCATTTAAGATGTTTTTTTCAACACCCTCACCGCGATTGATTTAAACTTTCCTAAAATTCTTTACGACACTTTACATTACATCATTATCATTCGGTAAGTACAAGTAAAAAAGAGAGCATCGTAGTTTCTACCTGTCTCGATTAAACGACGATCCACTCTTTTAGAGGGTTTCCTATCAGGAATTCTTCTATTTTGCAATCGTTCTTCATAAAGCCTTTTGGTTTTTAAGGCATTACATGATGCAAGCAAAAAAAAAATGCAGCAAACGTAAATTCCATTACTAATTAACTAACCAAGAAGAAAAAGAAGAAAAAACATCGAAAATTTTAAAACATTCTATTTTCAACTGACTGGAATAAATTTTAATATTCTTCTTTAAATCGGTGCATATCAAAAAAACCATAGCAACAAAAAAGAAATTTTATGAAGATGACAACCAATGCAAGAAACCACATTGAACAAATTTTTTTTCCTCGTAAATAGTTCATTTTATCCATGTCGATTAAGAGTAGGTACCCTTTTTTAGTTTAAGGTTTAAGCTGTCCAGAAATATTATTGTTGTGCCTTTATCGTTCAGGGTATAAAAATAAAAGCATTATTGTGTTAGAGCTAGTCCGTCCCTGTCAAACTAAATAAGTCAAACGTGATAGCAAGGGTTCATTTGAAGTAGACCTATCTAGTAACCATTATATTAAAAAATTATCAAATTACACCTATAGTACTTCAAAAGTTATTTAAAAACAAACGATTTCCAGGGGCGTCCTTTATGGGCCCGTGTCTCTGTACGAGGGGCCGTAAAAAAATATAGGAAGTTGTTAAATTATTTTTTCTTATGTGCTTTATCTGAATCGGGGAGATTGCCCATATATTCTGGGACACCCTGTATAGGGCCGGCGTGAAATATTGAAGCGTCCAGATTTTCTCTATTTCCAAATCTTGAAAATGCTTTGAAAATTTGCCGCCCTGGCGATTGCCCCTATGGCCCCCCTCCGGTAAAAACGGCCCTGTTGAGCATACGTTGTAAAATGAAAAAGATTGCAAATACAAGCATTTGCAATTTTTAGTAAAAAGCTATAATAATATAAAGTCGTGTAGCCAAAGAATCCACTAGGGGGACAAATATTCAATTTTGTTACATACGGTGTCATTTTGAACATTAGAATAAAAGAAAAAAATAAAACAGCATGGACACTTTTGCTAGTTAAGGAAACTTCTATGTTGGTAAATTTAAGGTAAGGTGGGGTAAGTGCAATAATCGGGTAAATGCAACCAGCCAACCTAAAAACAAAATGAGAATATTTTTACTAATACTACTGTCGCCATCTAAGCGAACACACTAAAATTAAGAATGCTTCATAACCACAGACTCTTCGCAGCAACCTTTGTCAGCTATTTGCAAATCGTTTACCTAACCTAAAGCGAATGAGTGCATTTACGCGTAGCACGTGTATTATTAATTTGCGGTTTTTTGGCGAAAAATTAAAGGTAAGTGTTAAATTTCTTGCAAAATAGCACGGAATAAGGGTGTTATTTTTGAATTGTATGAGTTAAAATATAGATCGCTAAATATATATTGTATATTTAGATGATTGCACTTGCCCCGTTAAAAATCGACAATGGGGCAAGTGCAACCATATTTCGGAGGGGAAGTGCAATCATTTGGTTGCACTTTCCCGATCAATATTTTTTTTCAGATGGTTAGAAATTATGCAAGAAAGACACAACGAGGGCGAGGTTACTCAAAAGAAACTCTTGCAGCTGCAATTCAGAGCGTAAAATCAAATATATTAGGCTTAAGAGCTGCTTCGAAATATTACTCTATACCATACAGCTCCCTACAGTGCTATCTAAGTGGTCGCCGTGGAAAGAAAAGCCAGACGGGAGGCCGCTGTACAGCACTGAGAAAAGAAGATGAAGAATTACTGGTCGCATATCTGAAAATTTGGGAAAAAAATGGTTTTGGCCTTTCACGGAAGGAACTTTTGGATGTCATTCAACAATATGTGAATAGAAATAAAACACAAACTCCCTTTAAGAACGGACGTCCCGGAAAGGACTGGTTTATCCTATTTAGAAAGCGTAATCATCTAGCCATTAAAAAGCCCCAGTCGGTGGAATATGTTCGGAAAAAGCAAACCGATCCTTTTATAATAAATGAGTACTTCAATTTGTTGGGGACAACACTTCAACGGTTAAGTTTGGTTGACAAACCACATCTAGTATGGAATCTAGATGAAACTAGTATGTGTACCGATCCAAGTAAGACGAAAGTTGTAGGGAAAAAGGGGAGACCATCATCAAGAACTACTGGAGGTACCGGAAAAGAAAACTTTACCTGTTTGGTAGCTGCTAATGCTAATGGTGGAAAGGCTGCACCGCTAGTAATTTTTAAAGGTTTAAACCTATGGTCCAATTGGGTACCCGAGAGCAAAGATAATAAATGCACTGACATGACATTTGGTGCCAGCAAAAATGGTTGGATAAATTGTGAAATCTTCATCAATTTTTTAAAGAATAATCTGGTTTCTTTGTTTTCCCAGAGATAGAAGATAAATCAACCGTGTATAAGAACGAGGTATTAGAATGTCTAAAAGGACCGTTGGTCAGACGTGGACATTATACTTTCTCCCCTTCTTACGTCTTTATTTAAATCGTTTAGTATAAGTTTAGTATCCGTTCTTTATTTGTTGAAAAAAATGTGTTTTTTAGTTCCTTTTCAAAAATATTGTTTCTTTTTGTCAGTGGTACTGTTTTTCAATTAAACGTATTCAAAAAATATTTATTAGTCCTTTTTTTAAGCCAATTGGAAATGTGGTGCTCTTTCCCGACTTCATTTTAACAAGGTTTTACCTATAATTTCAATTCCGATTGCACTTCCCCTCTCTTGTCGGGAAAGAGCAATCACCGACCATAATTTTATTTTATTTTTTTTTCTTCAAAACTTGTAAAAGTTTTTATATTTTGACTACCATACCTAATATTAGAACCTTCAATAAATTTGCAAAAAAAAATTCAAAGTGAAATATATATATTTGGCAAACTTATGAACCTTTGAAAAGACGTTATTGGAATTCCCGGTTGCACTTGCCCCACCTTACCTTATGTGCTTTATAATGAAAAATGAATTATAAAAAATTAAAAAAGGTCGGTAATTTTGCCTTTAGAGCTGCTATAAGAAAATAGAAAAACCTGTCTTAATACTTTTCACTATATAGCGATATAAATCATATTTATTTTCCAGTTTAATACTCTTAAAACGGAACGTTGAGGTATATCTACCTAAGTTTATTACTTTAATTTCCCAACGTATATTCTTAAAATTCCCAGAACTAGAAGTCATACATTTAATGGAAAACAGAAGCTATTATGACCGTAAATTGTTCCAATTAACGGACATAAATAAAAATTAAAACAGTAGAAATTCCGGGCTAACCATTAACCCACATTTCTAGCTGATAATGTCACTGACTGCTTTACCGGCAGCGTCAAGCTTTTAAGTAGCGAAAAGGAATTTTTCGATTATTAACTTTAATTACCCCTTTATTGTTTTTTAAGGTCGGTATGTTTTAGATAGGTGTATTATTTATTGATGATATTATAAATATTACCTATATGAGGGTAGACCGTAGCGCAACAGCACAAGTTGCTTTCGGGGTGGATTTTTCAGTGTGTGGTTAACTATTAACCGTGGATTATTCCAAAATACATCCATTTTGCAACTTTTGCATACCATCAAACTGCCTAAACCATAAGGTTAACCCTAAGTGAATTACTACAGTTAATATCTTTACCGCCAATTTTTCAATGCGTAATCAATTTAAATATATTTTTGTGGTTTAAACCAGAGATTAATCTTTGATTTATCAATCTTTCCAAAAATGTCCATTTTACAAAACTCTGTTACCCGTAAATGTATATTGTCATTGTCATAGATTAATTTCTTATCTGTGGACTTGCTTGGTTTTTTTTAGGATTAATTCTTCATGGCGCTCTGCAAGCGATGCTTGTGCGTAGAAAACAATTCACGTTGGTCTTGAATCTTTGAAGATTATACTGGTTGGGAACACGGCCTCAGGGATGTCCTTCCAGAGTAATCCAGAGTGATGACGTTCCCAAGATGAAAGAATTTTTAAACAGTGTCGTTCGAGGGACACTAAGCTGAACTACGTACGGGTGGGCTGCAATGGCTCGTCGGGTATTTCTACCATGCACCGCTCTGGGTGGAATCAAGCGGGCAACCTCAGTTGAGCACTTGCCATGAAAATACTTGTAAAATAGACTCAAGTCGACAACCTGTCCTCGATATTCAAGGCTTTCCAGGTTATCTGTCAGTTTATGGTCAGCGATCATTATCAACATTAGCTTTTTTAGAAAATACTGTCGCCTGAATTTTTTTAGCGATAAATTCTACTTGGTTACTATCACCTGAAGACAGAATTTCTTCCAGGTCTTTGTTAATATGTGAGCTCTCTTGCTGCCTATAGAGATGTGCATTGGCAGGCGATGTCCGAGCATCCAAAGTAAAAGATGAAATTAGTGTGCTATCATCAGCGAAGCTATATATAGGATTTTTAGTTTTTTTCCAAAATATCGTCAATGTATAGTAAACAGAGGGTGGGCGACAATATAGAACCTTGAGGGATTCCGGCGTTGATGTTAAATATGTCTGAAAGAAATCCGTCCATCGCCACTCGCAGAGAACGGTCTTTAAGAAAGCTTGACAGCCATGAACAAAATTGAACCGGCATTCCGTATGCTCTTAATTTAGTTAGGAGCCCCTCATGCCATACGCGGTCAAAGGCCTTGGAAATGTCTAGTGCTTCCGCCCGAGACTCCCAAAAATGTTCTATTGCGTTGTTCCAGACGTGAGTAACATAAGCGAAAAGGTCTCTGTTGATCTAGACCTACGGGAGTCATATTGGCGGTCACTAATAATGTTGAAGCCTTCCAGGTACTTTAATAATTTTTCGTTAAAGCCTTCTCCATACCTTTTGATATAACCGAAAGCAATGCGAATGGATGATAGTGGTTTGGCAAAGTCCTCTTGCCTGGCAAGAAGGAAATAAATATTCCTTTTTTTGTAGGATAAGGTAAAAAGACTAAAAAATACTGGTGTCAATTCGTCAGCGCATTTCTTAATTACGATGAGTGGAATATCGTCAGGACTACAAGCTTTTTTGTTGTCAAGACTCCTCACAATTGGTTTAAGATGGCAGTGCCGGAAAACAATCTCGGGCATTCTCGATTCCACAGAATGTTCGGTGGAGTTTTTCCCTTAAAATCAGTATATCAGGAGAATAGTTCCGCCAGTAAGTTTGCTTTTTCCTGTGCTTTGGTCGCAATGGTATCGCATCAGAACGTGTTAGATATGAAATGGTTGACTTGGTAAAGTTCTGACTGACGGCCTTAGCTACCAACCAAAATAATCTTGAGCCGTTAGGACATTCAAGAAATTTGTCTTTGGTCCTGTAGCTTTGTGCTTCTTTGCTTTGGTTTGTCGTTTGCTTGCATTGATTTCGAGCGTTAACAAAGACGGTACGATTTTCGGCGGTAGGGTTTTAACACCATTGATTTAACAGCTCGTTCGCAATTTTTGGTAAACCAAGGCTTGTCGTTAGAAGAGTTTGTTGGATTTCCATCTCTTTTAGTTTAAACATCGTAGATTGTGGTTTAACTAGTTCTTCTTAACAGCTTAGTGTTAAACTTAGGTTTAAGCAGTTTGATGGTAACCAGAAGTGATAAAATGAGTGTATTTTGGAATAACCCATGGTTTATAATTAACTACACGTTAAAAAGGCCGCCATTATGGATTCAACTAGAAATAATGACAATTGTAATAAATGTCAACATACATTTTTCGAAATTTTGCCGAATTATTGAATGGAAATTGATTTTTTGAACGACATTCGCGATATATTTGAGGAAATAATTAGTGTGGAAGAGGAGGACAAACAATGTTATATCTTGTAATAACGACAATCACAATATTGACAGTACATAGGCGGGTAACAGATTATTGTAAAATAGACATTTTTTAATCATGATCTAGAAATTACCTACACATTGAAAAAGTCGCCCTTTTAATTTTATTAAAATTTATTCCCGATCCTACAAATATTGAATGGGGCAATTTCTGTTCGCTAAAAGGCTCCGTAAGTTCAGATTATACAGGGTGTACCAACTCTATTTATACACGAAATACCTTCTTCCCTGTTCATAATTAAAAAAAAGGTTTAAGAGAAATACTTCTTGGTTTAAAAAACGACTTTTACTGGAAATATATTTAAATATAGAGGGTGCCTCAAAGGTGCAATTTTTAATACCAACTTAACTTTTTTAAATAGGACTCCCTATATTTTATGTCAAATATTGCTTCTTCAATCAGTTCTCTATCAAAAATCTACTAATTGTAATTATTCTTACCTAATACCCACCAGTTCAGTCAAGGTGTTTTCATGACATCGACCTAAGAGGTGTTAATTTTGAGTTCCTGTTTAATTTTCTGTTGTCTGATTTCTAATACACTATGGTTCATCTGAATGAGAAACAACGAGCTGAAATTTTAATAATTAGCGGTAACGGAAATATGAAGAGATCACAAGATCAGGTTTATCAACTTTTCAATGAATTAAATCTAAATAGGTCTCCAATAAATCAATAAACGGTGTGTCGAGTGGTAAAGAAATTTGAAGAAACAGGCAGTGTTAGGGAAGCCGCTAGATCTGGTCGACCTAAAACAGCAACCGGGGGAGACAAAGCTTTGGATATCATGCTCTCAATAGGTACATGACAATCCAACTCAATCATCCAGGCCAATGGCAATGGATTTTAATGTGTCTCATCAGTCAGTGAAAAATTTGTTTAAGCAGGAGAACTTGCATCCCTACAAAATAAAGTTGGTGTACTAGTTAAACGAGGACGATTTTGATAGAAGGGCTGAATTTTGTGAGCTGATGATGGAAAAATGCAATAACGATAATAACTTCGCAACAAATATCATTTTTTCGGATGAAGCTACTTTCCATTTAAATGGCATTGTTAATAGACACAATTATCGTTACTAATCTACTGAGAATACTCACTGGTTCCAGGAAGGTCATACTCAGAAACTCAGAGGCCCGAAAAAGTCAATGTTTGGGCGGGCATAGTTGGTAGACATATTATGGGACCTTTTTTCATAGATGGTAATTTGAATGGCGAAAAATATCTGGACCTCCTCAGGAATCACATAATTCCTTCTTGCAGAATGGTTTTACCGGGTGTAAATAATGGCATAAATGAACAGGTATGGTTCCAACAAGATGGAGCACCTGCGCATTGTGCGGCAAATGTTAGACAATACAAAAACAATTTCCAGGACGTTGGATAGGCAGTAGTGGTGCTATTGAATGGCCAGCGCGATCCCCGGACTTAACCCCGCTCGACTTTTTTTTGTGGGGACACTTAAAGAATAAAGTCTACGTTAACCGTCCAAATGAGTCAGAATCTTTAAAAGTCAGAATTAGTGCTGAAATTCGGGCCATTCCAGAGGACTTCCTTTTAAACGTTGTAGACGGGTTCAGGGATCGACTGGCGCTCTGCTTAGCAGAAAGTGGTGGTCATTTTGAATATCTACCTGATCCACTGAAAAGGTTTGACATGTTTATTATTCCGATGTTAAGTTGTTCAATTTTCTAGCGATTTATTTTGTTACAATTTTAAATAAATAAAAATTTGAAATACAAAAGGTTTAGGGTTTTCCCAGTAGAATCTAAATATGCAATCATATGCAGGGTGTTCCATTTAAAAAAAGTAAGTTAGTCTCTATGGCAGCCAAACCAGAAATAACAGAAAAAATGTATGCAGGTAGAAATGTGGGGAATAATAATTTACTGAACAACTTTTATGAAGGTCACTTTTTCGTATACGAGGTAATTCAAAAGTTACAGGCATTATGCGTGACTTTTTTGCCACTCCGTATATCTACCCTATTATTTTCAGTCGACCGATTTGCGCTCTCTTGTAATATACGAAAACGTTTTACAATTACGAGAAAAGGAAAATTAGTTTAAAGAAAAAAACATGATACCATGTTCCCTTCACACTTTCATCCAGACTTAGGACTGGTAAAGTTTATACATAATATATGTTGGAAAGAAAAAAGACGAATCAGAAACCAGTTAGCGCCTTTTTATCCCCATGCAAGTCTAGTGTAGAAATATGCAGTAGCAATAATGTCAAATTATTGCCACTTCATGATTTCGTTCAGATATTGAGGTAATCTCGGAATCATTAGAGGAAAGCACAAACCGGTCGACCAATGATAATACAACAAGTTCTACCGGAATTGCTCTACAGACACGTGCAAATTACTTGGTTTTTCAGTACCTGCTTAAAATGTCCCCACAAATAAAAATCTAAAGGTGCTAAATCCGGCCATCGTGCTGGCCACCTGACAGGTCGTCGATTTCCAATCAAATTTCTTCGATAATTCACCTCACTTTTATTGAACCAATCAAAACGCTCATTTTCATAGCAACCACCTTGGTAACGGTCGTCTTACCCGATAAGACTACCGCTAGCTCGAAAAGACGCTTGTAGCTTTTTTACTTAAATAAAAAATTAGTAACACCTCTAACTTGTATATTTACCTTTATCAGACGGCCTTCATTTTTATGTTCAGTAAATTATCCAATAAAATACACCTCTAGAGGCGGTTTCTTATCTTCAAACCTTCGTTTTTCACTCGAAACTCGATTTTCCAAGAAAATTTTCACTCAATGTAATTTTTACTTATAATCAAAGATAAGACCCTCGAGCTAAAGCTCTCGGGATCATATCAGATTATAAGTAAAAATTACATTTCGTAAAAATTTGTCAGAAAATCGATTTCTTGTTAAAAACATCGGTATTACTGATAAGACGCCTCCTCTATCGGTATATTACTGTTGATAATTATCACCATCTTGTTGAAGCTAGATACTAAAACGCTCGTTTATGGGAGCTTCTTCCAAAAGCGTAGGCGTTTAAAAATTTTAAATACCTGTAACCGTTTAATGTACACATTTACCCCCCAGACATTTTGGAAATGAGTTTCCCGAACCCAATGTGGATTATTCATCGACCAGTCATGAATATTACGACGATTCACAGTAAAAGTAGTTCTTTAAACCACTTCTCTTGAAACTTTTTTTATATCATGAACAGGGAAGACGATATTCCGTGTATAAATAGAGTTGGGACACCCTGTAAGTATACTAAAAAAAAATGAATTTCGCGCCCTGGAGATTCCGTAGGTATAGAGTTATGTGAGGCAAAAAGACACACCTAAAGATATAAACACATATAATAAAAGCTAAGACTATTCAGAAAATCAAAGTTTCCACTTTGTACCACAAACACATTTTGAATGTCAAAGTTTTTATCCCAAACAATTATGCATACTTACATAGCTTCTACTTGGTTCACTACACACCTGCTCCATCTGGTTTGACTAACCTTTCTACTTTATTTTTATTTGGTTCTACATAACAAACATTGTTTTCTTTTAAAATTAATGAACCGCTGGTTTACTGTCTTATAAACGTTGCTGCTGTTTCCTTGCATAATTAAAAGAGTCTCATGCTACCCAGTTAAAAGGTTTGTATCTTCTCACATTAGTGCAAGCTCCCACTATGCAAAAACCAATACAAAAATAGATAGGGGTTCATCAAACGATTTTTATTTAATTGTTCTACTCAACTTTCGCATTTATTACTTTTGCATGCCTTTTGTCTAATCAAGACAGCAAAAGAACTAAATCATTTTTAGAACTTCCCATTTCCCATCCTACCTCCATGTGGTCTCTGCTGAACATTTTGTTAAACGCAAAAATATAGGAAACAAAATGAGGAATCACAAATCGGAAAGTTTGTAATTATTCTGATATTAGTGTCATAGGTGATCTTTAAGAGAAAACAGCCGAATCCAGGAAGTTAAAAGAAAAAGCAAACCTAATTCTTGTAAGTGAAAAAATTTAAATAACTTTTAGGTGTTTAAAAGAAATTAACAAAAAACTCGCTGTTTCCGGTATTCCTTAGTTTTTTTTCTAAGTTTAAACAATTTTGACTATGGTCAAAAAGCCATTGACCAGTGACCAAGCAAAATAACTAAACTGTTTAAAAATCCAGATGTGCAAGAATTTTTTGTTACTTTTAATGGAATACTCCACATAATATACAATATATACAGGTTATAGAATAACCTTTACTTCTAATAATATCTTCTTATTACTGTCCTTTACCTAGTTTTTAAATTTTTCAATATTTGGTTTTCGAAGCATTGTAAAAAATGTTGCTGATTCATTTCTACATGGTAGTCACTCAGCTTAGTTTTATAAGAACAAATTGCCTCTGCGCCCTCAAAAAAACCATCTTCACTACCAGCATGAAGTATTATGTATGTACCTTTTACCATCAACATTAGTGGATCTAATATCTAATATAATATAGTAATATACAGTGTGTCCACGGATAGAGTTCGGAAGAGGAAAAACTTTTTTATTTGTGGGTTTAGAAGAAAAAGTTATTCTTTATAAAAAGGTCTGCTTGTGTTGAAACTTTAATTTGGAATACCAAATTTACGATTAGTATACAGGGTACATCAAAAATAACATTTTTAATTATTTTGATTTCGATTTTTTTTTTAAATTATATGAAAATATTTTCAAAACCGTGACTTATTACACCAATTGTGCAAAAAAGTCTAATAAACATTTTTCTCAAAGTGGTTAATTTTAAAGCTACTATTAAAATAATAAAATATCAAGTAGCCTGTTCTAAATAAATGAAATGTTTTAGTTACTTTGCATCTTTCAAATTGTTGATATTTGTGTCATAATTTTCTCATAAATCTGCATAATAGTGAAATTAGAAAATGTTAACGTTAGAACAAAGAATTTATATTGTGCGAAGTTATGGTTTAGGACATGAAAAAAGCTATATGGCAGTTCTTCGAGAATTCCATGAGATATGGCCTGCTGTTTCTCTCACAAACAAGGGTTTAAAAAAAATTGTAATAAAATTCATGAGAACTGGTAGTGTTTTAAATAAAAAAAGGGAGAAAAAAAAATATGATGAAGATGATGCTGTAACTGTAATGACAATGGATTCAGTTAGAAATATTCCCAAACTGTCTTTAAGAAAAAGATCTTCTCAAATTGGTAATGTGAGTAAATTTCTAGTAGAAAAAATATTAAAATTCAATAAAATTCGTCCGCACAAACCTAAATTTAATCATTTTCTGGAAGAAAATGACGACATGAGGCGTTAGGATATTTGTTTGTTGATAGGAGAACATATCCTTAGACAAAGAAGTTTTGTTAATAATATTATTTTCTCGGACGAGGCAACGTTTACCACAAACGGGGTAGTTAGTTCGCAAAACTGTCGCTATTGGAGCCGCGACAATCCTATTTTTCGTATCCGCTCTAGAAGACAGTATTCACAAAAAGTTAACGTGTGGTGTGCTATTACTTACAATGAAATCATTGGACCATATTTCATTGAAAACAATTTAAATCAACACACTTATTTGCATCTTCCGAACACTTTTTTTTATGATCATTTGCAAGATATACCTTTAGCTGATCGAATAAAATTACATTTCCAACAAGACGGCTGTCCCGCTCATTCCACGATAATTGTTCGTGATTGGCTAAATCATCAGTTTGGGAACAAATGGTTTGGAAGGTATGGTCCAAAAGAGTGGCCACCTAGGAGTCCCGATCTCACAATTATGGACTCACATTATTTGTGGGGATATCTGAAGCAACATGTGTATAAAACCAATTTCAATAATAACCTAGATCTCTTGAAAGAAAAAATAAGAGAAGTCATTGCAAATATCCCAATACAGCAAATTAGGAATTGTTATCGGGAATTCAGATATCGAGTTAAACTATGCGCTGAACTCGGTGGTACCACGTTCGAATAGAACGTTATTTATTTTAATATTTTATAATTTATGATTAAATAAAATGAAGAAATACCTATGACATGTAACAATAAAAATACAAATAAGAAATAGTTTTCTTACAACAAAATCATTATTCGGCCAGATATAAAATTATATTCTAAGTAGGAAAGCAACAATAGTTTACGTAAATTTATTTTAAACGAAATCCAAAAAAGTAAAAATGTTGTTTCTGGCTAACCCTGTATAGTAATCGTAAATTTGGTATTCGAAATTGTAGTTTCAACACAAGCAGACGTTTTTATAAAGAGTGACTTTTTCTTCTAAGTCTACAAAAAAAAACGTTTTAAAACATGGTTAGTCACAAACAACATTTTTAGTTTTTTGGATTTCGTTTAAATGATGAAATTAACCACTTTGAGGAAAATGTTTATTAGACTTTTTTGTACAATTGGTGTAATAAATCACGGTTTTGAAAATATTTTCATATAATTTCAAAAAAAAAATCGAAATCAAATTCATTAAAAATGTTATTTTTGATGTACCCTGTATACTAATCGTAAATTTGGTATTCGAAATTGTAGTTTCAACACAAGCAGACGTTTCTATAAAGAATAACTTTTTCTTCTAAACCCACAAATAAAAAAGTTTTTCCTCTTCTGAACTCTATCCGTGGACACACTGTATAATCTATATCCATGTTTCATCCAAAAAAACGAATAATTGGTACAAGAATGTTTCTTTTTCTTCCAAATATTTTTTCAAAAATACCAATCGTTTGAAAGCTACATGGGAAAGTTCCATAAGCCCACGCCTCGGTTCATCTTTTTTCCATCCGAAGCCCATTTCCTTTAAGAGGCTTCTAAAAGAGTAAAGAGAATCATCAAACAGTTGTCTGTCTTTTAATTTCTTACTTAAAGTTGTCAAAGTTACATGACGTTCTAAAAAAAGTAACAGCTTAAGCATAACCAATGTAAAATATTATAGTTTTGAATAATACAACTTACTTGTTTCGTACATTCCATAAAAAATAGTGTCACGGATAGAAGTTTGTGAAAAAACAACATTTTAAGGCTACTTATGATCTGGAGTTTTTGTTAAAAAATAGACGCTCAACAATACGAAACCACAGAACAATAAAGGTTAGTTTTTTCACGAAATGTATACAAATCGTCAAAACAGGCCATTCAACGTGCTGGCGCCACCGCACCGTTGACAGTTCTGTTGCCAACTACTGTCGGCCAATAAAATTCAAATTTAAATTGTTTGACAGGAACTATGTGCAAGAAACCAATTTTTTTATGATAAGGCACAGCACTGCAGGATGCGAGCGGTGCGTGTGCGCAGGAAACGATTCACGTTGGTTTTGAATTTTTGGAAATTACACTCGTTGGGGAACGCGGCCTCAGTGAGGTCATTCTAGAGTAATGATGTTCTCTATAGGAAAGAGTTTTTAAACAGTGTCGTTTGAGGGGCACTAAGCTGAACCACGTACGGGTGGGCTGCAGTGGCTCGTCGTGTATTTCAACCATTCACTGCTCTGGGTGGAATCAAGCGGGTAACCTCAGTCGTGGATCATCTTGTAAATTACATTTTTATATTAAGTTACAGTTTTTAATTAGGTTGCGGTGAGCTTTTGGTTGTGTTTCTTGCGCTTGTCATTATATGAAAGAATTTGTTAAAAAACATATTTATCGGAGGGGTAATCATAATACCATCAGTAGGAATCTTTAATGTGTGTTTTGTAAAATCAATTACCGAGTACACGGGTCAGTCATATGAAAGAAGATTCGTCACGTGACGTATCAACTCGGGCGGTCTCACATATTACGGAGTTATGCCGGTAAATTTTCTCGTGGACAAAAAGCGGTTCAGCAGCAGGCGAAAATAAAGGACAGAACTGTTAACGTGCTTTATGTTTTATTTAACAACTTTCTTCGTGTGTGGTCTGGGACGGGCACGCGATGAGCCAGAGCCAAAGCCTACTACTGCTGAACGTTCATAAGCTTCTGTTGCCAGGTTTCTACATATTTCCGAATATTTACTTTCACTTTCACGCCGCTTAAACACATATTAAATTACTCCCCCCCCCCCCCCCATAATACTTGATTTAAAAATATTATGTAGTTCGATTTAAACAATGTATGCACGGTAAAATATGAAAAAAAGTTCCTATAAATCTGTGTCCGGAAATGCTTCGGTTTGGAGATATAAGTAAGTACATGGTGTTAAAAGTTTTATTTTGATTTTTGTTTTCTCTAAATAATTTTTGAAATTATGTCGATATTTGAACTAAAATTGGTATATAGAAGGTTTTGAAATGCGAAATTGATGTTAGTATGGCTCTCACTTGTAGAGGGCGCCACCTACATGTCTTTTTACTCTCTAACTTTTTTGATACGTTCTTGTATTACATTTCTAAGCAATGGAATTCCCTATCATTTTTACGTGAAAAAGGCATATTTGGTAGAAGTCGCTAGGAGCAACTGTTCTCGAGAAAAAGAACACTCTAAAAATTAATGTGTAACATTACTATAACTATCGTGGGTTATTTTTTGCCAATTACTATAGAAGTAGATTTATTAGCGTTATATGATTTTACTAACAATTTTGTAAAAATACACCCTAAATTATTTTATGAAATATGTAAATTATTTACTTTTTTGCTTTAAAATCACAAAACAATTGGTAAAATTATCACATTAGTATTGTAACTATTACATAAAAGTACTGAAAATTTATAAGAAACGAGTAAAATTATTATTGTATTTTTGTAATCGTTGTTTATATTTGCTGAATCTATAATAACAAATTTCACATTTTTTTAGTATTATTACAAAAGTATTGTAAATCTGTATCTTAAAAGAGACAACGAATTTGTAATTCTACACATTGATATTACAAATGTTTCACATATTTACAATAGATATCACTGCGTTTTTAGAAGCAATTTACATTCATTTTTGTAAAAACGCAGGGTAATTTTACATTCTTTTTGCGAAATTAGTATTGAAATTTACAATTCTTTTGCGAAACTAATACTGAAATTTACAATTCTTTTGCGAAATTAATATTGAAATTTACAATAGGTTGCGAAATTAAAAAGGAAAGGACCCTACACACCTCTTACGGATTTTTGGCTCCATGTCGAATTTAAAGACATTTTAAATAGGTTGTACATTTTAAAAACGTATTGGTTAAACTGAGTCCTATGACTCGTTTCAGAGATATAGGTTGTGAAAAATTGAACTTTTAAAGCCAGTATTAAAATATAAAAATTAAAGTGTCCATGTTGAAGATTAGGTTAAAATAAGCAATTGGTGCAACGGCATGTTCTCGCGTTCCTATAAGATACTCTTTATTATTTAAAATTTAGTGTATATGCCACATTTTGGGAAACTCCTTATATAGGACTCCAAATAAAAATGTATTAGCAAAAGTTGTTTATTTTTACCTACTGTTTTATATGTTTTAATTTTGAGCAATTAGATTAATTTTTATTTTTTAACATTGATTTCTTTACTTGCAAGACAACATTTTACAACCTGTTTCTCTAACTAGTCAGAGGATTAAGTTGAACCTATGAAAAAGTGTTATGAAGAAGTCGACATCTATGATACAAAAACTTTATTAATTTCGACAGCGAGTTAAAATCCCATAAAAGTCGTGCGGTGCGGCGTTTTGCAATTTTTTATTGTTAATTATAATATATTGTATGGAATGAATTGAAAGGTGTATTTTTTCTAATTCCTTCCACTCTGTTTACTTTCTTGACTTATCTCCTTTTTATTGATTTCTGATACCGAATCTCTTAATTGCTTCTCTGCGTCCTCTTAAATTAAGCGGACAATTTCACAATTTATTACTGCTACCTGTAGAAACGAACATGAGAAACATCTATGTGGGTAAGTGAAGTTGAAGAAATAAAACAAATTATAAACTAAAAAATATTTGTATTAAAACGATAAAAAAAACATGTTATAAAAGTATTCTTATAAATGAAAAAAGGTAGGTACCTTACCTTATTTTGTCTTAAACTATTTAAACTTAACCTCATACTTATACTAGTTTAGTTGATCCAATGATCTGTACAATGTGTTAAAAATAAGTGTATCTACCAACGCATAATGGGGATAGATTTAAATTCTACATTCAAGCCACACGCGTGTTTAACGGGGTACTGCAAATACTTCTCTTGGCTAATATGGGTATATATAATGCGAGTTAAAACTTTTTCTGTAACTACATACTTCTAAAGACACAACCCTGTTTTACACATTTAGAAAATTGGTTATTTATTAGGCTATTTTTTAAACACTTTTTGCTTTGCAATCTGTTCAAGTGGGAAGAAAAGCCTGTATAAGTTCTAAATTGCATAAAACACCCATCATGCACACATTTAAAACAACCATTCGAATTACGATGAAGATATAGGTGCAGGTCATATTTTTTTAAACAATTTAACTTACATCTACAAAAAGTACAAAATAACATTTTAATAAAAATTATATTTTACTTACCGATTATAAATTACAACACAAAATAAAATAAAGCGAAAAACCAAAAAATTTTCCGCGGCGCCTCGTGACAATGCTCTCCGTTGTCTAACAATAAATAAATGGCGCCGGAAGGAGTAAGCACTAGTAAGCAGCTAGCCTTTCGCCTTCGTTACTAGTTTTATTAAGGTAAATTTACAATAACTTTAGTAAAAACGCAATTTTGTTTGTAAAATTAATAAGGTTTTGTTAATTTACACTAGAAAATGAAAATTTCTTTAAAATTCAGTTGTACTTATACAACGTCTATAGTAACATTCTCAATTAGTGAAGTAAAATTACCGATTTTTGTGTAACAATAACAATAGTTTGCTAAATAACATTAATAAAATCACAAGATCTTGTAAAAGTAAGAACTATTTTTTTTTACTAAGGTAGATGCTTTAATATCGCTTTTCAAATTACAACTTATTGGTAATTTCACCCTTAAATTTTTCAGTGAATAATAAAAAATAAATGACATTTACTTGCACATCGCTATGCCCACATCAGAGTTTGACAAAATTGCATTTATCAAAAAGGTACTTCGCATTAGCCATTAAACTGCCTACATCACAGTGTTATAAAAAGGGAAAACGGCAGTGGCGTACGTATTTTTTGTTTCGCTTAGAAATTGTAATACCCTGTATCTCCGAAACGAAGCACTTCCGGAAATGGGCCTATAGGGACTTTTTTCCATATTTTTAAGCAGGAAAACTTATCGTGGCTTTTTTCGTAACTTTAATGCAACACAATGCATACCTATGAAACATATTTATAGAGGGTGTTTCAGAAGTAAGGTACGTAACTAAAGGGGATGATTCCTTATGATATTCTAAAAGAAAAGTTCATATAAACATGTGTCCGGAATTGTCCCGTTTTTTATACACAGGGTGTTAAAGTTTTTAAAGAAAAATAGTTTTTTTTTTAATCTTTTTAAATATCCTTTTCCCGATTTTGTTGAAATTTGGTACCGTTATTTAAAATTAATTAATTAGCCCTAACTAGATTAAATTTATTAAGTCCAGTGGCGTCCTGGGGAGCATCTTAACTAATATTATTGACAAAGAAATGTACGCCACTGTTTTAATTTTTATTCGGATTTATCGAAGTAACAATACAACTTTTTTGTTCCTTGACTTGTTTTCGTATCTTGCTTCGTTTTCGAGAGAAAAAATGAAAACCACTTTACTGCATAAGTATACATATACAAAAAAAATATTTATGTATTTCAAAATTAATTAAAATATGAGATAAAGGTAAGTTTTGATGTCTAATTCACCTGTTTTGTCAATAACAAGTCAAAAATGAATAACTTTACTAACGCTGAGATAGCCCAGATGCATTTCAATTAGAAGCTCGGCGAATTTATCAGAAATGTTATCCAAACAGAGTACTGCCATATGCCAAAACATTTAGACAGCTCCATGCAAGATTAAGTGAGACTGGGAGTTCTAAACGTAGTACGGAGCTTCCTGGCAGACCTGCAAGAGTAACCACGTCTCAGTTAGAAGAGGTTATACTTCGAGAGATAGAGGATAATCCTTCAACTAGTGCCATGAAGGGAGCAGTGCAACTTCAAACAAACTGTTTGGAGGGTTTTGCACCTTTATCAACTATACCCATACCATATTCAATGGTGCAGGCTCTGCTTCCCCGTGATTTTCAGCCAAGTTTTGATTTTAGTAGGTGGTTGCTACATACAGTAGCACATAACAACAATTTTTTACCGAACATTTTATTTACTGATGAGGTCGTTTTCAGCAACAATTTTCGGTGAATGTATGGGCAGAGATCAACGAAGCAAGATACGAAAACAATTCAAGGAACAAAAAAGTTGTATTATTAGTTGATAAATCCGAAAAAAATATGAACATTAGAAAAAAGTCAGTGGTGTACATTTTTTGTCAATAATATCCAAACTCCCCGGGACGCCATTGGACTTAATAATATAGCTAGTGCTAATTAAGCCCCTTATCATTATGAATAACAGTACCAAATTTCAATAAAATCGGGAAAATGATATTTAAAAAATTATATCAGAAACGGGGCAACTCCGGACACAACATGTTCATATGAACTTTTTCTCTTAGAATATCATAAGGAATCATCCCCTTAAGCTTACGTACCGTACTTCTGAAACACCCTGTATACACCCCTTCAGCCCCCAGTTACCCCTGCTATGAAATGTCGAATTGCTCCCCATATCAGGTGATACGTGAAAGTTAGTCCTGCTCTAACTCCATAAAAAAATATTTAGTGGATTCTCTAACATTTCATAGTCAAAAATTATAGCTTAAGCCAGGAATAATAAATTTCCATTATGAAATGTGATCATTTTAAAAATTGCCTTTTTTAAAGTATTCAAAATGGAAAGTAAACATTTTTTTGTGCACTGTGCGTAGGGTCGATTACACGCAGCTACTTCATACGCTGCTAGCACGCTCACTATCCGGCTAGTCAGATTGTTGACTGTTTAAACGCACGCATGGTTGATTACATGTGGCTAGTAAACAAGATTTATCTCGTACAACACTCGCTTGCGTAGAGCTGCAGTTGTGTTTCAATCAAGGCATCTCAAAACGAAGTGGAATGTAAATAATATTACCAAGTTACCAGTCTTGGGAAAACTGCCATTCTCATTACAGTAGCCATTTTCCGGATGAAACCTTCTATCATTTGCAACGAAGTATAAAAATTGTCTTGTTGATATAGGCGCGTCTTTTGACAATTTGACTTAGGTGCGAGTAAAGTATTGTTATAGGTACTACGGAAGTATGGGAAAATAGAAACATTTTTATTCCTTTTTGTTCACAGTTGTAGAAAAAACATCGTATGTCATACGTCTTTACTTCACTTTTTTACATAATATACCTATACGATCTAATTTATTTTTTATTTGTTTCAGGTATAACAAACATTATGGCCGTCAAGAAGAAAGGCTTCTTTCTATAACCTAGCAAATGATATTTAATGAATTGGCAAATTGAAACTGCTGGCAGAAGTACTTATCGTAAGCACTTAGTTAAGGTTTGTTGGGGGGTGTTTAGAACCAATATACCGGGTGTTAACGAAATCATTGTATAGCGCCTTATTTCACTAACCTTCAATATTCATTATGAATAAAAAAATAATAAACACAAAGTCAATACTTTCTTCAATCCTGCTCCATATAATCGCGCAACTTTTTTTAAACACAACCGATATTTTTTAATGCACAATCGAATTTTTCTGGAAAGTAGCATTTTTGTTCAGTTTCAGTAAATACTAAGGTAGAACAAATAATACGCCAATAAAATATTTTGAATTATATCATGATTTACGTGTCATTCCAACTAACCTGAAACAAGTTGAAAAAATAGTCCATACTTTCAGTGGAGTCAATGTAATATGAATAAAACAATGCAGTCTTCCTCCACAGTTTAACTAACTTAACTGTGGAGGAAGACTGCATCGTTTTATTCATATCATAACCTGAAAGAGTTTAAATTCTAAAATTTTGTCAAATATAAAACCCTAGCTATATATTTTTTTTGTGTTCTTATCGATAAACAGTTCTTTTGTAAATGTATTCAAATATGCACATCGGCTCGTTGACTCACCATGTAAAAAGTAATGGTAATAGAAATATGAAAAAATGTCCGACCAATAAAGTAGAGTAAAGGCGACAAATATGGAATACCTTTTTTAAAATGGCAAACTAATCAAATTATTTTAATTTTTTTAGCACAAAAAAAATACAAATGATGAGAAAACGTGTATATTTTTACAACTTAAACTTGGTCTTGTAAAAATCAGAACGTTTTAAATAATATGACAAAGAAACTAAAATAATATTATTTGCTCTGTTTTAAAATAGGGTCACAAATATGGAATATGAAGAAAGGTAATAAAATATAAATTTTTATGAGAGATATACAGTTATGGGCTAAAATATGGAACAAATTTATTTAAAAATCAGGTACCTATTCATTTTTTGAAAAAACGCTCGGACACGTCGATTATAATTTTTTCTTCCGAATTTCTTGCCTTAAAAAGAAATTATACAGGGTGTGTCAAAAAGTAGATGTAGCAAAAAATTTTTTGTGTTTTAAATAGAACCATATTTTTTTCAGTCGAATTTTGAATTCTACGTCAAATTCTGCGCATAATTTATGTAGCATACCCTATCCTTATCTCTAACGGTTTTAGAGAAAAATTACATCATAAAAGGAAAATTATTTTATTAAGTGTTGAAAATGCCAACCATTAACTTTTTGACAATATGCCAATCTACTTAAAAACCCTTCTAAAACATTATTTACAGTATTTTCATTAATTTGCCTAATTTGATATCTAATTTTAAATTTTAAGTCTTCCAAATTTTGTGGCTTATCCTTATACACTTTTTATTTCAAATAACCCCAAAGAAAGAAATCCATTGGTGTAAGATCGGGAGATCTTGCAGGCCATTCTAAGGGTCCTCTTCTAGCTATCCATCGTTCGGGAAATACAGTATTCAAATACTCTCGTATACTTGTCGAGCAAAATGAGGCGGAGCACCATCCTGCTGAAACCAAATAGACGCTTCTGGTAGATTAGGCTGATTCGGATTTGGAAAATCCGCTGCTAGGGTGGGAATTAATTAATTTTGAAGATATTGTAAATACCGGTTCTCCTGTAAGATTTCCATCGAAGAAAAATGGTCCAATAATTCTATCATTTAATATCCCTGCCCAAACATTTACTTTTTGTGGTTTTGCGTGTGCTGTTCTCTCATCTAACGGGGATTATTTGTACTCCAATACCGAAAATTTTGTCTGTTTACCGAACCATTCAAACAAAACGTGGCTTCATCGCTAAAAAGTATGTTGCGATGGAAAAATAGATTTAAGTTGCAAATTTCCATCATAGTTTCACAAAACTGTAGTCGGCGGTCGGGATCATCTTCGTTTAGCTCGTGCAGCAACCTAATTTTGTACGGATGGTACTTTTCCTGTTTCAATACCCGCAAAACAGATCGTCGGCTCACATCATTATTAAGGGCCACTTCAGTGGATGCACTATGGGGATTATCTTCAACTTCTAACAAAATGTTCAATTTTGTGTTTTCACTCATTTTTGGACGACCTGGCCGTAGACGATCCTTTACATTCCCTGTTTCCCTGAATTTCTTCTCAATTTTACTCACTGTAGATCTTGTAATCGGTCGTTCTGGATACTTAGCGCCAGTGGCGTATTTAGGATTGTGACACGGGGGGGGGGGGTCCACTCATCTCCCTTAAAAAAATGCGCCGCAGGCAAAATTTTTTTAGGTGCCACGCCCTTTTTTGGACTGTCTAAACTTACAAATTTTACGTTTTGATAGCCCGGCTCAAAAAAAACGTAGAAATAAAGCAATTTTTTAATTTAAACGCCAATATTTGCATTTGAAATATTAGTTTTTTGAAGGTATGTATAACGGTATACTATTTTACTCACCTGAATTAGAAAACACGGAACGAAAAATAAAATTCAACAATTATTAAACTAAAAGACTGTGGAAATCCCCAAACATCTGGAAAATTTGAAATAATGTTTCATGTTATTTATTGCAAATAAATGAATGTGAATTTCAGATTTCTTTACTACTGAGTCTACGGGGGGGGGGGGGGAGTCCAGACCCCCCGGACCCCCACCCCTAAATACGCCACTGCTTAGCGCTAAACAAGTTACAAACTTCTTCTTGACTTCTTGTTTTGTCTCCACATCCAATTAAAATTAAAATTTCGATTCTTTGAGTTCCATTTAAATGCACCATGATCACCGGTTTTCAAAATTATATCTAAAATTATTTTTGATTGACACATGACTTGCTATTTTAGTGACAATTCATTAAAATTTACCTGTTTACATTTAGGTAGGTAATGTTACTTTTTTAAAGAAAAATTTCGTTTTATGATGTAATTTTTCTCTAAAACCATTAGAGATAAGGATAGGGTATGCTACATAAATTATGCGCAGAAATTGACGTAGAATTCAAAATTCGACTGAAAAAATAGGATTCTATTTAAAATACAAAAAAATTTTGCTATATCTACTTTTTGACACACCCTGTATAATTTCTTTTTGAGGAAAAAAATTCGGAAGGAAAAATTATAATCAACGTGTCCGAGCGTTTTTTCAAAAAATTAATACCTGGTTTTTAAATGAATTTGTTCCATTTTTGAGCCCATCACTGTATAATGAAAAACGTAAAAACCAATAATCTGTTGGCAGAAATCGCAATAGTAGATGACAGATTCATATGAAGTACATTGCAAATGATACCATAAGTCACAGGATTTACACTGTATCCACTGCTTTTCAATTTTTTTGTTTTGCAAAAACTCTCCACCACAAAACAGGCACTTCGGATTTTCTTCATTTTCTGGAGTTTTTAGTTCGTTTTTCCCAGTAAATATTGAATCATCTGAATCACCATCTGCCACAAAATCTACTTCAGAAGAGCTACTGGACTGGTTTAAACTGAATCTTGTTCTTATTCTATTTAGCTTAGCTTGACTATGCATGTTGGTGCCTAATGTGCTTGGAGACGTTAAATCAGGTAACATCTCCTAATACTTGCCAATTTTTCTTTTGGCTTTCATCTTAGATGTAGTTAAAACTGAAGATTGTACAGTTGATTCTAGATCTACTTTGTAAGGCGACGCAGTTATTACAACAGCTTTTCCCGCTTTCCTACCTCTGTTGCTACTTTTTTTGCGTATGCAGGGAACAGACGAAATAATCGCAGGAGTAATTACTTCTGCTGGCAGCGTAAGATTCTGAGAGGCTTGAGGTGCTAGAAGAGGGACAATGGCATCTTCTTCCTCGGTAGTCTCGGAGGCAAGAAAGTCAGAATCTCGGAAGACATTTGGATTAACAGGATAAACCCGTGTGGCAAGAAACCCATTAACCGCAATTTCACCACGCTGAACCTTTAAATATGCTTTACCGAAAATTTCCATTACTTCATATGCACTGACTGGACGAGCATTTTGCCGTATCCATGTTCTCATCTCCTCACTATAATGTGCTTTGAATGGCCCCATAAAAGACTTGTCGAGGGGTTGCAGCTTGTGCGTGGAATGTGGTGGTAGACACACAATGGTAACATTATTATCTCTGGCTGTGTTGATTATGTCAATATTGCTAGTGTGCGAATTATGGCCTCCAATATGAGCAGAACTGGAAATTCAAGTGTAGGTTTTACTGTCGCTATAAAGTGTTGAAACCATTTTGTTGAAATATTATTTTGTATCCACCCTGTTTGTTCCAGGAGGGGCGCCCTTTGTAAGCTGTAGACTTAAATTCTTTCTGGGGAATATAACTAGACGCGGCACACAATTTGCTCTTGCTCATACAGAATACTACTGTAGTTAGGGAGCCTCGCTCAGCGGAAGTGAGGCTACCAATTTGTCCTTTACCTTTAAGTGCAACAACTTGTGGTATCTTTGATTGCACTATAGATAGACCGCTCTCATCAACGTTAAAAACGCGATCTGCTGGATAGTTATGTCTTTCAAATTCATTGTTTAACATTTGGAAAAATGCCTGAACGTTTTCTTTGTAAAAGCCCTTTGCTCTGGCAAAAGATGTTCCTGTTGGTCTTCTGAAAGATAGTTTATTTGCGTGACGTCTGATAAATAGCCTTAGCCAACCTTTTCCAGCTGTGTTTTTTTTTACCAAAAGGATTGGGAAGATTATTTCTGACAGCAAGTAGATATGCCATATTCCTGATGTTGTTTCTGGTTAAGCCAAAATATTTACTTTCCATTAGAAGTACATATTTTATGAGATCATTTTCTAGTTTATTTGTAAGCACTGTTGGTCGACCTAGCTTTGTTTCTGCAGCAACAGTTGGATCCTCGTCCTTTTGGCAAAGCCTAAAAAGTGTTGTTCTGGGAACATTGTATAATTTTGCAGCTCGCAAATATCCCATGTGTTGCCTCTATCATGGAACTTTTTTCGTGGCATTCTCTTTCTGGACTTACTTTTGACGCAATACTGAAACAAAAGAAATGTTCAGATAAAATATTCTATGGGCTACAAATATGAAATACTATTCCATGTTTGTAGTTTGAAAAATTCCATATTTGTTAACCTAATGTTGTATCATTATTGTATTATAACTAACTTACCCAAAAAATATTTGAAACTATGATGTTTCCATAGTCACAAATGCACAACGGTTTATATGAAAACGGAATATTACCTTATGAATACTATCTAACAGGCAAGAACTGAACCTGAACTATTCCATATTAATGACCCATTCCATATTTGGCGCCTTTACTCTACTACATATTTACAAAAATAATCTTTTAACGCCGTCTTGTAAATGATATTTTGAAACACAAACATCATTTACAATTCGATTTTATTCAGTTCAATTTTAAAACAATAGTTATCTTTAGGAGAATAAGGACGTAATGGTAATATTTATTCCTTGAGCTCAGCAGCCCTGCAGCCCAGATTCAGAAGCTCAAGCATGATACTCATATTCGATTTAAAATTAAAATTATATTCTAAATGCGACAGAGTCAAATTGCTACAATGCAAGCAATGCCGTAATTTATAGTGGCAATAATGTAACACGCAATTATTATTTACACAATGTTTTACAAAAGTGCATTTTAACACGTTGTTTACTCATTGAATTTGTTATGTCTTTAATATTACAGATTACAATTTTACACTTTTCATGTTGTAATTTGTGGGGTGTTATAAATCGTAGATATTATAAATTTAATTATTTCTAAATGGTTGCTCGTATTGGAACTAATTGAAAATTGATATTTGAAACGCGATATTTTAATACTGAAGTAGTTAAAACGCGTTTGAAATAAATGATAACATATTTCATTACTGTTTACAATTTGGTTCATTTGATTTAAAATAATTATTATGTAGTTTTGTTTAATCTCTGTTAGGGACGTCAATCCCAAAAGGTTTACTTAATCCCGGGATTTTCGAGATTTATACGACAAATTCCGGAATCCCGGGATCTGATCCCGGAATTAGATGTACCGAAAAAATCAGATAACACTCAAACACTTTTATTGTATTAACCTTAATCACAAAATTTAACGAAAAAAAAACTCCTAAGCGAACTTAAAGAAGTGGGTTGAGGGTTTATCGACTTTTGAAAAGATATCGCGTGCGTCTAAAGTTTCATGTCCCAGCCTCGAACGTACTTTGTTAGATTAAAACTCTGCAGAAGAGAAACATCTCTCAGATTCCATGCTTGTGAGCTGAATGGTTAATAAAAGTTCAAAGGCTTTTTGAAGATTACGTCCCCGACTACCTCCATTTGCGTATAAATCAATTTCTTGAGTAATGATGTCTGGCAGTCGCGTCTTATTACTTTTTTTGTCTGCTTTTGTATTGACTCTGAACAATGTTGTAGGGCCTTCTGCAGTTTAACCTTTAAGGGTTCATTTTCTGCTCTCAGAATTTCCGCAACGGGAATCAGATCCTCGTCGCTGCCGTCGCTGGTTTCTTTTCCAGATGCATCTTCATTGTCTAGCCTGACTAAAAGTTCTTCTAATTCAGATTTGATTAGAGAAATATTTGATGTTTGGAAGCAATCACATGGTTAAGAGTTTATAAAGTCGGAATTTGTGAGATAACTGAGAATTTCAGAATAAATGGTTCTGCATTGCTTAATCCTTTTTCTTAATGAGTCTTGTGGATCTGTGCTAAGTGATGTTTTAATTTTGGATAGTTCTTCCAACACGAATTTTAATACAGCATCCGCTTTATACAGGGTCGTTGTATGTATGGAAACGGTCGATTACTTCCTAAAGTAAAACAGTTAGCAAAATATATTTTAGACAAAAGTTTTTGGGTTTTTGAAGGTCTATTAGAATTAAAAAAAAAATAAGTACACAGGATGAGTCACAAAACCGTAGAGAAGCAAAGTTACTTTTCTTTTAATAGAACACCCTATAGCTTAGAATATTTTTGAATTTAACGTGGAACAGCAATTATTTTTTAATAAGTGCATTATAAGTCTAAACCTAATAGTTTCCGAGATATCGACTTTTGAAAAATTACATTTTTGAACTTTGACAGCTACTAGCTTTCTAACGGTACGCTATAGAGCAAAACGGCTTACATGTCCCTATCTTCCTTTTTTATTATCTTCCCGAAAATACCAACTTCCGGTTAAACCGGAAGTACTATATTTACGGCTTTTGAGCTACATCCGGTTTAACCGGAAGTTGAAACTTTTAGAAAGAGAGTTAAAAACTAAGATAGGGACATGTAAGCCGTTTTACTTTAAGACGTACCGTTAGAAAGCTAGAAGCTGTCAAAATTCAAAAATGTCATTTTTCAAAACTCAATTTTTTGGAAACTACTTATTAGGTTTAGACTCATAATGCACTTAATAAAAAATAATTGTAATTTTATGCAAAATCCAAAAGTATTCTAAGATATAGGGTATTCCATTGAAAAAAAAAGTAACTTTACTTTTCTACGGCTTTCTGACTCATCCTGTATACTTAACTTTTTAAAATTCTAATAGACTATGAAAAACACTAAAACTTTTGTCTTAAATATTTTTTGCTAGCTGTTGTACTTTAAGAAATAATCGGCCGTTTACATACATACCAAGGACCCTGTATAAATCAATGTCAAGTAAGCTGCTCCATCTGGTTTTAGGGTCTAATATAAGTTTCAGGTATTTCCCATGATCGTTCCTAATTTAATCATTTTTCGTTGGCGATTTTCTATAAATGCGAACACTTTTGATATCAATATATATAGAGGTCACGATCATTCGTGATTTCTAAAAAGTCATCGTTTTCACACACTTCTATCCTGTCCACGTTTTCAGTTTGTCCGCATTTTGACTCACTATCGGCGTCGTTGTCGCTAAGTTCAAGAATGTCTAGATCCTCTTTGGCATATGTTGTAGAAGTTGGAGGAGGAGGACGCACAGGCACATCGTTTTTATAGAGAACGTCGATGTTGACAGCTAGCTGAATGTCGTGTGCAAAGCACAACTTCTGGATAGGTGCAATCAATTTGCCAACTTTAACCGTAGTGCTAGCTCCGTCGGTTATATCAATATCAGCCACAATATCTTTAGACAGATTTGATTGGAAAGCCAGAATCAGGGGCGATCATATCAACATTTTGAGGGGGGGGCCATGCAATGGCGGCTCATGCCAATTTAGAGAGGTGGTGGCAGGAAAAGGGTTAGCGCCGTAGGCGAAAAATTTTTGGGTGCCACGCCCTTTTTCGTTGATGATTCTTGGTTTTCAAGTAGGAAAAATACGCAAAAAAAGGCTAAGTAAATTTTAAGAAAATTATAGATGCCTATATTATATTATACCTACTTACTTAATTATTTTTATTAATATTTTTTGCGTTAAAATATTTTTAAAAAATTAAGGGTTTGACACAATTGGTCAATTTATGGAGGCAGTGCTTTTATAATGTAAAGCGACGCCAAGGGGGGGGCCATGGCCCCCATGCCCCCCCCCCCCCCGTATGACCGCCCCTGAGCCAGAAGTCGTTTTTCCAAATATCCCACATATGCTGTAGCCGTCAAAGATTTCCTTAACCTTACAAGTCCTAAATTCCAAAGTGTTTCCCCTTTGTGAACGTTAATACTCATAAAATTTTTATTTAATATCGATGCCCACTTATCAAATGTTAAACTGAATTTTTCACCGTTTGTTTTTAGTTGGCAAATTTCTTCGACAATGTTGTTCCGAATTTTTTGAAAGCATCTCATTGCATGTGTTTTTATGGTATGTCGAGATTTTGAAACATGAAAATCTCTTGAGTCCAACAACTGTCTTAAATCAGATGATTTAATAAAAATAGACAACGGGAAACCATCTACTGCGGTCATACGAGCTACAACACCTTCAAAGCTTTTATTCTTATGCACAAGAAAGTCTATTATTTTTTTTTCTTGGTTCTGAAGTAGAGAAATGAAGCAAATTACTCGTAATATATGCATAAAATATCGGTATTTATCTCGGGATTAACAGGTCAAATCACGGTATTTCCGACACAGGTTTTCCTTCCGGGATCCTGGAACTCCGAGATCCCGGGATTGACATCCCTAATCTCTGTACCTTGGGGAAATAACCAGGCTAAGTCGCATATTCTTCTATGTTTTTTTATTTGCGCTTCTTTATTCTAGTGTTGGAACCCTACTGTTGGTTTTATGCCATTGCGTTTAGGTTAGTTAGTTTGCGTGCCTTCTATTTTTTGTTATATTGTTATTCCTGCGTCTTCACATCTGGATGGTCGGCATAATTCCAATTTTGGGTGGTGCTGGATAGAGGATGTTTATTTGTAAGTTTAGGAATGTTAACACTTAGGTTAGTTCAGACTCATTGGTCTTCCGTTTTTAAAGATCTATTTTCAGTAATTGATTTAATTATCTGACATTAAATTACAGAGGCGGCGGCGGCGTGGGCAAAAATTGTTGGAGAGCACGCTTAAATTTCGTTTCTGTCCACTATTCTAATATTTGCATTGAAGAGAATGTATGATAAGTTATTTAATTTCAGGTTTATTTTTTTAATTTTTATGCAACAAGGTAGGTATGACAACATGTAAATCACATATTATTTATTTATGATAATGATATCGTGTGTGTAGTGTCGCATTTTTTTTTGGTCATCGCCCCCCATGACTGGGGGGAGGGGAGGGCTGGATACGATCCTGGTTCGGTATATTATTTTAATTTTTTTAGATAACACAACTTATGTGATCCATCACAGAATTTTTTAGGATTTTCTTTTTATTAGGTACTTTACGAATATATTGTGATAAACTTAGCAGTCGTTAATTATATTACCTACGGAAAAGCAAGTTTTAATGCGCTTTAGAGACGAAAATCTTCGCTCATTTGAGACAGATGACAATTGAGTCAAGTCAAATAGGTAAATATTTTGTTTACCAAATAAAATAAATGAAGTTTAAGTTAACTGAGGTATGCTCCTCGGAAATATTATGCTTTTGGAGAGCCCGAAATAGCTTGCACTAAGGTCTTGATTTCTTCCTTTTCAGTTTGACGATAAAATGCTTGGTCAACAAAACAGTATAGTTTTGGTTTCACCACAGATCTACATAAGTACATAGATCTGTGGTTTGTTTCTTATTGGTTTTGTCTCAATGGAAAATATAAATAACTGAGGAATCGTCCTGTAAAATATCGAACACTTATTAAATAACGCTCTGTATATCTCCAGATTTGAATCGCCTTAATTTTTTTTTTCGATGTATTTTAAAGGACCTAGAAGTGTTTATATTGTAATGTAAACAAATTATCAATAATAATCTTAGTGTATTTAAAATTCGCAATTAAGCAAGCCTCTGCTGTTAAGGAAAATGGTTATTTTAGAATAGTTCCTACATTTTTTTTTTAAATTTAATAAAGTGTACCTGATTGAGATAAATATTAAGCTGCATTTTAATTGATTTAAAAAAATAGCTCCTCAGGTAAAACTTCTAATTATAAGAAAATGGTAAAAATTAAACTGGGATATTTTATTACGGGTTTCATGAATTGCATGCGTGTTGTTTTATATCATAATAGATAATTGTCTAGGCAAGGGCCTAGCGACACCTTAAGCACCGGTTCCCGTCAGATCACCAAAGTTAAACGGTGTCGAGCGCGGTTAGTACCTGGATGGGTGACCGCTTGGGAAACACCGCGTGCTCTTGTCTTAGGGAAGAGTGCAAAATGAATCGACGTCAAAACCATCCTATTAACGCCGGACAGGCCGGATGAGATCGGATATCTCGTAGGATGAAGGTGCCGTTTCACACTCCCCAGTCGGTAGACCGCACGATTAAAAACCGTACGGTCGATGACCGGTTCAAGATGGCCTCAGATACGCCGACGAACCGTAAAATAGTAAAATAAAAAAAATAAATAAATAATTGTCTGACCTTCTTATTGCAAAATTACAATTTTCGCCTTTTTTGTTGGGAGTTAAATCTCCGAACCATTCTTAAGCTCTATTTGGTCCCAAAGATTTTCGGATGCGGGGGAGGGGATTTCAGCTTCATAGGGTCCTTCCTGATTCCGCCACTGCATTTTATTTTTCGTCATAAGTAGAGATACATTATGCCTAAAGCGAGTTTGACGCACCCTGTACACCAATATCTCTAAACGAACTTCAACGAAAGAATAAATAATTGATTAATGGGAGCGTTAAAAAGTCAGAAATTTTAAACTGACACATTAAAACTACAAAATTCCAACTACAAACACAACGCCATACAGGAATAACAATGGCATATTTTTAGTTTGCAGGAATTTTTCGAACAAATCACCCATCATAACACTTAAATTCATTGTTTATAATTCCGTAGAGATTATAAATCGTTTCTTTTATTCTATTTTACAAACAATCCGGGATTGATACAAGTGTTGTAATAGAGTCATGTCATTTCTGGCAGGACGTGATTGATTTATATCTCGTTTAGGATTTAGGATTACTGGATGGCAGCGTGATTTTAATCGAGATAAAATTTGTATGAAATATGAAAACACGGTTAGCATTAGTACAGTGTGGCCCGTTTATTATAAATCCACCCTAATTTCTCTGTTAATAATAATGCAATTTTCTTCAAGTTTCGGTGTAATTGCACTGTTAGAAGAGAACAATCAAATTTAATATTTTTCCGAGGACGTCCACTCCCGTTTTTTTTGTCAGTTTAACTCATTATGTTTAAGTTAAATAGTAACTAATAAAATATGTCATTACTTTAACGTTAATGTGACATTATCGTACAGAAAAAATAACCACTAAGTTAGTTAACTTAACACTTTATTTGTGTAAATGTTAACTTATTTAATAAATCACATTTTTCAAGTGACTTAACAGAAAAGCATGTTAACTAACTGCGATACTCATTTCTGCAGTAAGTTTTACTTTGTAAAAAAGTAAATATTACTGTTTTTTAATCACGTCAACCGGTCGCCTTGAATAGGTTTAACTTTAATACGTTATTTATTTTGATTTTCGTACTTATCTAAAATGAGTACTTTTAAATATAACATACCCAAAATAATAGGTTTAATTGTTGGGAACAAAATGACTAATTTTACAATTTGAATTTAAAAAAGTGAAAAAGCACTATGAATTATTTATAGAAGAACTAAAACATCTGAAAACATTTTCAAATCTTTTCATTTATGCAATTTAAATAACTACAGGGTTAGGCATTTGGTATCACCTTCAAAAATCTGTTATAAGACCAAAAAAGATTTTATTGAAACAAAATTATGAAAAATAACAATATTAATATGTGCAATTTATGTTTTAAAAATAACATCCTTTAAATTACTTCCTTGACTATCTATACATTTTTGTAATCGGGATCTAAAATTTTGCATAACTCGTTCCAACAATTCTGCTCCAATATTATTTATTTCTTCCAAAATACGTATTTTAAGTTCTTGGATGGTATTGGGACGCCTTTCATAAACCTTTTCCTTTAGATATCCCCAGAGGAAAAAATCAGGAGCCGTCAAATCGGGGGAATTAGCTGGCCACGTTATGTCACAAAATTTTGATATCAAGCGACCGGGGAACATTTCTTGCAACAAAATTCGAGTTTGTCGTGCTGTATGTGCGGTAGCCCCATCTTGTTGGAACCAAATATGATTTTGTCCTAGTCTTCGCAATTCGAGCCGTAAAAATACCCGTAACATGTTAACGTAACGTTCGGCATTTATTGTAACAGTTCTGTTGTTTTCTTCAAAAAAATATGGCCCTATGATACCAAAAATTGAAACACCACGCCATACGGTGACTTTTTCATCATGGAGGGGTCGTTCATGAAGCTGTTGCGGATTTACGTCGGACCAATAACGATAATTTTGCTTATTCACATATCCGCTTAAATGGAAGTGCGCTTCGTCTGACATCATCAAGAAATTTAACAGGTTTTCATCATTTTCTAAAATTTGTAAAAATTGTCTACAGAAAGCAATATGAACTGGTTTGTCTGCTTCTTTTAACTTATGAGCAACTTGGATTTTGTATGGGTGGAAGTGCAAATCAGAATGCAGAATTCTTCGCAATGTCCTGTTGGAAATGCGCAACGCAAGTGACTGCCTTGATGCAGATCGATTCGGACTTCTTATCACAGCTTGTCTTACCCTTTCAATATTTTCGGGTGTTTTGACTGTACGTATACCTCCACGAAAATTTGATGCAACATTCCCTCTAACTTCAAAATCTCTTACCCACCTCATTATGGTTTGGCGTGTTGGAATTCTTCCGTGTCTTTCCACATTAAATTCGCGACGAAAATTTCTTTGCACTTGCACAACTGAATTAGTTAATATGAATTGTTTTACGACATAAATTCGTTGATTTATCGGAAATTTGTCCATGACAAATTAAATTGCAACTGTTGACATATAGAAATGTGTCACTAAAATTGTCAAAATCAAATTATTATTTCCACAGCGCACTATGATAAATAGATTAAAGCAGATGCCTAACCCAGTATATTTAGTAGTATATTTGTTCCAAGCTTAATTTGATGACATAAAAAAGCATTAAACTCCTGACCATAGGTGTCGCTTCTACCAAATAATTAAAATGCGGATTGTTGTAAATTTTACATATGATTAAATAGTATATATTACAGCTTGTTCGTTACAGTTTATATCGATGAAAGGTTTGTATCCGCGACTTCGCCTGCAGAGAATATTTTTAAAATGGTCTTTCTGTAAAGGAAGATGCTAACTTTGCCAAAACCAATTTAAAAATATAGTTAATATCGATAAGAGGTTTGTACCCGTGACTTTGCCTGCAAAGAAGACGTGCATTTAATATTTTAAGAATGGTCTTTCGGTAAAATAAATGCATATTTTGCCGAAAATAATTTAAAAAAGTTGTCTTTGTCCAACCAGGACTGCCAGAAGTTATGAGTTTTCCTTGCCAAGAAAGGATTGAGAAGGTACATTGTTAGTTGGAATATACAGTTAGTAGTTAGAATTCACTATATATATTTTAACAACAAATTCATCGCATCAGCAGAATCACAGTAAACGTTCTGTAATATAACAAGTTTTTAAGATACATGTAGAAGGAACATAATTAATTTAAAATTCATAAACAAATTAATGAGTAGAATCGTCAGAACTTTCAGAAGTAGAATCGGTTCCAGGTTGGATTACTGCTGGCGCTAGAGGTGGTTAAAAACAGAACATCCATTTTCCATTTTTATAACATGAACTACGCAATTTTTTCATACATCGCTACTCATTTCGTTATTACCTGCCGAATATTATCAAGGACAACTGCGCTTAAAGTTGGATATTGATTATTGAGTTTTTTTGTGTGTGTCACTTTAAAGAATAACGTGCTTCGCATCGCTCTCGCAATATAAACTGTTTGCGAAGGAAGTTCCCGGCCGTTTTTGCTGAAATTTTGCATGGGTGGTGTCCTCTAAGTGGTCAATCTGCTATCTAATTTTGAGACTTTTCTACAAAGGAAATCGCCCACAAACAGAAAATATGGGATAACCTTTTCCCCAGAACGAGCTAATATACTTGGAGTGGTCCATATTCGCCAGTGGTTTGAAGCTGTGAGTAGACAACACCTTTTATTTACTAACTTATTATGGAGGTAGAATCAAACTTATCACCTGATCAACAAGCCCTGTACAAATTATTGATTAATGCAAATAAGCAACAAACATTAGAACTAAAAACGGAAATTCAACAAGTATTAGATAAGAATGAAATCATACATAAGGAGGTTAATGCTTTAAGGTCAAAATGCTTGGCACTGGAAAGAGCATCAAGAAAGAATAATATTATAATTTTTGGAATAAAAAACCCCAACATGGGTAAAGATTTGATAACTCACATTTTGGAGCAGCTTAATTCAATTCTTGGAACAGATCTTTCCGTAAGGGATTTAAATAACTTTTGCCCAATTGGAAAGGAAAAATCTGGTACCCGGCCAATAGTGGTGCAATTTATTTCATATCTAAGAAAAAAGCAAATCTTCCAAGATAGGATTAAATTAAAAAATTTAAAAGCACACGGGTTATCCATAGCGAATGATCTTTGTCCCGATGATAGAAAGGTTCAGAAAACGTTACATAAACACCTTCAATTAGCACGATCGCAAAATCTAGAGGCTAAGATAGTAGGACATAAACTGATTATTGATAGCCAGGAATATCAAGTAGAAGATCTAGAAAATCTAGAGAAGGAAACGGAACACGACATAGTTAGTTTGGAAGCACCTGCGGAGAATTCTGTGGACGAAGTGGAAATAACTGCAGATAAGAAAGGTCAAATAAGAACAATTTCTGGAGACGAGCCACCAAAAAATAAATCAGGCTCGAAACCGTTGGTGGAAAGAGGCGCGGACTTCAACCAGAGACCAAAGTCGAGAATTAAGTACCAATATAGTCCTAAAAATACACGAAACAGCAAAAAGTAACGTTTTGCATACTTTCGTTAATAGCCATATTATCTGTTTTTTTGTTTTTTTATTACATATATATACAGGGTGTTATGGAAATGACTTATTATTTTTTAACCCGTAAATATATAGGTCGAGACGAATTGGGGAAAAATTGCTATAAATGGCGCTCGAAGCTAGAAATTCGAGAAAAATGCCTTCAAAAATTTAGGTCCAAAACACCTACGCGCCAATGACCCAAACAGCTGATTTGGGTAATTGTTTACTTTAGTGCAAATGTTGAATTTTTCGCTAAAATTTCGTATATAGGCTAATTAAGGGTAGCTGATCACAATTTTCCTTTTGCGTTTAGGCGGCAAATGCACTGGTTTTGAGAAAAAAAATGTTAAAGTTTTTCTAACTCACCGGTATGTTATTTTGCATGTAATCCTAAAATGTTGCTATTTCCAATAAAATATTACTTGTCGGAGTCATAGTATACACTTCTGAGTTGAAATAAACGAAATATGCCACAAGGAAACTCTGAAAAACGGGATAACTTGTAAGCGAACAGAAAACTCTACGTTATCTGGAAAAAGACGGGAGACAGCTCACTGACAGCTGGCCAAAAAAGCAGAAGCAAACTGCACCCATGTTGTCAGATTGTTAGTGTATTATAAATTGCCTATACTTTTCAATTCATTTTTATTAATTGAATGAATCCTATTGGCTCGAGCTAGCATATCATTCTCCTGGATGGAAGCCATTAATAATTACAAGAAAAAGAAGAACAATCTGGCAACGTGAGTGCAATGAATCTGAAAAGAGACGCTTCTACTTTGTCGGCGTATTAACAACGAATTTAATTAAATTCGTGCCTTTTCCATTGTTTTTTTGCTAAAATGTTGTTCTTATTTTATGAACATTTTTATTAACATTTTTTTTTCTCAAAACCAGTGCATTTGCCGTAAAAACGCAAAAGGAAAATTGTGATCAGCTACCCTCAATTAGTCTATATACGAAATTTTAGCACAAAATTCAACATTAATTGCACTAAACTAAACAATTACCATTCCAGCAGTTTGTCTTGTCAAAAACACATGTGTTCAGGGGCATTGAACTATCATGGAAGGCGCACATAGTCCGGTTTTAAGGTATTTTACAAAATTCAAAATACTTCCGATTTTAGAAAAAAAAACTATCAAGTGTAACTCTAGACCACCTCAGGAGTGGCCCCTTAAAATATAATAAGTCATTTCCATAACACCCTGTATTTTGGTGATTTTTGTACTACATTCCATTTTAAGCAGTAACTTTAAAATTTTGTTTTCTTTTTCATAATAAGTAAGAATGGATGTCTATGTGAGGGATTTTGATTTAATGGAAGTATCTACTGTTGAAATTGGAAATGTAGAGGATGCAAGGGCCCGCCTAAATGAGTGTAGTAACTTTTCTATTTTTCATACGAATATAAGAAGTATTCATTAATTATTACTGTTACAATGGCCGAACCCTTAATTAAGGGAATGGATAGTAGATATTTCCATTATTTGATGGTGTAAGGTTGTTTAATTTGTTTATTATATTTATTAGATATCAACAACCATTAATAATTACTAGAATTATGGATTTTGTTTTCTTATAGTTAGGTAGGTAGGTACTTTCGTTAAAAGCCAATTATTGTTTTTTTTTTATATATATTTTTCTTTTGTTTATTTGTTAATATATGTTTCTTCTATTTTATTTACTTATATTGTGGAAGCATGAGCACCAACCAAGACATATACAGATGACAGTCAAACATTTAGTTACACGGGGTGTATTTAAAGTACAATTTGTACTGTCTCCCCAACCATACTTAACAACATAATGAGTATCAAACCAAGTTTCGTCTTAATAAATTATACTTTTATCGGATTCGAAGTACTCCTTTATTTTGTGCAAATAGTTCTGTCGTAGTTTAATTACACGCAGAAATTTTTATAGCCACATTTTAACAAAACACCACGCAATGGTTCTAAGGATTGTTACTTATAATCATCATAACCTCGCAATTTATCACGAACCAGCTCTAAAGTTGACATTATGTTATCCTCGTAAAAGTTGTAAATAGTTCGTAGAATAAAATCCCTTGTAGTATTGTCAGCCGTTTTGAATTTTTGATTTATTGGTTTGCGCTTTATGGAATGACCGGTTATAGTCCCCAAATTAATTACGTTATAAATTCTTATAAAACCCAAGTTGAGTTAATTAATTACAAGTATATTCTTGTATAAAGCGCATTTTCAGTTTTTCCCGGATTTTCTTTTTTAAAAACGCGTACAAATTTAAAGTAATGCTTTGAGATTGAACATGTAAATCTTTGTTTTTTAATTCAGGACTTATTTCGCTTTCGATGGCCGACTTTGGCATCGACTCGTTATATCCTGCAATAATTCACATTGACCCTCTGTTTTAAATTGTCGCCAAGAAGCCATACTGATATAATAAAATATAGGTACCAAGTAAAAACTTACTTTTCCGAAACCACACAGTTACAGAAAATGAAATATGTATATTGCAGTAAATAGTTTCAACCAGTCACGCCGCTGTCCAATTCCCAATATCGCATACCTCACACATCAACTGATTTTAAAGGTGATAAGGGATCACCCAATTGGCAGAACCTTTACCTATTTGCTGCTCATGTCTACATCATATAAATTTGTATTTATATGCTGCTTTATTAATTTTCCCAGTCCGAAAAAATAGTTCGCGCTTTAAATTGCGGGTAAGCCTCGACGGTCTATCGCCAGGGTGTTGCCAGTTCTACTTTAGTTTGATTTACATTACTCTTGTATAAATAATATTTCTAAAGTACCTACTAAAAAAAATTATTATAATATTCAAGACTGACTTGTTTCATCTGTCTTTGACATTGAAAATTTCTTGGTTCAAACTACATTTGCAAACTAGCTTTCAAAGATAGCTACTGACTATTAATTAAATACTGGTATAAAAGAACACTTCTAATAATAAAAACTTAAAGAATTTTTAAAAAAAGTTCTGACAACCCCGATTATGATGCCAGTACCTTTAAAGCCCGGCCCAAGCTTTTTTATGTCATCAAACTTACTTTGGAAAAAGTATACCTATCTACTTGTTCATTTTTCCAAAAATGATAAAATGGAAATACAACTTTAAAATGTATACCTACTAATTTTGTAATACAATATGGTTTTATAGCAAAAATTACTACTTCTTGTAATAAACCAAAAAATATTTTTAACCATAAATAGAAACAAATACATACATGGAATTTAAATGTAATTTAATAACACTTAAATATACATAGACACAAGAAATATATTTAAATCCATAAATTCAATATTTATTTGATGCGTCTGAAAGCATTTATAAATACCTACTTTTGGCGCTAATCTACATATCTTTTAGTAAGTATTATAAAAAAATAACGAATCTAAACAATAAGTGTGTATTTTAAAATAAAGTAAATAAATATTAGATACTTACTATAAATGTACGTTAAAATTTTCAAAACTAAAAGATTTACTGAAGAATAACTACCGACCAAAATATGATTAAAATGCCTATCTGTTCCTCTCGGCTGCAGGGTAGACAAGACGGCGGACGGAAGACACTGGGTGGTGGGGACACGCGCGTTTTTTGATTGACTTAAAAAATTATTTAGATTTACTGTCTATACATACAAATTTTACTAACCAAATTAGAAGCATATTTAACTATTACTAATATGTTGATTTCATATACTGACTAATAAATATTAGGTACTTTTCTTTTACGTTGTAATAACTTTCAAAAATATTTCGTATTGAATTTTTTTTCGGGTAAATTAATAACTAAAAGAGGAATCAAAACGATTATACATTTAATCAATGTAATTTCTACTTATATTTACTTCAGTGACAAAATTATTGCCTTTTAATTTTAACTCACTATTATGTTAAAACGACTCTTAAAAAAGTTAGTTCCTAAAAATAGATTTTTACTAAACATAACTTAAATCTCGGAATTCCGAGAATAAAGTCGGAATTCCGAGATTAAAATCGGAATTCCGAGATAAAAGTCGGAATTCCGAGATAAAAGTCGGCATTTTGAAATTAAACTTAAAACCCGGAATTCCGAGAATAAAGTCGGAATTCCGAGATTAAAGTCGGAATTCCGAGATTAAAGTCGGAATTCCCAGAATAGAGTCGGAATTCCGAGATTAAACTCGGAATATTACACAAAATGTTTCTTTCTTTCGGGTGGCCTTTCTACGCCTTCGTAGAAAGGTGTTGATTTTTCAAAAAAGTATACTAGGACTCATTTCAAATAATTTTTGTTGTCATATTTGGATTCAGCATCCCGATAAACCTCATAATCAATATATTCAAGAATATCAAAACAGGAATAAAAAAAATATATCTATTTAATAAATTTCCTTACTAAACTGTAACTTAAAAACAGGCTTTGAAAAAAATTATTGAAGCTTGTGGTTAATTTTTGATAAAGTCTGTGCGTTTTAAGAAGTCCGCTAAGCCATAAAACCTCTTGAGCATTATGTCGGTGGCTCTCGAACAATAAATTATATTGAAGGTAATTTTGGATGTTGATGAATTACATTTTCTAAATAAAGTAATTTAAAGTAAATAAAAAATTAGTTTAGCTAAAGAAAAATAATAATTTTTTAGCTTTTGTAGTATTCAGACAAATTAGTTTTACGAATTCTTTTTTATAAAGTTTTGGTTCTAAAAAGAACCGATTTTGTAGTCTTGCGACAGAACGTACCAACTTGTAGATAGGTACTACTAAAAGTAGTCTTCCTCTGCATTTGAAATTTCACCCATGCTTTCAGACTCATCAGAATCAACATCATCGTCATCATCATCATCATTCGTAATAATTAACGGTCTTACTTCGTCTATAACCTGTTCTGTCTCATAAGATTCAAAAATAATTTTTTCTGTGTGTTCAATGCATTTCCGCCATTCTTCTTTGCCCGCTTGGCTAACCGCCTCCTCCCATAACTTTATAACGCTAGGCTTACCGATATTTTTACAGGCATGTTTGTCATAATAGTTCTTGCTAATACCCCATACCAATTCAATTGCGTTGTAATGACAATGGTAGGGCGGCAATCTCAAAACTTGATGTCCATATTTGAGGGCTAATTCGTCAACAACATACTTTTTTTTAAATGACTGCTCTTTACACTTGCTTAAAAGTTCACTTTTTAAATATAAATTTTCATGGTTTATGTTTTTCTTTGACAACCACTCTTTTATTTCTTCCTTTTTCCAGCTGCTTGTAGGGAATTTCTCTTCGAGTCTCGTATGGTAAGAGGCATTGTCTAAAACAATTAAGGAAGGTTTTTCTAAACTTTTTAAAAGTTTTTCCTCGAACCAATGCTCAAAAATTTCAGCATCCATATTGCCGTGATAATCATCAGTTTTCTTTGTTGATGAAAATATCAAACTGGCATTTAAAACAAAACCTTCTTCATTACCAGCATGTAATATAATATACCTTTTTCCATTACTTGCACGGGTACTTGAATAACAATGCTTTGAGTCATCCTGCCAAGACGTTTTTGTTGAAGTTCCGTTTGCAAATACCCATGTTTCGTCAAGAAAAACAACTTGTCTTGACAATTCCGATTTTTTGTTGTTTAAATAATCCCTTAAAAATTGTCATCTTTTCGAAACAACATTGGACAGCTCGCAAAGCAGTTTTCTGTTGTTCGTTTTTTTATATTTAAAACCCATATGTTTTAAGATGATGGACAACTGTTAGTTCCAATATCGCAAATTTTTTTCTGCTTTATCTTTTCAAGAATAGCTTTGAGGGTAACATATTCCTTGGCTTTATACATATCATAAACAATATTCCTAATAGAGAGTTTTATCCCTTGGGATAAATCCAAGGTTTTTGAATGGAGTCGAACCCTTTTATATGGTCTGTCCAAATCCTCTTCACTCTTTTTTCGAAGTCTTGTTAAGGTCTTCTCTGAAATGCCGCAAGCATCAGACGTTCGTTTTTGCACTGCCAAAACAGACTCTAACGGGCCCGAGTTATCTTTTTCTAAAGTAAAATAACGTTCCACTTGTAATACCAAACGGCGTTCACCTGGAGATAAATGCCTTCTAGGCGATGTGCCACCTTGCTGAACATTTTCCATAACTTTGCTTAATAACTATTTTAATTCACACACAATGAGAAACAAACTAAAAGTGAAAAGCACAACTACTTATTTAAAATAAAGTAGAACATACCATCCCGCACTTCAGCAAATTTTAATTATTTCTTGGAAAATAGTAATTATTATGAAGATTTAATTATAATAATCCCAAAATAATGTCATTATCGGAAAAGTATATACCTTACAAAATCTTTAACATATTTAACCATCCCGCACTTGAGCAAATTTTAATTGGTTCTTGGAAAATAGCGATTATTATATAGATTTAACTATAATAAGAGCAAAATAATTTAATTATCTATTTAATTATTATTTATGCTCAACGCGTAATTCTAAGATAATTTTTTTTTGAAACCTCTGATTTTGCCCAGTAATAGAATACAGTAAACCAGTGTGATGTTCGGTGTGATCAAGTATAGCGAAGGTGCGAAGATATTGTAACTTAACCGACTTACTGTTTTAAAAGCGATAACATCCCTTGGTGATTTAATCCGATATCGGACTTCTTAAAACGCACAGACTTTAGTAGCGTCATTTATTAATTTTATTAACAAAATGTTTAAATTGGTGATAGTAAAAGATCTACACGTCAGGTTGCCCAAATATTTAATCAGCGTCATCCTGATCGGGAACCAAATGGGCACAAAACCATTGGTGACATCAACAAATTGTTTGCAAGAACAGGTGCAGTTTTCAAGACAAGACCCAGAAGGTACAATTTAAATCATCGACAATATCCAGATTAGGAACGCACCTTAGGAGAATTTCAGAACAGTCCAGGGCATTTGGTACGGATGTTTGAAACACAACAGGATTAGGGCATTTAAGCCAAAATTTTTGCATACCCTGCTAGAGGGTGATCTTGAAGGGCAGTTTGAATTTTGCCAATGGTAACAACGATAGATTTTTTTTCAAGAAAATAATGGTTACTGACGAGGCGACATTTATGATAAATGGCGTGGTTTCTAGCCCAGACTGTAGATATTGGTCACACAAATACAGTGAAAAAGTTAACGTGTGGTGTGGAATGTTAAATAACTCCATTGTTGCTCTCCTTTTTCTGAATAACCTCGACGGAAATACGTTTATACATTTATAATAAAATTATATTGCAGATTTTTTCATGGAGTTGCCTTTAGCAGAGACAGAGAATTTATACTTCCAGTTAGATGGTGCCCTCGCACATAATTCTCTGATAGTCAGAAATTTTTTAAATGAAAATCTCCCTATCAAGTGGACATGTAGAAATAGCCACTTAGAACCGGGGTCTCCTAGATCGCCCGATATCACTCCTTGTGATTTTTTTCTATGGTGGCATTTGAAAAATAAAGTGTATGATACTCGGCCGCGTAACAGAATAACGTTGCGTCAAGATTAGGCAAGCATGTCAAGAAATTACTCCGCAAACTTTAGTTAAAGTGAGGGAACGATTAGGAAGAATTGTTAAAAATGTATCGTATTAGAAGGTGGATATGATGAACAAACGAGAATTAAAGAAAAATAAATATTACAAAAATATTTAAATTGAGCCTTAATATACTTTTCTCGAAAAATCGACACCTTAAAGCAGCACGCCAATGACTAATGTAAATTGTTACCATAGCAAATATTTCATTTTCCTACATACAATTACCACCCAAATTTGAAGAAAATTGCATTATTAGTAACCGAGAAATTGGGATGGATATATTAAAAGCGAGATATGCACACTATATTTATGGATAATTGATAAAAAGTTTCCCTAACTGAGGGAAACTTAAACATTGACATTTTGAATTTTCGCGTGTCAACTAGTCGGATTCAAGATTCAATGTTTACGCTAATACAATGAAAACAAATTTCCCTACAATTACTCTGAAAACACTCAAAAACAATAGTGGCGGCTCCTGTATAAGGGCTGCAGAGCTGCAGAGCAACAGAACCACAGTAGAGGAAAACGGAGAGAGCGAGGCCAGGTGGTGCTGGTGGTGCTGGTGGTGCAACTAACCCAGGTGGTGCAGGTGGTGCGTTTTACGATCTAACCCGGGTGGTTCGGTGGTGCTGGTGGTGCAACTAACCCAGGTGGTGCAGGTGGTGCGTTTTACGATCTAACCCGGGTGGTTCGGTGGTGCGTTTTATGATCTAACCCGGGTGGTTCGGTGGTGCGTTTTATGATCTAACCCGGGTGGTTCGGTGGTGCGTTTTATGACCTAACCCGGGTGGTTCGGTGGTGCTGTTTACAAAATAACCCGAAATTAAACCCGACTTTTTACGACCTAACCCGGATGCTTTCATGAGGCGGCTTCTTATCTAACCCTAATTTGAACCTGAATATTTATGAACTGACCCGAGATAAAACCCGACTTTTTACGACCTAACCCGGATGCTTTCGCGAGGCGGCTTCTCATCTAACCCTAACTTTAACCTGAATATTTATGAACTGACCCGAGATAAAACCCGACTTTTTATGATTTAACCTTAGTGAAACGCCGCTGCTAAAGCGGGATAATTAAATCCCAATTTTTATAAGCCATCCTTAAACCCAACTTTTTACGATCCGACCTGAGCCATCCTTAAACCAGACTTTTTATTATTTCCCCTTAGTTGAAACGCCGCTGCTAAAGCGGGATAATTAAATCCCAATTTTTATAAGCCATCCTTAAACCCAACTTTTTACGATCCGACCTGAGCCCTCCTTAAACCAGACTTTTTATTATTTTCCCTTAGTTGAAACGCCGCTGTTAAAGCGGTATAGTAAAAAACATTATTTATTATTTCCCCTTAGTGAAACGCCGCTGGCGGGTAGTAAAGCGAAATAAATCCCTAATTTATATGGTCTAACAAGATAAGTATAATAAAGCGGTACATTTGTCACCCCACAATAATTATTTATACCTAAATGACCCTCTCAAACCCTCTGCCGACTCGATTTAAAAAGAAAGGGACATAAACCTTTATTTATTATTCCGAAGGACCCTCATTAAAATTCAGTAGCATATCTAATAATTGATTCCAATTTTTGCACCACTTATATAAAATACAATAAAATAATTACCATCTAGAACCATTAACTAGAGATTTCTTTGTACTGGAAATGGATAAATTATAGGACTATCTTGTAATGAGAACAGAGTAATAAAAAGTAAATAAAACTTAAATACGCATAAAATACCAAGCAGGTATAGGTACTATACAACTTGTGTTCGCCATCAGGTAAAAGCCCTCATAATGCTTTTATAAAAATTTCGGATAATATCATAATATAAGTAAATAGGCTACAATTTCAGGAAAAAAGTAAAAAAAATTAATTCACAGTGTAAAATTGTAGTTAAATGGATTGTAAATACGAAATAATATAAAAAGCTACCTTTTGTTTGCGATGATGTATGCACAATAACTCTATATTATTCGGTCCTTAAACTGAAAATACCCACTAGATAGGTATCATAAGCTGTATTTGTCATCAGGTAGAACCCCCAATAAAATTATGAATATTAGGCGTAGGCATCAAAGTAGCAATCTTAACTTATTTTCAACACGAGCATAAAAATATAGGGTTGTTAAATATTTTACAACCCTAATTCTCAATGGCACCAATAAACAAATCACGTTGGTTTTTTAATTTATTATTAATCTGGCTAACTTAAGAAACTCACAATATAACGACCATCCAAAAAAATCATAATACATTACTGGATGTGAAAGCAATTGCGCTGCAAAATATAGTGTATACCAACTCTGAGGTAGTTAATTAAAATCCCAATTAGCGCTAAAAAAAAATCAATTAGATATTTACTTTAGATATTTTAATAAAAAAATTCAATATTATTAGCGCCACCTATCCGTTTATGGAACCTACATATAGGCTTAACAAGAATGACAAACTTTGGGAATATTATTTTACATGATTCTCTCGATTATCGCATCGCTATCACATTTCAATATTCTTGGCAACATTTAAGTTTTAAAATTAGCACAATATCAAATCCTTTACAATGAATTAAACAAACGCATACATAATTTTAAAATCTCATAATAAGAATATAAACTAAAATTATAATGCGTAGCAGGTCCAAAATCTAACAAGTTTCGACTAGTCAAATGACGTCAGTTTACATCTGCGAAGAATACCCAACTCTCGAACCATAAAAAATGGTCAAACTTTGTCGGCAAATACCCTTCTATGATGCAGGGGAAGGACAGGTAACTCGAGATGTTTATAAAGAAACGTTAAAGAACATTATTTGCTTATTTCTAGACTCTTAAAAATTACATGCAATCGAACAATAAATGTTTTCATCATGTATATTTATGAGTAACACATTACCTTCGACATACATAAATTCAAATTGATAATTACTCGCCTTAGTACTTTTTTAGAAGTTTGAATCATTGCATATAACCGTCTGAGGATACCCAAACTTCCCCTAACATATTTCTCCGCAACCGGGGAAAAAGAGGTAGAAAAAGTAAAATAACAACTCCAAGTGTCTTTGCGAACAATCGGCAATAAAATAGAGTATTTCAGTTTTTAATTTTTCGTAAATAAAAGCTGGTTAGATTAATAGTCTCTGTGAATATAATAACATAAACAAAGTGATATGCCGTAAATTTAGGAGTACAGTATAAATTATGCCTCTATTAAAATATACCGCAATAACTAACTACCAATGGATTTTTGATATTTTGAATATATTTGATGCTCATAGCATTATCACATTTCCAAAGGCTCTAAATTTTAGAAAAATGTTCTAATAGAATATGTCTATCAATATAAAGTAAAGGTATTGTTAGGTTTTTTTTAAAAAATACGACCTACAACAGTCTCTGCTACAGCATGGCTGACTCTGTAGAAACTTCTGTGAAACCATAATAATTATATCAATAATCGAGTTGTCGTTATGATAATATTTTCTTCCAATATCCGACTCCACTATCCATAAAAGTTATGTTAGGAAATTCATAATTGAGCGCATTGTAATTTTTTAAAAAGAAATTCACTTCACACACAAAGATGTAGCCATTCAATCCATGAAAATAATGCAAGTCAGTATGCGTATGTTATGGCTAACTGTTTAAATGTCTATTCCTTCCACGTTTATCGGAAGAAATACTTTTTTATACTAGTATTTTAGTTGAAAATAAGATCATAAATCATCTATACAAAACAAGCGTCCCTTATGGATTTGAACGAAAATCATAGATTCGACTATTTTCATGAAAAATAAATCTAAGTACGGAATAATGCAGGAAGATTATCTATTTTCTTGGTTTAGAAAGTGATGTAGTTAAGATTTATAACTTAGGAATAAATAAATTATTATTAATCTTTTCGACCTATTTCTCTTACATATTTAATTTCTTTGATAGTAAGAACTAATCTTTTTATTTTACAAAGTAAAAAAAAGCTAAAGATCGGCGTTGTCAGTCAGGTATAAGAACTGATTTAACACGATGGTTTTTGTACAAACGTTCACATACAATTGTATGCTTTTTAACCGATTGTGTCGGAAAAAATGACGATTTATAGATTAGATATTTAGACGAAGAGCTAACCTTCTCAATAAAGTATTGATTATTGCCCTGCTAGCTAGACAACACTTTTTATGTTAGTCAAAAAAAAATTTTTTTTTTCGGACGCTATTACAGATTTCATCGTTAACTAACAAACATTAAGACCAAAAAATTAGCGTGCAAGATGAAATGTATAGGTTCACTTCATTTCTACATTATTTTACAACTCTCAATCGCATTAAAAACAAGATCGAATAAAAAACAACTTATGACATATGGACGAAAAATGTTTTTCGGGCTATTTAGGTTAGCGACCGCATTACGTCTGAAATACTACATTTTTCGAGCTTATAACATAATTTACTATTTTAACGTTAAAATAGGGGAAATGGCGTATCGAAATGGTTACTTTTTTTTTGTCGGTCACGAGATTATAGTTTCTTTTAAAATAAACTCTAATATTTACAACACAAATTATCCTTTAAGCCACATTAGTTTAAAACTCGTCTGTCGCTTTCCCTCTATTGTGAGTTTGATTAAAGTATAGCGTAGTATATATTTAGATGAATTTCGCAAATGTTGAATACTTTCAAAACTGAAAAAGCCGCCCTTTGCAATAAATATCTCCGTAGAGTTAGGTACCCTGCAGATTAAGGGTATTTCAGCGGATAATCATATACAAATTCAAAGATTTTGTCTATTTTAATGGATTAACAAACAATATCTATAGGATGACTTTACTGATAAAAAAAAAATAACAAAAATCTATAAAGTCTAGGCTCACATGAAATTCCATAAAGAGCAGCTGCATAGCCTTATCACATCAAACTATATTTTTATTTCGTTCTATTGTCAAAAGTCTGTGTTTAGGAGATTATCGTTCATTTTAAAATGAACTCTAATATGTACATCACCATAAACTACCTCTTAAGCCGTCGTAAAAATACACTTTTCGATTTACCTCTATATTGATTTTCTAATATTAAATATCTACAATAGTCGAAATTCGCTCGCTAATACCTATGTATGCAAGGTTTCTTCAAAAAATGACAATTTTGTTGTTTAATGGCTTGAAAAAATGGAAAAAGGAGGTTTTTGCATCCATTTATTTCCAGATGAGTGTTAAAAATACTTATAAAACTCGGTATACCGAAGATCAAGCATTAATGAGAGGGTTGAGTCCTGTTTGACAAATCCTGAATTATAATTTGACGTTGGCAACGGTACAATTTTTTAACATTTATCATAAGAGGCGTATATTTTTGGGGCTTAGATCTACCAGTTTATCCACGCCCCATTTATTGTTAGTGCTTTAGTAATTTTACTTTCCAATTATTTTTTACCAAAACGCGTAGCTGAAACAGTGTCTATATCAGACGATATAATAAATTTTAAGGATTAATTTGCTTACAAATACACTTCAATTTATTTAGGCTAAAGCAGCCAGACATATACTGGAACTACGAAAACCCTATTACAATTTGGTTGCCTAGAGAAAATTTTGTAAAAAACATAGCTTTCTACACAAATGCTTGCACATTATGTACCTATCATTTTAAGATACCTGGCGACATCAATGTAAGCATTGACATAATGACGCAAGATATAGGTAGGTACTAGAATATTCAAGATTTCTATTAACGATACACTTCAGCATACATGCGAGATGTCATTAATGTCTACGGAAGGCAACAGACATACCAGCTATTTTTACATGGGATTCCATAGACTTGAACGCTTCTTGTTTAGAAATATTTGATGTCATCTTGAGGAGTTCCATATTGAAGCATCAAACCTACCTGCCAAATAATTGACGAAATATGGGATATCATAAAATATGTCCCCCATCGAACTAAATGATCCTATAAACCAGCTTCACAGACCGTAATTTGTGATGCTAACACGATTAATACGCAATAGAACAAGATTAAGAAACAAAATTTAAAGTAGCTCTTTATCACACGAAAATAATTAAATAATTTACGGTTACAGAACAATAATTATTTTAAAAAGCTGTATAACTAAATATATTATGTTATTAGGAATATTCTGTCTAAAGTAACAGCTGATCTTAGTCGAAAATGAGATCGTATTATTGATTGTTGAATTCGTTAGGTATGAAATAAAATTAGAGATTTCGTCTATTTTTTCACGATTAAAAAAGAATACCTCTATTTAGCTAAAAATGAAATGATTACAGTGGTAGATTAATTCACTTTACCAAGCATGTAAACTACTAATTTTGCAATAAATATCTTCTATATTTCTAGGTAGGTTTACTCGAAAATGTTGGGCTATTTTCATCAAAAATCCCGATACGAAATTGAAAAATTTGCCTATTTTTGTCGGTTTACAAAGTGATAGTGGAATATTGGTTTGATCAAAGAACAATAATTATTTTAAAAATGTTGTATAATTAACTAAATGTCGGTGTTATCAGGCAGGCAAGAAGTTATTTATCTGAATCTTATTTGTACCATTAGCGTTTATATACAAATGTTAGTGGTTTTCAAAAATTGATATCTCGGAAATTATTAGGTTTAGACTTATAATACGCTTATTAAAAAATAATGACTACTTTATGCAAAATTAAAAAATATTATAAGATGTAGGGTATCCCAGTAACTTAACCAAAGATTTTCGGTCTTCGTAAAGCTTTATACGTTTCTTCAGCGTACCAAACATTCACTTTTTTTAAATATTGACATCGGGTTAGGATTCTGAACATAGGATTAACATCACTCCAATAGTGAACATGTTGCGTTGTCACAGTTCCATTCGTCGAAAAGTAAACAAAACCGTTTGAGCTACGTGGGGAATAAATAAAGTTGGCTTGTTGAAAAATTTTAATATTTATTAAGGTAAAAGACTATAAATATATCGATACAACACTTTGGCATTTCTAATACTACAAACATGAATATCTAAAATGTGATATTTACAACTATCAACTCTCTCTCCCTTCTCTAATTTTGGTACACCAATGCTGTCTTCTAAGTTTATAATATATGGCGTCCTGCAGTTTAATTCCAAAAATGTTTTAACTAAAAATTCCTCTTTAACACGTCCTTTAACGTAAATAATGTCTGCGTCTATCAGATTGTTGAATATGATATTATGTAGTTCCTTGTAATCGGTATCACCATAATTATAAAGGATACCATGATGATTTCCAAATAGATATTTGACTTGTTTCTTGCAAGCCTTACTTAAGGTGTCGAATGGTTTAACTGGTTTAAAAAAGTAACTTTTCATACTATTCCCATCATAAATAGCCAATTCTTTCGCGTAAAATTCAGGTATGTTAAATCCTTGAATATCGACTATAACGAACTTCATTGTCTGAAGACTCAAATCAAACAAGTATATTTTCATATTTTTATCGCTCTTAAGTTCGATTTCAAAAGCACACCCCCACTTTTCGATAATTTCACAGTCTTAGCACATAGATCCTATATTTTTATTTACGATCAATTCATCTTTATTCGCCAATCGTCTCAAACTAGTCTGCTTTTGAAAGTAAATATAGCCTTAGTATTCAGAAAATATTAATAATATCGGAGTCTAAAACATCCTTGACACTAAAAAATCATTGTGTTTCCTAACAAAACCCATCATCTTGTCTATTTAGCTTGCTTTCCTATTGTTTAGTAGGTTAAATAAAATTATTATTTTGCTCTTTTTGTCTGTACTGAATCGTTAGGGGAATACGTTTCTAGTTCTATAAGAGAGACAGTTAAAATTTATGTAAGCAATCAAAAATCCTACACTATGAGCTACTTAGTTAAAATTTCATATTTCCTTCCTGGATCAGGCAAAATTTGTGATGTGTCGGACAAAATTTATAAAAATACGAAAAAAATGCTGGATGCATTTTTAGCGTGACTTTCTATTTAATACCATCTTATTTCAAGCTATAATTCGGTTGTCAAAATGAGAATAAAATAATTTTCCCATGGTTTATGACATCTTAAAAAAGTCAAAAGGTTATATTCTGTAGAGGGTCAGATACATTCAAATTTAAATATTTTCTCCAAGAAGAATTTTAAGATAGTATTATAGTAAATAAAAATTCCATACCTCCAATATTTCTTGGAAACATATCGTGTTCTAGCGACATAACCCAAAAGTACCTCTATTCAGAAACGCATCGTACTTTTCTTGTCAATAATTGTCTCATTGTCCCATCCATTACATTATTATAATCTTAAAGCACCTGTTACCAGCATTATCTGTTTTTATGGTTTTCATAAAACATAGCGATTACCGATGTAAATTAAACGAAAACTTAATAAATAACTTTTTTTTCAACTGAAATAGACTGATTTTCAATGGAAAAATGTTACTTATAACTAAAAATGAATATAAGACATATACGCAATGATATTTAGAATAAATCAATGTTTTCTAAAATTACTATGAAATATTCACAAAATCGTTTCGTTATAACCAAAGTAGCAAGGCTTGCAGATTTCGTATAGAGTTCAAACGCGATACTGAGATGATCTTTTTTTTTTTTATATTTTTGTAGGATAATGCACCACTACGTTGTAAGTACTTGAGAGAGGACTTTCTTGAAAAATCCTCAAATTTCTCTGCAATTTTGTTCCTTCTAGAGTTAAATTCACACAGAAAACCCCGTATTCTTATCTTTCAGGTTGGTATATTAAAAAGGGCTTATTAGTATGGTTTAGAAAACAAGCAATATTAATTAACGGATGTTTTTTCGTCGTATGAAGAGTTGAAACATTTTTTTTTTTCCACTCCAATGGTTGCGATGCAGAGAGTCGGGTTTCATCATAATCTTTCAGGGTAGCTCAGGTTTGATTGCATGTAGAGAGTCGGGTTTCATCATAATCTTTCAGGGTAGCTCAGGTTTGATTACATGTACTAAGGTTAGTGCTCCTTGCAATCGGTTTCAGGTTTGACGCGCCCCCCTCAGGTTTGTTCAGGTTTCTCAAACGTTTGAGAAACCTGAACAAACCTGAGGGGGGCGCGTCAAACCTGAAACCGATTGCAAGGAGCACTAACCTTAGTACATGTAATCAAACCTGAGCTACCCTGAAAGATTATGATGAAACCCGACTCTCTACATGCAATCAAACCTGAGCTACCCTGAAAGATTATGATGAAACCCGACTCTCTGCATCGCAACCATTGGAGTGGAAAAAAAAAATTTTTCAACTCTTCATACGACGAAAAAACATCCGTTAATTAATATTGCTTGTTTTCTAAACCATACTAATAAGCCCTTTTTAATATACCAACCTGAAAGATAAGAATACGGGGTTTTCTGTGTGAATTTAACTCTAGAAGGAACAAAATTGCAGAGAAATTTGAGGATTTTTCAAGAAAGTCCTCTCTCAAGTACTTACAACGTAGTGGTGCATTATCCTACAAAAATATAAAAAAAAAAAAGATCATCTCAGTATCGCGTTTGAACTCTATACGAAATCTGCAAGCCTTGCTACTTTGGTTATAACGAAACGATTTTGTGAATATTTCATAGTAATTTTAGAAAACATTGATTTATTCTAAATATCATTGCGTATATGTCTTATATTCATTTTTAGTTATAAGTAACATTTTTCCATTGAAAATCAGTCTATTTCAGTTGAAAAAAAAGTTATTTATTAAGTTTTCGTTTAATTTACATCGGTAATCGCTATGTTTTATGAAAACCATAAAAACAGATAATGCTGGTAACAGGTGCTTTAAGATTATAATAATGTAATGGATGGGACAATGAGACAATTATTGACAAGAAAAGTACGATGCGTTTCTGAATAGAGGTACTTTTGGGTTATGTCGCTAGAACACGATATGTTTCCAAGAAATATTGGAGGTATGGAATTTTTATTTACTATAATACTATCTTAAAATTCTTCTTGGAGAAAATATTTAAATTTGAATGTATCTGACCCTCTACAGAATATAACCTTTTGACTTTTTTAAGATGTCATAAACCATGGGAAAATTATTTTATTCTCATTTTGACAACCGAATTATAGCTTGAAATAAGATGGTATTAAATAGAAAGTCACGCTAAAAATGCATCCAGCATTTTTTTCGTATTTTTATAAATTTTGTCCGACACATCACAAATTTTGCCTGATCCAGGAAGGAAATATGAAATTTTAACTAAGTAGCTCATAGTGTAGGATTTTTGATTGCTTACATAAATTTTAACTGTCTCTCTTATAGAACTAGAAACGTATTCCCCTAACGATTCAGTACAGACAAAAAGAGCAAAATAATAATTTTATTTAACCTACTAAACAATAGGAAAGCAAGCTAAATAGACAAGATGATGGGTTTTGTTAGGAAACACAATGATTTTTTAGTGTCAAGGATGTTTTAGACTCCGATATTATTAATATTTTCTGAATACTAAGGCTATATTTACTTTCAAAAGCAGACTAGTTTGAGACGATTGGCGAATAAAGATGAATTGATCGTAAATAAAAATATAGGATCTATGTGCTAAGACTGTGAAATTATCGAAAAGTGGGGGTGTGCTTTTGAAATCGAACTTAAGAGCGATAAAAATATGAAAATATACTTGTTTGATTTGAGTCTTCAGACAATGAAGTTCGTTGTAGTCGATATTCAAGGATTTAACATACCTGAATTTTACGCGAAAGAATTGGCTATTTATGATGGGAATAGTATGAAAAGTTACTTTTTTAAACCAGTTAAACCATTCGACACCTTAAGTAAGGCTTGCAAGAAACAAGTCAAATATCTATTTGGAAATCATCATGGTATCCTTTATAATTATGGTGATACCGATTACAAGGAACTACATAATATCATATTCAACAATCTGATAGACGCAGACATTATTTACGTTAAAGGACGTGTTAAAGAGGAATTTTTAGTTAAAACATTTTTGGAATTAAACTGCAGGACGCCATATATTATAAACTTAGAAGACAGCATTGGTGTACCAAAATTAGAGAAGGGAGAGAGAGTTGATAGTTGTAAATATCACATTTTAGATATTCATGTTTGTAGTATTAGAAATGCCAAAGTGTTGTATCGATATATTTATAGTCTTTTACCTTAATAAATATTAAAATTTTTCAACAAGCCAACTTTATTTATTCCCCACGTAGCTCAAACGGTTTTGTTTACTTTTCGACGAATGGAACTGTGACAACGCAACATGTTCACTATTGGAGTGATGTTAATCCTATGTTCAGAATCCTAACCCGATGTCAATATTTAAAAAAAGTGAATGTTTGGTACGCTGAAGAAACGTATAAAGCTTTACGAAGACCGAAAATCTTTGGTTAAGTTACTGGGATACCCTACATCTTATAATATTTTTTAATTTTGCATAAAGTAGTCATTATTTTTTAATAAGCGTATTATAAGTCTAAACCTAATAATTTCCGAGATATCAATTTTTGAAAACCACTAACATTTGTATATAAACGCTAATGGTACAAATAAGATTCAGATAAATAACTTCTTGCCTGCCTGATAACACCGACATTTAGTTAATTATACAACATTTTTAAAATAATTATTGTTCTTTGATCAAACCAATATTCCACTATCACTTTGTAAACCGACAAAAATAGGCAAATTTTTCAATTTCGTATCGGGATTTTTGATGAAAATAGCCCAACATTTTCGAGTAAACCTACCTAGAAATATAGAAGATATTTATTGCAAAATTAGTAGTTTACATGCTTGGTAAAGTGAATTAATCTACCACTGTAATCATTTCATTTTTAGCTAAATAGAGGTATTCTTTTTTAATCGTGAAAAAATAGACGAAATCTCTAATTTTATTTCATACCTAACGAATTCAACAATCAATAATACGATCTCATTTTCGACTAAGATCAGCTGTTACTTTAGACAGAATATTCCTAATAACATAATATATTTAGTTATACAGCTTTTTAAAATAATTATTGTTCTGTAACCGTAAATTATTTAATTATTTTCGTGTGATAAAGAGCTACTTTAAATTTTGTTTCTTAATCTTGTTCTATTGCGTATTAATCGTGTTAGCATCACAAATTACGGTCTGTGAAGCTGGTTTATAGGATCATTTAGTTCGATGGGGGACATATTTTATGATATCCCATATTTCGTCAATTATTTGGCAGGTAGGTTTGATGCTTCAATATGGAACTCCTCAAGATGACATCAAATATTTCTAAACAAGAAGCGTTCAAGTCTATGGAATCCCATGTAAAAATAGCTGGTATGTCTGTTGCCTTCCGTAGACATTAATGACATCTCGCATGTATGCTGAAGTGTATCGTTAATAGAAATCTTGAATATTCTAGTACCTACCTATATCTTGCGTCATTATGTCAATGCTTACATTGATGTCGCCAGGTATCTTAAAATGATAGGTACATAATGTGCAAGCATTTGTGTAGAAAGCTATGTTTTTTACAAAATTTTCTCTAGGCAACCAAATTGTAATAGGGTTTTCGTAGTTCCAGTATATGTCTGGCTGCTTTAGCCTAAATAAATTGAAGTGTATTTGTAAGCAAATTAATCCTTAAAATTTATTATATCGTCTGATATAGACACTGTTTCAGCTACGCGTTTTGGTAAAAAATAATTGGAAAGTAAAATTACTAAAGCACTAACAATAAATGGGGCGTGGATAAACTGGTAGATCTAAGCCCCAAAAATATACGCCTCTTATGATAAATGTTAAAAAATTGTACCGTTGCCAACGTCAAATTATAAATCAGGATTTGTCAAACAGGACTCAACCCTCTCATTAATGCTTGATCTTCGGTATACCGAGTTTTATAAGTATTTTTAACACTCATCTGGAAATAAATGGATGCAAAAACCTCCTTTTTCCATTTTTTCAAGCCATTAAACAACAAAATTGTCATTTTTTGAAGAAACCTTGCATACATAGGTATTAGCGAGCGAATTTCGACTATTGTAGATATTTAATATTAGAAAATCAATATAGAGGTAAATCGAAAAGTGTATTTTTACGACGGCTTAAGAGGTAGTTTATGGTGATGTACATATTAGAGTTCATTTTAAAATGAACGATAATCTCCTAAACACAGACTTTTGACAATAGAACGAAATAAAAATATAGTTTGATGTGATAAGGCTATGCAGCTGCTCTTTATGGAATTTCATGTGAGCCTAGACTTTATAGATTTTTGTTATTTTTTTTTTATCAGTAAAGTCATCCTATAGATATTGTTTGTTAATCCATTAAAATAGACAAAATCTTTGAATTTGTATATGATTATCCGCTGAAATACCCTTAATCTGCAGGGTACCTAACTCTACGGAGATATTTATTGCAAAGGGCGGCTTTTTCAGTTTTGAAAGTATTCAACATTTGCGAAATTCATCTAAATATATACTACGCTATACTTTAATCAAACTCACAATAGAGGGAAAGCGACAGACGAGTTTTAAACTAATGTGGCTTAAAGGATAATTTGTGTTGTAAATATTAGAGTTTATTTTAAAAGAAACTATAATCTCGTGACCGACAAAAAAAAAGTAACCATTTCGATACGCCATTTCCCCTATTTTAACGTTAAAATAGTAAATTATGTTATAAGCTCGAAAAATGTAGTATTTCAGACGTAATGCGGTCGCTAACCTAAATAGCCCGAAAAACATTTTTCGTCCATATGTCATAAGTTGTTTTTTATTCGATCTTGTTTTTAATGCGATTGAGAGTTGTAAAATAATGTAGAAATGAAGTGAACCTATACATTTCATCTTGCACGCTAATTTTTTGGTCTTAATGTTTGTTAGTTAACGATGAAATCTGTAATAGCGTCCGAAAAAAAAAATTTTTTTTTGACTAACATAAAAAGTGTTGTCTAGCTAGCAGGGCAATAATCAATACTTTATTGAGAAGGTTAGCTCTTCGTCTAAATATCTAATCTATAAATCGTCATTTTTTCCGACACAATCGGTTAAAAAGCATACAATTGTATGTGAACGTTTGTACAAAAACCATCGTGTTAAATCAGTTCTTATACCTGACTGACAACGCCGATCTTTAGCTTTTTTTTACTTTGTAAAATAAAAAGATTAGTTCTTACTATCAAAGAAATTAAATATGTAAGAGAAATAGGTCGAAAAGATTAATAATAATTTATTTATTCCTAAGTTATAAATCTTAACTACATCACTTTCTAAACCAAGAAAATAGATAATCTTCCTGCATTATTCCGTACTTAGATTTATTTTTCATGAAAATAGTCGAATCTATGATTTTCGTTCAAATCCATAAGGGACGCTTGTTTTGTATAGATGATTTATGATCTTATTTTCAACTAAAATACTAGTATAAAAAAGTATTTCTTCCGATAAACGTGGAAGGAATAGACATTTAAACAGTTAGCCATAACATACGCATACTGACTTGCATTATTTTCATGGATTGAATGGCTACATCTTTGTGTGTGAAGTGAATTTCTTTTTAAAAAATTACAATGCGCTCAATTATGAATTTCCTAACATAACTTTTATGGATAGTGGAGTCGGATATTGGAAGAAAATATTATCATAACGACAACTCGATTATTGATATAATTATTATGGTTTCACAGAAGTTTCTACAGAGTCAGCCATGCTGTAGCAGAGACTGTTGTAGGTCGTATTTTTTAAAAAAAACCTAACAATACCTTTACTTTATATTGATAGACATATTCTATTAGAACATTTTTCTAAAATTTAGAGCCTTTGGAAATGTGATAATGCTATGAGCATCAAATATATTCAAAATATCAAAAATCCATTGGTAGTTAGTTATTGCGGTATATTTTAATAGAGGCATAATTTATACTGTACTCCTAAATTTACGGCATATCACTTTGTTTATGTTATTATATTCACAGAGACTATTAATCTAACCAGCTTTTATTTACGAAAAATTAAAAACTGAAATACTCTATTTTATTGCCGATTGTTCGCAAAGACACTTGGAGTTGTTATTTTACTTTTTCTACCTCTTTTTCCCCGGTTGCGGAGAAATATGTTAGGGGAAGTTTGGGTATCCTCAGACGGTTATATGCAATGATTCAAACTTCTAAAAAAGTACTAAGGCGAGTAATTATCAATTTGAATTTATGTATGTCGAAGGTAATGTGTTACTCATAAATATACATGATGAAAACATTTATTGTTCGATTGCATGTAATTTTTAAGAGTCTAGAAATAAGCAAATAATGTTCTTTAACGTTTCTTTATAAACATCTCGAGTTACCTGTCCTTCCCCTGCATCATAGAAGGGTATTTGCCGACAAAGTTTGACCATTTTTTATGGTTCGAGAGTTGGGTATTCTTCGCAGATGTAAACTGACGTCATTTGACTAGTCGAAACTTGTTAGATTTTGGACCTGCTACGCATTATAATTTTAGTTTATATTCTTATTATGAGATTTTAAAATTATGTATGCGTTTGTTTAATTCATTGTAAAGGATTTGATATTGTGCTAATTTTAAAACTTAAATGTTGCCAAGAATATTGAAATGTGATAGCGATGCGATAATCGAGAGAATCATGTAAAATAATATTCCCAAAGTTTGTCATTCTTGTTAAGCCTATATGTAGGTTCCATAAACGGATAGGTGGCGCTAATAATATTGAATTTTTTTATTAAAATATCTAAAGTAAATATCTAATTGATTTTTTTTTAGCGCTAATTGGGATTTTAATTAACTACCTCAGAGTTGGTATACACTATATTTTGCAGCGCAATTGCTTTCACACCCAGTAATGTATTATGATTTTTTTGGATGGTCGTTATATTGTGAGTTTCTTAAGTTAGCCAGATTAATAATAAATTAAAAAACCAACGTGATTTGCTTATTGGTGCCATTGAGAATTAGGGTTGTAAAATATTTAACAACCCTATATTTTTATGCTCGTGTTGAAAATAAGTTAAGATTGCTACTTTGATGCCTACGCCTAATATTCATAATTTTATTGGGGGTTCTACCTGATGACAAATACAGCTTATGATACCTATCTAGTGGGTATTTTCAGTTTAAGGACCGAATAATATAGAGTTATTGTGCATACATCATCGCAAACAAAAGGTAGCTTTTTATATTATTTCGTATTTACAATCCATTTAACTACAATTTTACACTGTGAATTAATTTTTTTTACTTTTTTCCTGAAATTGTAGCCTATTTACTTATATTATGATATTATCCGAAATTTTTATAAAAGCATTATGAGGGCTTTTACCTGATGGCGAACACAAGTTGTATAGTACCTATACCTGCTTGGTATTTTATGCGTATTTAAGTTTTATTTACTTTTTATTACTCTGTTCTCATTACAAGATAGTCCTATAATTTATCCATTTCCAGTACAAAGAAATCTCTAGTTAATGGTTCTAGATGGTAATTATTTTATTGTATTTTATATAAGTGGTGCAAAAATTGGAATCAATTATTAGATATGCTACTGAATTTTAATGAGGGTCCTTCGGAATAATAAATAAAGGTTTATGTCCCTTTCTTTTTAAATCGAGTCGGCAGAGGGTTTGAGAGGGTCATTTAGGTATAAATAATTATTGTGGGGTGACAAATGTACCGCTTTATTATACTTATCTTGTTAGACCATATAAATTAGGGATTTATTTCGCTTTACTACCCGCCAGCGGCGTTTCACTAAGGGGAAATAATAAATAATGTTTTTTACTATACCGCTTTAACAGCGGCGTTTCAACTAAGGGAAAATAATAAAAAGTCTGGTTTAAGAAGGGCTCAGGTCGGATCGTAAAAAGTTGGGTTTAAGGATGGCTTATAAAAATTGGGATTTAATTATCCCGCTTTAGCAGCGGCGTTTCAACTAAGGGGAAATAATAAAAAGTCTGGTTTAAGGATGGCTCAGGTCGGATCGTAAAAAGTTGGGTTTAAGGATGGCTTATAAAAATTGGGATTTAATTATCCCGCTTTAGCAGCGGCGTTTCACTAAGGTTAAATCATAAAAAGTCGGGTTTTATCTCGGGTCAGTTCATAAATATTCAGGTTCAAGTTAGGGTTAGATGAGAAGCCGCCTCGCGAAAGCATCCGGGTTAGGTCGTAAAAAGTCGGGTTTTATCTCGGGTCAGTTCATAAATATTCAGGTTCAAATTAGGGTTAGATAAGAAGCCGCCTCATGAAAGCATCCGGGTTAGGTCGTAAAAAGTCGGGTTTAATTTCGGGTTATTTTGTAAACAGCACCACCGAACCACCCGGGTTAGGTCATAAAACGCACCACCGAACCACCCGGGTTAGATCATAAAACGCACCACCGAACCACCCGGGTTAGATCATAAAACGCACCACCGAACCACCCGGGTTAGATCGTAAAACGCACCACCTGCACCACCTGGGTTAGTTGCACCACCAGCACCACCGAACCACCCGGGTTAGATCGTAAAACGCACCACCTGCACCACCTGGGTTAGTTGCACCACCAGCACCACCAGCACCACCTGGCCTCGCTCTCTCCGTTTTCCTCTACTAACCACCAAACCAAATGACTAAAACCATTATTAATACACTTTAAATCGTATTATAATTATAATTTCGATACCTGAACTACAGGGCGTTATTTAAGTACGTGACTTCAAGGGGTGATTCCTTGAGTGAAGTTTATATAAACATAGGTCCGGTAATGTTTCGTTTTTAAGATCCAGGGTGCCAAGCTTTAAAAAAAAAATCGTTATTCCGTTAATATCTTAATAATCCTTTAGCCCATTTTGTTCAAATTTGGCAAATTACAAATTTTGTATTTTTTAAGCATGGGGCAACTAGAACTACAACTTTTTTATTTTTGGCATTTTTTTCGTATCTTGCTTTGCTGTTGAGAAAAAACATTAAATTGAAATCAATAAAAAAATTTTGTGATTTATATTATATTTAAAAAAATGTTTTTTTTTGTTGTCCAGGGACATGGAATAAAGTGATTTTTATTCATGATTAAGCAATTAAAATTGAATGCAATTCCGTCTTCTTGTTACTTAGAATGTTTTTAAAATATCTCAACACCCTATAAAAAACAATTTGTATTATGTTGTCCCAGGGGCTTAAGTGATTTTTATGTTTTCTCTCAAAAACGAAGCAAGACACGAAAAAAATGTTAATAGTAAAAAAGTTGTAGTTTTACTTGCCTAATGCGAAAAAAATACAAAAGTTGCAAAAAGATCAGTGGCGTAATTTTTTTTTGTCAAGAATCTCAGTTTAGGTGCCTTCCGGGACGCCACTGGACTTGAAAATTTAAATCTAGTTACGGCCAAATTAGCACCTTATTACCCTAAATAACACTGCTAAATTTCACCAAAGTCGGCTAAAGGATTATTAAGATAGGCATCTACAAGAGGTGTCCACCACACATTCTAATTTTTTGCAAATTAATTCTGAACAAGAAAAGAAAGCGTCAATATTCACCATACATTTTTAAAATTGGTAAAAATGGGTTAGCCCAATTTGAGCTGTAATAGGTCAGATAACAAGCTTATTGTGAGCATCACATAACAATAAAGCTGGATTTATAATCTCGAAGCTCGTTAGAAGTTGAACAAGTGAATAGTAATAGAGTGGTTTATAAACTTTGCTGACCCGGGTTATAATATTTATATAAATGAAACATATCCTAATAGATGGATCGGATGAGGCAACGATGCACCCGTTAATTGGCCAGCAAGATCCTCCGATTTAACGCCTCTAGACTTTTTTCTTTGGGGCGCTCTTAAATCAAAAGTGTATGCTTCCCCCATCGCTAAGGAAGCTGAGTTATTGCAAAGATTTATCAATGCTGCAGATTATTTTAAAAACAAGCCCGACACGTTGCCCAAAAGTACAGTTTAATTTTTTGAAAATAATTAATTTATGTATTCAGAAACACGGTGAACATTTCGAACATTTGTTATAAGAATTAAACTAGTTGGTAGTCATTAGAATCAAGACTTTTTCGTTCCGAATAAACAACAATGATGAATTACAAGGGATCATAAATAATTTTTTGGACGGGCAACTACTTGTCTGGCGAAAATATTACAAGAGACAAAAAAGTTTCAAAATCAAGTCAGCTAGTGTCAGAGAAACAATTGAAGTCATTTGCAACGGGGGTTTTAAAAATATAAACTTTCATTTACGAATCATGCGCCATTTTTTAAATTTCCAGGCACAAAAGAAAGATCGCGTTTGCTCAAAACACGCAAATAATAGTAGCTAATTCTTAGTGCCAAAATTAGTGAAAATCTATGAAGACGTTGCATATAGGTAAGTTTCCCTAGATCGCCTTATGTTTGGTTAGGGAATTTGTGGTTAAGCGTTGTACAGTAATTTCAGGGGCACCCTGTATAATAAAGCATTTCCAATAAATTGTTGTGAAATATATGACAAACCATTTAAACGTTTCCTATAATATATAATGAAACATTTTCAACAAGTTGTTGTGAAATTTTTAACAAGACATCGAGCAAGCCATTTAAACTTTTCCTGTAATACATATTGAAATATGTATATCCAAAGAAGTGTTGTAAAATTTTTAGCAAGACATTTTATCTTCACCGTAATAAAAATGTGTAAACTATTTATAAACTTTTATAGCATAGGGCGTCAAACATTTATTTTATTTCTTATAATATTTTTAAATTTAACAACTTTTTGTACAATTTTAATCGGATAGTTGCACATATAATGTAGTTATAAAAAAGAAAACAATTCTTGTCCCTATATTTACAATAAATTGTAGGAAATTTATCGATAATTGTTTTTATTTCCGTGTAGGGTTAGGTATTCTTGTTTTAAGATTTCTGGACAAAATTTTGATTAACTTCCTACCTTTCAAATGATTTATGGTATTGACTGTGGTATTTGCTGGGGCGCCACTGTACTCCTTAATTATATTGACATAAAATTAGCATAATAACATGGGAACCTGATGGGCTACACACTGCCGGCCGCTCGGCCCGACCTCTGAACGGCTTTCCTTTGTTTTTAATTAGGGGTTAAGCTAATATTACTTGATTGCCCGGATATGATACATGCGCCCTATCCAATAACTTAAAGGATGGATTTATAAAACATTTCGGCATAACTTACCCTAAAAGGAAATAACGTTTGCTTTTGTAAACGCCGTCACTTCTACCTTTGTATTTCCAACTTTGCGAATTTTTAATGCCCTTTCACATATAGTGAGGAAGTAAAGGTTAGTTCAAGTTAGTTTCGATAAAACTGCGTTTTAACTCAAAATAACAACAAATTATTTATTAACTAAAAGAAAATCATCATTCGATTGGACCTCATTGGTCAATCCATCGTTCGGGAAAAACTGTAATAAGGTACTTACGCACACTGCGGGTGTAATGGGTTGGAGCTCCGTCTTACTGATACCACAAAAAATTGTTCGGTGCATCAGGATCTTCTGGATCAGGATATAATGTGGTAAGGCACGGTACTAGATCATTTTCTAAAAATTCTAAATATGTTTCACCTGACAAATTTCCGTCAATAAAAAAGAGTCCCAAAATTCTATTTTTAACAATGCCGGCCCAAACATTAACTTTTTGGGGATATATACATAGTTACATTTCCATTCAAACAAAACGTTGCCTTATCCAAAAATACAATTCGTTTCGAAAACTGTGGATGATTATTGCACATATTTATCATTATGATTACAAAAATATACAAATTATTCGATACTTTGTGAAGGAATGTTAAAATCTTCAGTTTCTATAAGCTCAAGTACACTGGAGTTAATAGTAGGGCAAATATTGTTACGACGAATGGCAGATTTCAGTTGGTGCCAAACATGTTCGATGCGATTAAATATAGGTACAATGGTATGGTGGACGTCCTAAAATTGTATGCCCTAGATTTTTTGCATAATTGTCACAGAAGTATTCCTTTTATAGTTTTAAACTTTGTAAAACCTCAATTAATTGCCTTTTGGTGTAATCTTCCTGAAAATAAATGTCATTATCATACATGTAGTTTTGGATTGTTGCTTTTGTGTCATTCGAGGAGGGAGTCTTGGTCAACTGCCTACTATGGTAGCTTGCATTGTCCATTACAATTACGCTATTCGGAGGTATATTTGGAATTAACTTGTTTTTAAACCAATCTTCAAATAAATCAGCAGTGGTGTCCTCATGGTAATCCAGAGAAGAATCTTTAATGTTTTTTGCAGACAAAGAAAGTCCATTTGGAATCCATCCGTCTTTAGATCCAGCATGCAAAATCGTAATTCGTTTACCTCGTTTTGATGGCGCGCTTGTTTTACATTTGCCGCTTGAGTCAACCCAACCCTTTTCCGGGGTATCATACTATATTTGTCGAACCAGGTTTCATCCAAGTAAATAATCAGCCTTAGCTGATCTCTGTAAATCCTAATTTCTTGTAGATATTCGGATCGCCATTCCTGAATTCTACTGGATTCCATTAAAACTTGTCTTTTGATAATTTTTTTAAATCTAAAACCCATGTGTTGGATACACTTCCATAACGTTGTTCTGCCACATTTAACGCCGGTTTCATCTTTTTCACTAGGCACGCTTTGTTCCTCGTATAACTTGTAAATTTTACGCCGTATTATATCTTGATCACTTCCATCTACCTTCGAGAAAATGCCAGTATCGGTTCTCTTTTTCCTCGCTAAAATGGGATTTGTTGGGGAACAGCCCTAAAAGTTGCAATGAGTTGTCCAAAGATGGACTGTTTAGTTTAGTTGCAACATAGTAGGCGTAACATGTCAAATTTACGATTTCATTCTTAACATAGTAGGTATAAGAGATGATGTATTTTGGATCGGCGCCAGCGAAGCGGCTGGCTACCACTGTCACGCTCCAATTTTGTTCGCTGTAAAATGCGCCCACTGGATTGGCGGAAGCTTGGCGTCGGCCAAAAAAGATGAATGAATCGTGTCATAGGGTATGCGTGCAGCGGCTCCAGCGGCTCCAGCCGCTGCATTGGGCGCTGATCAAGATTTAAGAGTCACTGTTGATTGAGCAAGAAAGCTAGCAACACGTCCCGTCAAAAAGGAATAACCAAAGTTGGTTGTTGGCGGTCATTTTACTGTTTGTACCAATTGGTAAATCTTTAGGAATGTTAGTGTACTAATTTCTATGTAAAAAGTGGAAGTTTCACCCTAAGTACGGGTACTAAGTGTGCATATCTCTGTGCAAGAAGTTATAATGTGTTAATTTCGAAAGTATGTTAAATAGAGTTATTTTGCTTTACCACGAGTTTAATTTCCAATCGCAATAAAAACGAGCAGTGAGTCACACGCCTGTGGAAATATACCACAAAATTGATTGAACGTAAGAGGAAATAAAGCCCTGCGTTTCAACAGGATTATTCAGAATTTTCCATACAGTTGATGTTGGAATATTTGTTAATGTGGCCGTTTCTTTTAACGCTGCTTGCTTGCTGACCGCACGTTCAATGAGAGTTGAATAAACATTGTTTATAACTTCCTTAGTTTCCACAGAAAAGTGTTTTCTGCTTTTCGACGGGGTTGTCTCCTGAGATACATTGGGCACGAGCAAAAATTTTCATGACTCACACACGATTAAACAAACGCTGTATTACACACAAAGTAAGAATAATTACTAAGCTTAAAACTAACTAGAGTGGCTATATATACAGTCTTTAGAGCATAATTTCTTTTATGGGATTAACCCTCCCATTTTGAATCAGGTAAAAATCGGTTTAAAATCACCAAACTATTACTTTAATAATGAAGTTACGTCTTACGGATTTGCAGTTTACTTACGACATTTTTAAGTACGGACCATAATTTACCTGCATTTATTTATTTATTCATTGTTTGTTTATGGCCAACCTTGGATAATCTCATTTAAAGGCAAAGTGTAACTTTCTTATATCTCTGGACAGGCTTTACCATTTTTTAAAATTACAAGAGTATCAATGTAACTTCTGCGAGACACTTTGACTTGAAGCAAAACTACTCAAATTAGGAGACAACCGTCACTGTAAGTGTGACAACCTAACAACCAATGGCTTCATTTATAACAGTGTTCATGATTTAAGTAATAATAAAAAAATCATGTGTTAAAATCCGAACATCGATTTTCTCGCAAACGGCTGAATTAAAGTATATGACATTTATGATAATCTAAAATTTTCTACTTTTGATGACAGGTAATTTTTAAATAAAGGAATTTAAAAATTTAAAATTAGTTAGCACATTGTTTAATGGGCTATAGGTGTAATAAAATGCTCAGATAAACGGCTATGCCGACGCGGGCGTTGACTCCTTTCTCTGTAAGTATACAGCTTCATCTATAAGTAAAAATCTTCGCTGATTATCTTTACTTTAAGATTTTACGTTTATTACATGGTTTATTGCCGAGTAACTGAAGCCTGGGTATATGGAAACACCTATGTTTTCTTTTTATTATTGGTTTAGGTAATATCTTTTAAGCGACTTTTACGACTCTATTTATAATTCTATCAACACCCCCCGACTTTCGACTATGAAAACAATAAAAATCGTCTGAATGGCGCTTAAAACGGACCCACCAACACGAAAGTGTGTATACGGGGTTCGAGGGGGTCACACTTGACGAGACACCGAAAAATAATTTTGAATAATACGAGGCCATTACCGATGCAGTCATCTGTCCACTTTGTCACCAAACACTGTGTGCGGTCTCGCACTTTTGCCTTTCTTTCTCCCACTCACTGCATACACTGGTTGACATAAATATCTTTGTATTCAAACGCCAGTTCTTTTATGTAATGAAGAAAAAAAATGCTATTAAGTGCTTTTAGGTTTTTGGACTTTCTTCTCTCACAAAGATTTTTAGTTCGCGGCAACAAAGTTTCAAAATCTGAAATAATAAGATGAGGCAAGTGATCGACAGTGTCGCAGTAATCAATATGGGATGATTACCCAAAAAATGCGAATTTTGAATAGGATTTTTGTGTGCAATTAATTAACTAGAAATCTCGTTGGATTCGACAAAAAATAGATCGACAGAAGTAATCTCGTTAAGAACAATAACTTGCTTTAAGTTGCAACAACCGTTTATGTTGTGGAGTTGACGACCAGCTTCAGTTTAAAGCTGAGGAACCGCGCATCAATTTCGTTCAAATTATATAATTTTCATTGATTTAGTACAGTAAGTAACGTTATGAAATACTTATACGAAATGTAAATATCTTATCATTCTTCTTCTTATTGCGCCGTCTCCTTCCGAAGGTTGGCGATCCAAATGGCAATTGTAGTTTTGAAAACTGCAGCCCGAAAGATTTCTGTAGATGAGCGGTCAAACCATCTTCTGAGGTCCTTTAGCCATGATTTCTGGTGTCTTCCAACTGATGTTTTACCCTGTACTTTACTACCCTCTTTTACAAGTCTAAGTAACTCGTATCTTTCACCTCTCATCACATGACCCAGATATTGCATTTTTCTTTCTTTGATGGAGTTTAGCAGTTCTTTTTGTTTGTTCATGCGTTGGAGTACCTCGTCGTTGGTGACCCTTTGTATCCATGGAATTCGTAACATCCGTCTGTATACGTACATTTCAAAGGCCTCTATTCTTTTATCTGTTTGTGGGTCCATTGTCCAACTCTCGCATCCCTACAGTAAGCCCTAGACTAAGGTCTGATCTTCTAAAGATTGTTTTCATATTCATGAGTGTCTTCCTCGCTTGTTCGATTCTTGATAGTATTTCTTTCCTTCTACACCGGCTGTTGATATTTACTCCCAAATATTTTATGGAGGTTACCTGTTCTATTGTTTGTCCCTTGACCTGCAGATGTACGTTTATTGGTATCTTAGAGAAGACTAGTGTTTTGGTTTTGGAGACGTTTAGGTATAAGCCGAACATTTCGCTGTGACGAACTATACGGAATTTACTATATTTTGTAGCTCTTGTACGTTATTTGCTATTAGCACGGTATCGTCGGTGAATCTAATGTTGTTGATTATTGTCCCGTTAATTTTGATTCCGCCTTGGAGTTCTTCTAGTGCTTCTCTAAATATATACTCCGAATACAAATTAAACACGAGAGGAGACAAGACGCAACCTTGTCGGACTCCTCTTTTGATCCACATATCTTCCGATGTAGTTTGTTTTATTGCAAATGTTGCTGTTTGGTTCCAATAGAGTTCTGATATCACTCGTAAGTCCTGTTCGTCGACCCCGGTTGTTCTTAGAATTTCGATCATCTTTTGATGGCTAACTCAATCGAACGCTTTTCTGTAATCTATAAAACATGCATAAAAGTTTACGTTCGTGTCTCTGCATCTTTGTGTCATTACGTTCAATGAGAAAAGAGCCTCTCGGGTTCCCAATCCATTTCTAAATCCGAACTCAGTGTTATTCATCTGGTATTCGCACTTCCTATAAATTCGTGTATGGATGATTCTGAGAAAAGTTTTAAGGACATGAGACAACAGACTTATTATCCTGTAGTCATCGCATCTTATCATGTTTTATGTAAATTAACATGTCGATTTTCGGTACCCTAACGATAGTCAGCTCGAGTGTTCGGTATCTGGTTTGATGATTTAATTAGATGTTTTCGGTAGTTTTATGATTTAAAATTTTCGCGTAAAAACAATTTATACTGATTATCACTTACACCAACAAAATATGACTTTAAGTAATAATAGGTATAATACATCGATTCATTTAATATTGAAATGTGTCTTGTAAATTTTGTAAGTTATGCATTGCAGAAAAATAGATGATTGTGAATTATGTCACGAGATGACTATATTCTATAATTTTCATGTTGTTTCTATAAGAAGCATAATAACTTTTAGTAAATCATTATAGTGCTGTCTCGTCAATGACTGTCGATCACTGGAACATAGGAGCTCAAGATCATATACGTTTTAGATAATTTTTCGGAATGAGATTGGTTAGCATGTTCTATTGTGTTAAGACAACTCAAAAACTGTGTTTTTTTACTTTCATGGACTAATGAAAAACTGAACTTGTAGCTTGAACTGTCGGTCACCAAAATATTTACCTTGGTAGGATATTTAAACGATTTATTTCGAAATGTCGCGTGAAACAAGGGGCGAACTGTTTCGCTAATAGCAAGTGAGTGGAGTTATGCCCCATTTAGCGGGTTTGAAACTGTGATACGTGTACTACTGGTAGCAGCCAGACACGAGTAAGGATAGTCTGTCTGTTGTCATTGTCTGTTACTTCAATTGAGTCATTCCCGACATCGGTTTGTTTTTGTGACTTGTTTATTTAGCTTTTCCTGAAGTAAAATCAATTTCTTCACAAGGCTTTAACCTATCCGCATAAACCATGTGTTCTTCCTTTCTCTGTGGTCCTTTATTTTGAATGTGACAGGCCCTTTCTTCTCAATGATTCTGTACGGTCCTGTCCATTTGTTGTAAAACTTTGTTGCTAGCTTCTTTCCAGGAATGGCTGGTGTGTACAAATATACCAAATCTCCCAGTTCAAAATCTTTTCTAGTTCTCTTCTGATTATGTTTCCCACAACGGTCTTTGATACTGCTCTCTAAGTTGAAGTAGACCTATCTAGCGACGGATGCTTGAAAGTAAAATTTAACAGAGTTAAGTCAATTTGAGCTAAAGGCTTAAAACGAATATTCATTGTTGTTCATTGCGAAACTGGATCTTCTGCTAAGATGACAATAATAAATACATTTCACAAACAACAAAACTAACAACTGAACCTTGTTTCAGGCATGCAGAATCATCCTTTCACACTGAATTGTTAGATTTGCTGAATATCCTAATACTTTTCTGTACAAAGACATAGCTCTATGCTCATGAAATTTTCAATAATTTAGTTGTACGAACCGATTCATATTACATGCTCTCCGACTTTAAACCAATTTGTATACTGCCAACCCTCTCTAAGATTTTAGAAAGAGTAGTAACTGACCATTTAAAGCACTTCATAAACTTACAATATAATAAACAATCTGGGTTCCGCTGTAAACATTGCACAACAATAGCTTTGCTAGAAGAGACTAATGATATCCTTGAGGCTAGCGATAAAAACCAATGTAGCTGCTGAATTTGGAATAGACTATAGTAAAGTTTTGACACTATAGACCATGAAGTTTTGCATGCGAGACTTAAATACGTTGGATTGGGTGACACTGCTTTACACTTTTTTAGAGAATACTTTGAAAATAGAAGTCCGAGGGTTGGTATAAATAGAAAAGCTTCCCAGCTGATTCCAGTTATCAGAGGTGTAATTACTTTCCTTCCATTTGTCTATTTTTTCTTTTACAAAATATCCATAGTTTTCCCCTCTTTGTAACATCTTTCTTTCTACTATTATATTTTTTGTAGTACATAGTAGGTAGTGTGGAGTTTTTTCTTCTTGAATATTTGCTTAATCATTATATAATAGTATAAATATCTTTATTAAATATTTCCTAAATAATTGTGGTTGTATGAGCAGGTAAGCTGGATACCGCAACACTTTTCCGAACTAATTGTTTTGTGATAAGTTGTTTATAATTATTAAATAAAGGCATTTATTACTATTATTATTATTATATAAATCTGCAGTAATGTTCTTTATTCATTTCTATTCCATGCAATTTGAATCTAATTCGCTGGTTGGCGGTTTTCTCTACGTCTGTGTGCCTCATGTCTTCGCTTCCACTCAAGAATGTACTTTGCTCATCGTTGGTGCGGGATCCTGGCACCAATGCGATTCTAAACTTGAATAATATGTTTTTGACACATTGTTGTCACGTTGCATTATTATATTACTCATTTACCAAGTAGTTTTATAGTCTAGTAAAAATACATAGCACAACAGAACTATTTTGTTAGGTGAGACCCGGTCGAGCAGTGTATAATTCATTTAATCCTCGACTTTAACAATTCAAACAGACCAGAGACCCAATAATCACCGGTGGCTGTGGAAACAGATACCCACAATCGGATGTTTTGACTGCGGTCATTATTTAAAGCCGAATTTTGACAGTTGAGGAGATTCGGGCATTGTCGGTTATAAATAGGAGACGGTTCAAGGGTAAATGGACGCGCATTTGTCAAAAAGACGAAAAAGGAACTTATATTTATTGTGCCATATAATAGGATTAAATGACCCCATTGTGCTTTAATGGCCCTGATAGGTGTTTATTTATAAAACTACCGAAAAATGTTTTGAAATGCTTTGTGGTGACAGTGATATAAGTCGTGAATGAAGTCCACAATACCTACCTGATGTCAGGATTTAAGGTCGTGTGATTTTTTTTAAGATTGAACAAAAATAGGATAGATATTACTCCTTTTGAAAAACAATGGGATTGTTATTTTTAGGTTATTCTGGCTATCATTATATGGATGATAAAATGTTTTTATTGTGTTGAAATTGATAAAAGTACAATAAAAGGTTTCTACGATGCTCACAAAGCAAAACTAAACTTTTTTCTATATTGCCACTATTGCTGTGGAAAAATAAAGAATTAGTAAACATTTTTTAAATTATAATGGTCAAGAAGAAAACGTTTAAAATTAATTGATGTGGGTTACCGAAGAATTTTAATTAAAATGATCTCTGACATTTCAATATAGGACCTTCTAGCTAAAAAATGTCCACGAGAATCGCAAAGGTTCGTTAGAACTTAGAATTGGTATATTTGGACAAAAACTGACACTGAACCTATTTATGGACGCTGTTGCGTATATTTATTGCTTTGCCAACTCTGATTGAAATCGCAATATTACAACGCAATACCATCTATTTGGGGAAGTAGCCGATTTATTTCTCTTTTAACGACAAAGAATCTATGACCATATTTTTTTTTTAAGAAAAGAGCCTCACAGATCAGTTTGGCCTTCAGATCTGACTGTATAATTTTGACTGATACGATAAACGGATGGTGTGTGATGGTTTTAAATATCATTCAGGTTTAGACTGATTAGTCCGGCTGAAGAACTGAAATAAATTCCATCGATTTGCCTCTGCGTCCAACTGAACGGAAGTAAAATTCGAGTGCGTGTTCGCCAGGAGTTAAATTGTTTACATCTATCTGCAAGCGAAAGCAAATGAAGTTTCTATTGATATCGGCTTTAAATATGTATCTTCATTTATCTTCAAATAATTATGCCAATTCTTCGGATTTACTTTTAGTTTATTAAAATAAATTAGTGTGTGACAAGCTGTTTCTTTTTTGTAGTCATTCCTGCACTCATACTCTCCTTTTCTTTAACTTTTTCTTTTGTTGTTTTTGGATGGCAATAGTTAATGCAGCATAACACAACAATTCGCCTTCTTCCAATATTTATACTGGGCAGTGAGTAACTAAATACTGACTCCGTAGCCTCTTAGTTGAGAGCAGTATTTCTAAAAATTTAGGCAGAGAGATTATCAAATGACGTCCAATGGTCGTCACAGGTACCTACTGTATGATTTTAGCGAGAAAGATATGTTGGTAGATACAGAAATCGCTATTGCAATGGCAGAGTTCTTAACGCCACGTATTGCACTGAATTTGGAGGTCCCCTTTCGCTCTGAAAAAATTGAGTCTCACAAGCTCGATTTGGATTACGATAAGAGGCTTCAGAACTTTTGTAATAATTTAGGTTCTATTCTAACTAATGAGTAATAAAATCCATACTGTGCTATTGAATTCTGTATATTGTCTGCTCATTCAACTTACAATTTCCTGTTGTACTTTTGTGAAATAGTAGAAGTCAGCAAGTTGATCGTATGCTGATTCGTAGTTTACTTTACTATTATTAAATGATGCATACTTTATTGTTTCATTATAGGGTGTCTTCGTACCATATTACACCTCCCTGGAATTTTTTAATGCATTTTCTTATATTGTGCATTTCTTTGAGATGGCAATGAGATACATTTAAAGTAATATTACCTTCGTGCATCATTTAACAAAGTATATTTATATAGTACCAGTATTATCAAAGGTTAAAATAACAAAAAGTATACAGTAAAGGGCGGAATATATTTGCAAAGTGCGTATATATGCATTTTTTGCATATTTTCTCAATTTTATAATAAAATGCATATTTTTCCAAAATTATTATATTATGAGCATATTTTTTTCTTTTCTGTGTTAACAAAAAAGTAAACACGCCCGGTCACGAAAACTCGTAGACTCATAGGTTTAATGTCCAGTCCGGCACTTGTTTCAAAGATTTTTCAATCTGAAGATAATTATATAATAATTAATATTTACATTTTGGTTATACACAAGTTATTTCTTGGGGGTTTCCGGGGTTTGCAGGTATATTGTTAGGATAGAAAATTTCGAAGCCATTAAAGAACTAATTTTGGATTTAGATGACGATTCGCAGTGTGTTGTGCAAAGTAAAGAGTTGTTAAAAAGTTCAAGTGTAGTTAAAGATTTTTTTTTATTAAGGTTAATTTTAGTTTTATATCGGACATAATATCCTCGTTAGAGGGTAGAAATTTAAGTTTAAGAGACTCAATTAGTATTGTTGAAACTTTTTCCGCTAAATGTAACAACATTCCCGGTAAAGTAGGAGGTCAAGTGAGGAACAAATTGGATGTAACTGTAAAAAAAAATAAAGGATTTAAATACTTAATTGCAGTAAAAAGCATTTATGAAGGTAAACCATCCAACGAAGTTGTATCTTGGCCTTATACTTTACTACCTAAGTTGCAGTATTGTCCGATTACATCAGTAGATGTTGAAAGAAGCTTCTCTTTGAATAAACATACTTTTACTGATAGAAGACAATCCGTTTTAGTCGAAAATTTTGAAAAATATTTAGTAATAAATGCCTTTTATATAATTTCAGGTTAAAAAATTGTTTACTTTTATTTTTCTTTGTTTTTTTTTGCATTTTTTTTGAAATAAACATCTTTTTTAGAACCCAGTATGTTTCTTTACCCTATTCTACTATAATAAATTAAGAAATATTGCATACCAGTATGCATATGCATATAACTGCATATTTTAAAGGCAAACAAGGCATATATTTGCGCATATTTTGACTAAATTTAAGTGCATATATTCCGCCCCTTACTCGTACCTAAATTTTAAGGATATTACATTATTATATGATGTACACTTTACACTCAAGGTTAAGAAAATAGTATAGAAAATAAAGAGATAGTTTAGCATAAGGTGAAAAGTAGGGAATGGCAAGTGGATAGTAGAAAGCAGGATCCTTTAAATTCAGCGCTCTGTGCAATATAATGCTAATGGCTATGGTATAATTTAGTTCTGTTTCCATGAACTACCACTTCTTCATTATTTTCTACAATTTTTAAATTGGGAGCTAAATCTTTTATAACCAAATATGAATCCAAGAAAGAAGGGGTAATTAGTTTATCTCCCGTTTCATTTTTTATTAAAATCATATCTTTTTTATAAGGAATCGGATTTTTATTGTTGTCATATGTCTATTTCCTTGTTAATTTTGACTGCATTAGGTTTGTTCGTGCGTCGTGGTGCGCTTCTTGCACTCTGTACTTAAGTTCAAATGATTAACTGTCAAGGTTATTTATAGGTTCTACGGTATCGCTAAGGTTACTAGGAATGTGACGTTTTCTACCGAGAATGAATTCAAAAGGTGTGTATTTAGTCTCGGTACGGTCGTATTATACGTGAAGCACCAATATGAAATCCATGAACTTCAAGCCGAGTCATGATTTCGAGTTTGACTTCTAAGATAAGCGCCCAACACTATGTGGTGTTGACATGTATAAGGTAGTAGTAAAAAGTAAAAAAGTGATCAAACCTCCGTCTAAAGGGAAGGACAGAGATTCGTTTGTTGGTAATCCAACTGCCGGAGCGGTGGATGACCTCATATCTCTGATTAGTTTTAAAAGACGCACTGTATCACTATCAACCACCCAAAAAATTCTTAATAATATTAGTATGTCGCTCCTTGACGTGTCTCTGGAATAGCTTAACGCCCATCATAATGTTTTCCTGTGAATTGGCTACAATCACATAAATATTATTTAAATTTTTATGATTTAAGTAGGTAATAAGCAAATGGAAGAACAAACCTTAATTAATTAATCGTTTCCAGTAAGACTATAACGAATTAATCTGTCTTTGTTATTGTTAGATACCATAAATCCTGCGCGCTCGGTTGAATTTTTTAATAAAGCCGTCATTACCGGTCATCAGAGCTTATTTCTAAACATGACTGAAATAAATCGTTTTAATGAAGACGAAATAGGACCTGTCCGTCTAAAATATGACATGTAATTTCTGTTTCTCGATCACAATAGGGTCACAATTACACAATATTACTAATACGCGTACATTCCTCTTATTTTTTTATGACCGCGGGCATTCGAACGATGGACAGAGATTAAGCCATCATTTGGGCTCGAGACACCCGGTGGCCGGACCCATAAAAATAACAAATGGGTCTCCGCTATGTGTGCGGCATTCGTGAGTCATGGTCGCGGGGAATGCCCCATAGGGTCCTGTATATGGGAAGGTGGAGATTTTGGGGGTATAGGAGGTGGACGGGAAACAAAAGGAGTGACGGGTGAGATAATTTGACTAACTCTTAAATGATTCGGGGTGCTATTGGCATTCATACATAATACATTCCTACATAAATATTTTGAAATAGGGTTTATACAGGGTGTCCCGAAATTAAAGGGCAATACTCTACCACCATATTCTCCGGCTAAAAATAATAAAATTTTTTCATATCTCGACATATGTGCAGAAATGCTTGTTAGGGGAGCTACCCCCCCCCCTCGAATGGGGAACCCTGAAATCGTTTTTTTTTTTTTTAATATTTTCGAACCCATTCATAATTAAATTTTGAAATTAGGTATGGTTATAAACTTTTACCGATAAATCAGTTTCTGAATTCAGAATTTCAAAAATTTAGTCATAGGCGTCACGTAACGGGGGGTTAAAATAATCCCACTTTTTCAACCAGTCGTTTTCTTATTATTTTCTTAAGAATTATGAAATTTCAAAGTATTCTGCGTAAAAAAGATATCCTAAGTTCGCCTTGATAGGACTTACAGTTTTTGAGTAAAATCGTTTTGAAGAAAATCACGCCCATAAAGGAGTTAATTAATAAAGATATTCTTAAAGCTTTTATAGCAAAAATGTACTAAAAACTACAAAATTAATTAAAGTAAATGCTTTTAAAAGATACGCAGTCAGCTCTTACGCCTCTTACAAAACTAAATAAATTGAAAACAAAATAAATATGACAACTTATCTATATAGAGAATAATAGCGCGACATGAAATAGGGTTGTTTAACAAAAATTTTTAGACGAATAAAATTTAAATTTAAACCAAGAACTACTCCCCGAGAAGGTGTTCAAATAGACCCCCGTTTTCTCTGATACAAAGTCCAGCTCTATGGCGAATGTTGTGAGATGCCCGAAGAATCTGAAAAGGATTTCTTCTTATTTCATTTTCAGCTTGAAAAATTCGCTGAAGCAGATTCTCACGGGTATCCACCCCCGCAGCATAAACTATGTTTCACCTATGACCCCAAAAATAATAATCGATTGGAATTAAGTCCGGCGATCTCGCTGGCCAGGATACTGGTCCACCTCTGCCTATCCACCTTTCAGGATAATTCTCATCTAACCAGTTACGAACAGGCCGTCCAAAATGGCAGGGGCACCGTCGTGTTGGAAATATATCCCCAACCAGGTACTTCGTGCAACAGTCCCGCTAACTGATTTTAAAGAAAGGCCAAATATCTCTCGCTGGTTACATTGTTGGGCATTTCAGTTGGACCAATTAACTGATTTCCGATTATTCCCGCCCACAAATTGACGGAGAACCTATATTGACAATTAGTTCTTCGGACTTCTTTTCATTTTTGGCCTATCTATTTAGGCTAGCGGTTGTTGTTGCGGACTGCTGGGTCGTTTGTTATATTTCATTTAAAAGGTCTTAAAAATACCTTTCGAATGAGGTACCACTCGATATAGATGTTTAAAAAAAAAAGAATTAAAATTTTGAAAAATTTTTTTTTTATTTTTAAAGAAAGTATTTTTTTTTATTTTTTTCGAAAAAATATATTTTCTTTGTCAATATTTTAGGAACATATTGGCCAAATTTCAGGATAGAGAAATAATGGGAACAAGGTGAAAAAGAAATAATAACACTAAAAATACAAGCAAAAAATGGTACATATTTACTTTCATAACAATGTAACACAAGCAACGCCTACTACTTTTAATAGAAACAAAATTTTACGAAAATCCAAAATCTACAATATATTAAAATTAGATTTTAGCCTTTATTTTTTTTTCTAAAATTCTTGAAGAATTTAACATTTCTTCTTTAGTAAGTGTGTAAGTTAACCTTCTTTATTATTGAATCTCTTTTAATTACTAAAATACCTGCTTTACGTGTAGGACAATAAAATAAACTAGATGGTCCATTTGGATGCAAAAAGCTGATTTTAAGCTCATCAGATCCTTCATTTTTTCCAATAATCTACGCTAACCACCACAAGTTATCATATACTGAACAGTCACAAAAACAGATTGAAGAAACATTATTTGTAATTTCAGAGCACCTCACAAGTTGCCGGGTTTTTTGTTCCACGCTGAATAAAAAGCTTCTCGTTATAATCTTTGATTTTGATACTGGAATAACCGAATGCATTTTTTGAGGTCCAGGAATGGTTTGTGTTTCAGCAAACCTTTTTTCCAAATAAATTGCGTGCCTGTCATAATCAGCAGGAGGATGGGTGGTAGGATGGTTAGGTTTTTGTTTGGGCTTTACTTTAAAAACACGAAAGGAAGTTACCAAATAACCAAAGTCTGTAAGCACCTCGGTAAACTCTAAAAAATGGCGTTTCAAATTAAAAAAAAAAAACACTTTTTTGTAATTTTTGATATGCTTTTAAATTGTTAATATTTTTTTCCCTATGAACCCATCATTTCTTTATCTCGAAATTTAGTGAATATCTTGCTAAAATATTGACAAAAATAATATAATTTTTTGAAAAAAATAAAAAAATACTTTTTTGAAAAATTTTAAATTTTTCTTTTTTTTTAAATATTCAATTTTTTTTTCTAACCACCTACATGAGTACCTCGTTTAAAAGGTATTTTCAATGCCTTTTAAATAAGATATAACTCACTGCTCTAGTGTAAGTAGTTCTTAAGATATCTTGATTTCTTTTAATATATGTTTAAGGAAGATGGTAACTTTTCTTGAATTGATTTTTAAATATCAATTAAAAACAACTACTTGCCAGGAAAATTTGAAATTTTGGATTTTTTATCTACTAGATGGGCAGAATAACTGTACCGAAAATTATTAAAATCGGTGAGGTGATCTGCCAAACCTTCTTTTATTTTAGTTGGTTTGATATGAAATGACTCATCAGTCTCCTTTAGTGGAGGTTTCTGTTGTTATGAGTGGGTTTCTGCTCTTCCTTGCTTTGATGAAGAATTCTTTTGTGATCTTGTTTATGTGTTCAGTCAGCGTATCGATGTTCGTTTCTTTGTAAATTTGGTTTTTTCTCACAAACCTGTGATTTTTCTGAGTATGGTATTTTGAACTGCTTGTAGTTTTTTCCTATGTATCTTTGATCGTCGTGCAGAAAATCTAGGCGAAACACCTGCTGAGGAAATAAAAATAAATTGAAATTCCTTAAAAGTACAGATATCTTTGAATTTGACACAGTCGAAGTGGGCGTTTGTGGTCGTCTGTCGCTACTTGCAGTTGCCATTTAACAACAATACAAAGAGCGTTAAAGTTCAAATATTTCATTTTTCTAATGATAAGCAGGCATAATATACCGCGCGAGCAAAAAGTATTATGATCAAAGTGTGCTTTGCATCTAAGACCGTACTGCTTAGCGGTAGAGTTTAATACCTGTTCTGTTGGATGTCAGTAAATATCAGCATTACCAATCAATTAGTTATTCCGTCATCTTTTTTAACAGCCGTTACAAGTAATTTGATTCATCGCTAATTCATCCAATTTCTTGAACAATTCACGCACGGGTCTACAGAACAACAAAAAAATTCATGGTTGAAGTATATTTATGAAACAAGGTTAGAATAAATGGTGAGTGACAATACAATCGGCGTCTGCGCATGGACGATTTTTGCGAAAATTTTCCTAACGTCGCTTTCGCTGCTGGGGATTTTTGTCATTGCCTGAGAAGAACCGTGGCTCTGTTTGAGGAAACAGGGTCTATACAACATAAAAAAGAGCTGGAAAACCATCTATAAGAACAGAAAAACTGCTTGCAAGCGTTCGTGAAATAATGCAAAATACGCCAACAAAAACGCCTGTCTTAAGGAGTGGGAAGATCTTATGGAACATGCAGGATTATTCTTAAAAACCAGTAGTTAAATTTTTATTTCAAGAAATACGAGCTGTAGATTTTGAAAGACGCAGAAATTACTGTCTAAGCCTAACATTCTCCACAAAGTCGATAGTGGCAATTTTAAAATTGCTACAAAGTAATCGAACTAGCGTCAATAACATAAAAGTCTTAAAATTTAAAGCACTTTTAAATGTACCTACTTTCGAAGTACTTGCAGTCGATTTATATTTTTAAAACGCCGCGATGCCAAGGGGTCGCATTGACATTTTGGCATTCAATGCTATACTTGGTTACCATCATTCTGGGACAGAATTTCCTCCAGGTCTTTATCGAGATGTGAGACTTCTAGCTACCTATAGGTAGCCAATATCATTGTCAAAAACATTTCTATTTCGACTACCTATTTAAAATAAAGTTATAAAAGGGTGAGCTACTATTTTGTGACACCACCCATACGGAATTAGCTATATACCTTAATTATCGAAGGTATGAAATATGCTTTATGTTTAAATTTTCGTATATAAAAACCAGTTGAAAAATCAACGTGGCCGAGTGTTTTAACTAGAGTGAACCCCGTGCCGAGTAATGACTTCATATAGCCGCACGGAACATGTCGTGACTTTTACGTAATTGGCCGCTCGATATACATGCGTGCTTTTTGCCATTCGATGTTATAGAAAATTTAAGCCATCGACGAGGAAATCCTATTTTTATGCTCGCTCGCATACCATGAATAAAACATGCTCTCGATGGCATAATTTAGGCTCATTTCGCTACTAAAAATAAGTGCAGGGAGTTTTTCATAATATTACATAAAAGCAGGGTATATAACCAACCTGTGAAGGTTCTCATACACTAGATTGTCAGTCACGTCCTGGTTAGGCACTTCTCTTCAAAATATGATTAGGATTCAATACACATGAACAAACGAGAGGAACCTATTTACAATGCAACAAAAATCATTCAAAGCGGACTTCATCGGTTAATTTTAAAAAAATTAGCGTGAAAAATGTATGCAAATTTATGATGTTACTTTGATCTGATGATGTTATTTTGTCCAGGAGTTTACATTTGCTCTTACATATTTTTCTTGCTTTATTTCTAATATTTTTTATTATAAATAGTTGCAATAAAGACAAACTAGGTTTAATTTCAACATCCATCATTCTGGGACAGAATTTCCTCCAGGTCTTTATCGAGATGTGAGACTTCTAGCTACCTATAGGTAGCCAATATCATTGTCAAAAACATTTCTATTTCGACTACCTATTTAAAATAAAGTTATAAAAGGGTGAGCTACTATTTTGTGACACCACCCATACGGAATTAGCTATATACCTTAATTATCGAAGGTATGAAATATGCTTTATGTTTAAATTTTCGTATATAAAAACCAGTTGAAAAATCAACGTGGCCGAGTGTTTTAACTAGAGTGAACCCCGTGCCGAGTAATGACTTCATATAGCCGCACGGAACATGTCGTGACTTTTACGTAATTGGCCGCTCGATATACATGCGTGCTTTTTGCCATTCGATGTTATAGAAAATTTAAGCCATCGACGAGGAAATCCTATTTTTATGCTCGCTCGCATACCATGAATAAAACATGCTCTCGATGGCATAATTTAGGCTCATTTCGCTACTAAAAATAAGTGCAGGGAGTTTTTCATAATATTACATAAAAGCAGGGTATATAACCAACCTGTGAAGGTTCTCATACACTAGATTGTCAGTCACGTCCTGGTTAGGCACTTCTCTTCAAAATATGATTAGGATTCAATACACATGAACAAACGAGAGGAACCTATTTACAATGCAACAAAAATCATTCAAAGCGGACTTCATCGGTTAATTTTAAAAAAATTAGCGTGAAAAATGTATGCAAATTTATGATGTTACTTTGATCTGATGATGTTATTTTGTCCAGGAGTTTACATTTGCTCTTACATATTTTTCTTGCTTTATTTCTAATATTTTTCATTATAAATAGTTGCAATAAAGACAAACTAGGTTTAATTTCAACATATACAGAGTGGCAAAAAAGTCGCGCATAATTCCTGTAACTTTCGAAATACCTCGTATACGAAAAAGTGACCTTTATGAAAGTTGTTCAGTAAATTATTCACCACATTTCTACCTGCATGAATTTTTTCTGTCATTTCTGGTTTGGTTGCCATAGAGACTAACTTACTTTTTTAAATGGAACACCCTGCATATTTCGATTCTACTAGAAAAACTCTGAATTTTTTGTATCTCAAATTTTCACCAATTTTCTGCAAGATTCTCCGAGATAATGACAGATCAAAAATGAAAAACTTCCTAAGTATAATTATTCTTACTGAATACGGAAATATGAAGAGAACGCAAGATAAGGTTTGTCAACTTTTTAATGAATTATATCCAAATAGGCCTCCAATAAATCAGTCAACGGTATGTCGAGTGGTAAAGAAAATTCGAGAAACAGGCAGTGTTAGGGAAGCCGCTAGATCAGGTCGACCTGAAACAGCAACCGGGGGAGACAAAGCTTTGGATATCATACTCTCAATACATAAAAATCCAATACAATCATCCAGGCCAATCGCAATGGATTTAAATGTGTCTCATCAGCCATTGAAAAATTTGTTTAAGCAGGAGAAGTTGCATCCCTACAAGATAAAGTCAATGTGTCTCATCAGCCATTGAAAAATTTGTTTAAGCAGGAGAAGTTGCATCCCTACAAGATAAAGTTGGTGCACGAATTAAACGAGGAGGATTTTGATAGAAGAGCTGAATATTGTAAGCCGATGATGGAAAGATGCAATAACGGTAATAACTTCGCAACGAATATCATTTTCTCAGATGAAGCTACTTTCCATTTAAAAGGCATTGTTAATAGACACAATAATCGTTATTGGTTTGCTAAGAATACTCACTGGTTCTAGGAAGGTCATACTCAGAGGCCCGAAGAAGTTAATGTTTGGGCGGGCATAGTTGGTAGACATATTGTGGGACCTTTTTTCATAGATGGTAATTTGAATGGCGAAAGATATCTGAACCTCATCAGGAATCACATAATAATTCCTTTTTGCAGAATGGTTTTACCGGGTGAAAATAATGGCACAAACAAGCAGGTATGATTCCAGATGAAGCACGTGCGCATTATGCGGCAAATGTTAGACAATACATAAGCGAACAAATTCCAGGACGTTGGATAGGCAGAAGAGGTGCTTAGAGGACTTAACCCCGCTCGACTTCTTTTTGTGGGGACATTTAAAGAGCAAAGTCTGCGTTAACTATCCAAATGACTCAGAATCTTAAAAAGTCAGAATTAGTGCTGAAACTCGGGCCATTCCAGAGGACTGCCTTTTAAACGTTGTAGACGGGTTCAGGGATCGACTGGCGCTCTGCTTAGCAGAAAATGATTTACTGAAAAGGTTTCACTTTTTTATTATTCCAATGTTAAGCTGTTTAATTTTCTAGGCTATTTAGTTTGTTGTTATAAAGTTTGTTGCAATTTTAAATAAATTAAATTTTGAAATACAAAAAATTCAGAGCTTTCCCAGTAGAATCCAAATATGCAATCATATGGAGGGTGTTCCATTTAAAAAAAGTAAGTTGGTCTCTATGGCAACCAAACCAGAAATGGCAGAAAACATTCATGCAGGTGGAAATATAGGGAATAATTTACTGAACAACTTTCATACAGGTTACTTTTTCGTGTACGAGGTAATTTAAAAGTTACAGGCACTATGCGCGACTTTTTTGCCACTCTGTATATTTATTTAACATATACGACGCGTTTCGCTACATTGTAGCTTTATCGAGGGATTTTATAAATCTAGTGAAGTGTTATACACTTACAACCAAATATTTATATCAACTATAATCTATGTCTTAGGTAGGCAATTTTCTTAAGGGAATTCCCACAGAGTTGTAGTTCAAATATGGTAAATTATATTATTGAAAAGGTTTAATAGGGGGAAGTTATTTCATTCTGTTTGGTCATTCAGAAGCAAGCCTGTGTTAGTTGTTATGACGGTTAATTTCTAGAATTTGCAACAAATTTAGTTTATGGCTTTTATTTTCTGAATGAGAAATTTTAAAATTATCTACAAGAATATGTTTTTTTTCAGTGATATGATTGGTGTAGGTCGAATTCGTTTTTTAACGTAAAATACTTCTTTTGTGTTTTGCAATTCAGGTTTTGAATGCTCTACCTGTCTGTTTTTCTTTTTCTATATAATTTAAGTGTAGCCAGCCGTCATTTAAGCGTTCTCGTACTAATAAAAATGCCAGGAATTAATCTTAAAAATGCGAATATTTCAACATAATTAAGCCTCATACTATACTAAAGTATTGATGAATCAGATAAGTACATTTCATCTTCTGTTTTACTTAACAAAATGTCAGAACCTTGTACTAAAAATATTTAAATTGATTTATCAGGTCTAAAAGGAGCAGCGCGACAGGCGTCAAATGACATATTGGATATTTGGTCATCATACATGAAATACATTTGCAACCTCAATGGCAATGGGATATCTTTAAAAAGTATGAGCAATTAATCTTTAGGAAAACGACGATAAACTTCTCCAGTAAGCCTCGGTTGCTAAATCAATGGGCCTATTAAATGGTCTCCAACAACTTCGACTTATACGTTAAGTGAAAACTTGTTGTTGGTGACGGCCTCTACATGGTTCTCATCCGCCCATATATAATTGTTGTTGAAATTCATTATGTCATCTTCGGAAAAATTAGCCTTATCGGTGAATAATATTTGTCCTGAAGACTGGGAGTTTTCGCCAATTTCTTGTTGCATCTATTGACATAAATCTACTCTTGGAAAATGGAAATGGAAAATCAGTCGATAAGAGTGTCTGTACCCGTTGGATGTGATAAGGGTATAATAGATTCTTGTCAATAATTCTGAAAACTGAAGAAGAACTTACATTAACGTTTAAAGCAATCTTTCTGGTACTTGTTGTAGGAGTTTCCACAGTTTTATGAAGCACACATTCTTCAACTTGTGGAGAAGCTGCTGTGCGTGGTCGCCCGCTTCCAGCGGTTTGCTTTTGAAAACGTTCACTTACCAAGTTTACACGAACGCTCTAATGCGCATTAACAGCACACGAATTTTAATAAAACGCATGTGTAAACACCCTTAAATCAGTTTAAAAAGCACAATTCAAATTAATTTAAAACGCATGAAATAAGTAGATTATCCGATTTAAATGCAGATTTAACCTTCGTGTAAACGCATATATAGGGATAACTTCGCCACCATGCATTTGTTAAATAAATTACAAGTGCAGGGTTTCGTTACACTATCCATACACATGAATCACTTACATTTTTGGATTGGTTTTTGTTTAATATTGTAATATTAATATTTTTAAATACAATTAGATGCGGAAAACACATATTTATCCATTAAAATTATTTTTAAATGTAAATAATATTTATACAAGGTACCTATAAAGCCATCGAATTTTAAACAAAAAGGTGGATTAGAAGCTGGTTACCGTTAACGCTAAGTATTTACATTTTTGCGGTTGTTTTTGTTTAATATTAATATACACTTACATGCGGAAAACACAATATATTAATCCAGTGGCGTATTTAGGATTGTGACACGGGGGGGTTCATTCACCTTCCTTAAAAAAATGCGCCGCAGGCAAAATTTTTTTAGGTGCCACGTCCTTTTTTGGACTGTCTAAACTTACAAATTTTACGTTTTGATAGCCCGGCTCAAAAACAACGTAGAAATAAAGGAATTTTTAAATATAAACGCCAATATTTGCATTTGAAATATTAGTTTTTTGAAGGTATGTATAACGGTATACTATTAACACGGAACAAAAAATAAAATTCAACAATTATTAAACTAAAAGACTGTGGAAATCCCCAAACATCTGGAAAATTTGAAATAATGTTTCATGTTATTTATTGCAAATAAATGAATGTGAATTTTAGTTTTCTTTACTACTGAGTTCACGGGGGGGGGGGGGGGGTTCAGACCCCCCGGACCCCCCCCCCCCCTAAATACGCCACTGTATTAATCCATAAAAATTGTGTTTAAATGTAAAAAATGATTTGGGTCGTAAATTTTACGTCTGGACATGTTTGTTTGCACATTAACAGATTTTAACAGTGTTGCCAGTTGTCACATAAAAAGGTGTGCTCTAATAATAAATTCTTAAGGTTGTTTTTATTTTCTTATGGTGATATAATATTTATTATTTTCGAATTTGATTGCCAATGTTGTTATAATATCTGGACTGAGTGATGACTATTTTTTAACCCGCGTCTGGACGTTGATTGGTCACGAGTTCGGCTATGGATTTATGGTATGACCAATCCCGTTACAGAAACTACGGAGGCGCGTAGGCAATTTGAAAATATTAAATACTTAGGCGGTGTTCACCTTAGTATTATTTTTCCTTACTTTTGTAGTCTCTTTGGAAGACTTTTTTCTACAAATATAGGCAAATTATAGACAACAAGGTGGATTGGAAGCTGGTTAGTGCTAATTTAGCCAATGTAAGGCTTATAATTAATAGGTATTCTTAAAAGAATACCTTTTTCGTTAACTATAGGCGAATTGCAAAGAAAAATGTGGATTGGAAGCGGGTTAGCGCAAATTCAGCCAATATATGGCTAGTATTCTTTCTACGTATTATTTTTCGGCATATTACTTTTATATTTTATTAAAAACCCTAGCTGATGTTTTACTTTTTTTCTGTTATAAGATCGAAGATCTGGCAACATCGCAAACATTTTTCTTCTCAACATCATAAAATCGCTACTTTTATTAATTACTTTCTTAAAAACTACTGCAGTGTATCCCCCAAATTTTTTGGTTAAAAACAACTAGGTACTACAAATGTGTGCTTTAAAAAAAAAACTAAAAGTTTCAAATTCTTGTTTATGTATAGTGTCATGGACCCAAAGGGCAGATATCTCATAATCTAATGGACTTATTCAAGAACCACTTTATATAAAATTTACTTAGAATTTAATAAGGAAACCAAAACTACTTATAATAAAAAATGTCGTATCGTATATTTCAAAGTTAAAGTTGGCAGCTGCTTCCGGTATAACAGAATGTGACAAGCATTAATATTTAGTAGAGAACATATTGATAAGCTTAAACCTACAAAGTTAAAAAAAAATGTTCAGAAGTTTTACAAAAGTTCTAATTCAAGCTGAACCTGAATCACCCTGTATAGTGCATGAACCAAATGTCACGTCACAAGATCATTACGTTCAAATAGCTCAATTAAGTCATCCTATCTATCTACCTAGTCACCAAATATTTTTTTTTAAACAATTACGCCGCCACAAGGTAGTATTAATTGGCACATTTTTATGAGTATCTAATAAGACGTCCTTTTAAGATCTTTTTCCACTTTTAAAGGCGTTAATTACCGCACAAACAAACGTTAAAAAGTGTTTTAAACACCACTTTTAAATCCCAATTTGCTTTGTGTTTACCGAAGAAATTTGATAGTTTTAAAAGAAAGATGTATAAATACATAAACGGCGTTGGTGGCATTTCGTGTTGGTGTTCAGAGTCTACAGATATAATGAAGTTTAATGGATACGGTAATAAACAATAAAACAATTCTACATGATTGGGAAATAAAAGAAGCCGTTTATCACCAATCGCTAGCTTTTAGTATGGAATTTTGCGGAGCTTAGTAAAATGTTTCAGGACCGGATCTAGTGTTTTTGGCACCCCCACATCAATGTCATAATATCTAATCTATCTCTCAAACTTGCGCAGGCTTCAGATAGGTTTGATATTCTCAACACTGGAGCAAGTTCAGGTTCCTCTTCCTCTGTCTCAGAGTTGGGAGTAGTTTCATCCGTTTCTTGAATCTCTTCAATACACTCGATGATAGTCAATTCTGCACTTTCTCTTGGTAAATCATTATCAATAATTGAATCTCTATATGCAGAAACAACACATGTCCAAAAAATCAATTTTAGAGAAAATGAAAAAAACACTTTTAGGTTTATTCCAGGCAATATAATTTGTATAAAAAAATCCAGAACGATAGTTTAAAGTGATCCTAAGGAAGTGACAATCTGACTTAAATTAAAAAATATAATTTAAATTTACTAGATATTTTCAAAAAAATGGACATAAGTCCTTTTTGCGTAGCTTGGATTTTGAATAAGAAACGTTGTTCTATTTCAAAATAAAAAATATATTATAGAAAGTTTACAAATTATTATATTTATTCTCTAATTGGTGGTGGTAGGCCATAGAAGTATGGTTGCATAAAACTCTTGAAATTCTTCCTCCACAAACGCAGCGCATTTTTTTTATATGATTCATTTTGCTTGATTTTATTGCAAATTTTTCTAGTAGATATGCTGCAGCAGATGGGAAAGTCGTCATAATTTTACCAGGTTGCTGGAGTTTGAACGTATGCTTACTAGCTCCTTCTATAAATTGCAAGACAGCAACACATCCCTTATTTTCGCTATCGTAAATAAACTGCCAGTAGGTACTGATGTTAAAATTAACTTTTGAATTTCGTGGTACGCTTTTTGAAATCGTTTCCTCAGATATACAGTTTTTTTTATAAAACTATTGCCAACTACATCGCTTGTTGTAACTTCTTTCACTGAAAATTTATTGGTGGTGCTGCTAGCTACAATAAGCTCTGTTAGTTGATGAACTGTAAAAATTCTGTCGGTTTTTCTCAATTTGCGTTATATTATCGCAAAGTCTCCGTCGCAGGGGAGGAATGAATGTCCCCTGACTGGAAAATAGTGAATAATTTTCGAAAATTGGACAGTGTCAGTTAATGCAAGGAGCATGCGTATTAATGTATGATTTTTATTTTGCCCCCAGCAGTTATCGCTAAAGAGGTGCAGTTCAGTCATGTCCTTAGAAAACTCTTTTACATAATTCAAAAGAAATGAGCAAATTTCATTACCAGCTTTCTTTGCTTCCCCTTCATGATATATATAAATTCTTGCAGTGTTGTTGTGAATATTACAAAATACTGTAACAGTTAGTTGTTGATAATATAACACATCACCAACCGGTGTTTTTGGCAACTGAAATATTACCTGCAGATACGGCTCATGGCTTTAGCAGGAATATAAACTCCCTTGGAATTTTTATAGGGCTCGCCTTCTACACGTGATTTTTTCACAACATTGCGTTAGTAATCCTCGGGAGTTGCCCTTCTTTTTCCCCGTAAACTAGTATCTTCAATATTTTCCATCTCATCTATTAATAACTTATATAATACAGTAATAATAATTTTGCAATAACTTAAACGAGGAAACAAGACCACATTCATCGAGCCATAATAATATTGATAATAAGACAACCGCCAAAGCAATCAGCTGACTAACGCCTCACTGTCAAAAAACGCATCACGCATGGTCGCTAAGCGAGACAACGCCACTGTATAACACGCGCTAAGCAACAACCTCACATGTCCGGGACGTATGCTGTTTCTGTATAGTATCTCTGAAATATATTGGTGTTTATTACAAACTAGGCAATAGGACGTGTGCGGTTTTTGCATAGTACGATGAATTTACCCATGTAGATGTAATTTTCGTCATAAACTCATTTTGGCCTAAAATGGACATGTGCTCTTTCTGCATATTGCGATTCAATTGTTTTAAGTTCACAAATATGTCCTTTATGTTAGGAAACAGTTGTGCGAGCGGAATATTATCTTCTTCTATGAAGTCGTCAATATTATCTGTATTACACATAAATCCGGCTTTCATAAAGCATTTTTATTTTGTCACTGGAGACAAATTGCGCCAGGCCACCGAAACTCATATCAAGGCGTTGGTTGCATGGTTAAAGCCTCTTAATAAGGTAGCTTCTGTAGAGAGCATTTTAAAATTCTGAATAATGCCTTGGTACAAAGGTTGGCAATGTGAGGTAGTATTGGGTGAAAGAAAAATAAGTTTGACATTATCCAGAGTAATTTTGGAATGAGACGTTGCATTATCCAGAAGCAATACCATTCTTCTGCTTCTTCATATTGGTATCAAATCTGTGAAGCCATGTTGTCATGATGTCTGCTGTCATCCACGCTTTTTTGTTCGAGATCCATTGGAGAGATAATTTATCGATATGTGCGCCCTTAAAACATCGAGAATTTTTGCTATTGCTTATTATATGTGATTCTTCCTTCTCACCTCTCAGATTTGCACAGAACAGAATAGTAAATCGTTGTTTTGCTGTTTTTGTCCAGTACACTTGTCATCTTTCAATGCATATATTTTTGTTGGCAATGCACGATACTGTCCCGAGACCTATCTCATCTGCATTAAATACGTCCCTTGGGGCTTAATCCTTTAAAATGGTCAATAGCCTTTCTTTCTCCAAGCATTTGCGTCTTCGATATTGATATCGGCTGATTCGCCACATATTTTCTTTATTTTCTTGAAGGTAATATCGTGCCGACGACGGAATTTTTCTAACCATCCATTTAATGCCTTGAAGTTTATATAAAATAAATTTTCTCGCCTGCCTGCAACACACGACCACTTCAAAAACAAAATGGAAATGAGTTCGGTCTTCGGTCAGTTCGGCACACTCGCGTCTACAGACAGGAATATCAGTTTGGCTTCCTGGCTTCCTGGCTTCCGCATGCGCACATAATGCTGTAACTAATAATTATAGACTTTATTGGTTAAACAGGCGCTAACACGGCATCTAATCCACCTTTTTGGTTGCAATTCGGTATATGGTAGATATAAAAAAATTGTAATAATTATAGACTTATATTGGTTAAACAGCGCTAACACGGCATCTAATCCACCTTTTTTGTTTCAATTCGCCTTTTTCAAGTTCACCGGCCAATTATTTACCAGCCCTTTTTGAGTGGATCTACTTAAAAAAAAAATAAAAGAGATAAAAAAAACTAAAAAAAAGTCATAAAGAAAAAGTGCCCGGAACGGGAATCGATCCCGGGACCTATGGCACCAAACCCAGATGCTATATCCGCAGCTCCACTGAATTGCTTACAGACTTTAGTTAATCTAGTAACCGTAGAATAAAAGCCAGCGTATCGAGCTGAATGCTTCCGAGGCTGTTGCGCATGCGCATGCGGAAGCCAGGAAGCCAAGAAGCCAGGAAGCCAAACCTAGGGATGGTTGAAACAGGGCTTTTTTAATAACAGGTATAACCTGTTTCAGTTTTAAAAATTACCTGTTTCAAGAAACCTGCTTCAGTTCCAAGCTGTTCCAAAACGTAGATAATTAAATTGTACCTACCTGTTTCGCGTCGGCGGCTGACGCTGCCCTCCTGTTGCGATCACGCGGAATCCGTTGTTCAAGGTTGCCGGTTGTCGCGTTAATAGCAAGAACGTTTAGAGTTGAATTAAAATATTCGCTTTTAGGGACTTCCCCGCTGTTTTCTATTTGTTTGTTATATTTACTATTTGTGTTCTATACGTCGTACGTAGTAAATCGTATTGTGTCGACTGTCTATATTAATGTCGCCGATGTAAGTAACTAAGCAAGTACAACAGTTATTTTTCTTAAATAAAATGTATAAGGAGTTTAATAAAAAGATTAACAATGCGAAAAAAAAATAGTCCAGTGTGAAATTATTTTACAGTCATCGATGACAAATGCACAGTGCAAATTTGCAAATTGCAAATGCCTTATAAATCTTCGATAACAATTTAAAAAAAAACACCATTATTGGGTAATTAGGTACCTATACTGCATTTGGTTATTTATTATAAATTTTGAAAAAATTAAGTTTCTATACCTGCTAGTTTTCGTTGTTTACTCCACTTAGTTTATTAATATGCGCTTTTATCATTATGAAACAACCTAATGTACTTAATAGTTTCAATGTTACAAGAATGATTTTTTTTTATGTTCTTTTTAATAATATTTCTATGCTTACTAATGTGTACTGATACTATGGACTTTATCCAGAGAGTTTTTATTTTATATTTATTTAATATTTTTGTTATATAAAGTAATAAATATGTTTCTATTTTTGTGTATTTTTTAAAAAATAATGAACATCGACAACACCGTGCGTAAGCCACGGGTTCTCGTTTATGCACCGAGCCCGAGCCTCGCAGCAGACGAGGTAGAAGTTCTGACTCGCAGAACAGATAAGAGGTTATCTGACCTGACCGGACTACTGCAACAGAACAGCAAAACTGGAGCGGCAACAAGTAAACGAGACGACTGCGATACCGCGTAGCTAACTGTTTCATCGGAACAGGAAAACATATCGATTCATACCTGTTTCAACCTGTTCCATGTTAAAACCTGTTTCGAAAAAAACAGATCCTGTTCCAAAGCGTCATCCCTAAGCCAAACTGATATTCCTGTCTCTAGACGCAAATGTTCGGCACGTAGGCAAATTTGTCATTACGAACATGTACCGACGGGTCACGAAAATATTCGAACAGCCGGCAGATCTAAATCCATAGTTGTTGGCTATTACTTTTTCGACTTGTAGCTATTTACTGGTAGCTGCAGTAAGTAAAGGGATCTTAATCTAGCTGTGATTGTAACTACAGCTGCATATTTAGGTGTGGTACCTAATAAGGAATTTGCAGTTGTTACCATAATAAAAATCATGAGTAGGTAGCCATTAACAATTACAATTCAAATAAAAAAGTTCATTAGAATAAGTAAACCTATTCAGTTATAACTATTAAAAAATAATAACCGTTGCAATTATGTAAGCTGTGATTATTAAAAATTTCCAGCACAGAAATTTAGCTGGCTCTATTTTCTCAGTGTAGACTCTGAGCAGATTCGAGAGCTTTCGCTTGAATTGTGAGCCCGGATATTGGTAACTGCTTGTATCGTGGCTTACAAAACCAGTTAAAAAAAACTTGGTCCACCGCCAGTCCTTCCGGTTTTGGTAAATTTTCTTTTTTGTTCACCGTTGCCACCTTCTTGAAACAAATTTCTAACTTCTGCTTTATTTTGAAGCAACATAGTCACTTGGGTCTTACCCACATTAAATTTTTCAGCCAATTTCCTGGTACTTAAACCAGTTTTTTTACTTTTCTCGATTATTTCAATTTTCTCGCTTAAAGAAAGACATTTCCTTTTTCCCGCCGTGTTGAAATATTCACGTTAGTCCCAAAACACACAAAAACTGTTCAAAATAAAACTAATGTTAACAACCGATTTATCAGCCTTTAGAGCAAATTGAATTGATGCGGCTGCAATAAAGTAATTAGTGTATGTACCTATATTTCTTAAGAACTGTCAGGTCGGCTTTTACTGCCCCTAATGGAGGGTGTTCTTAGCATTAATGTTTACTAATAATGCCGATGATGAGTGCCAGCGGTCGTTTAACAGATGGGTCGGTAAAGAGGAGTATAAAATAATGGGATTTCCATTTTTAAATATGGGGAATTCATAACCGGTCGTTTAACACAGGTGCAGGTGGTGACTTTATAGAAGCGGTCGTAAACAGAGGTTTTACGTAGTTGCTTATAATTATATTAAGTTACAATCAACTTTATAACTCCATTGTAACTTATGGTTGACAAAGAAGGAGTTTGTCTGCCACATTCCTAGCTGACACAGGGGCCTGGGACCTCTTTTCTTTTCCAGCTTTGCAAGTCGAATAAGGTTATATTGTGTTAAGATGTCTTTATTAGTTGGAAGCAAATTTGCATCAAATTCGTTTGGTGCACTAAATATAGGGCAAGTAGTTTTAGTCTCACTTATGTTAGACACTGTATACATTTTTTTTTGTAAACAAGCACAATAAAATAAAAGGATATTTTAATATGCACGATATTTATAATATTTATAAAGGCTTTAAGACTGATAGTTTTAAATGTTCACAATTAAAATGAGCCAACATCTAATAATTTGCCGAATGAACCAATGCTTACTCACTGAGCGATTGCTACTGACTAATTCATACACGTATTGTATATAATATACACTATCGGACAAAAGTAAGAAGAAAAGAGCAACACTTTCGAAAAATGAAAGAAATCTCGATTATATAATATTAAATGCATGATATCGTATTTAAATACATCGGGTCTTAAATATCAAAGTAGGCTACAGTTATCGGCGGCAACAGCTTTTTCCAACAATCAAAACAAATGAACTGATATTGACGTAAACTGTCAAATACAGTATTGTAATGCGTCAAAAGTAAAGCAACATTTTAATATTCTTCTAAAAATGAAAGGTTTTAGTGAAAGTAAAGGTTAAAATATTTTTGCACAGTTTATTTTATGTTTAATTAATATTTCTCTGCTGGATTAATCATGCCAAGAGGTATTCCAATTTCGCAAGAATTAAAGCAGCGAGTAGTGAATGTACACTTGGAAGGTACAATACAAGCCACAATCTCAAGACGGTTTGTTTTATCAAGATGCAGCGTATCCAAAATAATTTCAAGTTACATTCGAAGGGGACATTTAGAGAATCTACCGAAATCGGGAAGGCCGAGAAAAACAACAATTTGGATAGACAGACGCATTAAAAGAATTTCTTAAAACGATCCTTGGATTGAAATTCCCGAAATTATGGTTAGTCCACGGACAGTTCAAAGAAGGTTGGTAGACGCAAAGTTATTTAGTAGACACCCGGCTAAAAAGCCCCTTATTTCGGCAAGAATCGAGTTGCCAGGCTTGAATTTGCAGGTTGACATTTAAATTGGACAGTAGACGAGTGGAAAAAAGTTTTATTTATGAAACGCGTTATAAAATATTCAGTTCTGATGAAATGAAGCATGTAAGACGGCCAATCAACACAATCTTTAATCCCAAATAAGTTACACACACAGTTAAACATAGCAAAGACAGTGTTTTTCTATGGGGTTGTTTCTCATGGAATGGGGTGGACCCTCTAAACTTCGTTAATGACACCATGGATCGATTTGTCTAGGGGGGGAGATATAATGCAAAATGTAATGTTGCCTTATGCAGAGTGGGACATGCCATTGCGTTTTATTTTCCAACAGGATAACGATCCAAAATACTCTTCACGAATTGTTCAAGAGTAGTTTCAAGAAAATAACGTTCGGGTTTTGCAGTGGCCGGCACAATCCCCAGACCTTAACCCCATTGAAAATCCATGGGCAGAAGTTGAACGTGGAATTCGTACACAATTATTTCCAAATAAACAATCATTGGTAAATAAAATCAATGAAGTTTGGACAAAACCTTCCCGAAGATACTGTTCAAAAATTGATTGCCTCAATGCCGCGACGTTGTCGGCGAGTAATAAAAAATAATGGATATTCTATTAACTATTAGCATAATACTTCTAGCTGTTCTAATTATTAAATGTGTTTAATGTTTTTTTTATCGTAATATGTAAAATAAAATACTGTTGACACAATTTGTTGCTTTACTTTTGTCGCACTTCATTTCGTCAATTTTTATAATTATAAATATTTCTCTACCTTCATTTTGTTTACAGTGTACCAAAATATTGTGAAATATTACTAATATTGTGGGGATAATATTTCATTAAAATTAGCTGAGGATGACAATCATATAATTAATTTTTTAAATTCAATGAAATTTTAGTGGTGGAATTGGAGGACTTATTGTCAATTGTCAAATTTTTGAAAAAAAAAATTTTTTTTCAATGGGGTTGGGGCGCGAGTAGGATTTTTTTTTTCTTTTAAGAGATGTTTATACATTGCAAGTTTTCCCGAAGTTTTAAATCGAAATTGGAAAATTTGTATTTTTTGATCCAGCCTACTGTTCAAGTTTTCGAAACCTTTTGCCTCCCTGGAACATTTTTGACTCGTTTTATGTATTTTGGTCTGCTGAATCTAGCTCTGACCTCAATTTATCGACTTTAACCAATTACAAACTCATAGTACATTTTATTAACAGTAAGTTTAAGCCTAATATATTCATTTTAAATTAATTTTCCAAATATTTACCTCCATTGATCTATCTTTTATAAGAACCACCGTTTCCCGTATTAATGCAATGTCTTGGTGAAATCTTTCTACATGCTAATCTGATACTGCTCTTAAGTTTTCGGGAAAGAAATCCAAAAATGTCATCCAGAAATGGAAAAGAATGGCAGAGATTAGTTCTTTTCCGTTTTCGTGGTAGTTCTCTGATTTATTGTTCACAATAAAATTGTTGCAAACGATTTCAAACGCATCCCATGCTCGTCTTTCAGTGTCCTAAAGTTGTGATCTTGACGCAGTTGTCTAATTTGCGGTCTACAAATATTCCCTCTTTAGTCTTTGCCTTACACTTTTAGATATAAAAAGCAACTCCTTCTTGATTCAGTGCATTAACAAAATTTTTGATGAGGCTTGGCTTGATGTAAAGTGAGGGTAAATATACCTTTTCCTTTTGAACTAATACTTCTCGTGTCACATTTTTAACACCAGTTGTTTTGCGTAGAGACCAGTTCAATTTTATAATGTTTATCTTTTCCGCGGCTATCCGACTCACACAAAAAGCAGCAGTATTTTGTATATCCTGATTGCAGCCCTGTCGGCACATAAATTCCATTTGTGGTTTTCGTTCTTTATATACCTCAGGAATGTCTAAAAAGTATCATATGCCTCTCTCATAATTTGCTGAGTGACCTATAGGAACTAACGGATATTCTTTGCTATTAAAAAGTAAAACAGTTTATAAACTTGTTTTAGGAAAATCTTTTAATAGCCGCCATTGATCTGGTGTATATGACAAGCTAAGTTCTGTCATTAAATCGGATATATCGTGACAATACACCAATTCATCTTCCATTGCAAAAAATAATGTAAATGTTGCTTCTTTTCCTGTTTCTTAACGCTTCTTGTAAAAAAGGTTCCATTGCTGTAGACGGGGTCCAAGAAGATCTGCTTTTGTCTTCAAAAGGTATAAGTCACGAACAAGATCACTTAATCCAGCTTAAGTGATTAACTGGGGCTTAGAAGAAAAATCGTCAGAACTAGGGATATAGTTGTTCCGGTTTTTAGAAGAGATTATTCAGATTCCGATTCCGAATCAAAAGTGTAATTTTCAGGAAGCTGGGAATGGGCAATGAGCTGTAATGGGGCACTGGTCTGATTACAGTTGGTTGGTTAAGAGCGGGGGTCAGGTTAACCTCATCTTTCTTGCATTGCCGCCTTACGGTTTATTGTGCTCCCCTATCTTGTTAGGAAAGTTCGGTTCCTTTGGTTAGATCCAGTAGCTTCCCTCCAAGATTCTTATGTGGAAGAGTAGCCCCATGTTGAATTGCTCAAAATATGTTCAGTCTTCTGAGAGCCAACGCATCGCAGTTGTAAATGATGTGCATGGCGGTTTCCTCCTCTTCACCACATAGTCTGCAGGTGTTTTCTCAAGGAACAGTGTCCTGTTAGTAAGCCTGTGACTTGTTTTATCTGAGTGCATGTTAGCATATTAGTTAATTTCTTTGAGGGGTTGTTATTTTAGGGACTATCTGTTTATTGCTGACTTCACCACTTATCTGGACACGCCTAGGGCGGGTTGAGGACCCTAGAGGTTCTGAGCAGCTCCAGTCCTAGCTAGTCGGTCTTCGTTGCCTGCTGTCCCTGATTGACCAGGAATACATACGAGTTCGATTTTATTATTTCTTGACAATAGGTCTTTTAGGTCGTGCTAGCACTTAATCGTGATCTTAGATGTGAATTGATAAGAGTTTAGAGCTTTAAGGGCAGCTTAACTGTCTAAGAGAAATTATATGTTTTGGTTGTGGTAGTCCTGTTCAATATTCAGTTGCTTGTATTGCATGAATTTCGGCGTGGTAGGTATAGTGTGGCGTGGATTCCTAGGGGGATACTGATGTTTCTTCCTGGTCTCGCAGAGGAAATATTGGTCATGCAAAAATAGCAATCATCCATTTGGTTACGATGTTCCCTCCAAACCATGTGAATGAAATAGATTTGTGAGTACCTGTCAACCACCCTGACAATGTTCTCGAACTGCAACAAATTTTTGGAGCCCATGACTTATCTTGATCACCAACTCTATAGGCAAACTGCAGTTTATAAGCTTCTTTCACAAGTGCAGTAATTTCGCCATTAATATAACACATGGTATCAGTTTTATTCACACAAGCACGCCACGACGAAACAAAAAGTACTTACTTCTTATTCCCCATTTTAAATAACCTTCTATCATAACAACAACATAAAATATCACCTGTTTCTCGGTCAAAAATGCAATAGATATAATAAAAGTATTAATAAAATTATAGTTCCCAAAACTTTAAATTATAAATAAGCGGCGTTATCTGAATTTTCCTGTTAGTAGAATATACCTACTGTCCTTTAAAAAGGACTGTAGGTCACTAGGTCTAAATGGGTTAAAGGTAGTCAATGCTTAAAACGAAATAAAATAAAAATTGGGTTCCTATAGGAGTTTCACTTTGACGTACTACTGCATCCCAAAGCCAACGATAAAAATAAACAAACCAAACTTTTAAAAATCGACAGTATAGTTTTATTTTCAAACCGTTTACAAAAATACACGGCAATAGAAAGCTTTCTCTCTCTTTTGGCTTAAATGTAACCTTATACTTAGAAAAAATGGTTTATACTTTTGTTGTTGCTAGAAGTTATGGCAATGTGACCGTGTAATATAGTAATATGAATTTAAATTGATTCTTTAGAGGTATTCGATAGCATTCAGATAAAAATGTTTTGACTATTGGGATCTTGTTTTTTATTTTTATTAAACAGGTCAACAATCAGATTGGGTAAAGGAATGTGAAGACAAATACTGTATTATACAGGATGGCGCATCAAAAACGAAACAGAGTCATTTACTGGCAGCTCAGTTCTTTTTTGGAAAAACGCTCAGACCCGTCGATTTTGTTTTCGAGGGGGATACACAATTGGCAAAAAATCACGTTAGCACGTGCAGCCCCCTGGGCGGGGGTTGCACCACCCCTAATACCTTAAATGGAAAGGGTCGAGTGATACCTTATTTTAAAGGTCCTGCAATTCCCTTTATAATGATGTAAAATTCATGTACTTCAATTCAGTAGTTTTGGAGATTTATTGATTTAAAGCTTAAATAAAACTCTAATACATCATCATTAGTGGAGATCAATACAATTTTCCAGTATAGTAGAAGAATAAGCACCAACAAATTTAAAAGAAGTAAAAGCTCAAGGGAGCTGACTTAAGAGAAATACCAATACCAGCTATATAATTGGCAGCAAAGTAGTGTAAAAATGAAAAATGAACCGTCAGCCAAGTAAATGTTAGAAATGACCACCATGACTCTCCATGCAGTAATAAAGATTTTGCTCAAAACGTTGCCGCACATTTTGCAATATTTGAGGAGTAATTTGAAGGCACTCATTCACAAGTCTTTGTCGCAAATTTTCTAACGATGTTGACTGAGTAGCATAGATTTTGCTTTTTAAGTGACCCCACAGAAAGAAATCCAAAGGTGATAAATCTGGCGATCTTCAGCGCCATTCAATGGCACCTCTTCTACCAATCCATCAACCTGGAAACGTCTGATCTAAATATTGTCGAACACGAATGCGTAATGTGGTGAGGCACCATCCTATTGGAACATCAACCTATTCGCAATGTACCGCCGATCATTCTGATTTTCAATTATGGCTGTTAATGCAGGATCTATGGCGTCTTGCAGTAATTACAAATACATTTCACCGGCTAAATTATCGCCAAAAATACCAGCCCAAACATTTAATTTTTGTGTGCTGCTCTGTGTGTAGCTCACGATAAATTCTGGGATTAGAATCGGACTAATATCGGCAGTTATGACGATTTACTACGCCATTTAAGAAAAAGGAACATTCGTTGGAAAAGCAAGCGTTGAATGGAAAATCTTCATAGTTTATAATTCGTTTACTCAAATCTTCACAAAATTGTAATCGCCGATCGAAATCGTCTTCATTAAGTTCTTGTACAAGGTGAATTGTATACGGATGAACACTATGGGCCTTTAGAACCCGTCTACTACTACTACGTCGACTAACACCACACACAGTATCCAATTTGAGGGTACTTAACGTAGGATCTACATAAACTTGCCCTAAAACAACAAAGTTTGGTTGAATCAATCGCAAACTATGTACTAAATCCTATTTAAAATAAGTACGAGACATTCCCTTCTTATCTTTCTTCAAGAAACAACTTTTTCTGCCACAAAAAACGCTCCAATCGCTATTTTCAACACCAAAATGATAAACAAACCATGGGCGCAACGAAAAAAAGCATTTACTTATTAAGTAAATGCTTTTACTCAAATTTCTACTGAAAGTAGTACATACAAACTAATCTGATGTACCTATTAAAGTCTACTTTAAGCTTTAAATCAATAAATCTTCAAAACTACTAAACTGAAGTACATGAATTTTACATCATTATAAAGGGAATTGAAAGACCCTTAAAATAAGGTATCATTCGACCCCCCTTACCATTTGGGATTCTAGGGGTGGTGCCACTCCCGCCCAGGGGGCTGCACGTGCTAACGTGATTTTTTGCCAATTTTGTGTCCCCCTCGAAAACAAAATCGACGGGTCTGAGCGTTTTTCCAAAAAAGAAGTGAGCTGCCAGTAAATGTCTCTGTTTCGTTTTCGATGCGCCACCCTGTATAATGATTATGACTAATATGTAATTTACCGGAATTTGATTTGATACCGTTAAGATGAATTTGGGTATTCAGCTTTTTTGAATACTTATTAGATACTTTAAACATAAAATCATTTAAAGAAACAGTAAAGAGAGAAGGAAAGCTACACATAAATACAGAACAGTTATAAAGTACATTAAATTGTTATTAAATTATATTAAGTATGTACTTTGAAAGTTATTCAAGAAAAGCCAATTAAGCCTATTAGAAAAAATGGTGTCATCTTATTTATTCATGTTCTATCTGAATCCGAGATATTTCCCACATTTTCCCGGACATCTTGTATAATAGCATTTTTGTGGACTCGATCCTTGCGTATGGAATTCTGGTGTAGGGTGGGCTCTATAATAACGGCTTGTATAAGTTACGTTTGACACATGTATAAAATACTTAGTTATAGCAAAATGAATGATATCAGGGTGTTTAAATACTTTTTCAATTCTGATATGCAGGTTTTAAATTTGATCGAATTTAACTGAAATTTTAAATTTATGGATGCTAATTCAATTCCAAGTGACTTTTTTATATCTTGCATTTTGATCAAGTATTAAAAATAAATGTACTTTTTCTTCAGCCAACATCGCATTTTTTGGGCTCCCTACATACATACGTAGTACATAAAAAAATTTTGGCACAGGAATCTCGTTTTATAAGAAGAAAAAACGTTTAGGTTAGTTATACTACGGGGGGTCGAACCCCCCCGAAATGTCCGAGAAAGAAAAAATTCATTCAATGTTCATTTGAAAATGCCGTTATGCTCATAGTTCTGGCAGATCCAGTATGAGAGCGCCACTAACAAAAACTGAGTATCCTAAAAAATGATGATTCGACGTTTGTCATATAGACAGAAGAAACAAGCACGCGTATTTGTTCACGTTCTATCGCTTGTCACTCAATATATATTACTATTCGCATCATTTGCGTGAATAAAGTTTGCATTGAATCACTAAAATCGGCTTGTTTTATGCTGAAGTTATTGTACGACTTACGACCCTTCCAACATAAATGGCTTCTGCAAAGATAACATCATTTTTCAAACCAAAAAATGCTTCCACTTCGGACCCCAAAAATTCATAACACTTCATTACCCGAACACTGGCCCGATGAGTGCCCACCAGTAAAAAGACCAAGGCATGAGGATTCGAATTCTCCTGATCTAGCAGTAAGTTTCACAATTCACGACAAAACGTAGAAAAATTATTAAGAAAGCATTAAAATTAGCAAAATTATTAAAAAAGGGTTAGATAATTTTTCCTGTATTCAAAAAAATATGGGAATGTTAAAAAATAAATAATAAATATATAAATAAATCGTAGTAATAGTACACTTTCTACCTGCCTATTTTTTCCCTTGCCTCCGGCTCGGAAAAAAAAACCCCGGAATTGCCAAATTCGGCGATTGACTCCAGATGCAAACTGTATTTTATTCGATTCATAACCGAAAATGACCTTTGAAGTACCACTTTTAAGGTTAGAATTAGTGATGCAACGGTTCCGGGTTTGACCGTTACGGTTACGGTTACGGTTATCTGTACGGTTACGAATACATTCACGGTTATTCAAAAAAAAATTGCAGAATTACAAAAATTAAAGTTTATTGTTTAAAATAAAATAAAAAACACACGTTTAGTAAAGGTTAAATAATAATTATTAATCTAAACAAAAACAAAATTTCTAATAAAACTATAAAACAAAAGGATATGAGTAACATTTTTTTTAAACCTAACTAAAAACAGTAAAAACAGGTAGGTACCTGAATAATATATTTTAAAAAATAAAAAAGTCAAAAGACAACACTCAAAATTTAATAGTCAAAATTTACGGCAGGCAAATTTTTATTTAAAAAACATAACATCTGCAAATTCTGCGGAATCAGCCTGTTTCTCTTTGGTGTTTGCACAAGACCTGCAGTCGAAAACAACCTCTCCGAATTCACTGACGATCAATGAAGACTAAGGTTAAAGAAAGCAAATACCCATGTTATTAAACCGATGCACGCATGTCTAATTAAATGTCAAAATCAGCGGCCATATTGCAGTGTAGCTGCGATATTCGCATGCGCGAGACCGGCTCGTTCAAAAAATGTTTTCTTACATTTTTATTAAAGCTTTTTAAATATTTTATGGTAATTAAACGCTAAACTGGATGGTTCCAAAACATCTTTAATTTAATAATATGAAAATAATAATATACTTAACAATACAGTTCAATGACTAAATCTATACTACATAAAATAGGGTAACATCGTTATAATAATAAACAGCCCCACATAAAAGCAACATACAATGTTTATATAATTAAACAATTTTTTTAAAACATATAGGTATTACATATGAGAACACTCAAAATCTGTTTTTTATATACCTAAGTAAAAACAAATGTATACATACTTTCTAATAAAATAGTAGTTTGGACTCGGAGGACTGTAAACTGATGGTATGGCTGGTTCGGTGTAACTATAAAACCATGAAACAAAGGTATTACAGGGATATCGTGAAGAAATTGATAGTGGGAATACTCGTCGAGAAGTAATATTTACAGTTTAAAAACATACATTGCAATCGGGGGGCACTGATTAAGTATTTTACAACTTCTCCGAGGGACACCTAAATTATATTTTATTTACATTGTCACTATATCCTGTGGTACTTAGAGTAATATGGTAAAATGTACTATTTATTATTTAAAGCAAGCTCTAAAATATAAAAAAATGGAATGAGTATTAAACAGGAAAAATTGTTTGGAAAAATTGCAAGGTTTTGGGAGGTCAGTGACCAATTTTGAGCGATTTCTTTTGAATCTTCCGATATATCTAATAGTGATGCTTGAGCACATTTAACCAATAAATGATTGAAATGACTTACCTGCGACAAAAAGACCCATTTTCTGCAGAAAATTGAAAAAAAGATAATAAAATCACAAAAAGGAAACGTCAACCTCACCCACCATTTATTAAAAAATCCGAAGATTAACTTACGACGTATAGTCTGAACTTTTAAGAGTGAGAGTGATGGAACAACTTCAAATAACACATTGTAAAAAAGGATAACCCGAGAAATGTCAAAGAGTCAACCCCCCCGAAATGTCCGAGAAAGAAAAAATTCATTCAATGTTCATTTGAAAATGCCGTTATGCTCATAGTTCTGGCAGATCCAGTATGAGAGCGCCACTAACAAAAACTGAGTATCCTAAAAAATGATGATTCGACGTTTGTCATATAGACAGAAGAAACAAGCACGCGTATTTGTTCACGTTCTATCGCTTGTCACTCAATATATATTACTATTCGCATCATTTGCGTGAATAAAGTTTGAATTGAATCACTAAAATCGGCTTGTTTTATGCTGAAGTTATTGTACGACTTACGACCCTTCCAACATAAATGGCTTCTGCAAAGATAACATCATTTTTCAAACCAAAAAATGCTTCCACTTCGGACCCCAAAAATTCATAACACTTCATTACCCGAACACTGGCCCGATGAGTGCCCATCAGTAAAAAGACCAAGGCATGAGGATTCGAATTCTCCTGATCTAGCAGTAAGTTTCACAATTCACGACAAAACGTAGAAAAATTATTAAGAAAGCATTAAAATTAGCAAAATTATTAAAAAAGGGTTAGATAATTTTTCCTGTATTCAAAAAAATATGGGAATGTTAAAAAATAAATAATAAATATATAAATAAATCGTAGTAATAGTACACTTTCTACCTGCCTATTTTTTCCCTTGCCTCCGGCTCGGAAAAAAAAAACCCCGGAATTGCCAAATTCGGCGATTGACTCCAGATGCAAACTGTATTTTATTCGATTCATAACCGAAAATGACCTTTGAAGTACCACTTTTAAGGTTAGAATTAGTGATGCAACGGTTCCGGGTTTGACCGTTACGGTTACGGTTACGGTTATCTGTACGGTTACGAATACATTCACGGTTATTCAAAAAAAAATTGCAGAATTACAAAAATTAAAGTTTATTGTTTAAAATAAAATAAAAAACACACGTTTAGTAAAGGTTAAATAATAATTATTAATCTAAACAAAAACAAAATTTCTAATAAAACTATAAAACAAAAGGAAATGAGTAACATTTTTTTTAAACCTAACTAAAAACAGTAAAAACAGGTAGGTACCTGAATAATATATTTTAAAAAATAAAAAAGTCAAAAGACAACACTCAAAATTTAATAGTCAAAATTTACGGCAGGCAAATTTTTATTTAAAAAACATAACATCTGCAAATTCTGCGGAATCAGCCTGTTTCTCTTTGGTGTTTGCACAAGACCTGCAGTCGAAAACAACCTCTCCGAATTCACTGACGATCAATGAAGACTAAGGTTAAAGAAAGCAAATACCCATGTTATTAAACCGATGCACGCATGTCTAATTAAATGTCAAAATCAGCGGCCATATTGCAGTGTAGCTGCGATATTCGCATGCGCGAGACCGGCTCGTTCAAAAAATGTTTTCTTACATTTTTATTAAAGCTTTTTAAATATTTTATGGTAATTAAACGCTAAACTGGATGGTTCCAAAACATCTTTAATTTAATAATATGAAAATAATAATATACTTAACAATACAGTTCAATGACTAAATCTATACTACATAAAATAGGGTAACATCGTTATAATAATAAACAGCCCCACATAAAAGCAACATACAATGTTTATATAATTAAACAATTTTTTTAAAACATATAGGTATTACATATGAGAACACTCAAAATCTGTTTTTTATATACCTAAGTAAAAACAAATGTATACATACTTTCTAATAAAATAGTAGTTTGGACTCGGAGGACTGTAAACTGATGGTATGGCTGGTTCGGTGTAACTATAAAACCATGAAACAAAGGTATTACAGGGATATCGTGAAGAAATTGATAGTGGGAATACTCGTCGAGAAGTAATATTTACAGTTTAAAAACATACATTGCAATCGGGGGGCACTGATTAAGTATTTTACAACTTCTCCGAGGGACACCTAAATTATATTTTATTTACATTGTCACTATATCCTGTGGTACTTAGAGTAATATGGTAAAATGTACTATTTATTATTTAAAGCAAGCTCTAAAATATAAAAAAATGGGATGGAAATTAAACAGGAAAAATTGTTTGGAAAAATTGCAAGGTTTTGGGAGGTCAGTGACCAATTTTGAGCGATTTCTTTTGAATCTTCCGATATATCTAATAGTGATGCTTGAGCACATTTAACCAATAAATGATTGAAATGACTTACCTGCGACAAAAAGACCCATTTTCTGCAGAAAATTGAAAAAAAGATAATAAAATCACAAAAAGGAAACGTCAACCTCACCCACCATTTATTAAAAAATCCGAAGATTAACTTACGACGTATAGTCTGAACTTTTAAGAGTGAGAGTGATGGAACAACTTCAAATAACACATTGTAAAAAAGGATAACCCGAGAAATGTCAAAGAGTGTGGCGATTCTTTCTGCGGTTTTTGCAGTGTAGCTTTGTGACAGCTGTCATTCTTCTGCTTCGCTTCCTCCCATTTGGGTCTCACCGGGCTGCTGACGATGGTTTGTATGATAAATACAGCACGATTCTTATTGGCAACGCGAAAACCGCGCCACGTCGACGGCGACCTCGCTATCGTGGAATATACCAGGGCCGCATTCAGTCGTTCGATGAAAAACCGTGAATGCGGTATACGGTTACGGTTAACTGTATAATATCCAAAACCGTGAATTAACCGTAACCGTAACCGTAACCGTAACCGTAACCGTTGCAACACTAGTTAGAATCGAATAAATGGAATAAATAAAATTCGATAGAATATAAAAATCACCAACAACAACCAAAAATCAACAACGAGTAATAAAAAAACAACAAGGAATAAAAAATCAACAAAAACAATAAAATCTAAATTTAACAAAATTAAATGAAAACCCCCCGAAAATATTTATTTATAAAAGGTCCCTCCTGCATACAGTTATTTGATGAGCTTGGCGTCTTTCATCTAAAGTTATTTCGAACATTTAATTATTTAATTAAGTAACTTAGTTTTTTAAGTAAAAATGCTGTAACTAATGCATTGAGTTAAGTTAATAAATAAGAAAATTTGAAAAAATAAAAAAAACAATTTATGCATTCAACTTTGGTAAACAAAATGTATACCATAGGTACGTTAAGGTACGGGGTTCACGGTGGCGACTAATTTAAATGTGTGTTATTACAATATTTTTAAATTGAACACCCTGTATTTTTTTAACTGATCGGACTTATCTTTTAAATACCTTTCTTTCTAAGAAACATGTCATTATCTAAATTTGACGGTTTTTGAAATAATTTAAAATGCATCCTAGGCTACGCAGAATAGGTACCTAACCCTATAATTTTGTATCAAGAATACTATGCACAAAACTAAAGGAAATTAGCTAAATGACACACATTGATTAAGAGTAACAACAATTAACACATCAGATCATCAGTAGAAAAAGACAGAGACCTGCTGTTCAACGTTGGTTTTGGCATTTCGTCCTCTTGATGTCGGTTTAATAATAACCATTTGAGTTTTTCGAGGAAAATCATAAAATTTATAAACATTTTTTTTGTGTCATGTAGCTGATAGAGCATGAAAACACTCTTAGATATGCTTCATTCCACAATAATTCGTTGATTTCCCGACCGCAATAAAATTTAAACCCAGCCATAAATAAGTGCCTTTTGAAAGGGTACAGGTCCTGATTACCTACTAATTTCAATAGTTTAGGTTAGCTATTTTTAACAAAACAACAAATATAAAATAATAGGTAAGTATCTTTATTTTAATCATGCAATTAAATAGGTATTAATATTTATACAAAAATACTAATCTACAATATTATAATATCATCTATGCCTAAACTAATATAGTGACGATAGTGATAGTGAAACAGAGCTAAATATAGAGTAGGTTAAGTCAAATATTGTATTATAATAATACTGTAGATTAGTATTTTTGTATAAATATTAATAGCTATTTAATTACATGATTAAAATAAGGGTACTTACCTATTATTTTATATTTGTTGTTTTGTTGAAAATAGCTAACCTAAACTATTGAAATTAGTAGGTAATTAGCACCTGTACCCTTTCAAAAGGTCCGGTGCTTACACAATAGATATTTGTCAGGCAAGTTATTTATGGTTGGGATTACGACTGAGGGTTGTCATTTAAATTTTATTGCGGTCGAGAAATCAACGAATAATTGTGGAATGAAGCATACCACTAAGTTTAATGTTTTTCGATAAGGTCTTCAGTCTCAGGATATTATATTTTTTCCAAATCAATGTGTGCCTTACCCCCACTACTTGATCTGAAGAGTCTTCTAGAAAAATTGTCCAGAATAGACTAAAAATGTATTTGCTAATATTTTTAGTATACCTTATCTAGGCAATTTATAAAGAGACCCCCTTTTCTCAACTTACCGATACTGATACGCCCCCAAGCGGCCATGTAACGAATTTGAAAATAATTTCCAGCAATTTCTATTAGCCGTATTTACTGGCAATATTTTTTTTGCAACGTTGCATGCTGAATGGTTTCCGAGATAGAGCTTAAGCGGCTCACTTAATTGGTCACCCTGTACATCAATGGAATCTCATCAATGGCTCCCCGTTCTATTAAAACCCAAGAAATAATAAAAAACGACGATAAAATGTATTTATTGCAATATACTGGATACTAATTAGACAGGGATTGTTTGAAGTCAAACACCTGCTTTCAATTGTGTTCATTTGAGCTTTCGAACTTAAGTAGACAACACTATGGTAACTGAAATATTCTCTACAATTACCCGAAAAGAAAATGACGAGTGTTTTTCGACTCGGACTCGCCCCGAAACGCCAAAATCATGAATAATTGAAAAACTACGCCGGAAAATCGTTCGTTAAATATCAGAAAGTTTCCACAATCACTTAGGAATAACAACGCCTCCAGAATGTTTCTGTCCAGATTTTTTACCGTCCTAACAACTTATTACGTCCCGCTGAGAATTGTTATTTCATTTCTTTTTTGAACGCCTGTTTCGTGTTACAACGTTTTACAAATAGAGAATTTTTGCATAAATACTCTTAAGGAGTTTGTTTATAAGTTGAAAAGTGTATAGGATTGTTAAATTTCAGTTTATATTTAACAATTTATTTATGCTACTAATCAACAGAGAATATTTGTGGAGATTTGTCAGTTCTAATTTCGCCACCGCGAAATGGACGAATACATTATAAATGTCAAGAACTGACAATTAACTTTGAATGAAATGAATAAATTTATTTATATACAGTATAGTATTGGCACTCTTGCGTTGCTTTTTCTTGGTCTCGCGAGATAAGACAAGACAAGAATATTTACTCTCGGGAACCAAAACTACAGGTAACCTAAGGTATCACTTCACAGCAAACCGATTCACTCTGGTTTTCTGAATGAAGATTAACATTTTTAAATGTCAAATTTTAAATAATAATAAACACCCTTCATTTCAAAATAACTTTATATAACATAAAATGAAATAGTGTTCAATTTTATAGGCAGAATTTACACTGCATACTTGAGATTTTACTAAATTCTCTTCGATAGTATATGGTTCAATTTCTTAGTACTTTAAATACGTTATTTTTTAATGTTTAGAGTTGTCACAAGTTTCGATGTGTATTGCCGTATTGGGAGACTGTTGTATCGTTTAGTACAGTTGTAATAAGTACCACTTTCGTACAATGTCAGCTTATGTTTAGGAAAGGTATAGTTCATCGTTCTTGCTGGATAGGTACTTATTTTGTGATTCTTTATTTCTAAACGAGGCTCTATTTTTAAAAAAGAATAAAACACATTCCTGTATGTAAACTGCAAGGACAGTGAGAAGATGGTTCTTTTTAAACTTACCTCTGCAACCTTCTCTGAAATTAAGACGCAACTGCTCTTCTTTGACATGTAAATAATCGTTCAACGTTCCTACATTTCCCATACAAATTAATTCCTTATCTCATGTGTGATTTGAAATTTGCGTAGTAGACCATTTTACATGTTTGCCTATTCAGATATATAGCTAAAATGCGGAAAGTGAACATACTCTATTTAGTTTACAAGACCATTCCCAAAAATGTTGTCGTCTTTGACAGTTTTAGTTACAACGATATGTTCCATTTCTTCCAATGTATATCTTGTGGTATTTAATAGTATAGCATTTATTTTTAGACAAGCTTATTTTTGGCAAACTTGGAGCCATTATAAGAAAATTTGAATCATCCGTATAAATTGTTAATATATAGTTGTTCTTGACAGCAGTTCTGTTATATCATTTACATAAGTAATTAATAGTAGAGTTCCCAATATACTTCCCTGTTTATTCCTAGTTTTATTAGATGCTCCTTACCTACTGTTACGTTTTGATACCTTTACGATAGGTATGATCTGATCCATCACAAGGCCATTAAGAGATACTTCCCAAATCCGCTTAACAAACTGAGACACTGCTGTCTGAGTCTGAGTCGACTTGTCCTTTAAATATCCGTGTTGATTGAGATTGTACTTTATTTAAATAAAATTTTGTTATTGTTTTGTGAACAGATGGTTAATGTTTCATCGGTGACACAGCCAAATTCATGAAATTAGAAGGAATCTAACCTGTGAGTAGAACAATTCAAATATTTTTTTTTTCTCAAAAGCCATTAGTTCACCGAAAAAAATGAATTTTTGATAAGCGATAAGCGATGTCATGACCTAAAATTAGGTTGTATGCAAGAAATTAGCCAACAGCTAGATATTTCCACCTTTCCCATTATTTACTATTCATTTTTTTTATTTCAATTAGTAATAAGACAAATTGTTTAAATTTAGTCATTATCTAGTAGTAAGGTAAAAGTAGGTGCTTCTGATTTCAAGACAAGACAAGACGTCAAGACGTTTTGAGTGCTTCAATGTAACCGAACAATGTGGCCAGATTGTTTTTTTTTATTTATAGGTCGGAATATGTGTATTATAAGAAATTAGTGCCATTTTTTGGTGAAAGTTTTGTTTTCACTTAATAGTTGTTTTTTTTTCTCTGAGACACTATTTGTCTCAGGCGTTATGGCCACGTGAGACTTATCTGTCTCACGACACGTTTCAATGCTAAAATCGGTTGGGGGCACGTGGCAGTCTTTTGTCCGCTCTTGAAGAGGTAACAAGCAGTACAAAATGAGTTACGAAAAATACCAAGAACGTACAGAAGTTTATGAATCAGATGATGTAGATCTTAGTGATAGTTCTTCCGATAATTACATCCCACCCTCAGAAATTTCATCTAATATAGATAATATTATGCATGTGATATAGTTTATATTGTATGCAAATGTGGTTTTAGATATATATTTTGGACATAGACTTATTTACAAAATATTCACTCCTGTTTATTGCACTGTAACAACAAATACAGCAGATATTAACCAAACTAGCACTTTAAACATAAACCCTGTAAAACTAAGTGCTGCACATATTAGAGACCAGTTTTCAAGTGGCTTGGAAGAAATAATTGTAATCAAGTACGAGATTACATGATAGATGAAAACAATGACAAAAAAGCTGTGGATGCGGGTAGCGATATTAACTGGCATCCAGTAACCGGAGTTGCTTCGTTTCTAAGATACAGGGCGTTGAAGTTTAAAAAAAAAACGGTCATAAATATCCTTAAACTGATTTGGTGGAAAACGAAGCCAGATATGAAAAAAACACAAGAGACCAAAAAGTTGTATTTATAGTTGCTTGATCTGAGCAAATAAGAAAACTAAAAAAAAGGCAGTGGCGTACTATTTCTTCTCAATAATAATTAACTGTAGTGCCCACTGAGACGCTACTGGATCTAATAATTTCAATCTAGTTAGGGCTAAATAAGCGCCTTATTACTTTAAATAATTGAACCCAATCGGTTTAAGGATATTTATTACCGTTTTTTTTTAGGCTTCAACGCCCTCCAAAAATTGAATAAGGGAGACAATGGCCAGAGAAAGCAACACAACAGTTATAGTCTCCCAGTGGAGGACAAGTAGGATGTTCTTATGTTAAATACCAGACATGTAAATGAAGTTGTTACAATTCCAACCCGAAATACAGAAGGTTTTAAACCCAAAAATGTATTGATTAAATTTGTCCGATCTGAAGGCCTACAACAATCTACTAAAACGAGGTATAAAATGGCAGAGAAAACTTGCCATTAAAATGCTGTTAGGAATATTTATTGTAAATGCATATATTCTCTATTCTGCTGTCACGACAAACAAAATATCTATCACTACCTTCAAGAAGATTTTATGCGAGACTGGACGTAAACAAATATGACAATATCGCGGTACCAGATAATGGGACCAAAGATATCCTAAAAGAAACAGAAAACAGAAGACACTATGTCGCACCCTCAATGCAACACTACCACAACTCAAAATTGATAGTTTCGAGAAAAACGCGTTTAAAGTTTTGGCGGTTGAAAAAATTCATTTTAACTTTTTTATTTATGTAAGTTTATGCGTTTATTTTTAAAATTTAAATTGTTTATAGTGTTTATATTAAGATGATGAACGTTAAAAAGTGTATACTTTTTTATTATAATAATAATCTTGAATAAAGTGATGAAATACATGACATATTTTGAGATGTGGTAGTATTGCATTAAAGAAAAATGTCTAACACGGTACTAACTTTAGTTCGATTTTTAAGCTATTTTTCTATTGTCTAATAAAACAACATCTATAATAAATGCAAAAATATAAAAAGTAAGTAAAAAAGTTACATTTAAATTAAAAACAAAGTATATAATCCATTACATGACAGATAAATTTTCGAAAAATGGATGATATTTTCCTGGAATCACGCTTTCACGGCATAAAGAAAGAAGACCATCCTTTTTCTTTTTTGTAATTTTTGGTGGTTCTGTGTTTTAATACTGATGGTGCATTTTCCAACCTACTACTTTTACGACTTGTCACTGCTATCTCGAAATTAAATTTATAAAAATTGAAAATGGGGACTCCTTTCTAAGCTCCAAAATCCTGATATTGGGCCAATTAACTTTTTCATTCTTGGTGTTAAGCGTCAAATTTTTTCGGATTTGACTGGTTAATTCTTTGAAATCCTTGAAACAGCTGGTGTCCATTTCATGAACCTTATACGGCAAGCCATTTTTTTTTCGCCAAAGCGATTACCGGTATCCATTGTTGTGGAATATAAATAGAGCTGCCCCTCACAACTCTTCGTTTTTCTCGTTCTAGGCACGAATGCATAGAATCGCCCTCATTTTCGGTGGCTAGTAATTAAAAACTTGTGACTTATTTTTTCAATATTGAGATGTTGTGTTGCGTACATGTACATTCCAGCTACAAATTTATTTTTATTCTGACTAACGCAATTGTCTGATTAAAATATAACACTTTCTTTTCCGGAACAAACATTCTTCAAAAAAGATAGGACACAACTAGCTATTTCATTGGACCCACGTTTTGCAATATCCTTACTCCAAACATAGCAGTGTCCATTTTTACCAGCAGTATTATAGACTGTCAAGTTATACGTCGAAATTTTGCTTTTGTAGTAAAAAGATGATACTTCTCCCGAAGGCGTAGGAAGCACAGCCTGCAAATCATACACCGCTACGGTTTTTTATCTTTATTTTCTGATGCATCTATTATGTCCTTAGCCTTTTCCTTTCGTGATAACTCTTTGTCTTTAAGATGTTTTTCAACTACAAGCTTTAATTCGCCTTTCTTCTCATCATTTGAATTCTTATAACTTTCGCAAGAACTACATCGATCCTTTTTCGGTTTATGGAAACCTAGGATATACTCTGTGTTAAAAATTTGTTCATAAATACATTTTTTCACAAACGGTTTGTCATCTTCTCTGCACTTTTCAAGATACAAACGATAGAGAGTAGATGTCAGCAACTTACCAATCTTACAAGAGATGGGCTTCGATTTAAACTTCGTTCTAATTTCACTATCTGTCTTGCTCGTTTACTCATTTTGTAAAATAAAATAACTTATTTAATTTGTTATAATTACAAAAAAAACTTAAACACAGTGGACAAACATCTTTTGATTGGAAATCTTCGAAACTAAATTGATAACAAACCGTAAAAGTCACCACAAGTTTAATTTGCGCGTAAATTAGAATTTCGGAAATGAAACCGTTTGTTGCAATAGTAACACATCTCAAAATGCTGTTGAACGAGCTGGCAGCTCATTTGCGTATCCACAATACAACACCACCACAACTTGAAATACGTTAGTCTTGCATCTAGGATATTTATAATTTGTATTCGAAGCATACTAACGTATCTGCTAATAAAAAAACAATCCTTAGATTTAGAGTTATGTTACTTTTGTACTAGCAAGTCTGATATATAAGTATCGATTTGCACCACATAACTCAAAATTGACATATTTTGAGTTGTGGTAGTGTTGCATTGAGGGTGCGATGTGTAGAGTATTTCCGGAAAATATCGAAAAGTGAAGAAAGAAAAGCGACACAAAGAAAGTAAAAATATTAAACTATGTTGTAGTACTTGTGAAAAAATCTGCTGTATGCCTTGCTTTTTTGAAGTGCACCAACGTACGAAATAATATTTTTTTAAAGTTCTAGCGTTAAAGTTAAATAACTTTCAATATGTTTTTTTTAGAATACTATGTTGTTTTGTCACAAAAAAAAATAGTTTTGTTTGGTTGTATTTTAAAATATGTATTTAATATTACGATTTTGGACTTAGGTATATTTTACCATACAACAAACCGCTATCTAGCTATCTTCAATAAAAACCTTTAGGCCAACAACGTTTTCTGCACTCACAGGATCTACAGATTAGGATTATAATGTAATTCTTATGGCTCTAAGAGACGACAGCAGTATTATGCGCAGGGGCGTAGGCACGGGGGGGGGGGCAGGGGGACATTGTCGCCCCCCAAATAATGATGAAGGGGACACAATATCATTTGTCCCCCCCCAAAAAAACTGAGTTGCTATATTCGTTTTAAAAAAAATTACATATATTTTCGACGGTCGTGCGTAGAAGTGCCTCGAAACCGCGCTCAAATGATTTTAAACGAAGCAAGCGCTTTCCATTAGAAAACATGGCGACTCTCATCAAACGACACACGTTTGAAACATATGTGTTCATAACATAACTCACAGAATACTCTATACATGAACTATACATATAGCGTGTGCATGGACGATATATTATATATATATATGATATATTTATGTGAAATGTCCCCCCCCCCCCCCCCAATGAAAAACCGTGCCTACGCCCCTGATTATGCGGCTTAAAAATAAATTTAGCGTGAGATACCTACATTAGCGTCTCACGCGTCCCTAGACCACACACAAACCGTGAGACAAATACTGTCTCACATGGCACTCGTGTTAAGCAAGAAATCTTGCAAAGAAATGTTATATTTATTTGGAGTGGAGTATAGGAACTCAATACAAATTTTTTTAGCAAGGCTTAAAGGATTAAATTGATATCAAATAAGGCACTACTAGTCTGCTGGGTATTTTTATACCTAACTATTATTAAACTTTCAATGTCTTTTGTTTTAAGGACAAAACATAATATTTTGTCATAAAGAAAAGCACTGGTATTTTTTTTAAATTTAATCTATTTCGGGCAAAATAAAGACATATAAGGTGTCCAAGAATTATTATTTGGATACATAATCAAATATGTCTTGCAGAACACTTGCTTTGGGTTTTTGCTTTTTAACACATAATACTTCGAAATCGTTAATATGCTAAAACTCTCTTTGCTTTTCTTGATACCGTGTAGAAATTAACAACAAAAATATCCCTTACAAATTTAAATTACAGCCGGAAATCAAATGATTTATTTAAAGGAAATGAATCAAAAAGTCCGATGTTTTGCTAACGTTTCATTTCGTGCGTTCGGATTTAAAAAAGTCGCTCAAATATTTATGAATCCTATAAAATCCTAACATTCTTTTAATATATTGGATGTTTGAAAATGCGTCGTAGCGGAAGGTATATTTTCCGTAATATTAATTATTAGTTTATAAGATTACTAGCTAAAAATAAAAAATATTTTTTCTGCAAAGTAAAAACAATGTGCTTTTCAAAAATAGAAAAATTATCGTAAAAAAATTAGTATTCTTTACGAGCTAAAAAGTTGATTTTTCCTTGCTAATAGCTTAAGAAATGCCGATCGATTAACGCCTTTTTTCTTAGAAAGGAATCACACCATGTTTAAGGTAAATGTGCCAGTGATCGACATTGATTTGTCTTAGTAATATAATAAATTTCGATAACGAGTATACATTTAAAAAAGATCGGAAGAATTTTTTGAAGAACTATAAAATACCTACTTAAAACTTTGGAGCTAAAACTGAGGGGGATGGGACTTTAATATATATAGGGCTATGGTCTTCTTTTTATGATAAGGCAAAGCATTGCTGGATTAATCCTTTATAGCGCTCTGCGAGCGGTGCGTGTGCGCAGGAAATGATTCACGTTGGTCTTGAATCTTTAGAGTTCCAGAGTGACGACGTTCTTCAGATGAAAGAATTTTTAAACAGTGTCGTTCAAGAGACGCTAAGATGAACCACGTACGGGTGGGCTGCAGTGGTTCGTCGTGTATTTATACTTATATAAAAAAAAAAAGTTATCACAGAATGACCTCTACCTCAAGTCATGAAAAGCATAAATATTCTCAACTTATTTGTGATCGATGCACCCAAATATTTAACGGATTGGGAAACTCTAGAGGACTTCAACCCCTTTTCGAAAATCCGCTTAATCATCATCACCCAACCCGACCCCAAAAGCGTCTCGAAAGTATTCCATTTCACATCTTGACAAAGTATCGTGTTTTTCTAAAAATCACAATCCGTCTTAAGCACCGGATCCTTCTCGTGTTTCATCCCAAAATCTAATTTCCATACGTCGCCCTCTTCGTCTATTCTAATGAGCTACCATGCAAGTGAAACAGAGATCGAACGAACATCTTAAATTTATATACATGAACAGGGAACGGTAATGCCACACACGTTGATGCCAACTAAAGATGTCTTCATCAAGCAACTATTTCTGATGTCATGGGTTGGAAACAAATAGATATGGATGGTGTATGAGGTGAAGCGAGATGCACAGAGGCCTTTATGAGATAATGGATATTAAATAGCAAGAGTTTGAATGTTGTAAATTAGTATTATAAAGCCGACGGAGACTGTGCGGGAAGTCATTAAGGGGGTTTTACGGTGGATTTTTATACAGGGTGTGAATGGTCAAAAATTTTCATTTTTATTCATTCACCCAGGAGTTTTTATTTTAGAACAGAATATCATAGGGGAATAGGAATAGCACTTATCATAAGTGGGAACACTTACTGAAGAAAATCAATTAGAAGTGTTGCAAGTAGTTATATAGAATCCAATTTACCGTTAGAACGAATAAAAGACACAGTTACTAACTCACTAAATGAATTTTATCCTTACAAGCCAAAATTTGTTCACACGCTGAAACCTGAAACCTAGAGATGTAAAATCGCGCTTCCTGTTCTGTGTCTCGTTTCAAGAAAAAGCTGAAGACGACTTCTTCCTTGCAAAAAAAAAATGTTTTTAGTGATTAAGCAACGTTCACTCTCAATGGCGTTGTATGCTCTTAGAATTGTCGTTGGTGGAGCGATGTGAACCCCAATTTTGTTATTGGTCAACCATATTTCAGAACGGTGCGGTATTCTAAGTAATCAAATAGTTGGTCTATATTTTTTTTACGGAAATATTTCCTAAGAACTGAGATTTTTGAATTTACTTGCGAACTGCCATTAAACGTGCGACAGATTCTTCGGTATCACATGATGGAGTTCCTTGTTATAGCGCACCCAGAGTCACCGAGCATTTGAATGCTACTTTGTAACAAGGATTATGACCATGGCAACCTATTGTCATGGACAACAGGTTCGTCGTTAGCGCCACCTGGTTTGATAGGACTCTAAACCAACAAAAATATACCGAATGTCAGTACCTACTGGAACTCTATGCAGTAAACAAAACTAGAACTTTCCCACACAGACAATAAAGCTTTCATTAAAAAAAGAAGTAAAAAGAAAACGGGGTACATGCAAACTGTTATCATTAAAAAATTAAGATTCACTTCTAAAACAGCTTTTCTGGATGCAAGGATTTAAAATTAAAAATGGGGTATAACCCACGAAGATCCTAGAATCTTTATATCTTCAAATAAGGTGTGGTTATCAGCAGCGCACCCAGGATTTTATCTTGGGGGAGGGGAGGGGGCCGCCCACAGGGCCGGAAGTAAATTTTCTAAAAAACTTCAAGGCTACGCAATTTTCCAGAACTTTAGAGCTTTTTATCTACATATAGGTATACCAAACAAAAGTAACAAAATTTATATCGTTCTTTGTATCGCGCTGGAAATTGTAGTTTTTTTTAGTGGGTTAGTAGGTATAGTTAATTGAATTTAATTTTACTGGGAGAGCCATGGCCCCCTTGGCCCCCCCTGGGTGCGCCACTGGTGGTTATAATAGTGTTACCTCTTGTCAAGATAGCCTTACATTGAAAGTTATGGATTAAATTTTAGTTAACTGAAATAAAAAAGCAATAAATTGAAATGGCTTATTGAGAAACTATGGTGACGATAAACATTAATTAAATTATAAAAAATATATTCAGACGACTTTATACTGGACGTCATACCAGTCTGTGCAGCTAGGTCAGGATGGCCCCATGTGGTTTTTTTCGGGCTACTCCTGAAAGGTCAGGTGAAATTGACTTAGCACAGCCCAACTCAAACCCCAAGCTCTTACGTGGGCCTTAAAATTCCATGTGGCAGGTGGTTCCTTAACCTTATGAGCGGCAGCAAAAAAAAAACGGCCAAAACCCAATAACCAAAAAGCGGCAAAGGCAATCAACAAACCAATGAAATCCCTAAAAATAATTAAAAATAAAATTACCCACTAAATCCCAACAAGAACAACAAATCAAAAAAAAAAGAATAAAAGTAGCTTACCTCTAAAAGGGCAGTGAGGCCTCGTGGTCTTTTGACAAAAAAATGGTCTATCAGCGAGGCAACTTCTTCTCCCTGAAGGTATTTTAAAAAAGCCGAGACCAAGGGCCACGAGAGCTCCTAGCACACCCCTTCTACTCAACCAAACAGCTGACTGCAGTGTTGCCAACTTAACGTAACCCAAAAACCACAGAAGAGGACAAGAGACATCTTAAAAAGATTAGGATGATACGAGAGTCTGGGCATCTACCAGAACATAAAATAAATAAGGAAATAAATAAAAAAAATATTTCCAAACAGAACAACAACCTGGAAGAAATTCTGTATAAGGTGGTTTCAGGTAGACTGTGTCTATTCTCTTGATTTTATTATTTTACTGGACTGCAATTTGAATTAAAATTCATGTCTTGAGATAGTCTTGCTGCGTCCATAGGACAGCCTCGCAAATTTGGGTACATTTCCGAACCAAGAACCTCAATAAACAAAAGTTTGACGATATGTAAAACCCAATTACGATCATCGCTAGAATATTGCTCACGTATTTGGGGCTTCCAAACGTACCTACCCTATAAGTCTGCTGGATTCCATTCAATCTATTCGCTTAATTGGTAACCACGACCTTAAAAGTTCAGTACGTTGAAGATAGGTTTGTGATTTGAGCCTCTTCTACAGATTTTCCATGGAAGTATGTACTTACATAACTCATATTGCCTGACTGATTATATCCATGCTCTATTAAAAACCGAGCCTGTAAAGGTTAATACATGTACGTAGATCGTGTCGAATCGCAAAGAGCAGTATTTTCCGTATTACGCGTCAATCACGAGTTGCACATTGTTTCTACTGGTTTTGAATATAATATAGAGCGGCACATAGTAGACATACACGATGAACCAATCAGTGTTATAATAGATGGGTCTTTGAGTTTTACACTACACCTGCATTTCTGTGAGGGACACCGGCTCAGAAAATCTACCCTAAAGACTACATTACGGTGGCACTGGTACAATAAATGTACAACTATTTGAAAACGCTTAGCAAGGCGAGAACCTAACCCAATCTAAACCAATATTACGGCGACCACTATCTGTTGCTGGGAGATCATTTTATGCTATTGCACGCTTGCTATTATGATCTATTTTCATTTTTTACATCACCAGTATTGACAGAAACGTTAGTTACAAGCACAAATCACCGAAATAAATTTAGATACGCAACTGGACTCTTAGAACTGTCAAAAACTAATTGGCGCTGATGTCCTAGTATTTGCGATCCGAAACACACGAGAAAGAAAGAAAACTGTTTTACCAACTTTTGATGAAATCTGTTTTATCGGTAGATATTGGTGCCGCTTTAAAATTTAAAATGTTCCTTGGTTTAATATTCATTTTTTCTTGCTTTTATTTTTAGTTCAGGGATACACGTTATTTGTAACTCTTGTTTTTAAGTTTGGAATAAATACCTTGTTGGTAAAGTAACAATCGCATGCCATGTTTATAGTAGTATTTCATAACGCGAAGTTTAACTAAACAAACCGAAAATATACTAAAATTAAACAAAAAGTCAAAACAATTCTTAAAAAATATGCTTTAAAATAGTACACACAGAGACCAAACGATCACAAACGGCATGAAAATTCAACACAACTTAAAAGAAAATCGAGAATAGAAAATTGACAATACACTTCAAATTTTCGATAACAACAACATCTGGGAGGGTGCTTCTTCTCGATCGCAAATCGCAAACGAACGTGGTGCCCGCTATACGAACTTAACTAAACCAAATTGGGCGATGCTACTACCGGCGCCATCTACGAAATGCGATCTAAACAAAATAATAATGTTTAGCGGGAACGCCTAGCTTACGCACGTATCTAAATTTATTTCGGTGATTTGTGGTTACAAGCGAATGTCACATAAAAAGTAAGCCCATTTATGACTTTTATTTGCCCAAATAGACTGCCTCTGAAAGAGTTAACCAGAAGATCAGTTCGTAGTTCTTGTGGAGAAAAAATGTATGTGTTTTCATGTCAATGTTAATATGGGATTTTTTAAATGTGAAGTAAGTGAATTCTATTATTCTTCAAAGGACACGGTTCAAGAAATATTTGATATTGAGAATATCTTCAGTATCTTCACTCTGAAACCGCTTCTCTGAGGGCCTGTCCCCAAGGAAGGTCGTCTACTAGAATTGAAGATGCACTGCAAAGGATCTTATCTCCAGTGCTTGTGTCTGACTTTAAAAAGAGATCATTTTAAACTCTTCCTTTTACTTCTATAATTACGTTAACACATCAAGTATTCCGGATTGTAAAAAGTAACAGTACTAAATTTTAATACAGAAATTATAAATTTCCATTAATGAAAAGAGAGGTTATATGTTGTAAAATTATTTTTCTACAACTGATTGATAAACCACCCAGGATTGATGATCACTCTAAAAGTATGCAATGTGTTTATTCGTATTTTATAAACCAATCAACACACTATTTTACAACCCAACAAAAATCATTAAGCATGACAGGAAAATTACTAGGTAGATATAGATAATATGATCAGTTTTATATTACCTACTCAATAAATTAATAGTTATGGTATGTAGCGGCTGGTCTTCTTACCTTTTCTGCAATTACCTTTATAAAATATATATAATTATCATAAAATGCCAGGATAATAATCGAGTTTCTTTTTGTTAGATTTACGTGTATTTTTAGCATTATTCCTATTGACGTCATTAAAAGTCTATTACTTTCACGAAGTAGTTATCTACGCTATAAAATTTTAACAGACCAAACATCAATTATTTTGAAATGTTAGACCACCCTGTATCTAAACAAAAAACGAGATAAACTTAATATCTTGATTAGTGCATCTGTAGATGGGACGACCCGATGAAAAACTCTTCCAAATACGCTGACGAACCTCTAATGAACATACGATAGAACTTGACTAAAACGTAAATAACATATTAATAATTAATAACCATATTAATAAAGGACGCCAACAATTTATAAAGCTGGAATCAGACGACTCGTGTACTTGACGAATATGCAAATAATTGTGTAGTGCGTTCCAACGAAGACTGGAACGGGGATTTATTTTTTACTTTCTTTGTATTTTTGGAAAGACCCAAAAAAGTCAATCGATGTATTTTTTTAGAAGAATTCAAAAATCTCACCAAAAAAAATTGAATTTAAAACAAACGACTTACGTCATGGATGTAGAATTTTTTAAATGAAACGCCCCATTTTTATATGATTTTTGAAAAGTCTCATTTTTGTACTTCTATTTTGGTGAAAATCTTTAATATTGCGATGCCTGTTCCTGTTGTTATTACATTTATATTCCCAACTAGCATCAAAGTTACAGAAACTAACGCTAATTGTCACTGCTACTATTTTTAGGTAAAATATTGGTAATTGACACCGAATAACTTACTATAAAGTTTAAACTTTTACTAATGCAGAAAATTGATGGATTTTACGTAATAATTACCTGATATACTGACTATAAGGTGTCATTACTTTGTGGTAAATTTCAGGGTTGCTGAAACCATAGCACGACAAAGTTAACCTACTTATATAACACCAAAACTTGAAAGGAAAAAATATTTGTCGCCATAACGACAAAAAGGTAACTTTTAAGTAGGCCTGACTACAAAGCGCATTTAAAAGTAGCTACAACTACCGAGGGACAATAAAAATACCAACAACTTCTAAGTAGTATTTTAAGGTGACTGTTTGGTAAACGTTTCCATGTTATCTCACTTGTCAGTAATTTTGACCTTTTAAACTATAAAAAAATTACGTTATAGTCATGATTGCAAGACAAAATTACTTTAAAGTAATTTTTACCATGAATCTCATAGCGTGATTTTCCTTAATTGTGTATACTAGAGTTGTTGTTTTTGATAGCAGTAAGTGAAAAAGTGAAGTGTAATGGAGGCCAAACAAAAACTAATTAAATGACGAAAATATCGTCATTCTTCCACATTTTATAGAAAAGTGGAAATGGAGCTGTGTGTGAAAGTGATGCTTCTTCTATTTTAACCCCAATTTCTGAAATAAAAACTGGAAGTTCATCAGTGGGTTTTGAAACAGAACTTCAAATGATGTTTGTGTTTCTAGCAATGCTAATAAATCTGATGAATGAAAAATAAATATGATGACTCTGATTATTTTGTTCCCGAAAATGATGACTCTGATGAGGAAAGAGAAAATAATATTTGCTCTTCACTTTTATTTAGAGAATGGAGTTTAGCCGAGAAAGTATCCCACCAGGCTATTATTAATTTACTGCTTATATTAGGGTCACAAGGACATCAATTTTCAGCCGATAGCAGAACTCTTTTAAAGATACCAAAATTAGTAAATATTGTAACAATGGGTAATGGACAATTTTGGTATAATGGTATTAGAAATAGCTTACTAAAATCCTTTAATGGTATAGAAGAACCTTAAGTGGTCTCGCTAATTTTCAACGTAGATGGTTTACCACCATTTAAAGGCGCATCTACAGAATTTTGGGCTATTCTATTAAGTATTGCAAATATGGATAATCTAAAGCCAATTGTCGTAGCTATTTATTGTGGACAAATCAACTCACCTTTACAACAGTTTTTCTCGCAATATGTCGAGGAACTTAATGATATTATGGTTAATGGAATAATATGCAATAGACATAGTTCAACAGTTAAGATAAAATAATTTATTTTAAGGTTAAAGTTCCAAGCGGGCGTTTAAAGTAGCAAAAATAACTAGGCGGTTCCAAAACTAAGGAATTATTACCGTAGAGACTACTTTAACGTTCCAAATGAGAACTTTCATGAAACCGATGGAACTACGGCGTACAAAAATGACTAGTAACTTCTGAAAAGCACTTCAAGGAAAATTTGTGGGTAACGCCGCAGCGTTTGTTACTACTAAGTAACGAAAAATCTAAGGTTTTAAGTAACAAATTTTACCCTTAAGTGAAATTAACTTTGCAGTGATATATTTTTAAACCAGCAACTGATACATAAGTAAATTCTACTTTGATGTATCAGAGGTAACTTTAACGTGTCGTTGATTAGGATACACCATTTTTAATAGAAAAATGGCGACGCCATTTTTGGAAAAATCCTAATTTTTGTTACAAAACATTCGCGCCAGCTTTTATTAACCTTTTAGAGTAATAAAGTTTATTTTTTTATTATTTGTTATTATTAGGAATGTTAAAAACTGCTATATTCTTTAAATATACATTTTTTAAATCCTAATATTTTTCCCATTTCTTTATGTTTTCCTCAAAAGGCTTTATTTTGAGAGCGAGTTGTTATTTTCAGATCTAACATCCTTATATTTCACAGAAAAATTTCATGCGTTTGGGTTTTACCACCGAAGGTATTAAAGTTACTTGGATAGACGGAAACATAATATACATAATTTTATTTAAAAGACAGAGATCAATAAATTTTCAAGGCACCGCACGATGGGAAAGTCCCATTTTGGTTGGAATTACCATTACATTTAAGGTTTTGAAACGTTCTCGGAACGGCACCGGAACGTAAGAATCACAGTTCCGGGGACGATGTAGTTACGTAAACGTTACCACACAATCATTTCCTTTGGTAACAACTTTGTGAAGGAACGGTGCCTGAACGGTTCCCGAAACCAGTAACAGCAACCTTAAAGTTCTTCGTGTAGTGAAGATTACGTAGCGGCGACTAAAATTGCTAGTTGGGATGGTATACGTTCTGGCCATCCAGAAATTGATTTTACCAAACAGCTGTTAATAACGCTATGGTGTTTGGCCGATATTGAAAGTTTTCGGTAGGTATGATATTTTTTTACAGGATCATGTTCGTTCTTTAAATCAGTCGGGGACTATTAATTTCTATTTTTAAATAGGTGAGCTTCTCAGCGGAACCTGGCGTAGGTTTAATGCTGAATCTTCAAACTCGTAGCTTGTTGAGGTGGAAAGCGTTAGTCATTATTTTGAGTACTTTGTTCTGGAATGTCTGAACTTTTTTGAATGTTGACTTAGATACGGTGCACCAGGAGGCGACATTATAAATAAGTACAGGTCTAATAATAGTCTTGTACAGCAATGTCTTTGTTCGTAAATCTAGTCTACTTCTACTGTTGATGAGCGAGTAGATGGCGCCGAATTGACCATTCGCTTTTTTTAAGCGTTGGTCTACGTTATAGGCCAGCCTCTTATCGAAAGACACACCCAGATATTTGATGTTATTACACCAGTCTATTCTGGTGTTTTTGACTTGAAGTCTGGTTTGAGGAAATTTATATATTGACCTTGAGAAGTAGATGGCTTGGCTTTAAGCATCATTTAGGCGAATTTTCCATTTGTCTAACCACGCCTCGGATAAGTTTTATGTGGCGTTGCAGCTTTGAGACTACCAACCTTGGCTGTTTCACGGTGGCGGTGATCGCGGTGTCGTCAGCAAACAGTTGTATTTGAGCGAACTTAGGGATATCGCTGGCATTGCTATTGTACAGGGCCGGTGCAAGGGGGAACCCTGCAGTACGCCGGCTCTGACGTGGCGCATAGTCGATATCGCATTCTCAGACGAAACCGCGAAAATTCTGTCAGTCAAGAATGAGTGAATCACCTTTATTAGCTCATCATCTTTATTAGTTCCGCATACTTGACCTTATTAACTTTAGAATGAGTCCGTCATGCCAAACCTTATCAAATGCTTTGCTAGTGTCAAAATAAACAGTTCCTGTGCTAAGGAGCCCCATCTTGTTGCCAAATTAAGTGCCAAAATTTTTTTAATGGTAATTTATCTAAACAGCTTTTAATTTCGTTTTGAAGATAATCATGACATCGTCGTTCGTTTAGTGACCTTTTACAAAATATTGAACAAAAGATTCTGTTTTTTATGACACCACACCGAACATGAATCGAATTCCTTCCTTGATATTTATTGTCCATACAATTCGTTTTTTTTTTAATGAGGATCATTGTCTTGTTGTCGAGTTACAATTCGAGAAACAAACTGAAAGCGACGTTTTTTCTATGCAGCCGTTAAGTGCTAAAGTGGGAGTATATAAAAAGGTATAAGTTTATTAATTTTTAAAGTTATGTGGACCGTTCCCCGACTAACTCTTCGACCGGACTGAATGTCCCGAACTGCATCCGCATATTTTCATGGCTAAACACTCTCCTTTGACTTCATTAATTCATTTATTGGGCGTCAGTTTTGATAGTGATATGTCTTGGTTGCGTCCATTGCTAAGGCAGCATCACAGAAGTTTGGAATAATTTTACGAACTAAGAACCTCTATATACCCCAACAACTTTTGATGCTCTATAAAGCCTAAATTCGACCATCGCTGGAGTACTGTTTGCTGTGCATATTTGGGGCTCTGCTCCTAAACATACCCTGCGATAGCTAGATTCTATTCAAAGAAGAGCCATTTGCTTCATCGGTGACCATGATCTGACAAACAACTTGGAAAGCTTGGATGTTCAACGAAGGCAGGTTGGTGACTTGAGTCTATTCTACAAATATTTTCATGGTAAGTGCTCAACTAAGGTTGCCCGCTTGAATCCACTCAGAGCTGTTTAAAAATTCTTTTATCTGGAGAACATCATAACTCTGGAACGACCTCCCTGAGACCGTGTTCCCCAACGAGTATAATCTTCAAAGATTCAAGACCAATGTGAATCGTTTTCGAATAATCGAATATTTATGGTCTCTTAGAAAGGATTGTATGAGAATTGACAGGAACAGTATAACCAATCAAGCAAAGGTAACACCAAATAACACCAAATAAAAGACCTTGGTTTGGGAATGTCTTAAATCGAGGTTTCATCAGAACCATTTCTCGGGTGAGCAGAGTGGTCACGCGCTGTATCCAACACATAAAAAAAAATAGGTGTACAGATGGGTGACCACTGTGAGTGTGGAGAGGTAGGAAATTTGGAACACACCATACTAGGGTGTAGTAGAAATCAATAATGTTTGGACGAACTCTTTAAGGACCTTAAAACAAACTTATGTTCACTTCCCATTTAACTTAGGAAGCTTATTGGTAAAAAAAAATGTTAATATCTACAGACTTTTATATAAATTTATTGCGAAAAGAAATATAAAACTATGAAAAAAAAGAGGAAATAAATAATAATAATAAAAATTAGAAAAAAAAAAAAATAGGAAAGAATAGATATACAAATTAAAAAAAAATAAGAAACAAAAAATAAAAAGAAAGAAAAAAAAATCAAAATACAACATTTAGGAATAGAAGTAGATTAAATAAATCTCAGTAAATTTTATAAAGGAAAAAACAATAAGCTCATTAGCGTATACAAAGAGAGATGCTGGCCAATCCGTACCATAAAACAAAAAAAAATTTCTATGAAAATGTGCAATAAATCTACTCTTTGCGTCTCTTGCGTTTTCTTGGCTTTTAATACATGGTAACAATCTGTAATTTCTCGTCTAACGAGTATTTCACGTTGACAAAATAAAAAATATATCAAATTTATCTTGACTTTGCAGGCATTACCACAGGTGATTATATCTATGAGCCTATTGAATTAAACAGGTTGTAATAAAATGATTAAGGATGATAATATAAATAATATAATAAAATCAGCTACCGCAATATTGAAAATTTTTACTAAAATAGAAGTAAGAGAATGTGACTTTTAAGAAGCATATAAGAAATGGGGCATTCTATTTAAAAAACGCCTCATCCGTAAAGTCGTTTGTTTTGGGTTCAATTTTTTTTTTGGTGAAATTTGGGCTATTTTGGGTTTTTCCAAAAATACAGGGAAAGTCAAAAATAAGCCCCTGTTCAGACCTCGTTGGAACACCCTGTATATTTGACAAGTGACCGCTCACACGACCTGACAAGTATCATCATCATCATTGCCAAGTGCACGAGTCGTCTGATTCCGGCTTAATATTTTATATTATTGCAGAAGCGGGCGAAATTCAGTTCATCAAACTTGAAAGTACTTCGCTGTGTGTCCAGCTACCCCGTAAAAACTTGACTTAAATTATAATTTATCAACAATAAAATTATAGTGAAGTCATCAATATGTGTATGATGGTATTGAATCATAAAAAAAATAATAAAAGAAGACAATCGAAATCCGTAAAGGAAAATATGCAAAGGTGTGAGTGACAGGTGCATAAAATAAACAGCAAATTAAAACAAAAAGTAATGAAATTTTACGTGTTGTTTTTACGTGCATATGAATGATTTTCTACACCATAAAAATATTTATGTGTTTATACTATTTAAATAGTGTATATTTATACTTGCAAATGTAATTATTCTTTTTTATATACTTTTACAATCTACGATGTAATAATTCTTCAGTGCTATATATATTTTCATTATTTATTATAATTATTACAATTTACAATGTAAAAATTCACATTACAGCGTCTCAACAGGTTGGTTTAATTCGCATGGCGTCGTGGTTAGTGCGGACTCTAAAGTGCTTAATTTATTTGTAGCACATTCCTGGAATTAGGTTAGTATGCTAAAAACCCTAACTTCTAGGTATATTTATTTAAAATCATGTTTTCTTGTCGATTTTGCAACTGCACCGTTACAATAATAAACAAATATGAAAGGCACTTCTATTTTCATCGGACTGAATTTTTTTTTATGATAAGGCACAGCACTGCAGGATAAATCCTTTATGCTGCTCTGCGAGCGGTGCGTGTGCGCAGGGAACGATTCACGTTGGTCTTGAATCTGTGGAGATTATACTCGTTGGGGAACACCTTCTCAGGGAGGTCGTTTCAGTGTGATGACGTTCTCCAGATGAAAGAATTTTTAAATAGTGTCGTTCGAGGGATACTAAGCTGAACCACGTACAGATGGACTGCAGTGGCTCGTCGTGTATTTCTACCATGCACCGCTGTGGGTGGAATGAAGCGGGCAACCTCAGTTGAGCGCCTGCCATGAAAATATTTCTAAAATAGACTCAAGTCGCCAACCTGCCTTCGATGTTCAAGGCTTTTCAGGTTGCTTGTCAGATCATGGTCACCTATCAAGCAAATGGCTCTTCTTCAAATGGAATCTAGCAATCTCAGGGTATGTTTAGGAGCAGAGCCCCAAATATGCACAGCAAACAGTACTCCAGCGACGATCGAATTTGGGCTTTATAGAGCATCAAAAGTTGTTGGGGTGTGTAGAGGTTCTTAGTTCGGAAAAGTATTCCAAACTTCTGTGAGGCTGCCTTAGCAATGGACGCAACCAAGACATATCACTATCCAAAATGAATTGATGAAGCCAAGGAAATGGAGGGTCCCGCCATGACTATATCCGGTTCTTCGACATTAACTTTTTTAGAAAAAACTGCCGCCTGGGTTTTTTCAGCGTTAAATTCTACTTGGTTACTGTCACCCCAAGACAGAATTTCTTTCAGGTCTTTGTTGAGATGTGAGACCTCTTGCTCCCTATATAAATGTGCATTGGCAGCCGATGTCCGAGCATCCAAAGTAAAAGATGAAACAAGTGTGCTATCATCAGCGAAGCTAATTATAGAATTTTTAGTTTTTTCCAAAAGGGTGAAAATCAAGCTTTAAATACCTGGGTACTTGCGTGAATGACCGATGGGAATCTTCCACGGAAATTAGGGCTCGAATTGAACAGAGTCGAGCTGCTTTCAATAAAATGAAGAAAGTTTTATGCTGCAGAGACCTGCCCTTGATGCTAAGAGTGCGACTGCTTCGTTGCTATGTCTTCTCAGTTCTCCTGTATGGCATGGAGGCTTGGACATTAACAAAAAGTTCTAGCGATCGGATCCAAGCTTTTGAAATGTGGTGCTACAGGAGAATACTCCGAATATCTTGGGTAGACAGGGTAAGGAACATGGACGTTCTTCAATATCTCAACAAGGATTTGGAAGTGATGATCACCATTAAGGAGAGGAAATTGCAATACTTTGGTCACATAATGCGTAGCGAAAGGTACAAACTACTACACAACATTATGCAGGGCAAGATAGAAGGCAGACGGGGTCCTGGTCGCAGGCGTACCTCTTGGCTCAAGAACCTTAGGGAGTGGTTTGGAGTCAATACAACCACTTTATTTAGACGGGCCGTTAACAGGGCTCAAATTGTGTTGATGATAGCTAACATCCGCCGAGGATAAAGCACCGGAAGAAGAAGTGAAAATACAAAACCTTGAGGAACTCCGGCGTTGATGTTAAATGTGTCTGAAAGAAATCCGGCCATCGCCACTCGCAGAGAACGGTCTTTAAGAAAGCTTGACAACCATGAACAAAATTGAACCGGCATTCCGTATGCTCTCACTTTAGTTAGGAGCCCTTCATGCCATACACGGTCAAAGGCCTTGGAAATGTCCAGTGCTACCGCCCGGGACTCCCCATGATTTTCTATGGCGTTGTTCCAAACGTCAGTAACATAAGCGAGAAGGTGTCCTGTTGATCTAGACTTATCCATACTGGCGGCCACTAATAATGTTTAAGCCTTTTAGGTAGGTACCTTAATAATTTTTATTGATGCCCTTTTTCATGACTTTTGATATAACCGAAAGCAATGGCAATGCTGTTTGATGGTTTGCTTTGCTTTATACTTCAATATTAATCCTATCTACACAAAAGGGTTCGCTATTACACTGCTAATGGTAATGGTCCAACTATTTCACCTAAAAATTGCCTCAAAAGGCAAAGTCCTTACCTTAATGAAGAATTTAGGTAAATCATTTTCGTAACCTCTGTTTTTTATAAGTGAGTGTCTCACCTGATTGTTCACTTTCCTGCTGACTATAATAAAAAAAAATTACACTTTCATCAATGATTTTCCACAAGAAAGCCAAATTTAATGTCAAAAAATATAAAGGTTTAGGTACGTGTGCGAGATGTTGCACGAGGAGGTGGAAATAGAGACTATTTGGACCTGCTTAAATAATGTTATTTCTCGACGCCTTATTTTTTGTTCGCTAATGTAACTTGCCATACAAGTTCGATGCCATGAACAATTGTGTTCAGTAAAGTCTGTACTATGATCTATTTTCTTACTAATGTTATCTTTTCTCCGATCTGCTGCGCTTTAAATATTTATAAACGATTGTGGTTTTAATTTATCCACTAAATTATCCGTTTTATCACAAAACAAACACAACATTTCGTTTAGTTTTCGCCTCATTATATATATCACTTGTAGCGAGATTGTCCACGTTTTTGTTTAAATAAAACACGTATAGGAAAACTTAAATAATATTACGTGAATACGAAAAAATGAACAGATACACACTAAGAATTATTTTCTACTGACTATTCCGAGCACTATGATGCCTCTACGCGCTGAGCGGCGAGAAGGGGGGGGGGGGGGGGGGGAAGGGACCAAAACAGATGCTGGCTACATGGTTTTTTATTTTGTTTGGTGTCTCAGGAAAAATAATTTGAGCAAAGTTGCCGGTCCTCACATTTTGCATACTCAACTACCTCTGGCGCCTGCACTATATAGTAACGTAATCATTGTTATTACGTTGACAGACTAACTAGCCAAAATGGCAAATCAATCATAAGGAAAATGCCTATGGCAACCAAATTAATGTATTTATCTATTTGTAAGAAATGCTCACCGCCACTTTTTAAAAAATAGAACCAATTTTGCTACATCTTCCCAATAACTAAGTTTCAGGAAAACGCTGGAACAAGTAATACTTTTTTATTCATATCTTCGTATTCTTTTTATTTCATAGGTGAGTATTGTGAGAAACAGGGTCATTTAGATTTTCTTGACGTGGAATTTCCATTAATATAGGGTGACTCATCCTAATATACGATGCGGTCTTTATGGTAAACGTGAAAAAAAGATTTACGGAAATGCAGAATCCTCATGAACACAATTTAAATCTATTTTGAAATATAAAGGTTGTTACAAAAAAAAGGATACATGGTTAAGAGAATAAGAAATTTAATAATAGGATCGCAAAATGCAATTCACTCGTGGCTATTGATGAGGGTTGCCATTTAAAAAACTTTAAAATGGCCTCGTATCTGTCACTTTTTGACATCTGTCTTATTTGATTATACCGTAAATAGCTTGGCCACGGGAAATTATGTTACCGTGTAAAAAATTGGGGGTTTGAGCTGAAAAGGCCTATTTATTAAAGGCGTGAGACACTTAAGAGACAAAATCGATGAAGGCAATTTAAGACCCCCATATTTCCGAAGCGACTGAAAATAAATGTCAACAACCATGTTTTTGGAATCGGGTCGCTAGTTGCAATTCACTCGTGTGGTTATTGATAAGGGTTGCCGTTTAAGAAAATTCAAAATGTTCAAATGTTCTTGACATGAAATTTGGCTTTCTTGCCGAAAATCACTTTAAAAAATGTCCCTATACCTATCTCTGTGTTTTGTTAAAAAAAACCGTTGCAAAAATATATTAATAATTATAATAAATAATAATAATAAATTAAACTGGCAAGACAACAAACCAATAATTTTATACAGTTCTCGAGAGTATAAAATACGAATAAAAATATTATTGGATAATAAAATTAATACATTACATACTGGTACGTATGGGTGAGTCATAATAAAAAAAATACATATAGGGTGAGTTTCTTAAAGTGTTAAATGACTCTCTGGCAAGGCAATAAAAAGATGGGCAGATGGGGTAGTATTTTACTATATTTTTGAGAGTTACCCCAATCCTCATATCGAGGGGTAATAAATTAGGTTCTACTGATTACAGAATTCTCTATCGCCTACCATGCTTGATTAGTTATTCAAAATTTTCAATTGCAAAAAACGTCTTTCGGGGCTTTTAGATAAACGTCGTGGTTTTACAGTATTTAGAATTTAATCAAAAACGACACTTTCGAATTGCATCACCCTGTATCTGGCTCGCAATTATTCGAAAAGTGGTTTTAACTTATTGTTAGTTCCAGGTTCTTGGCTTTTTCCGTGTATTAAAAGATTTTATACAGAATGAGAAAAAATTATACTTTCAATACTCTAATAACAATTGTTTTTATTTCTTTATTTCTCTTTATTCTTCCAATTATAGTGTCCTTTGCGGCAAATTGTGATCTAAATTTTTCATATATAGCACAATAGCCGTAAGGCCCATATTGTAACAAAAGTTTCGGGAACCAAATCACATTAATCGGATTGGCCCGCAAAGTCTCCTGACCTTAACATAATAGAGCACAGTTGGCACCGTTTCAATTATTGGTGAGATCTACTGATAGCACTTCACGAATGTTTGAGGAGTTAACTGAAGCCATTACTGAGGAATAGGAAAACATTTCTCAAGAGTTTACTAGTAATTTCGTAGATAGTATGCCTCGCATAATACGAAGAAGTACCTAATACGAGTTAGTTGTGGCCAAAATATTTATTCAATTTTGTTAACTTTTATATAGCGTTGTTTATTTTTTGCTTACTTAATTTAATTTGTTTTATTAAAGTATCATCTTTGAATTACACATGTTTTTTTTTGCAAATAAGCTACTCAAATAAAAAATTAAAAAACTCTTGGTATTGGTATTTTAATCCATAGTTGTAAACACTTGCATTGAACCTTGAGAGCTTTGAAGCTGATGCTATGAAAATAAAAACATAATTAATATTAGAGTATTCAAAGTAAACATAATGTTTTCTCGCCCTGTATAAAATATTTTCAAAACACGAAAAAAGCCAAGAATTTGGAACTAACAATAAATTAAAAACCCTTCTTGCAAATAATTACGAGACAGATACAGGGGAGATGAAATACGAAAGTGTCGTTTTTTGTTTAAACTCTAATTACATACTGTAAAACTACGACGTTTCAAAAACCCCGAAAGTTGCATTTTACAATTCAGACAGTGACTCTTCTAAAACCCAGAAATAAAAAAAAAATATTTTTGGAAAGAAATGGCGTCTTAGTGAAATTTTGTTAAATTTGCACTGTTTCATTTAGCACCCTGGATTGTGGAATTTAAATTTATACAAACCAAACTTAGTCAATCTGCCCTAAGGCCAAACAATAAGCCCTAATATGCTTTGAGCCGCGTTCAAATATCTTTAATATTTTCGGAGATATTTAATTTCAAATATAGACTAAAAATTGTCCTTATGCGTTTGAAAGTTCCAGCAGATTATACCGGGTGTTGCATCGTCGAGCGGGACATAGGAAATCCCATGTAATTTTAAATGGGGTCAATTATTAGCTTCCCTAATTATTTTAGAGAAAAATTCTATTTAGGTTTATTAAAGAGCACTAAAACCCACATTCAAAAGAATAACTTTAGATATTTTTGATGAGCTTGTTTACGTGTTATCGCCGATTTCTTTTTAACTATTTCTCCTTTTTATGGCCCCGTATTTGCGGGCACCAGTCAAGGTAAAAGATGACTGTCAAATAAAGTTGTCATTTTGAAATGTGTGCTTTATTGTTATAAAAACTCGTACATCGAAAATATTAGCCATGAATTATTACACTTCTGAAGAAAAAATATTGATGATTAAATGGTATTATCAAGGAAATAGTTATCAAAATGTGTCAGACATGTTTGCTGCTCTGTATCCGAATAGACCGATACCTGCAAAATCTACAGTCGAAAGGACTATCAAGAAATTTGAGACAAAAGGCACTGTAATAAATAACTGCAGATGTGAAGAAAGGCAGGAACAAAGAAGAGATGCAAGAAATGATAGGGACTTGCAAGTTTTATTGTGCGTGGAAGAAAATGATGGGAAGATCAGCACAAGGAAACTTGAGGATGACATAGGATTAGATCACACCACACCGTTACGAGCTTTGAAACGACATAAATATTATTCATACAAATATAAAAAGCACCAAGAGCTAAGAGATAGGGACGAAATACGACGACAGGAGTTTTGTTTTGGTATGATGGAAGGAGCAAACATGGATAGGGAATTTTTAAAAAACATTTGTTTCACTGACGAATGCACATTTACCTTAAACAATGAACCCAATGTTCAAAATTATCGATATTGGAGCAAAGAAAACCAACACAGGTTTGTGGAAACAAGGACGCAATATCCACAAAAAGTTAATGTATGGGCTGGGATTTTCGGAGAAAATATTATCGGGCCATTATTTCTTACACGAAATTTAAATGCAGAATATTTTTTGGAACTACTTGAAGATCATATTTTACCTACTTTACATGATGCCGCCAGGGAAAATCAGGAAGTTTGGTACCAAATGGATGGCTGCCCGGCACATAGTACCCTGGCTGTCCGGGAATATTTAAACCGTGCTTTTAATGGAAATGTTATTGGCTTAAATCATACAGTAAATTGGCCAGCCAGGTCTCCTGATCTATCGCCAAATGATTTCTTTCTCTGGGGCCATTTAAAAAACAGGATATACAAAGATAAAAAATACCCAAATCTAGACGAGTTAAAAAATGCTATTTCTGCCGAATGCAAAAAAATTTCAGTTTACCCACTAGCGAATGTAAGAAGAGAATTTTATGATCGCCTCGGTTATTGTCTAGCAGTCAATGAAGGAATATTTGAACATCTTCTTAAATCCCAAAGTTCTAACAATTTAATAGTACCTACCTATTAATTAGTAAAATATTGAAACATGTAAAATGTCATAATTAACCTTGTAATTGGATACTTTATTTTAGTTTTATTCAGATTAATTTGTACTCATAAATACACCTTTAATATTTTCGATGTACGAGTTTTTATAACAATAAAGCACACATTTCAAAATGACAACTTTATTTGACAGTCATCTTTTACCTTGACTGGTGCCCGCAAATACGGGGCCATAAAAAGGAGAAATAGTTAAAAAGAAATCGGCGATAACCCGTAAACGGGCTCATCAAAAATATCTAAAGTTATTCTTTTGAATGTGGGTTTTAGTGCTCTTTAATAAACCTAAATAGAATTTTTCTCTAAAATAATTAGGGAAGCCAATAATTGACCCCATTTAAAATTACATGGGATTTCCTGTCCCGCTCGACGATGCAACACCCGGTATGTATTTATTTGCTTATATACACAAAGCTGATTTATTCTAGCTGATTATTATATTTTTTTATTTAAGTATTTTTTGGGTGTACTTTTTGTTATTAAAATTGTCGCCCTTTTTCCATCCATGGATCAACTTCGCAGCCCTCTCATTTTGCCTTTTTGTTGATTATTATTTGTTTTTCTAATTTTTAACTTTGTAAATTTTGATTTTATATCTGTTTTTTAGCAGCCTCACTTCACTACATTTTGCTTGTATAGATCAACATTCTAAGCGAGTAGCGCGATAATTGTGTCTGCTTGGTTTTAGTAGTTATTATTTTAGATTTGAATTTAAAAAGTTACAAAAAAACCCATTGACTACCCCTACTTCTTTAAAAAATGTACTAAATATTACGCAAGAAATTAGTAAATATCAGCAATTTTGCTGTTATAGCTCTCAAAAAAGCGGTTTTGCTGGTTGTGCGAACAATTTTATTCGCGTCCGTCTCTATCATAATTAAATTAGGTGGTCTTGGCTCGCTGTGAAATATTTGCCTAAATAATTTTCGGAATAGGCAGAATGTGGGGGGTCTACATTATAATTATCTAGATATTATAAAATTAAAACAAAAAATGCTATTAGCATAATAAAACGGTATTATTAAATCGATTAAGTTTTTTTTTTTTCGTTGGAGAATTTAAATGTGTTTTTTTTTGTTTCTTTTGTAGCATTATGAGCATGACTCAGGGAAATCAGTCATCCCATATGCAAATATTCGTTATGGTGTATATGATTTTCTTACAGGGGGATTTCACATAGATTTCAAGAAAAGTCGAAAAAATGTATTCTTTTGACTCCATTAGAGACCACTTCTTGGTGGGATACTGGTGATAAAACCTTTAAACCAACTGATGTCTTATCAGAGATCTAACTAAATAAAACACTGCCGGCCTACCTCAACTATACCGGGTGTCCACGGAAGGTGGCTCGCCCCTATAACTCTTCTGTTTTTAAAGATAATGAGATGACATTTGGAGGATTCGTATGCGACCTAAAACTGCATTTTTTGACGGGTGATTCAACTTTATAAAGCTTCCGGTTTTACCGGAAGTGACATAAACTTTCGATTTTATTTTTCAATGAGGCACCTGGTATATTTATACTTTCTTTTAATCCATATGACATTCTAAATACAACCATGTGTCACTTGTCACTTTTTGCCATAAAAAAATAAATAATTAAAAGAAAAAAGAAGTAAGTCTACATCCACATATCTAATAATTTTTAGGGTTGCAGATGTTCAAAGTGACCTCCATCTTGTTGCTGACATAGTCGTACTTTTTCTACTGTCGCTCTTGGTTTTGGGTATTGTGAAGGAAATGGCCGCAAAAGTGTTAGGGTATACAGGGAAATATATCCAAATCACTTCACTCCTTTAACTGCCAATTATGGGCGACAACATGCAATAAAGACTCCTGAAGTTGAGGAACAAATTTTGAAAAGAATTGCTAAAGATTCAAAGTCAAGCACTAGATGCTTAGGTTTAGAGGTAGTATCCAAGGATGTAGTTCATATAACATTAAAAGAACAGCAGCTTCATCCATACCTTTTGGCTCCGGATCTCCATCGATGATTGGACTTCTGTCGATTCATTACCGAACAAAGACACCAGAATGTGAATTTTGCTAAGCACATTTAATTTACTGACGAAGCATGTTTTACAAGAAGTGGTGTAACCAACTTACATAACGAACATGTTTATGCTGCTGAAAACCCGCATGCCACGAAAGTAACTCATTATCAACATGAGTTTAGAATTAATGTGTGGACAGGAATCACTGGCAATTTCATTATTGGTCCTGTCATTTTACCGCCACGACTAAACGGTGTGGATTATTTAGAACATCTACAAAATATGCTGCCACATTTATTAGAAAATTTGTCATCACAACTTCGACGAGATATGTGGTTTATGCATGACGGTGCTCCACCACATTTTAGTTTAAATGTCCTCAATTATTTGCATCGACAGTATCCAAACAGATGGATCGGTCGGAGGAAATGACGCTTCTGTAAAGTGGCCGCCACGCTCACCGGATATGACTCCGTTGAATTATTTTTTATGGGGGGATCTTTAAAAACGATGGTATACTCCAGACCGATTAATAATGAAGAGGAATTGTGGGGAAGAATTCAAAATGCAATTAACATATTAAAGAACGATGCGGAATTGATGCAGAGAGTAAATTTAAACTTTTTACGTCATATTAATCTTTGTACTTATGTTAACGGAGGTCATTTTGAACAATTACTAAAAGTTCCTCACTAAATTAAAAAAAAATCCATACTCAAATTCTTCCTGCAAAACTTGCTGTAACTAACCCAAGTGAAACATTTTTTCCTGCCCAAAAATTTACTAATTACAGAATTTTTTATTCAAAATAATTTAAATATTCCGGTGCGGCATCTAACACTAAAAACCGAAATATCTCAAAAACGGCTTACTTTAGCGGGTTTTCACAAGGGTACCTTTCTTGTTTCAAAATGTCCAAAAAATCAGTTCTTTAACAAAAAAAGGAAAAAACTACACTGATAAAGAAGTTATGGTAATTCTAAACCATAGGAAGAGCATTGTGAAGCGCCCTCTAATGGCCACAGTGAAAAGGTGTCCGTATTCGAGTTTCGTATCCCAAAAAAATTCCTAGGTACCAAGTTTTAAAGTAATACGTTAAAAAATGTTCATTAATTTTAAAAAATTCGATTTTTATGTGTCTCGGAAACAGAGCAATTTCGGACTAAGGTAAGTTGCTTTAAATCGCCTTATTTTGGCCTCAGGAATATGTGCTCAGATTTTGTACAGACCTTTTAGAGACACCCTGTATATTGTGGACGTAGACTGCTTGTGTTTAATTCGATCATATCGACTCCACACTCCACTGCAAGCATGAACTACTTCTTCAAGAGATTTAACTGTTTTTCCAAAGTACTGCGGCGAGGCCGGTGAGGGGGGACTTCCTAAGTGATTCAATCTTTGATCACTAGTACTCCTCGACTATATCAATGACTTACCAAATATTGATACATCAAATGGCTATGTATCCTCTTTGCAGGTGACAGCAGTAACATTGCCTGCATTGGGAAAGAGCAGAGTAGAAGGTTGAGGCGTCACGTGAGACATATAACAGAACTGAGAACTTGATTTCGGTTAACCGTCTCTTGTTATTAGCAATAAAACTCTGAGCATGATTTTGTCAATGAGGCAGCTTCCTGCAAGTGTTAAGTGCGTATTGATGTTAGACTCCAATGGAATCATCACACTGACGCTACTATCAAAAAATTAGGATACTGGAGGGTTTGTCATTGTGCCTCACGGACTGTTCTTAAACAATTCTATTTTGCGCTTTGTCACTTGTATATAAATTATGCAATACTAGCTTGGGGTATCTAAAGGTGCCATTGAGGTATCTCGCCTATTATAAAGGAGTATAAGGTTTATATATTGTCGCGATTTAGAAAGGATTGTCGCGTTGCTCTCGTATCTATAAGATTACTTACATTGCCCTCTTTGTTTATTTTTAATATACTTGTCTTGAGGATCAGACACGATGATACAAGACGCGTTTAGGGCTAGTACAACATGGTGCCTGCTTATAGGCGAATTTGCAGATCTGGCGATAGATCTGGGTGTGGTTCAACTGTAGAATCCGTGATATTCCAGCAAAAGGAGTTTGGAGAAAAATATCATCTTGGCGGCATTATTAACTACTATCAATATTAATTACTTTTATTTAATATTTACGGATGTCAAGGAGATACATAACGCATCTTTTTAATTTCATGCGTTTAAGCTGTCGTTTAAAAAAGCCCATAATTTTGATCTTGTCAATTTAAATGATTGTAGGTAATTTATTTTATGGCAATTTAATAGGATAAAAATTATATGGTGCTTCGACTACATAATGTGGGATGTTATTTTCAATCAAAGCTGAAAGAACCTAATTAATTAAATTATTAAATAACCAGCTATACCTTTAAATTACTTCATAGTTTGTTTTTCTACCATTTTTGTATATATTTTAAAATATTTTGAGTATTCGTAAAAACTGCTTTCACTATATTTTAATTTGACGCAAATAAAATACCCAAATTAAATGATTTTTAGCTGTAATACGATCATGAGAATTTTTTAATCGGTGAAATTAAAATATTTACCACCAATCTCGTTAAACACAATAATGTCAAAGTCATCAGACTTCTCGATAACCTCGTATTATAGCCTAGGAGGAAAACTGAAGAAGACTTAAACTAGTGTAGTGTTATAAATACATTACAGTTTGTAAGTGTACCTACATAGTGACAGCGCACCAGAAAAAAAACCTTTAGAGCACCATTGAGTGAACTATAGTATATAAGAATATAGTATATAGTATACAAGCTTTTTTAGTTTGTCAGAATTCAGGACAATTATTGTGGGGAAATGTGTATCAACACGTCAAAAAGAATAGGTTGGTAGATGCTGCGTGCGTGCGATTTCAACCTCTGCTATTTTTGTTTGTAAATTACATAAGGGTTTAAATTTGTTAACGCAGTTATAACGTGATTATTGGGACACTATTTTCCTACTGGGCGAATTATGTGGTCAGTTCGCATCACGTGCCAGTCTATCGAGAGACAAGAAGTACGGCGCAAAGGGGACGAGAGTAGTCTTCCAAGATGGCTCAGTGAAGCAAGTGTGCTCATACGCATGTTCCAAGTTTCCAAGTCTTTTTGGGGCACGATGGCTCAGTGAAGCAATGGCTTTTACGTGGGCTCCGCTATTTAAAGGCCTTCTTGGGCAATTAATTGTTTCTTTTTAAGTGAAACTAAGCAGCTAGCAATTCCGCGTTATCTGAGGTAAGAAATTGAACACCCTGCTATACCGGGGCGTTTTTGTGATGTACTTTAAATAATTTAAGTAAATAATAGGGAGATTTCAAAAAAATTGTAACACTCACAAATTTCTATATAATTGTAAAAAGAAGCTAATAAATATCAACACACCGAAAGAGTTTTTGAAATGTATGCAATAGTTTTTAAATAATCCGCGATTAAATTTGAATTTATGGCGCACGTGGCTAAATGTTTTTCTTTTGGTTTGACGTCACAAGTGTGCTAGGCCACCAAGGTCCCGCTGAGTTGTGAAGCGCTTTCCAGCTTTCCACAAATTATGTTGAATAGAATAATATTATATTATTAACCAAGGGTTAGACAGCCATCATTATTGCCCGAGTGGCAAGTTTAAATCACGAGGTGCGGAGCGACGAGGGATTTAAGACGCGAGGGCTATAAGCTGTCTAAACCGTGGTTAATATAATATTTTTTCCACTACTACAAACTTTTATAAGACATTTATCTTTATAGTATTAATAATTATAAAAAAGTATAGGTAGGTATAAGTATATTTTTTAATCAATCAATGTCATTAGATTTCACGAGTTTCCGTTTCTTTAAAAAATGAGCGAAGAAAATGTTAGTGATATTATTATGTGTACACCTCCAGAATTAAGGATGGAAGCAGAAAAAATATTCATTGTATCGATATTTTACAATATCAAGCATCTCTAATAATCTAATATGTATTGATAATTATCTGGTTGCCTAACCACAAGAAATCACCTTTCAGGTTATTCATGTTTATGAATTCATGTTGTAGGATCAAAAAATCAAGTTACCTGCGTTCAAATAGATTCTTGAAGATCAGTCAATAATGGATTTCAATGCCTTATTATTGACCATGGTCAATAATAACTTATAAGGTAGAGGAAAACGATTTCTAACGTTAATAATCGGTCAATAATGGCGATGTTATAGGTTAGTAGTGTACAAAATACATTAATAGGTAGGTATTATTTTCTTTGATAATACGAAGTACAGTTTGTGTTTTGTTATTTATAATACATGTAATCAATGGAGCCAGGTTTTCAAAAAGGTGATTTGTTAAATTTCCTAAGGTGGATGTCCAAATGGTGTGGGATTTTATATCCAGTAATACAACTTTTGCTAGCGTTAAAATATCACGGTAAGAATAATGGGATCTTTATAACATTTAAAGTTGATGTTGTTTCTAATCTGGATTTGATTATGTGCAAGTAATGAGGAACGATAAAATTTGTTTTATATGTGGAAAAATCTGTCCCGAGCACAGAGTTAGAGTGAAACCTTATCAGGTGGTGTGCGAAGTCAATAAACATAAAAGAGAAATAATAAAGATGGAATGCTTGGATTGTCCGGCTTGCTGAGGGTTGTAAGCATGCAGCTGCGTTTCTTATGCCGCTTCATCGGCGATCCTAAGAGCCTGCTCCAACAACGGTCTAATGTTACTGAAAATAAACGGTACTTTCCCAGATTGGATAGATTTAATCTGTCCTAAATTTGGAGTATCATCATTTTCACGCACCTGTATGGGCAGAACAAACTCTGAACAAAGATAAAAGATCCCGCCGATCAACGATTGGGCGGATAGCAAGTCCAGTTATATGGTCCATGACGACGCGACATGCATGCGGTACTAATAAGAATGGGATGAAGTTACCGCGCCAAATCGGCACGAGCGCGAATTCGGAACTTTCCGTGACCTTTCAATCGGTGATTTATCCTCGACATGGATTTTTAGAGCACTCGTATGCAGTCGTAGCTAGGAACTACGGCGCCCATGGAAAGCTCCATAATTTTGCGCCCCCCCCCCCTTAATGAAGTCCTACATTTTTGATTAAAGGAAAGGATCTACCCGACCTACTAATGGCAGACGTTATTTTTGCTAAAATAAATGCTTCTTTTAAACTGAGCCCTTTAAGAAATTTTATATTCGAAATGAAGAATTTAGCTACCATGTACTTTACAGGAATTTAAAGACACCATTTTTAGATTCAATGCATATGCTAACCAGTGGCGGATCCAGAAATTACTTCTAGGGAAGGTCAAATAGCGCCGAAGGCGCAAAAGTAGCGCCGCAGCGAAAAATTTTAGAGCGCAACGCCCAAATTTCGTTTTTGTCCACTATTCTAATATTTACATTGAACAAGTGTATAACAATTATTTATTTGAAATCATATCCAGTTTTTTTTATTTTCTATGCAAAAGATTAGGCAAAGGCAAGATATCTTCAAAAAACTGCGGAAATTTTAAAAACGATTATGATATTTTCTTGTTTCTTCCCTATTTCTGATATGTTGTAGTAAGTTGGATTGAATAATCATATTATTATTATGGATAAATAGAAGAAATCATTCATAAACTGCTGGCCAATTGCTTTTGAGCAAGAAAAATTTCGAATAAATTTAAATGTGAATATTTCTGAACCAGATATGATATCGACATCCGGTTTCTAATGGTTGATAGACTTGTCCCAGAATTGCCAATGTTGGATTTTCTTAAACTGCCAAAAAAATTTATATACAGGGTTTTAAAGAAGACGACGTTTCTTGCTCCAATTTCTATAGCGTGTATCTTTCACAATCATATTTTTAAATTTTATCACTCTACGTCAATTGAATCACTGGTTCAAATCGAATAAAGTTTATTATCCAATTTTTGATATCTGCTATATTTTAAGAGATACCGATTTTTAGAAAAACCTTGCTTTCTTTCAACTTTTTGGTAGCTAGATCCCACTGTACGTTATATCGTGCAAACTTTGCAAGTGATTATTATACCTTATAAAAAGCTTGTTTATGTTCAGCAACAACAATTGTACCTAAATGTTGTGATGTGCAGTGGCATACTTCTAATCACTTATATGCCTATGTTTTATGAGTATCTCACAATTTTTCAGGATTGTTTTGTATTGAAAAGTTCTGGCCCCTAGATTAGCCAAGTTATTTCCTTATTTTTTAGTTTTTCATATCACACCTACAGGTATAGTATACAGTGTGTCTACAAAATTTTAAAAAAATATAATTTTTTAATTTAATTTTTGGAAAAAAAGTTTTTACTAATTTCTAACTTTCTAACACAACACTACTCCTAAAATTAAATTTAACAATTATTATTGTTGTTACTGAACATAAACAAACTTTTTATAAGGTATAATAATCACTTGCAAAGTTTGCACGATACAAAGCGCAGTGGAATCTAGCTACCAAAAAAATTAGGAAAAGCAAGGTTTTTCAAAAAAATCGGTATCTCTTAAAATATAGCAGATATCAAAAATTTGACAAATTACTTTCTTTCCTATAAACCAGTGATTCAATTGACGTGCAGTGATAACATATAAAAATATTATTGTGAAAGTTATATGCTATTGAAATTGGAGCAAAAATCATCGTCTTCTTTAACACCATGTATATTAAACTTTCTGTCCGTTTAAGAAAATCCAACATTGGCAATTGTTTCCTAAGGGATAAATCTATCAACCATTAAAAGATGACCCTCCATGGATCCGCCATTGACGCTAACGGTAAAAAGCACCAAACATTTATTTTTTTTTTAATCAGAGGGTTATTTGTGGTTATATTTGACGTACGTAGTTCAAGAGTCAAGCGGCGTGATTTATCAGCCTACGATTTCGCGCCCCCGAGGCTTGCGCCCCTGGCGTGGGCCCCGGTTGCCCTGCCCTAGCTACGCTACTGCTCGTATGACTTACTCCAACTCAAAAAAACACATGGTAATGAGTTCAAATAATGCACGTCCGGGTCAAAACGGTACTTTAAAATTAATTAGTAAGTTTTCCCAATCCAAAAACTCAAACTCAAACTTAAACTCAAAAACATTTTATTTACCCAATAAACATACATAAGGATGTTCATACATATTTCTTAATGCTATGGGTAAATAGGGTAATACCGCGATTATAAAAACCGATAGCACAACCTGATCTAACCTAAACTTCACTTCTCTGGGTCTCTAAAAATGTTTTTTTTACATAATCCCTAAATTTATTAGAGGAAAAATCTTTAACGTTATTGGGTAAGCTATTCCAAGTTTGAACTGCTTTAAAACTAAAGGATTTTTGAAAATTTGCTGTACAATGCTGAGGTATTCTAAAGTAATTCAAATTTCTTATCTGATGAGGGTGATTGTATGACTGAAAATGTGTTCTTAAATAGGAAGGTTCTCCATTTTTTAACAGTCGAAACACAAATTGACACATATGGTATTTTCTGCGGTTTCTCATATTTAAAATATAATTGTCATTTAAATAGGGAGTTATATGATTTCTAAACGGAATATTAAATGAATATCGCATACAGGAATTCTGAATCTTTTATATAGAGTAAGATATTTTTTCTGTTAATGAGTCGCCATATACGAGTACTACATCTCCATAATCAAATAAAGACAAAACAAGTGTATTACATAGATAATATTTAGTCTTAGAGGGAAGAAAATGTTTGAGATGGTACAATTTTTTTTTGCGCATGTACGCAATTTTAAGTTTATTTTTTACATGTGCCTGAAATGTGAGGCCAGTATCAAAATAAAGACCCAAATTCCTTGCCTCCTTAAACAATGGTAAGGGGTCATTGCTAATACTTATGTAAAAATTATCGGAGATGAAGGGAAGAGCATTGTTATAATTACTGAAAAAAATAATGCACTTAGACTTAGCAGCATTCGACTTTAAATTATATTCTTCTGCATAGGAGTTGGCACTCACCAAATCCTCATTAAATTGTACTTGAGTAAAACTGAGTTCAGGTAACTTATAACATGGTTACAAAATGAGGGATTGTGGTAATCCTAAATGTGTTTAAAATGTTTATAAAAAATCTCTTTCTGTGTTGAGGCGAACAAAAAGAAGCTGAATTATTGTAGAGCTTTTAAATAATTTGTGATAAATCGTAGGCTCAGTATAAACAACATAGAGACGTGCGTTTAAGAAGCTTTAATTCTGCAACCCACGACACCGGTAAATCCATTTTTGTCAGTGTATGTAACCAAAATCAAAATTTTAATATTTTTTAATTTATGTTAAAATTCAATAATAATGAATAAACACGATTTTAAATAGATAATAAGAAACAAATGGTAAGGTTTGTTATTTAGAATTTTTGTACCAGAATTTTGAAAATCACCAAGCAAGATCTCTAAGCCAAATATCTATTTGATTACTTAAGAAATAACCTGCAAGTCATAAACACCAGACTAGACTGCTGTAATAATGTTAAATATCTGGGTATGTCGTTTGATAAGTGGCTGACTGGGAGAGTTAGCATAGAGCAAGGCTGGCCAAACCCAGGCCCGCGGGCCACGAAGTGGCCCGTTAAGACATTTGAATTTGCCCGCCCGAACTTTGGTCGGCCAGCTAGCAGGCGCGCGATGGCACTGCTTCCACTTGATTGGTTGGTTGAATTTTCCCACATTTGCTAGTATAAAAAAAGGATTAAAGATCACTGCCCTTGATATCCCAAAGTACCTATCAAAAATAAAGTGTTTAAGAGAGTCTTTTGAAAACAGATTCCAGGATTTTGAATTAGACAAGAGAAATATTCGGCTGTTTATAAACCCATTTGCCATCAGTTCTACTGACCTGCTTGAATATCCAGCAAACATCCAGCTTAAAGTGACAGATATTCAAAACCACACTGCCCTGAAACAAATTTTCTACGAAAGTAACTTCAGAGCAACTAACAGAAAGTTTTTGGAAAAACGTTTCCAGTTAAGATTTTCCAACATTGCGCGACCTTGCTATGCAAATTTTAAGCAGGTTTGGTTCCACCTATGTGTGTGAAAAAACATTTTCAACTTTATCATAAATCAAAAATAATATCGCACATCTCTCACTGCAAAACACATTTCTGATTTAATTGTCCTATCAACATCAGACTTAAACTTAAAACCAAATACCGACAAATTAATATCAGGAAAACCTCTTCACAGCTCACATTAAAAAATAGAAATAATGTTTTTATTATTATGTTACTTAATTTCATTTACCAATAAAGTAAATTAAAGCATATTTTGTCTTTTTGTGTATAATGTGGTATTTGTATAATAAACTTTATGTATACCTATACAAAACTTTTGTATAAATATGGTATTTGGCCCGGCGCCGCCGCAGTCTATGAAATTTTGCCCACCCGGAAAATCTATTGGCCAGCCTTGGCATAGGGCAACGCTTAAAAAAAGGAAATGGTCAACCAACTTGGTGCCATCTATTCACTTATCAACAGTAAAAGTAGACTAAATGTACGTGCAAAGACTTTGTTGTAAAATACCATTATTCGGCCCACACTTACTTACAGTGTTGCCACTTCCCGCTAAACATGAAACATTCTTGAAATATTTCATGTTTGCAGAAGTATCGCAAAAATGGAACATTTCATTTATGTATGTCAGAAATGTTCCAGAATCGTTTTCTTTTTTATTTTGATCTGTCATTTCAATGGTTGAGTTATGGCGTTCCTTTGTGTTTTTGTCACGGCAGAAATATTTTTCCGCAACATCAAGTACTTTAAATTATTACCAAAAATGTTGTGGAAAAAGCATTTATTTATTTTGTTCGTATAGTGTATTGTAAATAGATCCGAAAATTTAATTGTATCTACTGCCACTCTACCGTGGTTGTATTTCCTCTGACGGAAGAACTTCATAACCAGTAAATTAAACCAATAATTTCGGAACCTAGTGGCCTTAACAGATTTTTAGGGGACATAAAATCAAAATAACTGACCAAATGCTATCCAAATTAACCAGAACCCGATAAAACTGCCAGGTAATGAAAATATAGTAGTAACCACCACGGTCCACGGCGGCGGGTCAATAGACACACCAACCAATGTAGTGATGCTGAGTTTGCTGAGTCAGAGTGCTTTTACTGCTTTTTATTTGGATTTGATACAAAATTTAAAAAAAAAAACAATATAACTACCACAATGAGTCAAGCAGTGCAGGTGTTTACTACTGCAAACAAAAATAATTATGATAATGGTGATAATTTGGTAAGTAGGTACCTAGTTATATATTTTAGTGTCAACAATCTAACCTAAAAATCCAACGTTTTCCAATTTTCCCTCCAATTTGTTGTTAATAACACTATTATGTCAATGGGTATGAAACAGTATTATTTTATCTATATTTAAGTTTCGTATAAAAGTGTCCCAGTTTATTACTTATTTGTTGTAAAAGTGACCTTTAGAAGGCACATTAGGGTATGAAATTAAGAAATATTTGGTGATTCGTCGTTAGTCATTACATTATTTACGAATTTTGTAGCATTTAGGAGTTTTTTTTATTTCTGTGGCGTACTGACGGAATAAATAATTAAATAATTGTGCGATTTATTTTTAAGAAAATTTTGATCATTTACTTTTAGGATGAAACTTTGAAAGGAACAGAAAATGACTGAAGATCCAAAAAAATGGAAAATTTAATATTAATAAGGTTCTAAAATCTAGGTATTATTGTTTTGGATAAGGTTTTGATGCGGCTGTATTTTGTATTTAAACTTTATTGTAAATATTCCCATGTTCTGAAAATAAATTTTGTGATTTACATTTAATTCTGTGAATTATTTAGGGGTTCACTTGCAACGTTTGGTAACATTCTCGAAGAGTAAATTTGAAATATTGCATACAAATTAACTTGCAACATTTCGTAAATATTTTTTTTTCAATGTGATATGTTTGTAACATTGCGAAATGTTTCCTTGGTACGTTTCAATGAAACATTTCTGAGGTAGGACATTTACAGTTACATAAACATTTCTCAAACATTTATGTGCAGTTTAGTGATACGTTTCAACGTCTAAATGTATGTTTATGAAACATCTCTGGAACTAAAAATTGTTTAGCGGGTTAGTGCACCGTAAATAAGTCAATAAGTCAAATTGCTCCAGGCTTCAGGATGATTCATACTTTACATAATGACCTACAAATACCGACAATCACTGAACATGTAGACAAGCTAATTATCGACTGCTACAAATGGATGGACGTTTCCTTGAATCCCTTGAATCCCCTTATCACACGATCACACGTTCACTCAAACCCACTCAAACCATATAGAATACCGAGAGACTGGCTCATTCCTCCCCAGCTCCCGCCTCTGCCACCATAGTTTCGATCCAGCAATGGCCAAGATAACGATTTGAAAGTAACCTCTTCCTCGCTGCCTTCCCCCTCCCTCAACCCATCTGTTCAAGATCCGTCCAACAGCTACTCTTTTTAAAAATTGGAATTAAGGTCGAAGACACATTGAAGAAACGAACATGATCCTTTATAAAAAATAACCGCAATGTTAGTAATAATAGCAAGTCAAATTGAATGTTGACAGGCTGTAACTAGAAAAATATTGAGATTCTGATTTTTTGCGCATCACTCACTACCTTTTTTTAAATAAAATTTCGTAACAAATTTTTTAACACCCTGTACTTTAAAAACTATACCTAAAGCTGCACATACAGGAAAGTTCTCAACAAAAAATTAAAATAATCAAGTATGTCATACATCAGCTGTCTAATATTTTTTTCGTTTATTACTCCCGACATATCTCGGCTAGTATATCTCGTTCTCTTTTCAGTTCCTTTTGCTTTTTCTTTCTGTCTTGGTGGGTGGCACGCCCGTAATATAGACGTACCGCACGTCAACTTAAGTGATTTAATTTAATTTTTTTAAGCGTTTCCTACCAGTGGCGGGGGGAACTAGCACATGCAAAATGTTTAATTGTTATTAGCTTTTATATTGTATATCATGTCATTGTTCCTTTCTGATTTTATATTATCCAAACTTAAAGTAAACTTAATAACCATTGAAATGTAAGAAAAAAATATATCATGCAACTTTTAAACCGGATTTTAAAACCTCCAGCAGATTTAGAAGAGGTAATTGTTAAAAGAATGTTTAGACACATATATACAGGAATAAATAGACTTTATACAAAACGTGATCAGATACAATTTTTCGTTAAAATATTTTAATTTACAGTGTACCATCCAAAAGTCTTTGGAAAATATTATTTTATTTCTTTAACAGTTACCTGCAACAATTTTGCAACGACTATGTGCAATACTATAGTAACGAATATTGACATGTTAGTCAAAAATCATTTGTTATTTTTCGACTTATTAACAAGAGTTTTTCGTTAGTTTCGTTATGGTTGTAAAGTTAACGCTGCAGAAGAAAATAGAAATTGTACTTATCGTCGGAGATCACTATAAACCTGTTAGGGAAGCCGCACTCATATTTAATACTAGACACCCTGACAAAATGGTATGTAGCGCCACTATATCAAACGTAATGAATAAATTTAAAGCTACTGGTTCCGTCGAAAATGTATTTAAGAAACAACACAACAAATGGTCCACAACAGAAGAAAAGTAACTCAATGTAATGCAAGCGATTATCAAAGACCCGAAAATTTCAAAAACTATTTCAGTTGACGTTAAAAAGTCTACTGCTAGTAATATTTTAAAAATAAATAAATTTTATCCATATAAACCGAAATACATTCACACGCTTCTTCCTAGAGATTTTGAATTCCTATTTTGCGCGTGGTTCTAAGGCGAGTGTGAAGTTTATCCTTTTTTTGCAAGAAAAAGATTATTTATAGATGAAGCCATGTTTCATTCCAACGGCGTGGTATGCTCCCAAAATTGTCGGTGGTGGAGTGACAACAATGCAAATTTTGTAATCGAATGCCGTAGTCAATATTCATTTAAAACCAATGTTTGGTGTGGCATTTTTAATGATCGGATCGTCGGATCATACTTTTCCGACAAAATATAAATGCTGCGAATTACCTGAACTTCTTAAGCAACCAGTTGTCTCAATTTCTTGACGAACTGCCACTAAAAATAAGAGGTACAATTTGGTATCAACATGATGGAGCCCCACGCCATAGTACTAACACAGTAACTGGGTATTTGAATGAAGTATTTTCGCAGCGTTGGATAGGCAGACGTTCAAATATTCCTTGGCCAGCCAGGTCACCTGACATCACACCCCTGGACTTCTTTTTATAGGGACGATTAAAAGAAATGGTGTATGGGCATAGACCTTTTCAGGATATTGACCATCTTGAAGCAGTAATAACAAACTGTGTCCAAGAAATCACTCCCAATATGATACGGGCGACAGTAAGGGAAATTACAAGGCGTACTATAGTGTGCATGGGAAAAGAAGGGGGCATGTGGAGACTTAGTTTTTCACTTTAAACTATCTGTTTTTAGATCAGTTTTATCATGTAATTGCTAAAATATTGTTTATTATTCACATTCACAATTTATTCTTGCTCTAAGAAAATTAAATGTTTTTAATATTCCTGATAGGTAGATAGGTTGATTTTAGAACATGAAATAATCTCGCATTATTTTTTTACGTAATTGGTTTCCAAGAAGAGGTAATGAATGCTCAACGTGTTTTTAATGGTACCCTGTAAATTAAAATATTTTAACGAAAAATTGTATCTGGCCACGTTTTGTAGTCCTTAGTAAAGTTTTCTTATAACAATTTGGTCTAAAATAAAAATTGAGGGTACTTCCCTCTTAACGTAATTCTGTGTTTCAATATTTTTCTGCCGCCCTGTAGGTACATGATATCTTAAGTTTTGATATGTCCGTATTATTTGCGCATCAAGCAGAACTTTTTATGAAGAGTAACTTTTTTTCGTAAAATCAACAGTAAAGAAACTTCCCATATGTCTAGAACTTTTCTAAACACGCTGTATAATAGGACAAATATTCCACACTTTTTAGATAGGTATTTAGTGACCGGCATAAAGTTGGCCAACATTTTGTATTGATAGAATAATGAAAAAGGTTTTCGCGCCGATTATCTCTGCATATTTGGGTCACCTAAAAATTAATTTTGAGATTAGTCGCTTCATTACTGGTTTGGCAAAGTCGAAGGTGAAGCAAAAAGTCGCAAAATATTGTATTTAATTTTTTGACAAAATGATCCAATATTACACTCATATTCCCATGAATTTAGTGAAAATGTGTTAAGTAATCGAAAACCTTGGCATTAAACTGTTAAAGTTAAATATTTTGGTTGTTTTTTAAAGTTTGTATTTGTTAATATTTGAAATTGAGCGTTTTACCGTGTATTGGTACTTAAATATGGTCAGCCCCTGTATCTGACAACCATAATATTAACCATTTACCATTTATAATTATTTTTGGAATAATATGCGTATGCATGCAAAATACCGGAGGGGTGGAGAGCCCCCCAAAATCCCACCCCACTATACATTTCTTAATTTTTTTAAAATTATCTTCGTTATGGTTAATTTTGCGAGAAAAAGGTAAAAGAGAAAAAAGAAACCCCATAAAATTTGATATAAGCTGACTACATTAAAAAAATTGTATTTTGAAGCAGTAGCGTACCACAAAGACTTTTGTGGACATTATTAATTTTTTTTTCAATTCCAAATTTTAAACTAACATTTTAAATCTTTCTTAAATATAGGTATTTAATACATTGGCGTACGATTATTGTTCAAAATGGGCTTTAACATTAAAACTTTACAATTAAAAAATGCATAGAATAAATAAAAATATACAGGGTGTTCATTTGAAAACTTCCAACCACGGATTTATCGAAAACCACTGATTAAAATAAAAAACGCCGAGACACGTCAAAAGATTTGCCAAAGAGGACAACGTTTTAACCAAAAATTACTTCACCCCCTTTTACCCTCTGCCCCCTGGGGTCATCCCCTTAAAAATTTTAAAGACAAGGGGTATCAAGTAATAGCTTGTTTGAAAGGTCCTTCAAAGTGCTTTATTTTGACGTTTGATTTTTTAAAATCGGTCGATTCGTTTTCGAGAAAAGTTGAAAAATCTTTATTTATCTTATTTTGTTCAGATAGAAAAAAAACACACGAAAATATCACTTTTTATTTCAATAAGTGTTCAAAATGTTGCCCGTTATTGGCCAAACAATGATATAGGCGATGTTCAAATTCCTGACGGACATTTTCAAAAACATGTTGTGGGAGATCATGGCAGCTTTCGATAATGCGTTGACGAAGTTCATCCAAACTTTCAGGTTGGGGAGTGAACACAATAGATTTCAAATGGCCCCATAGAAAAAAGTCGTCAAGTCAGGAGACCTAGCAGGCCATTCTATAGGCACTCTTCGCCCTATCCATTTATCTGGAAACTCGTCGTCTAGCCATTGCCGAACCGGAAGAACATAGTGAGGAGGAGCGCCGTCTTGCTGGAAATATATTTCAGCCTCATCAAGTATAGGGTTTCCATCATCTTCGATTTGGTTGTCGATGGTTTCAGTGATAAGCGGATTGATGGTATTTTCCAACATATCTAAATAAATGCCTCCATTTAAATTCCCATTAATAAACAATGGCCCAATCACTTTGTTTCCTAAAATGCCTGCCCATACATTAATTTTTTGGGGGTACTGAGAATGCCCTTCTACAAAAGGATGAGGATTTTCATTGCTCCAATACCTGCAGTTATGCTTATTAACAAATCCATTTAGATAAAATGTGCATTCTCCACTGAAGCAGATATTCTTTACATGAATGGTATTACCATTAATCGCTGCAGTCATTTGTTCACAAAACTCAACTCGCCTATCGAAATCATCTTCGGTTAACTCTTGCAATATTTTCATTTTGAATGGATGAAATTTATGTAATTTAGTAAGTGTGTGTACAGAGCCTAATGAAATACCAGTCGCATCAACAATTTTGCGTAATGCAGTTTTAGGATTTATGCCAAAATGACCCAAAACTTCAACTTGAGCGGCTTCATCCAAAACTCTACGATAATTACGTTTTTTATTTGCAACAGATCCAGTTTATTTAGTAACAAGGTCCAAAACATATCTATGCGAAGTTATCTTTTCCAGATGTCTGGCGTTAAATATGACGGCAGTTTGCCGAGCACATTGATTTTGGGCACCATAAATTAGAATCATTTCCACTCTTTCGGCTAGTGTGTAAACCATTTTGGAAGTAAAATCTGAATCAATAAATTAATTTTCACTATCCCAAGATTGTCACAAAGGTAACTGACAGCAAATTAAATTCTTTCTTTTCCTTAGCAACTATAAAAAAACTAAACAGGTATAAGAATAAATACAGTTCGCCCATGTTATCTGTGTTCATAAATAGATGGCTGAAAAAAAGTTGGGTTGTTATTTGGTTGCTGCCACGTCTAATCTTCCAAATTGCTGTTTATGTTGGTTTTTGAACACTTACTGAAATAAAAAGTGATATTTTCGTGTGTTTTTTTTCTATCTGAATAAAATAAGATAAATAAAGATTTTTCTACTTTTCTCGAAAACGAATTAACCGATTTTAAAAAATCAAACGTCAAAATAAAGCACTTTGAAAGACCTTTCAAACAAGCTATTACTTGATACCCCTTGTCATTTAAAATTTTTAAGGGGATGACCCCGGGGGGCAGAGGGTAAAAGGGGGTGAAGTAGTTTTTGGTTAAAAAGTTGTCCCCTTTGGCAAATCTTTTGACGTGTCTCGGCGTTTTTTCTTTTAATCAGTGGTTTTCGATAAATCCGTGGTGGGAAGTTTCCAAATGAACACCCTGTATATCGAACTTTTTTGAAAAATGACTTAAAAAGTACGAACATTTACCAGAGTTAGAGGAAAACACTAGACATTATCTTTCAATAAAGCATCCTCGTACTCCTGAAAACAATTACTCCATGTATTGCCTTGGATTGCCCTTCCGCAGCTGCACAACTTTCTGCAGTTACAGAAAATTAGTTTAAGCATAAACAAGAAAAAAATTTAAGCATAAATTCAGGAGCTATTGGCTTATCGGGCTGTAAAGCCTGTATAGCTCTCTCTGTTTATTCCAAGCTCAAGTAATAGGAGATATTAAATTACCCATTAATTCCTGAATTTGATGCTAAACTCGTATACTGTGGTAAAAAAAAAACATGCTGCCCCTGATGTTGGAGGCAGACATGCCAACTCAATATTTTTATGTAAACCTTGTCGCGCTGTGTTAATCGAAAATTTTAGAAAACGAAGTTTATTTAAATATTTTGTTGTCTTATTTGAACCGTAAAGGGCCATTAAAAAATCTTCATCGGTCTTTATAACAGCATTCTTTTCTGCATTTGGCTGTAAAAATATACCAACTTTTTCTTGTAGGGCTTTATTCTTTTCTAATAGTCTACACGAAGATAATTTTCCCTTTTTTGAACCCCACGGTTTAATCAGATTAATATTCGATGCTGTAATTGAAGATTAAAGATGTTTAAGAAATTGCCAAAGTATATACCAAAAATTTGGTGGCTTCAGGTGTTTGACTCTAAAAATTTCAAAAGCTTTTTAAAAAAATATAAAGTTCTGACTTAAGAGCTGATATTATCGTATAGTTGCCATCGATAGCACACCACTGTTTATTATTTCATGTCTGGGGCAAGTTATGTAGAAGAAGGGACTAAAAATAGAACCGGAATCTAAATTTCGTATGTAAATATAGCAATTAGACAGATTCTATTTTAATTTAATGGTGATGCTAATGAGATATGTGATTTGATTATTCTTATTTTAATTAGTTGATGTCTATTATTGGCACTAAAAAAGTCAACGAGGATTATTTCTTTAATAGGCGAACGTTCTGGCTGCGATAAAAGCTCTGTTAATTAGTGTATAGGTATGTCTCATGAAGAACATTCGTGTTATTAATTAGTAGTATGTTGTTGTTCAAAAGAAACGAAAAGAAGAAGTTTCTACACATTAAAATTCGAGTTTACGTTTTTGTAATTTCCAATTCTTTTGTACCATCATGGAAAGATACCCGAAGGGGGGAGAGAGGGGCGGGGAGAGAGGGGGGTTAACTTGGGAAAAGTCATAGACATCCTAACTATTAGACCGAACAATAACAAATAAACGTGTTGTCATCATTGTATTCCAGTGTAAAGTAAATCAACATTCAAGCTGCTCCCCTCCACTTGGTTTGCCAGACTTACGCCACAGAAAACGTAGTTTCCTGGGCTTACTCTGTTAAAAGTATTAACTTCTATGATTTACTAGAATAACATGTGGGAAATATATAACATTGCCTAAAATCTTGTAAAAAACCTGTAGTATGGCAACGCAGCAAAAAAGAATCCGCCCAGATCTCATCGTTTTCGTGGCTATCCGCATCGACTCGGCAATACTCGACATAACGGATGCTCCATTTCATTTGTGACAGCGTTTTTCTGTGGGTTTTCCTGGAGTTTTGTCAACCTGACCTTTATTGTTCTGTGGTTTTGTCGCATGCATATGTAAAAGCAGCGTAATCCCCACTCCCGACCCCACCTAGCTCCTCACAGCGTCTCGCCACCAAACGATTTTGGCATCACAATTTTATAGCATTTATTAATGGCGTGTCGGATCTATAGTTACGATGCCTATGGGAAAAGTCCCCTCATTCCAGGAGATTTTGTAGCAATTTTAAAATTGCCACTATTGACTTGGTGGGGAATGTAGACTTACCTTTGATTCCCACAGTCACAATATGCATCTTTTATAGATATTTCGTCCAAAAATTGTTTATTAGGTTGTATCATCTTTGTTTACGGAACGTTAGTCAGAGTATGGAGCGAACACACTACTTCTGCTTTTCTGTGGTTTAATGGTGCCAGGCGCCGCACATAGGTTGACCGTGTATTTCCGTGTTTTTGTCTCCGTCAAGTCGCAAAGCGCCCATTTTTACTTTTGGCAATGTTATGTATAAACAAAGTTGTTTGGAATTATTTTCTTCATTTCGTTATTTAATTTATTTTCTGGTAAAATCCCAGACACTTGTATCGTTCTGGTCATTTGTAGTGTGTCTCTGTTCTCTTCTTTTTTTTTGGGTTATGTTTATGTTGGCAAAACTTTGTGTCAGCTGATTGTTGAAGGAGAATAGGGTTCTTCAGAGTTCTCGTGGCCTTTTATTTTACTTGCTTAAAATCCTTCAGAGAAGAAGGTGAAGCCTGTCGCCGTTAGGCCATTTTTGTCAAAAGGGCAAGAGGTCTCACACACTTTTAGAGGTAAGCCCCTTTATTTCCTTTTGTTTTTGGTTATTGTTTTATGGGGATTCAGTGGGTAATTCTTCTTTTTATTATTTTTAGTGATTTTGTTTGTTGTTTGGGTTCATTGGTTTTATTATCTGGGGTTGCCGTTTAAAGGTATGGCAACTTAATAGGGTTAGGAAGCCACCTACCTCATGAGCTCTAACCAATAGACAACGAGCCACATAGGTTTTTAGAGCCAAGCTATAGGCCACGTCAGGAGGTGATGGCGTACTAGGTTTATTTCTTAGTGGTTACATTAATTTATATTGCGTGGCTAACAGGGGTGCTCACTGGCTCACCTTTGATTAAAACAACTGTCTACTTAAACACTTGTGTTTTTATTCCTTAAGGCATGTTATTATAGCATATTACAAAGATTCACGACAAATACAATGGTCGATACTTAAAATACATATTACTCACTGCTTTTTACATTATTTCCCTAACTATCACTTTAAAGTACATCACAAATCTCAACTCGCTTAGTTAACTTGAAAATAAACCATTAATTGCCCAAAAAGGCCTTAAACTCATGGAGCGTCCGTGAAAGCACCTTGCTTCACGTCGCCATCTTGGGAACCGACTCTTAGTTGCCCAAATCGTGAGCGTAAGTAACAGCACTTGCTTCACCGAGCCATCGTGGCAGACTGCTCTCTCTTGACCGTTGCACCATGCCACCTCGTCTCTTTACCGCTGCGGGATACGATCTGACCACATATTTCGTCCAATAGGGAGCTAGCATCCCAATATTGACGTTTTACATCCCCCTTCGCAAAGCGCGTTTGACTAGCTACGTGGCTGAATGCCAATAATTGCGTTAATTTACTAACACAAATAGCAGAGATTGAAAGCGCACGCACACAGCATTTACCAACCTATTCTCTTTGACGCGTTGATACACGTTTCCCCAACACAAGGTATTATAAAGGTATTTGGTTTAAAAATTATTTTGCATGTATATCGCCGCACATTTACAAACAATTCCTAATAATCAATATAACTACAGAGCGAATTAAAAATAGAAAGCGATTTTATTAATGTTGATGGATTTTTAGCTGTGTGTGTTATCGCTTGCTTAGGCCAATGACATGTGCAAAAAAAAATTGCTGCCTATGCTGTCACACATGTCAAAAGTCATAAAATATCCATAAACGACCATTATAAGTTAACAACTGTGATATAAAAGATATCAAGCCGTCGCGTCGAGAGCGAATTATTCTCACCTAATAAAGAAATTTATTACAAAACTGCAATTTGAATTAACTGATGTCAATCATAAATCTGATAATATCTTTATGCATTAAACCCGCTAGTTTTAAGTAATTACCCCATAAGGAATTAACTGCCGCGCTAAAAGTATTTTTATAGCCCATAATGATCCTTTGTGCCAAGCGCTACCCGAGTGGTACCGCGCTCTTGATCTAGCGTAGGCTCTTCCGTGTGTTCATGAGATACATAAAGACAACGCGTTGTTGACTTAATGGTTATTGTTAGGTTACTAGTATGAGGAAGTGTGTTCGGCCATAAAATTAATAAGCGTATGTTTACGCAAACATTTATTTGTGATTTGCCACACGGCAGGCTTACTTCAACAGTAAAAAATTAAACTGATTAACAGAGAAGCAGTGACTACTTGTATTTTTAAATTGAAAATAAATATTTGTCAAAAATAATCTACGCTTCTGTACTCACTTATTAATTTTGCAGCTAGGTCACGTGACCGAAAAAATTTTAGGAAAATTCAGGTTGTCGTCATAGCAACCTGTCAAAATCAAGGCATCTGATTGGCTTAAAACAACAGGTATGAAATTTTCTCAGTAATCCTCTTAAAATAACTAGGGTAAAATGAAATAAGTTTATTTTAGTTATTTAAATATGCTGATTTTAGAAAAGAAGTTATTTGTTGCCAATTAAACGTGATATCTAAGAATGTTTCGTCCGTGGAAAGAAACCAGTATGCCAAATGGATCTACGGGTCGTGATAAAAACCAATTAAAGCGTGATATTTTATGAGTTTACACAAAAAAAGTAATTTTCGACGTTTACACCATCCTTCTTGAACGTAGTTTTTCAAAATTTGGTGCAGTGAAGGAAGCGGCAGCTTTGGCTTTGACACGCAGGCTAGTGAGCACAGTGTGGTTTGTTGTAAATAAACCTATAGTGGAGAGTAGGAAGAGGAAATACTCTTTTACTTTTAAGAAACTGGACGCGACGGAAGTCGATATAATTCGTAGAAAGATATATGCCATGTACAGGGAACAAATGATCCCACTTTAAAAACCCTACTGCAAAGATTTAAAAAAGATGATACAGCAATGAGTGTTGTCGTGAGACTCTAAGGAAATGTATTTGAAGAAATGGTTTTAAAATGAAAAAAATTAATAAACGACATGTAATTACCCGGTTAAAAAGATGGAGGATGGAATACCCAATTGCAGCCCATGGATATATGCAGGATAGGAGGGATATTATTTATTTGGACGAGACGTGATATGACACACACGAAGTTCCAGATAAAGGTTGGGTAGATTTATCGGGTCAATGCAGAACCAAAGCTCCATCAAATAAAGGTAAGCGTATATAACAATAATTCATGCTGGGACAAAAAGCGGGTTTATACCAAATACTTTGGCCTAATCAGCTAAAAATATAAAGGACTCCCTTGTTGATTATTACGTTGATACTACTGCAGAACTTTTTAAAGACTGGTTTAAAATTAAAGTATTACCAAATATACCACTAAATAGTGCGAATGACACAAAAGATACCATCCAGGAGGATATGATAGAAAATAATATGTATTTTAAGGAAAATTACACAAAAAAGCTCGAAATTTTAAAATCATTTTCAATAAGAAAACAATATTGGTGTGACACTTTGGCGGCAGAAATGGGTCATACCGTGTTAAGACTTCCTCCTTATCACCAGCTGAAAGCATCGGTATGGAGGAATAATGTCTCGCTAACCTTAAATTCTTCTGCGACAGCTTTAGTACAGCCAGTATGATGCCCATTCTTGCTTGGAATTTTCATCGAAAATATTGTAAATGTAAATAGGCTATACTATATACCATTCCAATGCAAACATCATTCAGTAGAGCCTTTGGGAAGCTGGCAAATAATAATTTTTTGTGTCAAGGATTTTATTGCGGCTAACTACCCCTACTAAATTTAAGAATCCAGAGTATTTTGCCGACATGGCCACTATGGCCGCCGTATCTCGAAATGTTGGGCCAATCGACGTTTCAAATACTTAATATTGAAGTGTCAGTCTCATATTTGTTTAAATCAAATCAAGTAAACATAAAATATTAAAAACAGGCTTTATTAGAGCACAATCAAACTCTTAGAAAACAATTACAGACATAATTATTAGTTTTTTAAATTAAGGAGTTACTGCTTTATAATGTCAGTTTCGTTTTTCCTGAAAAGAAAAACATACCCTCGTAATTTACTTTTTTTACAAAACAATTGTTTTAAATGATGCAATAATTATCTTAATCACATTATTAAAAATTTGTGTTTGATAGTCAAATTAAAGTAAACGACCAAGAATTTTCCCACTTTAATTAAATACCCAATATGCCAGCCCAACATTTAAATTTGCCAAATTAAATCGACCTAAGAACAAACTCGACCCGACAGATCGGCAAAAAACAAACACACACAATACGAATCTTTTTCCGTATCTTTTTCGACTGCATTCTCCTAATTATTCAATTCTAACTACACGTTCGATTTTATATATCCTTCTCTTTTCAACAAGTTATTTATAGTTTCATGAGTGGGACAAGGATGGTGTGTGGCGACGTGCCTACATCCGCGATAGTCGAAGGTCCAACTTGGCCAAATTAATGTGCTTTACATCTTTAATTGGTGGTCACTGATCGTGCTGTGTGGTCATTATCGCCTTCTCTGTTGCTCCTAGTCCCGTGGCTGTAATGCCGTCTTTGTCACACTCTTTGTCCCTTCTGATTAAAGTAAACCGTGGACAAATATTAGATAAACGCTCGGCTAAAGGGGCTTTTTGTTTAAACATGAGCTTTAATGATTTTTCGGACTGCGGCAGATGGACCGTTAAAAAAATGTTCCTAATGTAGTTTAAATTGTTTTCTTTTCAAGTAATGGATGTGTTTAGATATTTACAGTAGCTCACTTTGCCTATCCTTTTGGTTAAATAACAGTTGAATAATATTAGGGCTCACCTGTATACATAATATAGGAAAGTGGATACCAAGTTGATGCTGTCTATATAGATTTTAGCAAGGCATTTGACACTGTAAATCCGCGTACAAACTGGAAGCTTTGGTTTTTATGGAGCCTTACTTAAGTGGCTAATATCCTATATACTCCTGAGTCCCGATGTCCATTTAATATATAAACATATCGGCGCCGCGGATAAATGCATTGGATGGTAAGTAATGGGTTTTATTATGTTATTATTTTAAAATATTATGGGTACTAGTGGTTTAGAGTGAAACTCAAATGTTAGAGCATCCTCTTGAGTTTAGCTGATTTTTTCTTTACCAGTACAACAATCGATTGACAAGGCAACATTTTATTGACAGGCTGGAAATTTTTGGACGGTGATAAGTACGGCTTTTGGCAGTGTTGGAACCAAGTTGTTGTTTATATCGTTGAAATCTGTAAATTAATTTTAGTATTGATGCAAATGCGTGGTGTGGGATATTTAAGAAATGTTTTTTCCTTCTGACATTTTAAGGCATCCATTTTGAAAGTCACTCATATAAAAAAAATCTTGTCTAGGGTTTAACAAATACAAACTTTCACTTCGCGCTACTAAAAAAATCTTCCATAACTTATTTCGTACTGCGATTTAGACTTTTTCTGCAACAAATCAGCTCAGAATTAGCTTTTCTGGCTGCTTTAATTACTTTCACATTAAGATCATTTTCTCCAGGTTATCCAACAAAAGTTCAAAAATGAACTTACATTGACAAATTATTTATAGCGAGTTTTTCAGTATACAGGGTGTTTCCTTAGTAAGTAGAAAAAAATGAGGAGCATATTTTTAAGCCAGTTTTATGAAAAAAAGTTCATATAAACAAGTGGTCTAAATTGCTTCGTTTCCAATATTCAGAGTGTCAAAGTTTACAAAAAATATCTTTTTTTTTTCAAAAATCTACGAAACGCATAAGAATAAATTATGTAAATTTAGAAAGTATACTTGGCACCTTAAAATCCATCAATTATTACACTATACCAATCATCTGTCGATTCACTAGTGGCATGCGTATGGTATACCATATAACTTGTATAACAACAAGACACATTGGTTGTCGAGGAACTAACCCAAAAATAATTAATGTAAATCACTTGATAATCCCTTTTAAAGAAAAAACAGTGTATGATGTACTCGTTAATAGTTATTTATGGTACAAGTGTGTTATGTTATATACAGGGTGACGCGGATCTAAATGAACATACTTCAAAACAAGACAAAGAATACCTTGGGGGTTTTTAATCACCCATCTTTGATAGTTCAATTGTCGATAGTTAATAAGATACAGGGTCTTTTATGAACTTCAGCAATTTTTTGTTCTTGTCATATTTTTTATTGCACTCCGTATAAAATTTTCATATTGGGTCAACATCTGTAACCTATCTGTCGCTTAAAATTGCAGTATCAGAAAATTTTAAATTCCAGGCCCGTATTAAAAAAAGTTGACATTTTCAATTTTTACATTTTTAACACCCTGTAGATCAATTTTTTCAAAATATTATTTTTTATTGGAAAGAGCATAAAGAATTGACCCTAACGGCATAATTTTCAAAGTTCCCGCACCCATCACTTGATTAGAATAAATGGTTGTTTTGTAAAAAATTTCAAAATGGTGCATATTTGGAAATTAGAAATTAAGAAAATAACAATAAAAAAGCAAAAACTGCTTCCGAAGTAAAAAAATAAATGTACTAAACGTTTAATAGTTTTAACGAGACTAAATTTTAGGGAACAACACAACAACAAATAACAAAGTAATAATAATAATAACAAAACTGCAAGATAATGATTGCTTTTTAGACATCGACAAAAAATCGTAAATTACAGTCAGAAATTTCAAACTTTGTAAAGTAGGCTTTGCCTCATTTAAAAACAAACCAAAGACTATCGAGTTACTGTTCCATAGCAACAATTCAAGTCACTATCAGATATGTGACAGTTGTCTGACCTTTGTTAGTATTCGGTTAACAATTATTGCAATTTTCTGTTGAAGATGCCTTACCAATTTTCAAATGCCGAATATGCCGACATTATTTTTGTATACGGTTTTTGTAACGGTAATGGAAGAGCTGCTGTTCGGGAATATCGTAGGCGATTTCCGGGTAGAAGATGTCCATATCACAAAACATTTGCAAATGTATTTTTATTTGCTGGAGAACATGGATATTTTCCCACCGACAATAATATTGATCAACCAATACGACATCCAGTTCAGGAGGAAGAAGATATCTTAAATCTTGTTGAAGATAATCCCAAAACATCTACTCGAAAAATTGCGACACGTCTAGGAATCCCGCAAAAAAGAGTTAATGTAACACTGCAAAAGGTAGGCTTGCATCCGTTTCATGTTCAAGAAGTTCAAAGATTGGAACCTGGCGATTATGCAAACCGGTTACTCTTTTGCCAGTGGCTCAGTAGACACCAAAGGAGTCTTTATCGAATCCTCTGGACCGATGAAGCACAATTTACCAGAGATGGTGTAAATAATTCAAGGAATTCCCATGTATGGTCGTTAGAAAATCCACATGCCATTAGACAATCGCATTCGCAGCACAAATTTTCCATAAACGTTTGGGCAGGTATAATAAATAATAAATTAATTGGGCCGCACTTTTTTGCTGAAAGATGGAAATCAACATTTAAATTTTTTACAAAACATTTTGCCAGGACTTATGCAGAATGAAAATGCTAACGTGAGAGGGCTCTTTTTCAACATGATGGGGCCCCACCACATTTTGCAAGGGTTGTATCTGAATTTTTAAATATTACGTTTCCTAACAGATGGATACGCCGTGGAGGGCCCCATTTATGGCCAGCCAGGTCGCCGGACTTTAATCCTTTGGATTTTTTTTTTCTGGAGGAATATGAAAAATTTGGTTTATTCAGAAGAAATCAACACGCGAGAGCAGCTTTTGCAACGAATTATTAATGCTTTTCAGGAAATAAAAAATAACCCAGACGCAATTAGAAAAGCAGTGTCAAATTTAAACATCAGAAGACGAAGATGTGAACAAGCCAATGGAGGGCATTTTAAACAGCTTCTTAAATAACAGTGTTCTGCTAAAGTGCTCTTAAAATTAATTCTTGCTAAAACTTTTTCTATGTATTAGATTTTAAGCAGTCGATTTTAACTTGCAGTTTTGTTATTATTATTATTACTTTGTTATTTGTTGTTGTGTTGTTCCCTAAAATTTAGTCTCGTTAAAACTATTACACGTTTAGTACATTTATTTTTTTACTTCGGGAGCAGTTTTTGCTTTTTTATTGTTATTTTCTTAATTTCTAATTTCCAAATATGCACCATTTTGAAATTTTTTACAAAACAACCATTTATTCTAATCAAGTGATGGGTGCAGGAACTTTGAAAATTATGCCGTTAGGGTCAATTCTTTATGCTCTTTCCAATAAAAAAATAATATTTTGAAAAAATTGAAAATGTCAACTTTTTTTAATACGGGCCTGGAATTTAAAATTTTCTGATACTGCAATTTTAAGCGACAGATAGGTTACAGATGTTGACCCAATATGAAAATTTTATACGGAGTGCATTAAAAAATATGACAAGAACAAAAAATTGCTGAAGTTCATAAAAGACCCTGTATCTTTCGACAATTGAACTATCAAAGATGGGTGATTAAGAACCCCCAAGGTATTCTTTGTCTTGTGTTGAAGTATGTTCATTTAGATCCGCGTCACCCTGTATAAGTCACGCTCGGAAATGGTTAGCCCTTGAGGCCGTAGGCCAAAAGGGCTAATTCCCAAGTGACTTATATGACTTAACACACGAGTGCCATACAAAATTTTATCCAACACTTGATAGATATTATTAACAAAATAGAAAATTATATTATTTCAATGTAAACTGGAAAACCCTGTATTATATTTTAATTAATATATTTTCGAATGACAAATTTGACACGTAAAAGTAGGCTAAGGTGATTTTTGTTGTAATGGAATTGATTAACAACAAAAATTTGAAGGCAGTAATAGTTATTTATGTATCTAGGGAATTATAATGGTCTTAATTAATTGAGACCCTTATAATTCCAGTGATACATAGATAATTTTATTTCTGACCGATTTTAGTAACATTTTGTTCATTTTTAAAGTGGAATAAATGTTTCAATAGATGACAATCAAATTGACATTAGATGTCAATCCTTTGATTTTATGTCAAATTTGTCTTAATATCCCAAGGGAGTTATGACCCTTATAATTCCCGCGTAACTAAGACGTTATAAGCTAATAATATCCCCGTCAGAAATAAAAGAAATTATTATTTTGCTATTTTCGAGGGTAGTTTTTCAAAATATGGAGGAAACTTTAGCCGAAACTCAAAAAGAAGCGAATCTTGCGTGATCATTTATTATTTCCCACAAGTCAAGAGACAGTTATGACAAAGCCTTATATGAATATGAATGCATTTTTTACCACAACCCACCAGTGAGTTATAATCATAACCCACTAGTGAGTTATGGTTATAACCCACGTGTGAGTTATAAGCTACTTTATTAGTCTAAAATCGAACTAATAATGTTCACTTTATATGTAAGTGTTGGATAAAAGTGCTTTATTTATTTGGAAGGGATGGAACACTGGGTGCGCTCGTATCCAAAATTTCCCTGTTCCAAAGCTAAAATGCCAATTCTAACATTAATGTTATAAAATGATAACTAACCACAAGATTAATGATTTATTGGCCTCTTTATTTCATAAAATAAAAATAGATATAAGTAGGTATACTCAACAAATAAACATAAAATTCCATCAATAACTCAAGACTATAATATTATTATAATATATAAAATAAGGTACAGGGTCGTAATGTATAATCAAATTAAACAACTTTTGCTGACTATGTATGAACAAAATCCCTGCACATAAACGATATGAATGCGATTAAATTAACATAATTTGTTTAATATACAATTAGCACATGAAATCAATCACATTCCGGCAGTAATATTAATTTTAAAACTAGATATCAAAAAATTAAAAATAAAGGAATTTCTCTTTAGCAGTTTACTTAATAATCTACATTATGCGGTTGAAATTAATTTGAAATGGGGCTACTGGTTTTTCCTCTCCAACTCAGCAAGGGTAATAAAAAAAAAACTCCTATTAAATTTAAAATGATTATGGATCCTCTTAGAATTTCCCACTAAAATTTGCGTTCTAAGAACAACATTTTTCTTTTTCCTCTCATGTAGAGACCTTTCAAAGAAGAACATCATTTTTTATAAACTTGTGAAGAAAATACCACTGTGCATCTGATCTTTGTTTATGTTGACTATTTTTTTTTTATTATATATTTGCATTTGGCCGAAAAGTCATATTACGAAGTGACGTAACTCAGTATTTGTAATTTTTCAGGGGAGTGTTTTAAAGATTTTTTAGATTTTTGATCTCGGAGTTATAAGAAGCTATTTAAGTTAGCGTATTGGTTTTTTGAGTATATATAGAGTTGTGTATTGACTATCGAAACATGTATAATGCGATTCGATTTATTTGAAATAAATCACAATTTTGAGCAAGAAAGTGAGATACGCCAGTTTGTAAAATTGAAAATAATACGATTTGGTCCATATGAAATGACTTACGCCTCATTTAATTTTAGTAGTTTTACAATAAATAAAAGCATTTATTAGAAAAAAAGGGTTTATTCTAGTTTTGGGGTTAAACAAAAACTTCAAACTTCTGGTAAAAATAAACATCGTATACAAATAATGAAAACAGAGAACACTGAAAAAAAAAATAGTTACTCATGGGGAATATTTGAATAAAAGTCTTTATATTCCGCTAATCGAATAACAGGCGTCTCTCCTTGACATAACGACTTTAAATCTGCATACTTTTCTTTGCTGATTTTTTGTTGTTCGTTATTTAAAACCTCAATCTGAACATCTGTTAAACTAAATGTTTGTCTTTTTAATTTAAATGATTTATAATTTTCTTGGAGGTGACTCGTTTTATAAAAGAGCGTCAATGGTTCACTCTTCTTCAACTTCAATTCCATAAAATCATGCCATTTGATAGGCTCCCCAGTTTCAGAAGTTCGAATGGTTAAAATTCTTAATTCTTTGGCCAACTTTTTAAAATTCAAAAAGTCATTGTGTTGTAAGGGGTGTAAAATGTATGGCTGCTTACGCCGGGCTAGGCGTATGACAGGGTACAACTGTGAAGGGATGAAGAGGTCCCCTGCTTTGCCAGCGGAATATCTTCAGAGCTATCACTCTGTACACTTTTCTCTAATTCCATATCAAGAACTGTTCCTCTATACCACTGATTTCTATACAACATCTTAACTTGACTACCCACGCGTATTTTCTTATTCTTTTCGTTATTCTTAAGTTCATTAGAATACACCACATTTTTTGTCCCATCTTGCCACAGCACTAATACATCCATTATTTCTTATGCACTATTACATCAAACTACTTTTTTTCCCTCGAAAATATGATTAAATATAAGAAGCAACGCCGCTCTGTACGATTTCGTGTTAGCGAACAACACTAATAATACAAATTCAATTTTCAAAGATTTCAAACAGACTAAATTAACGAGTTTAAACGTGAAAAAATTAGATAAGTCACTCGATGGTCATTGATATGGACAATATTATAATTTCACGAAGCGGCGTACCGTAGATACGCCGTACAATACTGCTTGCTATAAATATATTTACGATTTCACAAGCTGGCGTAACTCGAGTTACGTCTATTCGTGAAATTGTCCACTTTACAAAAGTGAGGTACGCGCTTTTTCACTTTTGGTATAACGTCGAAAGGTATAGGAATTGAGTTACGACACTTTGTGATATTGTAGAGCAACACTTTTTACATGTAAAAATCGGTTTATCTCAATTTTCGATTTTTGTGAGTTACGTCACTTCGTAATATGGACGACGAATTGTGGCAATGAAGCGTCTTGAAACAGTTAGGGTTTTATGCCAGTAATTGTGAGGGATATTTTCAACAGTAATATACCGATAGAGGAGGCGTCTTATCGGTAATACCGATGTTTTTAACAAGAAATCGATTTTCTGACAAATTTTTACGAAATGTAATTTTTACTTATAATCTGATATGATCCCGAGAGCTTTAGCTCGAGGGTCTTATCTTTGATTATAAGTAAAAATTACATTGACTGAAAATTTTCTTGGAAAATCGAGTTTCGAGTGAAAAACGAAGGTATGAAGATAAGAAACCGCCTCTAGAGGTGTATTTTATTGGATAATTTACTGAACATAAAAATGAAGGCCGTCTGATAAAGGTAAATATACAAGTTAGAGGTGTTACTAATTTTTTATTTAAGTAAAAAAGCTACAAGCGTCTTTTCGAGCTAGCGGTAGTCTTATCGGGTAAGACGACCGTTACCAAGGTGGTTGCTATGAAAATGAGCGTTTTGATTGGTTTAATAAAAGTGAGGTGAATTATCAACAAGTAGGTAGGTAGTTTTTCCAGCGATTGTCCCATTTATCCCTTATGAAAGATTTTAAGCAGACATAAGAATCATCTAGAGAGAGATCATTTTTAATAGGCATTCCACTAAAAATACTCTCCTTAGCCAGGTCATCAGCATGCTCATTACCGCTCAAACCAGTATGAGCTTTGACAGACAAATGAAATATGCTTTTTGCGCAGTGTATTTCGTCGAAACAGTTTTTTAATATTCCATATTTCGGGGTTGGTTTTATATGTTCAAGATTTAATATTACCCAAAGCTTTAAGATTCGTACTGACTCAATGTCGGAGTCAGTAAGAATGACAAATTCTTGATTGGAGGATTCTAGAGTAAAGTTTAGGGCTTCGCGAATTGCCAAAGCCACTGCAGTGAAGATACTACATCGTTTATCAATTTTAAATTTAAATTCATCCTTTATTTGTTGAATAAAGGAAGCTGCTCCATTACCGTCCGAGGTTTTGGAAGCATCGGTAAAAATTAACATCGATTTGTTGTACAGTGAAAGTTCAGTTTTTAGAATATGTATCAGAAACGCCCGAAAAGTGAATACCCTATGAACAAGTAGGCGCTGCTTAATTTTTTTTGAAAATAATTGCCGTCGCGTTACCATGCTACAACAATGACAAATTAAACACATCACTGTCAGTTAAGCAGCTTGATAACTGTATTGATTACAAAATTATAATTTTATTATGGCTTTTGTTCTCTCAGAGACCCAACGTATTGATATTTTTATTTTTCGTGGATATGGAAATAAAACATGGACATAACAAGAAGTCTGCGACTTGTTTATTGACCGCTATCCTAACAAACCCATTAAAAAGTCCACCGTACACAGAGCTTGTCGACGTTACCAGAAACAGGTCTATAAAAGCCCAAAAACTGCTACAAGTGATGAAAATAAATTAAACGTTTTATTACAAATAGAGGAAAATCCAAAAGTAAGTACCAATCAGTTAGCTCCAAATGCCGAAATTTGCCAAAAATCTGTAAGGACTATCTTGAAGGAAAACAAATTAAAGCCGTACAAGATTCATTACACTCAAGAACTTTTAGAGGATAATCCTGACCGCCGTAATGAATTCGCCGCAATCATGATGGAAAATATGAACCGAAATCCTTATTTTGCGTACAAAATTGTATTCAGCGACGAAGCTACTTTTTGCTTGAACGGCCAAGTTAATAGGCACAACTGTAGAATTTGGTCTAGAGATAACCCCCATTGGATGGAAGAACTTCACACCCAATATCCTGAGAAAGTTAATGTCTGGGCGGGAATATTGGGTGACAATATGCATTTCTCGCACTTAGTAGCAAGATAGTTAATTTGCTGCTTCCAGCTTAACTTTTTATCTAAAATAATTCCCAAATACTGATCTTCTGTTTTAATTGGTATAGCTATATTTTGTAGATTAACATAGTCAGTGTTAAAAGTATTGTGTCATGTAGAAACACAAAAAACTGATTTATCAGGAGATATTTCCAAACCATTAATCATCCCAGCAAAAGTATCCGATAGAATCCTAAGGCTAATATGATATTTACAGTTCTGTGTATAAATGCAAAAATCATCGGCATATTGCACAATGTTAAAAGAAGTAAAATTATGAATATCGGCTGCATAAAGAATAAAAAGAAAGGGGTTAAGAATCTACCCTTAAGGTAAGCCCGCAAAAACATACCTGGGACCAATTTTCTCATTGGAATTATTTATAATAAAAACACACCTTTTGCTGTAGGTACAATTTGACAATTGATCTAGATATATTGGGAGGTGTACGGAAATTTTGGACCATTTTTGATTCTAAAATGTAAATTTACTAAATCATATGTACCCTCGGTGTCAATATACAGCAAGGTAATATATTTATTGTTTTAAACATCAACTGTAATATACGAAACAGCATCTATAGCACCAAACCCTTTTCTATACCTATATAGATTATGTGGCAAAAGATTGTGATTTCTCAACCAATATTCCAAGCCATCCTCTTAAAATTTACCACTAGAATCTTCATTCTAAGAACAGCATTTTTCTTCTCCCTCTCATGTAGAGACCACTCAATAAATAACATCATTTCTTATAAACTTGTGGCGGAAATACCAGTTTGCATCTGGTGTTTGGTTATGTTGACCTAAATTTGGACAGTGAACTAGATCTTCGTTTTTGACTCCTTTTCTCTATAGTACGTTCGTTCAGAAAATCTTCTTGGGTGGGTTTGCTGACAATTTTACTGTGTTTTGGCTGCTACTTTTCTTACTGTATCAATGTTGTTATTGTTGGAAATTTCTAGTGCAACTTGTCT